>OY728165.1:1653725895-1654953365 GCA_963277665.1 Viscum album
TCTAGAATTTGGAATTTTATTTAATGGTTTATAAATTAATTTTAATTTTTTTAATATAAAATCTATTAATAAATTAACATATTATATATCTTTAATTTAGTTTCATTAAATATTATATCATTATTATATATTAATGATTTTTATAACATACAAAAAATTCAAAAATTTATTTTTTAGAATGCACTAAGAAATTAAGTATTTTATAAAATTCTCAAAAGTTCACCCTTAACAAATTTTGACATGATAATTTTAAATATAATTCTAAAATTTTGTAAAAATTTTCTAAAAATTTAATATTAAAATATAATGTTAATATTTATTGAAAATTGATAGTTTTTATTATGTAAAAAACGTTCAGATCCTTATAAAAATTATTTGGGTCATTCTAAAAATATATTATCATCCATATTTTAAAACAAGTGTTTTATAAATCCATTTCATGAAATTAAATTTGACTTGAAATTACATAATTTATCATGAATCAATATTTTAATTATTTACTCCTTTAAAAAAAATTATGCTATATTTATATACAAAAATATATTTATTATATTCATCTTATATTAATTTGTATTTTTCTAAAAAATCAGTAATTAAAATGGAATTGAAGAAACCACTATTTCATTTCTAAAAATAAAAGTACACCTTTATAATTCAATGTTCTGGATACATAAATCCTTATATCATTGACACACACCCTATGTTTAAGGTGTGAATGGGTTTTATTATCATGGGGTGGCTTAGCTAACATTGACCTAGTGTTGATCTCCATTAAATTAAACCTATCCCTTGGCCAATTCATCTCATGCATTACATATTGAGAATATACTTGGGTTTTTTCAATGTTGAACCTTAATTATGCTAGCTATCTTTTGTTTTCTGATAAATTTGTTTCAAAATCCATGATTTTATTGGTTGAGGCCATCCTTTCTACCTTTTCATTAATTATATTTTGTCATTACCCTTTATATTCAATAATTATAATGGTAAATTTTTTATGAGTTATCATAATTGAAAACATTCATATTAACCAATTCCTAGTTAATGATTAGATCCTAACATTCACTTTACCCTTTATACTCGTATATAAAAGAAAAATATCATACCTCTACATTAATTAGTTTTATTAAAAAAGTTATAAACTTTCCTTGATAATGTCTATCATATTTCCAATGCTTCTGTTTCATTTTAATATTTTTATAGTTAAAGAGAACATGTTTATATTTGTATGTGAATTTTTTATCTCCCTTTATTATTTATATATATTATATTCAATATTAGTTTTTGATATGAAACTTCCTTATGAAATGTAATAGTCATTCTATGTGTTCTAAATAGTAATTTTAAAACAATGTTTCTTAACAACAGAAAGGAAAATTTTCATCCCTTATAGTATGTACGTATAATAAATTCTCCTCAAAATGGGTTAGGGATCTTAGATAAATTTATTATGCTTCAAACCTTTCATATGATGGTTCTATTCATACTTTTTTAAACATCATTAAATAGTTAAGTGTGTGGGATCTTCATATCCTATTAAATGAACTTACATGAACAATAGGAATGAATATCCCCAAAAGTGTACACTTCTCAATTATCTAAAGGGAGACACATTATATATACCAAAATTTTGTGCAATTACATGGCATAGAACACCATGAATTAATCCATATCTGATTCCATTTTTTAAATAATTATGGACACACCATTCAAGGTTCATATTCAATAATAGTTATGATATATTTGTTTCCTATTTATTATTCAGCCTCTATGAGGCCACGTACATCAAAGTTAACAAAATCTAGAAACTCAGATATCTTTGATAATTTATTACTGAATTACACTCTACATTGTATTTGGGACCAATACTTATTTTAAAGATACATTGTTGCATCATTTTAAACATTGATGTATATATTCTTTTTTATGGTGGATTAACCTATATTACATACATTGTTCAGTCTCCTATTTATGAAATATGATGATACCTTACCATTCACCACGTTAAGGATGTATAAATATATTTTCACAATATTTCTATAAAAGACAATATAAATTTCCTTAGGTGATAATTATATATTGTTTCATAATCATTAATGATTCTATGTTGAAGTTGTTTTCAAAGCCCAATCTATTAATGTCTATCATCAAAGATTGGTTGATTCAATGGAATGTAACATTCCCCGTATCTGTTATGGGAATGGTGTAATCAAAAAATTTGTTGACATGGACATAAAACTTTCTAAAGATGAATTCCAAACTTCTATTCCCCATCTCGAATGTACAAAAATCATCAGTTTGATAAGTCAAGAAGAACTCATACTGGAGAGTGAATTGTTACAATGAAATAGTAAAACTAATAATTTTTTTCTTAGATTAATTTTTAAAATAAGTTATATTATTCATTTTTGGATGAAATCACATCTTCTCTTGTTATATTCTCATGTACATGTCTATTTATCGTTTACTATTCACTTCACTGGCCTTTATCATATAGTAATATTCCAAAATACTTCTTCATGTGTCCATCTATGATAAGATGTTATAATTTTTATAATGGTATCTACCATCTATGAAAATTCATTTAATTTTTATTAATTATTTTCTTCCAACTCGACAAACACCTAATTGTTGTCTCACTCACTTATTTAGGATGAGAGATTGAGTTTTTTACCCCACATCCTTCCATCTGGCATCCTCATTCAAACAAGAATCCATTACCACCGCCATGTTATGTTTTACTTTTGGAATAATTTTTCCAAGGGGGATAACCCATATATCCCATTTATTAGTAAGTGTTTATAATAGGTAGTTCATCAGATCTTTAGTATTCAGAATCTTACCTATATTGACCATTTATTCACTAGGCTATAAATCTTTCTAGTCTATTTAGATGTAGAGTCTTTAGTATATATACTATATTTCATCAACCACTTTAATAAGTGGATATTTTTTGAGTTATATTGGTTTCGTACATATTTTTTTTACTTTGTCGAGATTTTATATGTGTCTGTATCATAAACAACATGGTGGTATATCCTATGACCAATTACCTTCCCTATTTTAATTTATATTCATAAAATAGATTACTTGTGGGAATATGATTTTAATTACATTTTTTGAATAGGATGATATATATATTTAATATTAGATAGACCATCTAATAAATATTTCTAAATGGAGTATTTTGATTGAGAAAACATGATCATTCCTCTTATGTATGTTCTCAATATAAAAATTATAATCAGAAAAATTAGATAATAATTTGGAAACATGGATTATACCATTAGATGTAAAATCTTTAAAAATGACATAATCAACTCCTAGATAATAAATAAAATACATATAATGATAATGATATGATCCAATTAGGGTTAGTGGTCAAGATTCATTGCTGAAATAGTGCTGACGTGGAATGATAATGTGGGATGCTTGAGAAGTAATAAAAAAAATTCTAGTAATATCACAAGTGTTGTACCAATTCATTCATCTCAAAGAATGTGATAATGTATTATCCAAGATGAAATTAGTTTTACTACCTCAAAATATGTCATTTTATCTATAGTTTTATCCCATTTGTGCCATTGTAATCATATCAACATGAGCTTCTAGAATCTACCATCAAAACTTGAGTTTGGATAACTTGATTTTGTATATGGATTAATAATTCTCCTCTTCTTTCCATAAATTGGATACAAATGAATTTTATTTTACTTTTAGTGATACTTAGATCCCAAGTAAAATCAAAGGGATTGAGAAGGAGACCTTTATTTCATGATGAAAAAATGTTTTAAAAACATCCCATATACACATATCTCTCAATACAAGAACCACTCAAGGATATTTTCACTAAATTGTGATATTTTAACATGTATTAATGATTTGTGGAAGCCGCAATGGTCTTTATTCGATAGTAAATGTGGGAGGTGTCTATGTTTTCTACACTTCTAACTACTCCACCTCTACATCCAACACGAATCGTGGAGTTAAACCATGGAATCCTAAAAAGGGTTCTAGAAGTTCAAAATGTAAAACAATAATAGTTAAAGTAGTCATATTATCAGTGGTTTTGTTACAACATCCTTTTACAATATATTTAATTAGTAATTAAATTTCTATCCTTGAGAAATATAATGATGCACTGCTGAAGTGGTGAGATTTTTCTAGTATTTGAACACTTCAAGGATGAGTTCTAGGTCCAACCCCTTACTTTATGATTTTGTGTTGTACCTCTTGGATAAAATGGCTACCTTTATATGTTAATTTTTACTATAATATTTTTGTGGCTACACCCATTCCATCCCCGACCACTGTTGGTGAAATATTATCTTTTTACATTGTTAATTTTTACACTACCTTTGTAGTTGTTGTTATTAGGTCAGAAAGTAAAAGATATTGAAGACTCATAAAAGGTAAAATTTGATGACCAAACACATACCTAAGAGTTACTCTACCACCCCTTTTTTACCTCTTTGTTTTTTGATCCCCTTTCTTGTTTATGGTCTATTTTTGTGCATGTTGTTTACATTCCATTTGTGGGTGGTGATTTGATGCCTATTTTTTCGGTGGTGATTCCGTAATAGAGGTGATGAAGGTTTATCAATGGTGGAAACAATGGATTCTAGTGGGAAGTTGTCCCGGTGATCTGAATCATCTAGTGGCGTTGTTCTGGTGTGTTTCAATTCCCATGATATTTTCTCTTTTATGATGTTGGTTCAGTCATAGTGGTGGATGGACCCTCTTTAATTTTTTATTGGCGGATATGGGATCATTTTTTGGTATGTGATTTATGTTTTATGTGATTATTCAGTGATGCAGCATTGTGAAGGTGACTTCCCACATCAGGGTGGGAAGATCTAGGTGATTTGTAGCCTGAGGCTTTGTTATACTCCATAATTTAATATGAACTACATGATTTTGAATTTTGTATCCTTGGTGATGCTTGAATGTAGTTGTAGAGTGATTTTGATTGAATTTTTATTAGGTGTTATGATATTTCTGAGGTTCTCACCCAATTGTAAAAGTGATTCATTGAAAATAAATAATTTTTTAATTAGGGGAACGTTTCCCAATTTTTACTTTTCAAAAAATGTCATTGGAATATCACTCCGACCTGCTTCATGTGTTTTGTGATTTTTTATATTTGATTAGTTATTGTCTTTATTACAAGTATTTTTAATGAAAAATTGATGAAGAATTTTGAATCATGTTGGTGTGGTATTATAGTCAAAAAAATTTGGTGTTGATTAAGAGTAATATATATTTTCATTCCCTACAAATCCCCTCTCGCTACCACATTGATTACTAACCTAATTCTGATATTCGTATGAGATAACTCCACATAAAATTTCTTATCCCACTTACACTAATGTATTTTCAGTCATATATAATAATGGTTATGATACTTTTCTACGCATGCATGATAGGTTATTATGGGAAATATAGGGAGTAAAAAATTTGGGAAATGGTTAAAAATAAAAAAACATTCATTGTAGAATTATTCTTTTGTTTTTTTATTTAAAATATATTAACTCACACTCATGGTTTATATTTTATATAGGTTAATGAAATAATATTTGTGGGTTTTCATGAAAAAATAAATATGAAATATTTTTAAAGGATTCAAAATATATTAATTCAACTTTACAGATCATATAAATGAAATTATTACTATTATAAATTTATCCTAATATTGTATCCAAATATATTTTATTCGTTAATTAGTTAATGAAAACATGTTAAATCATAATGTTAAAATATATCAAAATAAAAATTAAATGGGAAACATTATACCATTTATGATTCCAAAATAAGAAATAAGAAATTATTAATTCTTTCATAAGTCATAAGTTTGAAATAAAAAGTAATTTTATAATTTATTATTTATTAAAGCTTAAGGGTTTTTTGATTAGTTGTTTGATAAGAGTTTTTATTTTGAGGATGATACTTATGAGATTTTTTGGTTAATAATTACTCTTGATCATTGGAAAAATATTTGTATTATTTTGATTGATTCTTATTCGACTTATGTTGTGCCTATGATTTTTTATTTATTTTTTTAAATTATTATGTTTGTTTACAAACTCTAAAAATGTTTGTGACTCCCATCAGGTCACTAGTATGAACATTTTTGAGTTTTATTATGTAGTGTGGTTTTCGTTTGGAGGTTCTTAGTGTCGAGGGTTGAAAACCCATTTTTTGGAAAAGAAAACCCAAATACATAGTTAGTGAATTTGTTTTCCTAACGAAGAGACTAAACATGTGAGGGGTGTTGTGTTTGTTATAGAGAGGTTTACATCATTTGAGCATGGTATTTCATACCATTCAAGCCAAATGGGTAAGAATGTGACCTATTTGTTTAGGAGATTGTATCCCCACATAGATGGTACTTAGTTTTCTTAATTGTACTTCCAAATAGTGAGACATGTCCATCTCACCTAAAAGTCATTATCTTTAAATTTTACACTCTCATTTTTTATATCATTTGATTTTTATTTTCCTCCCTCATCAAGTCTATTCCCTCCTACTTGGTGTGGAAGTTTATCCACTCATCTTTTAGTGAATACCCTATGAGTTCTTGGTGTTTTGGCTTGAGGTAAGCCCCTTTATTCATGGATTATTCTTTTTTTCCACCTAATCATGATTTTTCATCCATTTACATGGAATTGGGGAAGCCTAGATTGTGGGGATGGAATGATATAGGTTTTTAATGGTATCATGTTATATTGTGGATTTGTTTTGTGAGTCTTTCTTCTACCAATTATCGATGGTTATCTTTAGTGGGAGGAATGTTGGAACTGATTATGAGATAGGGGGTCAATTTAATGTTGTTTACCTTAGATTAACATTAATTATGAATACACTTTTGTTTTTATTTTTCAAATTTCCTATGATTTATTTATGTTTGATGTTTATACCATTCATGATTTGTTTTATGGATTTTTTTGGAAATTTATTTTCGTAAATACGGTTTTACAAATGGGAGTGGTTTGTATGCATTGAAAAGATTTTTCAAAATTTTATCAAAGAGGTTTTATGGGAATAAGTGGATTTAAAATTTTTTTTAGAAATAGTTTTACCATGTGAAGTGTTTTTTCCTTAAAATGGGCATGTTTTGTTGGGAAATTGGATTTGAAATTGTTTTTAATTTATAGAACTTTCTTGTGACTATGTTGTATTGGAGTAGAACATGAGTTAACTAGGGTGTGAGCAAGTGGTTTTTTATAGACCAATAGAATCTTCAGGGGGGAATACTGAGGGAGATTAAATTTTGTTTTGATGGGACTGTGAGCACCTTTGGCAAAGAGATCATGAGAGCTTCCACCTATTTCTCAAGGGACCATGTGAGCATTTGGAGTTGGTCTCTGAGAGTACTTTGAGATATTCCCCTTTGTGTATATGGATAATATAATTATTTTGACTCACCCATATTAGACCCATTAGATAAGTTACATAGATTAACACTACTCATTCTAGATAGATTTATATGCTTTCTTCATTTTATTAGTTCTAGGATGATATGATATCATGTGTATTATTACATTTTCCTTCAATATTATTACATGATGTTGATTTTATTCTCACCCTTATCATTACATGTCAGACATGTTGAGTATGTTGTACCTTTGTTCGTATTTCTTTATTTTATTCATGTTGTTAATTTTTTTGGAATCATTTTTTATTTCAAATTGATAACCAAATAAATTTTAAAGGATTATTTGAAGGTATAAGGTTTTTTAAGCAGTTTTGTTTTGAAAATTGTTTTAAAACTAAATTATTTGCTTCCATAAGTAAAATAATTAAATTCATTCATGGTGGTATCTTGTTGGGATTTTTTTTCACACCCTACATGTGACTTTATGAATGTGTAGACAGTGTTTTATAGAACATAGTTAAAGGAAAGCGTAACATATACATGGGTGGATTTTCTTGATGAAAAATTTCTATCATTTTGTCTATGATGATGCGGTCTCATATGGTTTGACATATGTGGAGTCATTTTGGGATTTTGGTATCTATATGAATATATCTATAACCCCTATATTTATTTTTTACCATTTTTTGAGTGTTGATATATGAATTGGGAACCACGTATGTGTCATGTTAGGGAATTTTTTGATTATTACTTGTATTACTGTTTCTGGTATCTTATTTCCTTATTTGTGTACTCTTAATATTGTATTATATATTTTTGACTATGATATTATTGGTGTGGATGTCCCATTTTATGCATCGGTCATTCCATTTTACTTTGAGAAAAACCATTACCAGGAGATCATTGGTTAGTCCAAGTATTTTTTGCTAGCCCCTAGAAATATGAAATGAACTTCAGACCATGTGGCAGGCCGAATCCAATGATGGTTAAGGTCAACCTATGATAGTTAATTACATAATGTCTTCATGGGGGGATTATTTGGGATTTTAGTGGTAGAATAGAGTTGGGAAATATTTTAAATGGGTGGTAAGGATAAGTGAGTGTTTGGAAAACTCTTCATAATGTCGAACCACTACATTCTATTAGTCATTTAGGATTGTTGTTATTTTTTTGGAGCCCAGTTTTTATATTGTTTGATGATATTTTAGGTATTTATCGGTTAGTGGTAAGTACTGGGTTGCACCTTTGGGATATTATATGATTTAGGGGTAAAATAGTGAGGTATGAAAGAGTTTCATGGTTATTGGTAACCATGCACAACCTGTACAGCCTTGTCTTCCAACTCTAGTGATACCCACATAGTTGTGCATAATGTTCATATCCATACATTGTGGGGAATGCTTGGTATTTTTGAATTTTTCACAGCTATTTCAATTGGAGTTTCATTTGATGCTTATTCTTCATGTTGTGACTCATGACTAGGGTTCCTTTTGTTTTATTTTATGTTTTATTAGATTGAATTATTCTTGAAGGAGATTGTGTTTTGGTTTCTTTTTTGGAAATGCCTTATATAAGGAACTCATCCAAACAAATAGTGGGTGTATGAATGGAACCCCACATGTAAACCCTCCTCTTGATCCGAATTTGGTGAAGTCTTTGATTCTTGTTATCCAATACATGGTTTGAGTGTGTGGTCGAGATTAGGCATATATGATGGACCATGATCAAGTGTTAATGAGGAAAAACCCCACCAGTGTTCAAAGGTGACAAGGGAACCAATGCACATGAGGAGTGTTAGGATCAAATTGAGTGGATTCAAGAGTCTAAAACGAACCATGCCATGTATAATGTATGATTATCCATGTATGTAACACCCCAATCTTCCACGGTACGTTTCCTTTCGAATATTGCAATAGCGTGTGTTGTACGCAACCTCGAGCTCTAACACACACCACAACTAATTAAACTAGCCGTTTTGAATAGTAATACCTAATTTTTGAAATTTTATAAATTTTATTTATCAAAATAGACTTCATCTTTGGATTCGGAATATCGAAATTAGCCTATGTTGAATTTTTGGTATTTTTCTGAGAACTTCGAATTTTTTATGAATAGTGAAAAATACTTAAAAACAACTTTTTAAATCAAAATAATTTATAGTGAAAAATTATACTATTTAGTGGTTTTAAAGTATAAATAGAATATATTTTTACCATTTTATCCAATGGTGGTCATTAGAATTAATTTAACATTGAAATCAGACATAAACAAATGCCAATCTTTTTGTATAAATTGTTTCTTAGAAACACGCCATTTTTTGTAACAGCGGGAATTAATTATAAAATTAATTAATGCAACTTATATGTTTGTAATTTTGTAAAATAGACATCATTTTTGAATTCGGAATATCAATTATAGCTTAGGGTGAAATTTTGGCTTTGTTCTGAAAAACTTCAATTTTTGATGAATAGTGAAACCACTAAGTGGTAGTTAAATAACTGATTTTTCATTTAAATGAAATATTACCACTTCTGTGATTTGATTTTCAAAAATCCGACATAAATGGTTGTCATTAAGAAGTAAAATGTGGTTCAATTAGATTAAAATAAATTTTTGGTGAATAGTAACTTTTAAGTTCTTAATCGCGATTAGAGGTAATTAGTGTAGTTTAAGGTACAAATAATGTTTTAATAATATGAGATGAGCATGAAACTTGTCCTACTCCTATTGGATGAGTCACGGCCGACCAAGACAACCCATGGGTCAACTTGGGGACCCCATGGAGCCACTTTAGTTGGAAAATGACATTAATATATATTTATTTAATGTTAAAAGTAAATTGACACAAACATGAGTTGTCTTACTAAAACAGTTTTTTAGTGGGGTTACACAAGTCCAAATTTTGATTATAAATATTAATTAGAAAGATAAAAATATTTCCTACATCATAGTATTTTTTTTATATAATTTTTAGACATTAAATAAATTAAATTATTTATGACATAATAATGATGCGGCGATGACCTCATTATTTAACGATTTAAATAAAATGAGAAGATAATGCAAAATCCAAGGCTTAAACTTGTCCAAAGCCTATTGGATGAAGATATTTAGAACCCTTATCACCTTAGCCACGAATTATATAAGTGTGGGACCTTTAGAATCCTAAAATCATGGTATAATAATGTAACATTTCAATCTTTCCAAAAGAGCCCCTCCTCTCCTCTTATAAAAGGCCCCCACCTCTATCACCTTATTCACACTTTCAAGCCTTTTGGTTCGGCCAACCTCTGCCCAAATACTCTCCCAACATTTCTCCCTTCATCCTATAAGCTTTACTGTAGTCAGAAAGCCATCCTAAGGAGTCATTTTGATCAAATCAAAAGGAAGAACCCGAAGAAGAGGTAACATTTTCATCACCCTCTTTCATGTTTCTTTCTTCTTCCACTCCCACTTTGTCTATTATTTCAATTATAAAATTATAAATCCAGTATCTTCTATATACTGTGATGTTATTATAAATATGGAACAACCATATTCAGTATTCTACCCATCATTTGAATGACATGTCACCATACGTGCGTACGTACAGCTTACCGTCTCCACGTCGTGGTGTAATTGTTATTCAATATATTATTATTTAGATGGGTATATAATGATATGTAATTCATGTAAATAATAAATATAACATGATAATGATTCTGTATATATGATATACTATCAAATTATATATTATTTTAATATCAAAATAATGATATTGTCGCTCGTGCGTACGTACGGACTACCGTCTCCACGAACGCGATGAGATTCATTCTCCGTCGTATCCATTCAAGTATAATTATCATTTGATAATTTAAAAATAATGTTTATGGACATGATATCATTCTGGATATGAATAAGATACAACCTATCCATGAAAAACATGACTTACGTAACAAAACATATAAGAAAACGAGTAAGTTAACACCCGAAACAACGATAAATCTAAGATATTGTTAACAAAGCAATGTTAAAAGATCATATATGATATCATATGAATGTATATGATTCTCGTATAATTTATTAACAATTATTTCACCATTATAAAGGAGGTTAACCTACCCCAACCAAGGAAAAGTACAAGGTAAGGGTTTACTTCACAACCTCTTCATTATCCAAGGTTGTTTATACATAATTATCTACTGGGACCTCGTTATCATCCACATCCATGTTTCTTAAAAATGTATTTCAAAACATTTTTATTATTTACAAGAATATGGGTTAAAGTCATTTATACCCTTTTTGACTTTTTATAAGACAAATCTTTCCGTCATTTTCAAAACAAGGTCCTTTTTAACCTTTTCGACAGATTTGAGGTAAGAATGTTTTTTTAACTTATACGGCGGGTGCGGTTATTTTCCGCCGTTATAAAATCTTCAAAGATTTCCTTACAAGCTTATAAGAATATTTTCAAGAAAATGTTTTGTTTTATATGGCTCTTAAATGATTTCAAAAATAGAAAGAGATATTTCTCTAAAAAGTGTTTTGATTTCATCTATGTCAACATCCATTGATGGATTTTACGCTTATTTGAAGTTGATTTATTATAATACAAAACTTCTATATTGTATTGATGGTTTTTGTGATATATTTGACTGTGGATGTGCTATTTTATACCATTCATAGTTTATGGTGAAATTATTGACATTTCGTATGCTAGTTTTAATACGAATGTTTATGTTATGTTTAAACCTTTTCATATGGGAATGCATTGGACATAATATGTGACGGGTGGAGCCCGCTATAGCTCCTCGATGCATCGGTAGGTCTCATGAGACAAACTAGTGTCTTGGCACAAGGCCTTGACAAAATCTTATTTGTAGTCTTGGCACGAGGCCTTGGCTATGTGGTTACGATAGTCTGGCATTATGCATTCCAACATTATGAAAGTGGTTAGTGATTTTGCATGTGATTATTCGATTAGTAGAATATCCATGTGAATGAGTAAATGGCGTTATTTCATTTTAATTTTGCCATATTATGTTGATATTCAAGTTTAAAATTCTTTTGTTTTAGTTATACATTGCCTTAAATGTTTTTTCTTATTTATGAAAGTTTCCGCTATATTGTTATCCTTACTGGGCATTTGAGCTCACCCCTTTTCTATGTTTTATTTTTTCCCAGGAAGTGAAGAAGTAAATTATGAATGACCTGCAGGGATATTATGAGGGGATAATAGTGTGGACTGTGGAGACATTATGTCGTTGTAGTAGTTTTTCATTTTATGATGTAATGTAAAACTTATGAATGTATCTAGTATTTCCAAGGATACTAAACTAATCGGTCTTTCGAGAATTGATCTTTTGTGATCATGCCAATGTTACGAAGTAATGCACCGGCTCTGGGTAGTTGGGGTCGGGGCGTTACAGTTGGTATCAGAGGCAGTTTAGTACTAACCTTGGAAGCTAGATTTAGATAAACTCTGATTAGAGCACATAGACCTAAGATGAACTTTGAGGATTAGTATAGAAGAACTTCCTAGAATTTTGATATTGTAGAGATTTTGTGAGTTTTCCGAGCAATACATCCCTGTCTGGATACGAGCAGATAGAGACGGCTCTGGCACAGATGTTCCTAGGGGTAAAACCCGAAAACACCGCTTTGAGCTAGACTCGAACGGGAACTGGTGCACGACAACAGGCCTTGCTGCACTCTTGGTTACGACACTCCCGGGGGATATGCTTAGGATAACTCTCATTTTCTCTACAAATCATTATGAAGGGTTTATGAGTATATACTTCCTCAAAGAAAACATTTTTATGATTATGGATTATATCCATAAATAGTTCAATTTATGTTAAGTGTTTTATAAGTATAGGATTATGTATTTTGATTCATAAACTAATCTAGTTTATGCCATTGTTTAGAAATGGAGCCTAGTGGAAGAAATGGAAATCGTATCAATGCACGCACTCCATGTAGGGATTTCCCTCCTGCTCAAGATAATTATAGTGGGGCTGGTGATGCAACTGGTGCCGATCAACTTATTACCATACTGGGACAACTCACTCAGGTTATGAATAATAACCTTACTCGTATGGAGCACCCTGATCCGCAACGCGGAGGATCAATGCTAGAACGTTTCATGAGGCAACAACCACCAACCTTCAATGGGAGTACAAATCCTATAGTAGCTGAGCAATGGATAAATTCCTTAGAGAAAATATTCCATGCCTTGGGGAGTAGTGAAAGGGAGAAGGTTGTCATGGCAGTTTACCGCCTCACTGGAGATGTCGATCAATGGTGGTCACTAATTCAAAACACAAAGGAAGATGATGAATTAACAAACATGGAATGGAAGGAGTTCAAAGAGCTGTTCTTAGAAAAATACTTTCCTCGAGACCATCGAGCGGATATGGAAAGTCAATTTCTGAGTCTGAGGCAGAAGGAGGATGAGAATGTCACAAAGTATGAGGCTAACTTTACAAGGTTATCAAGGTATGCTGCAGATTACATACGTAACCCAAGAAGTAAGACTGATCGTTTCTTTGATGGGTTGAAACCATTTCTCTATCGAGATTTAGTATCACAAACTTTCTCTTCATACGAAGGTATTGTCTCGTGCGCTATCAAGACGGAAAAGGAATTCTCTAAGTCTTATGACTTTAAAGCGAAGCAAGAGAAGAAGAGACCTGTTGATCAATCTGGGAATGGAAATAAAGGGAAGAAGGGAAAGGTTGAATATCCATCTTGTGGTAAATGCAGGAAGAAACATCCTGGTACTTGCTTGAAGGGAATGTGAGTCTGTTACATGTGTGGTGAAAAAGGCCACCAAGCTCATGATTGCAAGGGGAAGAAGGAAGCTACCAATGTTCGGTGCTACAATTGCAGGGAGATTGGGCATTATGCAAATGAATGTCCTATGCGTCAGGAGAACTTACCTCATAAAAGGCCAAGGGATCAAGGCCAGGCTTATGCTATCACTACTACTGAGGTAGAAGCTCCGAAAGACGTGGTGGCAGGTAATTTAATGGTTTCCTCAAGATTAGAAAATGCATTATTTGATTCTGGATCATCGCATTGTTTCATATCTTCCTAGTTTGCTAAGAAAATTAGATATTTCCAATTTGATTTAACAAGGGAGTTGTCGGTCAAAACCCCTAAGGGAAGTATTATTGCAACAAAGTTTTGTCGATTAGTTCGCATTAAAGCACCTAAATGTTCTTTACCTGCTGATCTCATCATCATACCCATGATTGAATTTGATATAATCCTCGGTATGGATTGGCTTTCGGACCATGATGCAAAAATTTATTGTAAGAGGAAAGAGGTTACTATTCTTGATAATGATGATAAGGAACACCTTATCTTTAGAGCCGAATCGTCGCCACATAATTATTATCTAAGTCCACCCCCAGTAGCTCAACAAAATTCCATTATTGGGGAGGAAGAGAATGAAATTACTGAGGGTGAGGAAAGGAAGATTAAAATAGAGTATGTACCTATTGTGAGAGAATATGTTGGTGTGTTTCCGGAAGATTTACCTGGACATCCTCCAGAACGAGAAGTTGAGTTTTCCATTGATTTAATTCCAGGATCAAGGCCCATATCGAAGACCCCTTATAGAATGGACACTGTGGAATTAGTTGAACTAAAGAAACAACTAGAGGAATTGAGTAATAAGGGATTTATTCTCCCTAGTGTTTCTCCTTGTGGAGCCCCTGTTCTTTTTGTTTAGAAGAAATATGGATCTATGAGGTTGTGCATTGACTATAGGGAGATCAATGCTATAAAAATAAAGAACAAGTATCCCCTACCTCGCATTGATGATTTGTTTGACCAACTGCATGGAGCTCAATACTTTTCAAAGATTGACCTTCGGTCTGGATACCATCAGTTGTGTGTGAAGAAGGAAGACGTTCCAAAGACAGCATTTCGAACAAGGTACGGGCATTGCGAGTTTACAGTAATGCCTTTTGGATTGACTAATGCACCCTCTGTTTTCATGGATCTGATGAATAGAGTTTTCAAGGAATATCTTGATGACTTTGTAGTGGTATTTATTGATGATATCTTGGTATACTCCAAAAGCCACGAAGATCATGAAAATCACTTACGCATTATCCTGAAGACTCTTAGAAGACATGAATTATATGGGAAATTTAGCAAGTGTGAATTCTGGCATCATGAGATTTCTTTTCTTGGCCATATTGTCTCTAAGGATGGAATTTCCTTTGATCCTTCTAAAACCAAGGCAATCCAAGAATGGCCAGCACCGACAAGTATAACTGAGGTATGCAGTTTTATTGGTTTAGCAGGTTATTATCGACGTTTCGTCCAGAATTTTGCCAGATTGGCTAACCCATTGAAAAAGATCACATGTAAAGGGATTAAATTTGTCTGGAAAAAAGAGTGTGAAGAATTTTTTGAAGAACTAAAGAGAAGATTAGTCAATGCCCCTGTATTGACTCTACCATCGGGGAATGATGGGTTTGTTATTTATAGTGATGCATCGAAGAAAGGACTTGGTTGTGTCCTTATACAGAATGATAAGGTCATTGCCTATGCATCACGACAGCTAAAAATTCATGAGAAAAACTATCCTACTCATGATCTTGAGTTAGCAGCTGTGATCTTTGCTTTAAAGATATGGCGACATTACCTCTATGGTGAAAAATGTGAGATTTATACTGATCACAAGAGTTTGAAGTATATTTTCACACAAAAAGAACTCAACATGAGGCAAAGGCGATGGCTTGAACTACTCAAGGATTATGACTGAACGATACATTACCACCTGGGGAAGGCAAACAAGGTGGCAGATGCTTTGAGTAGAAAAGACCATGGAGTTTTGAATGTGATGAGAATTGAAAGGGATCCAATTTTCTTGGATCTAGTGAAGATGGACATGGGAATAACTAGGGAAGGTGAAACATCAATGCTTTTTCAAATGGTTTCCAAACCATCATTACTAGAAAAGATTAAGAGTTCTCATACCAATGATGAAGAATTTCAGAAGAAGATTAAAGATGTGAATGATGGAAGATTGAGGGACTTTGTGTATAAGGATGGAATTTTGAAATTCAGGAAGAGACTTTGTGTTCCCGATATAACTGATCTAAAAAGGGAATTGCTGGATGATGCTCACAGTTCCAATTTCTCTATACACCCTGGGAGCACCAAAATGTATAGACATTTGAAGGAACATTTTTGGTGGGACAATATGAAGAGGGAGATTGCTGATTTTGTGTCGAGGTGTATAGTTTGTCAACAAGTGAAAGCTGGAAGGCAACATCCTGGTGGAGTATTGCAACCTCTTCCCATACCTGAGTGGAAATGGGATAATATTACGATGGGCTTTGTCATGGGACTACCAAAGACTCCTAGAAGGAATGATGCAATATGGGTCATTGTTGATCGTCTTACTAAGTCAGCACATTTTCTGGCTATACGGGAGGATCTACCACTTGAACGTCTAGAAAGATTATATATTAATGAAGTTGTAAGACTTCATGGAGTACCCCTATCGATTGTTTCTGATCGTGATCCTCATTTTACTTCAAGATTCTGGAAAAGTCTTCAAAAGGCCTTGGATACTGAACTTTGTTTGAGCACTGCCTATCACCCTCAAACAGATGGACAATCAAAATGGACTATTCAAACCTTAGAAGACATGTTGAGATCATGCTCTCTTGACTTTCAGGGTATGTGGGATCAATAATTACCACTGGTAGAATTTTCCTATAATAATAGCTTCCATTCAGGCATTCAGATGGCACCTTATGAAGCGTTATACGGAAAGAGATGTCGTACACCAACCTGTTGGGATGACGTTGGTGAAAGAAAACTTGTGGGACCAGAACTGGTGGAAGAAACAATGGAAAAGGTGAAGGTAATCCAAAATCACATCACATCAGCTCAAAGTAGGCAGAAGAGCTATACCGATAACAGAAGAAAGGTTTTGGAATTTCAGGTGGGAGATCATGTTTTCCTAAAGGTATCTCCATGGAAGGGAGTCATACGTTTTGGTAAGAAGGGTAAGTTGAGTCCCAAGTACATCGGACCTTTCGAAATTCTAGATCGTATTGGGGCTGTAGCTTATCGTTTGGCGATGCCGCGAAATCTCTCCAAAGTTCACGATGTTTTCCACGTATCTCTGTTGAGGAAATACATGCCTGACCCAACGCATGTACTCACCTCTGAGGAATTAGAACTGGAACCCGATCTTTCCTATTGTGAAGAGCCCGTTAGGATTCTTGATGTGAGGGAGCAGGTGCTGAGAAACCGGACGACTCGTCTAGTAAAGGTTTTGTGGAGAAATCATAAAATGGAAGAGGCAACGTGGGAACCTGAGGAACTTGTGATGAAGAACCACCCGAGTCTTTTTATACCCTAGAAATTTCGAGGACGCAATTATTTGAAGGAGGGGAGAATGTAACACCCCAAGCTTCCACGGTACGTTTCCCTTCGAATAATGCAATAGCGTGTGTTGTACGCAACCTCGAGCTCTAACACACACCACAACTAATTAAACTAGCCGTTTTGAATAGTAATACCTAATTTTTGAAATTTTATAAATTTTATTTATCAAAATAGACTTCATCTTTGGATTCGGAATATCGAAATTAGCCTATGTTGAATTTTTGGTATTTTTCTGAGAACTTCGAATTTTTTATGAATAGTGAAAAATACTTAAAAACAACTTTTTAAATCAAAATAATTTATAGTGAAAAATTATACTATTTAGTGGTTTTAAAGTATAATTAGAATATATTTTTACCATTTTATCCAATGGTGGTCATTAGAATTAATTTAACATTGAAATCGCACATAAACAAATGCCAATCTTTTTATATAAATTATTTCTTAGAAACACGCCATTTTTTTGTAACAGCGGGAATTAATTATAAAATTAATTAATGCAACTTATATGTTTGGAATTTTGTAAAATAGACATCGTTTTTGAATTCGGAATATCAATTATAGCTTAGGGTGAAATTTTGGCTTTGTTCTGAAAAACTTCAATTTTTGATGAATAGTGAAACCACTAAGTGGTAGTTAAATAACTGATTTTTCATTTAAATGAAATATTACCACTTCTGTGATTTGATTTTTAAAAATCCGACATACATGGTGGTCATTAAGAAGTAAAATGTGGTTCAATGAGATTAAAATAAATTTTTGGTGAATAGTAACTTTTAAGTTCTTAATCGCGATTAGAGGTAATTAGTGTAGTTTAAGGTCCAAATAATGTTTTAATAATATGAGATGAGCATGAAACTTGTACTACTCCTATTGGATGAGTCATGGCCGACCAAGACAACCCATGGGTCAACTTGGGGACCCCATGGAGCCACTTTAGTTGGAAAATGACATTAATATATATTTATTTAATGTTAAAAGTAAATTGACACAAACATGAGTTGTCTTACTAAAATAGTTTTTTAGTGGGGTTACAGAAGTCAAAATATTGATTATAAATATTAATTAGAAAGATAAAAATATTTCCTACATCATAGTATTTTTTTATATAATTTTTAGACATTAAATAAATTAAATTATTTATGACATCATTATGATGCGGCGATGACCTCATTATTTAACGATTTAAATAAAATGAGAAGATAATGCAAACTCCAAGGCTTAAACTTGTCCCAAGCCTATAGGATGAAGATATTTCGAACCCTTATCACCTTAGCCACGAATTATATAAGTGTGGGACCTTTAGAATCCTAAAAGCATGGTATAATAATGTAACATTTCAATCTTTCCAAAAGAGCCCGTCCTCTCCTCTTATAAAAGCCCCCCACCTCTATCACCTTATTCACACTTTCAAGCCTTTTGGTTCGGCCAACCTCTGCCCAAATACTCTCCCAACATTTCTCCCTTCATCCTATAAGCTTTACTTTAGTCATAAAGCCATCCTAAGGAGTCCTTTTGATCAAATCAGAAGGAAGAACCCGAAGAAGAGGTAACATTTTCATCACCCTCTTTCATGTTTCTTTCTTCTTCCACTCCCTCTTTGTCTATTATTTCAATTATAAAATTATAACTCCAGTATCTTCTATATACTGTGATGTTATTATAAATATGGAACAACCATATTCAGTATTCTACCCATCATTTGAATGACATGTCACCATACGTGTGTACGTACGGCTTACCGTCTCCACGTCGTGGTGTAATTGTTATTCAATATATTATTATTTAGATGGGTATAATAATGATATGTAATTCATGTAAATAATAAATATAACATGATAATGATTCTATATATATGATATACTATCCAATTATATATTATTTTAATATCAAAATATTGATATTGTCGCTCGTGCATACGTACGGACTACCGTCTCCACGAACGCGATGAGATTCATTCTCCGTCGTATCCATTCAAGTATAATTATCATTTGATAATTTAAAAATAATGTTTAAGGACATGATATCATTCTGGATATTAATAAGATACAACCTCTCCATGAAAAACATGACTTACGTAACAAAACATATAAGAAAACGAGTAAGTTAACACCCGAAACAACGATAAATCTAAGATATTGTTAACAAAGCAATGTTAAAAGATCATATATGATATCATATGAATGTATATGATTCTCGTATAATTTAATAACAATTATTTCACCATTATACATGAGGTTAACCTACCCCAACCAAGGAAAAGTACAAGGTAAGGGTTTACTTCACAACCTCTTCATTATCTAAGGTTGTTTATACATAATTATCTACTGGGACCTCGTTATCATCCACATCCATGTTTCTTCAAAATGTATTTCAAAACATTTTTATTATTTACAAGAATATGGGTTAAAGTCATTTATACCCTTTTTGACTTTTTATAAGAGGAATCTTTCCGTCGTTTTCAAAACAAGGTCCTTTTTAACCTTTTCGACAGAATTGAGGTAAGAATGTTTTTTTAACTTATACGGCGGGTGCGGTTATTTTCCGCCGTTATAAAATCTTCAAAGCTTTCCTTACAAGCTTATAAGAATATTTTCAAGAAAATGTTTTTTTATATGGCTCTTAAATGATTTCAAAAATAGAAAGAGATATTTCTCTAAAAAGTGTTTTGATTTCATCTATGTCAACATCCTTTGATGGATTTTACGCTTATTTGAAGTTGATTTATTATAATACAAAACTTCTATATTGTATTGAAGGTTTTTGTGATATGTTTGACTGTGGATGTGCTATTTTATACCATTCATAGTTTATGGTGAAAATATTGACATTTCGTATGCTAGTTTTAATACGAATGTTTATGTTATGTTTAAACCTTTTCATATGGGAATGCATTGGACTTAATATGTGACGGGTGGAGCCCGCTATAGCTACTCGATGCATCGGTAGGTCTCATGAGACAAACTAGTGTCTTGGCACAAGGCCTTGACAAAATCTTATTTGTAGTCTTGGCACGAGGCCTTGGCTATGTGGTTATGATAGTCTGGCATTATGCATTCCAACATTATGAAAGTGGTTAGTGATTTTTCATGTGATTATTCGATTAGTAGAATATCCATGTGAATGAGTAAATGGCATTATTTCATTTTACTTTTGCCATATTATGTTGATATTCAAGTTTAAAAGGCTTTTGTTTTAGTTATACATTTCCTTAAATGTTTATTCTTATTTATGAAAGTTTCCGCTATATTGTTATCCTTACTGGGCATTTGAGCTCACCCCTTTTCTATGTTTTATTTTTTCCCAGGAAGTGAAGAAGTAAATTATGAATGACCTGCATGGATATTATGAGGGGATAATAGTGTGGACTGTGGAGACATTATGTTGTTGTAGTAGTTTTTCATTTTATGATGTAATGTAAAACTTATGAATGTATCTAGTATTTCCAAGGCTACTAAACTAATAGGTCTTTCGAGACTTGATCTTTTGTGATCATGCCAATGTTACGAAGTAATGCACCGGCTCTGGGTAGCTGGGGTCAGGGCGTTACAATGTACATGCAGGGGGGATCCGATCGAATGTATTGGGATTCAATGATTCTTTTGAGGAAGTGATGTCACAAAGACACCACATTCATGGTTTATTTCAATCAAAAGTTCTACCCAGTCACCATGAGGGTGGTGAAGGCCTATGAATTCATGAAGTTAGAGCATGGGTACAATTTAGTGATGGATTATGAAACCCATTTTATTGATTTGGTATATGCCTTTCCAGATATTTTGATGAACAATTACCTTATGTCTTGGTGTTTTGAGATGGGTTTGAGGATAGATATTTGATTCATGATTATTCATTTGTTTCTATAGACTTATTTAGAAGTAGTTGATAAGGTGGATATGGTATAGATATATTTTTATAGAAATAAAAGTATTAGTGGTGTTATTTTAGTGGATGGAAGTAAAAGTTCTATGTCAGGGTAATAACAGATATAGGATGAGTATTACAAGGGTTGTGGAAAGAGTGTAGAAAAATCATCATGTGTTGCACCAATGGATTATTCGATTTGAAAAATTATTGTTTTCTATTAGTGGAGAAAATGTTGAAATAATAGTATTAATATCATATAGAATCTGAGAATCTTCCAATAATGTGTATGGTTGGGGAATTTAAAATTCTTCTATAAGATCATTTCATGGGGGAGAACTGTCATCCCGATGTTATTAAAGGGATATCAGGTGCTGTATGATGCTACTAGGGTTGGGGGATCTTACAATCAATAAATGGGAGATTATTAGTAAGGTAAGATGTATCTAAGTGCTATAGAGATAGTATATCTTTATAATGAAAATTTTTCTCGAGGGGATTCAATTTCCAGACTAACAATTATGCGACGTATTATTTTTACTAATTATTCAATATTCTTGTTTATTTGACACTAGTGAATCCCATTCCTTTATTTCTCTAAAAATAATTGATTCTATGGGTATATAATATGAGTTTATGTGGTATGATATGGATTTTTTGACCTTGTTGGGTATAAAGGGGTAGGATTTTATGATTCCAAATTATCATGTTTTAATTTCTCACATAAAAGAAATTTTGGATTTGCACATGTTGTTTCAGGATGTTTTAAATCTTATCACTAGAATGGATTGGTTGATCATCATGAAGTAAATTCTTGACAGCTATCATCAAATGGCCAATTTTCTTCATCATTATGGGAATACACATGTCCTTTAGGGTGAGTGGGATTTGTAATTTTAGAGGGTAGGACTAATTATTTTGAAAGTGTGGTTCATTTATTTCCAGTTGTTACAATTTTTCCTAATGCTTTAGAGTGGAATTAAATTTGTTAAATTCTAGTGGTCGTGGACATGTACATGTATGTTTGTTTTGAGAATTTTTCAATATTTCCACTCTAGTGAGAGGTCATGCCTACTATTAATTTTCTCCCTATGATGAGACCAATTTATTTTTCATATTATCATATGGATCCTATGAGTAAAAAGTGTAAATGTTTTAGTTAGAGGATCCTAATGGAAAGGGACATATTAATCCCAACATGCCACCATGGGCTTCCAACATTCTATTTTAAGAATAAGTTGGATGGAGGCCCATATATTTTAATAGGTTTTCTTAACCATAATCATGTGATGATGAAGAATAAATACATATTTCTCAAAATTAAGGATTTAGTTGATCAACTCATGGGAGGTTGATGGTCTTCAATGACCAACCTATGATCTGGGTATAACCATTTGAGGGAATGAGAAGAGGATACTACAAAAACTACCTTTCAAATAAGGTAGGTAGATTTTGATTATTTTGTAATTCCTTTTGGGATTAACAATTATCCTATAGTCTTTATGGAATTACAGAACCATATTTTAAATTTCTTTTTTGTATCCTACATGGTAATGTTTTTTTGATGAAATCATGGTTTATTCTAATAATATGAGGATATTTATGACTATTTAAATGTTGTTTTGGGTGTTTTGAGGTAGAACCATAAATATTACATGTTTTTTATATTCTTGTTTTGGATCAAGGATGTGCGATTTTTGGGCCACTTGAATTCCAAGACAAGAGTTTTACTGGGTCCATTGAAATTACTGGCAGTTACTTCATGGGATAAACCCATAAATGTGTTTGAGATCTATAGTTTTCTTGAATTGGTTATGTATTATAGTAATTTATTTTGAGAGTTATCCTAGATAGATTCCCCCTAGGTATAAATTTATATAAAATGGTTTATGTTTGAGATAAATGTGAAGTTACAATAATATTTTCAGTTATTCCCAACCCATTTTACTTATATGATAATTTTTATTCTTCCTAAGATTGACTGGAAATTAACTTTTTTATTATCAAAACACTTTTGAGTAAAATTGAGAAACCGCAAAATCCAAACATTACACCAATTGAAACCATGAAATATGATAACCAAGATCACGACTACACGATCCGCTCCTCCCTAGCGACTGTACCGTGATGACATGATTTCACCATCGAATGACCTCACGACTAGCTGACCCATGCAGGGATGCACGAGCATTGTACCGATGGCTGAGATATACCCTCTCGAACTTCCAAATCCGAATGTCATGCTCAGGAGAAATATTCTTTCTATGTTCCTCATCTGAAGCAGATCCATGTAGCATATGGATGACAAACATATCCAAAATTCCACAATCAATAAATAACCTTAATACAACCTCAGTTTCATACTCTCAATGTTCTTTCCTAGCTTCTATAATTTCGAGATTCCCAATGTTCATTCACTTATTCTCTAATTGACCTCCTGGAGACATTAAATCCTTCATCATTTTTGAGTTCATCGCATATCACAAATTCTTGCCGGCAAAGAACATGTTGGGTACACAGATGCACAACAACCGCTTCATCAAGAATGAAATCATGAACAGAGAGGGTTGAATACTAGTAGATTGAAAATAGAAGAATTTCACAACATAATTCAAGACTCACAACAATTCTCATCCAAAACCCTAACTTGATTCAAGATCACAAGGATTGAAATCCATCACCTTATCCAGCCTTCCGAAGGTAGTTGGCCACAATCCAAATAGAAAAATCAACAACCTTAAGAAACCAGATGAGAAGAAAATAGTCAAATAATCCAACCAACATCAAACCTCATCCAAATCATGAATCATCAAAACAAATCCATGCTCAGGAACGAAGCGGCACACCACACCAAGATCAACTCCAGAAAAAAAAAGAATCAGCAGTGCACCGACAGGTAGACCCGCTGAATGTCAGATCCCATCACCACCATCCTTGACACACGTGAAGACGGTGATGAACCGACTGGTGAACAGATGGAAGACACGGTTTCACAGACAGGCCGTTGAAACTGGATCTTGGCCGCCAACTGGAAACATGCTACCTTGAAAGACCCTGACAAGTGATGAGGGGTTAGGGTGAGTAGAGGACAACTGCATTGCATGAGACTATTTTATAATCTCAATGTGAAGGTGTAAGTGGATGGATATTGCGTGTTATTTGATATTGTGTAGGTAAAAACATTTTTTATCCCTTATTTCAGAAGTGACTATATATCTATATCTAAGTAAAAGAATATTAAAACTGCATTAAATGGTGGGGAGACCACGGGTGGTTGGTTTGTGTCTCTTAATTTTCCTCTATTTTCTTGGAGGTTGATGAAAGAACCTTTGGGCTTGAGGTGGTAGGTGATGTAAGAAGCACATAATTTTATTTCTTCCATTAAAATTGTGGTATACATGATGTTTTATACCTTGAGTGGCCAATATTTTTGGTTAGGAAAGAAACATGAATCTTTAGATTTAGTTTATGAATGATTGACCAAATCGATGATCATTCTAAGCAGTAAAGAATAGATAGTTTAATGAAACCACTTCCCATTTTAGTGTGGAGTTGTGGGGATATATCTATGTATTTCGAGAAAGTTCCACCTCATACTTGAAGTTGTAATGATTCCATATGGGTAATTATAAGTTTTTTAAAAAAATCATCCCATTTTCATCCTATTAATTAGTCGATGTAGGTAGAGGACATTAGATTCATTAATGATTGATGAAATTTTTAGATATATTTAGTTCCATCAAAGATATATTTCATCCATGATACATTTTAGTTTCTTAGTTTTTCAAGGGACTATGTGATTATTTGGAAAGAATACTAATATTGAGCACTGTGTATTAGCTGAATATGGATGTTCAGTCTTAGAAGATGATCCATATTAACAAGGGTATGTTATAAGTATGTTTGAATCATTATAGAAGTTTTTGGAAAATAACACATCAATTTTATGAGTTATATTATAATAATACTTTTAATTCCTCGATCAGGATATCCACATTTGAGGCATTGTGTGGTAAATTGTTCTTGTCCTCATTGTGTTGTTCTAAGTTGGTAGAGAATTACTAGGTTGGACCAAGTCTCATATTGGAGACTATAGAGACAATATGACTGATCCATAAATGGTTAGTGATTCCTCGATGATTATAAAAGTCATATTCTAAACATTTTCATTTCTTGTTGGAGTTTTAAGTTAGTGAATATGTGATCATTTGGGTATCCCTTTAAATGGGTTGGATTCCTTTGGGAAGGGAGGGTAATTAGAAACCACATTATATATGTTCATTTATTTGTGATATGTATTGGGAAAATGATCTTTTTATTAGAGTTACCACTGTATCGTACCCCAATTAATGAAACCTTTAACATTTACAAGTACAAGGGAAACCATTCAAAGCCATCTCATGTGTTAGAGTGGGATTATTTAGAGGTTTAGTTGATTCCACCATCAGTGGGAATCTTGTTTGTATATTAACTTATAAAAAAAGGTTTCTCTATGGAAAATTGATCATATTGGACTCCTTTATCTTAAATTTAGGTGGAAAAATATAGGAGACATGGTAGTGGGAAGATTTAGGGAGGGAATAGCGGTCTCACCTATTTTATTTTAAGGATTATTGAAGACTTTATAGGGATGAATGTGGCATGTTGTTGAGGTTGAGAAACCCCACTAGGACATTAGTATATAATAATTTTAGTTTATTTTTTCCACATGCTTTTTATTTTGAGGTTCTAGGTTTTGGGGGTCGAAAAACCAATTCTTGGGAATGGAAGAGCCAAAAGAATGGTTAGTGCATAGTTTTCTTAACCAAATTGACAACCCTATGATTGGTTATAGGATTAATCTAGGGGTAGTTTAATATTTTTTCAAACCATGTTCTCATGTGGTATCTATGTTGTCAATTATTTGGGGAGGAAATTTCCATTCAAAGTTGGTGCACTGTTTTTATAACTGTGTGACTAAACACTTCTCCTATACAACCCACTAAAAAAGGTTTATTTTAATATTTCACCAAATAAATTATTATACCATTTGGAAATAATTTTATACATCCTTCGTGCACATCCCCTCATTCTCAGTGTGGAAATATCTTGTATACATTTTCCTTGATCATCCTTAAGATGTTAGTGTTCTAACTTGAGGTAATCCCCTTTGTTCTCGATTTCCTCTTCCCTTCACCATAAACTTTCTTTTTCTTCTATTTCCATGGAAGTGGGGAACCCTATGTTTTATGGATAGACAACCCTATGGTTTTAATGGGGGGATTCGACTTGTTTTCCTATGTATTAGGTGTCTAAGGACTTCTTCTATCATTTTTGGGTGGTTATCTTCGAAGGAGATGATGTTGAAAATGTTTCTAAGGCAAGTATATATATTTTAGGTTTTTTTCTCAGGTATTACCATTAAATTATGAATAAAATTTGATTTATGTTTATTAATTTTCATTTATTGATTTTTGTTTATTTTTATTGAATACTTGATTTATTTTGTGGTTTTTTTTTTCTCAATTTGGGTGTTTGAATAATGTTTCCCAAATAAGAGTAGCTCACATGCACTCCCTGGGTTGTGTAAAATGTATAAATGAGGTTTTATGGGTTTAAATGGATTAATAAAATGGTTTTTGGAATAAATTACCTTGAGAATAGTTTATTTATTAATATGGGCATGTTGAATTGCTAAATGAATTTTCATGTATGGTATAAATTTGTGATTATATTTTCATGGAGAAGCAGATGGTTTAATCGATGTGTGAGTGAGTTGTTATACAATGTATCATGAGAGAATTTGGGGAGGAAGACCATGGGTGGTTATATTTGATTTCCAAAGGACTATGAGTTCTTCGGTTGGGAGGCCACGAGAGGTTCTAGTTGTTTTTTGAGAGGCAATGAGAGCTCTTAGAGTTATTTTTGGTATGTTTTCGAGCAATTGAACTTTTTATAAATAACTAGCATACATTTTTTTATTTAATCACATTTTATCCTTGATGTTAGCGCCCGAGGTGAAAATTATTCATTCCTGATTGATTCAATTTTTTTTCATTTGATTATTTCTTTTTTTAAATGATATCTTGTGTGTTATTACAATTACAATTTATATTTTTATATAATTTTGAGGTTGTACACACCCTTATCATGTTGTTTAGGATATGTTGGGCATGTAGTGTATTGTAAATTTTTTCATTATTTGATCATTTTTTATTTATGTTCTAGAAAAAAGGTTATATTTTAAATAGAAATAAAAAGGTATTTTAGAGGCTTATTTGATAAGGGAACATTTTTAAAGTGTTTTAGTTTTGAAAGGATTTTTAAAACTTGTGTTGTGGGTTTTGTGATTGAAAACCCTAAATAGATTCATGGTGGTATTATATTGGTATTTCTTCCTCAAGCCCAAAATATGCTTTTGGGGGTATGTTGAATTTTTTAATAGAAAATAAGTATAGTCAAGGGAACTATGTACCTGGGTGGATCTTATTGATTACTTCCATATGTGATTTTGTTGGAGGGGACATGCTATCCTTATGTTTGGATTGTGTGAAGTCATTTTGGGATTTTTGTATCCCTTGATATGTATGTATATGACACATTTTTTTATACCCATTCATTTTATTGTTGATCTATGACTTGAGATACCATGTATATTTCCTATAATGGAATGTTTTGATTATGGTGTGTATTATTGGTATTTTTATCTACTTGTCTAATTTATGTAATCAAGATGATATATTGTGTATTATTTACTCTAATGTTATTAATGTTTCAATCCCATTTTATGGAAAGGTCATGTCATTTTACGATTGTTGAATCCATTCACAAGATATTTTTGGTTTTTACCACTGCTTGTTGCTGGCCCATAGTGATCGGGAAAGTGCTTCGGGCTGTGTGGTGGGTCAGATCAGCTGGCAGGTCAATTAGACTGAAAAAAGAGAAATTAATGAAGAATGAAAAATAAAATAAGGGTAATTGTGATAAAAAAAATTATCACTTCTATAGGGATGATCATATTTTTTTAATATGATTATAAATCTTTTAATGTTGTATTTTATAAATTTTGATGGGATGTTTTCAATGTTCTAATTTTATGTGACATCAAGGAATAAATTATTTTCATATTAAATTCTTTAATATTTGATATTTTTAATACTGTTTTTATTTTGTGAAAAAATATGTTTCCTTTATTAAAACTTTTACTTATATGACTATGATTGTTCCTTTTAATTTGAAACCTTAAAACATTAATTTTCCCCATGAAATATATATATTGATTTTCTTAAATACAACCCACCTTCATTAGAAATTGTATTTTTTCCTAATTTATTTCAAATGAGATATATTTGAATCAAAATTGATTATCTATGGTTATTATTTTGTATTATAAATTATGATGTTTTTTGAGTATATATACATTTTTAGTGTGTATTTGTGTGTGTCTAATGTAACACACACACACCCATATATATTTTATCTTATATATATATATATATAATTTTTTTATCTACACATACACATCACTATATAAATCATTAATATTATTGATGTTCCTAGAATTTCAAAAAAAAAAAAATTAAAAAAATTTCATATAATTTTATGTTGGTTTATAAATATGATTCGAAATGATATAGTTATCATAATTTTTGTTACATTATGATAACACTTTTTTTAAACCCATAAAACCTCTTCATATCTACACACCCCAACCTATCCCAACCCAATTTTTGATAGATATCCCTCTCTATCCCCTTCAATAGAAACCCTCACACTTCCTCTCCCTTGTCTGTGATATATCCCATATTCATCATTGTATAACATTCCTCTTTTTCTAGATTTCCATATCATCCACTAAGGTTCCACTCCCATTATTTAACATCACAATCTTAATGAATTTTTCACTCCTTCATCAGACATACACCACATATCCCCTATTGAAGACCCTAACTCATTGGACAAATCTTTATATCCATTATTGAGGTTACTTTACCTTTATTTAACATCCATCTCACTTGGTAAATATTCATATCCCTATGATATCAATGAGTATGACAACCCTTTAATTTTATACACATTAATTCAATATTTATTGCATTAAGATACACATAAAACAATATTAAAATATCAAGAGGTCTAGTGTCTTTGTGAAATTACATATGTAGGACAATAACACAAAACTAGGAAACTAAATCATTATTTTAAAACTTCATAACATAACCATAAAATTATTTGATCATATATAACTTTGTGGGATATATTAGGGCCATACATGAGAAGGGGTGAGCTATAAAACCTTTTAGGGAAAAAATAAAAGAGTAAATTTTTGTAAGCAACACATGCAAGTGAAGCGTCATATCAAGGTGACATTAAAGCGGTGAGAATCATAAACATGAATATCGATGCATGGTATAAGAATATATCATAATGTAAATATATGAAAGTTTACACAACATGAAACATGAAATTGTATGTATAGGTCAAGGATAAAAGCCAAGGAACCATATCATAGTGTTCTTAGGATAACCTCCAGTGCACCAAACATAGTGTGTCATGAGTTTATAACTTTACCCATTGCAACAAAAAATTATACAATTCTCAGTCCATCCATCAAATTTGTATCATTTACATGTATTTACATGTTACATAGATCATACAATATAATAATATATTTCATCACATTGAATCACATGATTAAGAAGTGTGTATTACATAAATGAGAATATATAATTAATTAAATATTCGAATATCTTGGTGAATACCAATGAGTGGAAATGGGGATGGGTATTCAAAACAAACAAGTTGGTCATGGAACATTGTTATATAATTTTGGTAGCATAAGGGGAGTACATAATGGTGAATTTAAGGTATTAATGGGAGTTAAAGGTGGTATCTAATTAGATGGTAATAATAATGATCCTAAAAAATGTGAAAAAAATTACAACTTTAAAATTTGAAATCATAAGTCTTAAAATAAATAATGTGCTTTAATGAAAAGGAATAAGAGAGAATCACTTACCTTGAGAAGGAACTTATAGATTCTTGGGAGAAGCCTATTAAGAGATTGTGAACCCATTGAGGGGAATTTATAGAGGGATAGGGAGAGTTAATTCTTTATCAATGTGTTTTTAGTGAATATTATTGTTAGTTAGGGTGGATATTTATAGCTAGGGGGGGGAATTTGTTATTAATTTCTAAACAGAGGTTCTGAACACTATATAATAAAAAATGAAACCAAAATGTTTCCTATTTTTCCCATGGTTTACAGCAAATTATAGTGGTAGTAAATGTGATTTAATTATAATAACAAAATATATTACATAATACCATCTATGATGTGGAAGTGATTCATGGTCATAAATAATTGATCTCAAAACCTTAAAATATAAAATAGGTTTTGGAGATTTCGAATAAATTTCATAAAATTGATCAAATAACTTCAAAAAAAAACTTTTTTAATAATGGGGGAATCCATATTTTCCCCATGTTTCCTAATAACATATTTATTTTATCACTTTTAGACTTTTATAATTTCATAATACATATAGTATATTTATAATAAATTTATTTTTTAAAAAATATTTTACATTTTTTAAAAAATTTGAAAAATTTTCAATTGGATAATGTAAACATGATAATTTAGAATATATATATATTTTTTTAAAAATATTTTCTAAATATATCAAATTATAGTAAAATAAAAATTATTAAACTAGAAAATACTAGTTTTTTATGACAATATCCACTTTCTATCCATTCTGAAAATTATATTGTATTTCATTATATTATATAAATACCTATATTTATATATATATATTTTAATAAGAATAATTATTGAAATTACCATTTATTTGAAAAATTATAAAATTTATCAAAGGAATGTTTTAATTGATACTGAATATTTCCCCAGAAATAAAATTTTTATTTCATCATATAAAAATATAATATTTATAAAACTCATTATAGATTATTTTATAAAGTAACAATAAAAATGAATATATATAATAATAATGATAATTTTTTAAAGTAAAATTAAAAAATTCATACCATTAAGGTCTAGATACATAACACCTTATTACACCTATGTATGCCCTTAAGGTAATGTGTGTGATAGTGAGAATTTGTTGGAGTAGTTTGGAGAACATGGTTAGGTCCATGATATCGATAAGCTTTAAATTCACTTTTAAATGGTTTCAAAAATGTCTCAATAGTTTAATATCAACTTGGGATTGGTCATGTAAAACATAGTGATTCTATATCCCTTAGATTCTCTAATAAATTCACTTCATATAGTACATTAATACTACTCAAGACAATCAATGGTTATAATTCTTAATATTTTTTTAGATATGACTAGATATATTTTATAATGTTCCAAAATAACGCATGTAGTGAATGTTTTTTCTAAAATTAAATTACTTAGTAATATATTTATTCATTTAAAAGATAAATTCATTTATAAGGGTTTAGGTAGTTTAATTTTCCCACCCTTTATAAATTTCACCATAAAAATGTTATTTCAAACCATATATCAAGTGGGGGTACTTCTATTTCAATCCCACTTATAGTTCCCAAATTCCTTCCTCACACTTGTGGTTCCTCCATAATACATAGTCTAGGTGAGTTTTTTTTTGTTTCATAGAACATTTCTTCTATGATCTATGAAATTAACCAGATACTCCTCCTATCAAAGATCATTTCCTAATGGAACCATCTCTAGATTTAGTATATGTTAGGGTTCTGCTTTTTACTTCCTTAAGAGGGGTAGATGGAACACATAATGTAATTAATATATGGTAGGTGGAAGTTCTGGTCTATAAAACACACCATTGATGTGATTTGGGATAACAAAGGGGATTATGTATCTACTACTCTGATTTCCCTTCTTCACAAACATCAAAAATTTCATCTATAGTGATATAAGATGGAATGTCTTATCACTAACCTCAAACTAGAGGTCTCATAAATGATAATTTTAATGTATTTTCTATCAATTTTTTTAAGATTTATTATGATGTTGAATGGTTTAAAAATTCTCTATCATCTATTGGATATGATTAGGTATCATCAGTTTCCAATATCTACCATTATCCAATCATGTTAGATTCTAACACCTCTTCTCAGACGTATCATCATAAGGAGCCATTTTAGTACATGAAAAAACTATTTTTATATTAGAACTCCACTAGGGGAGGTGATGATCCCAGTAAAATTGTAAATGTTTTGAATAAGATATCAAAATATCCTATAGAATTTTAATGTCTATTTAAGTCTACCCATCCTTTTAAGAGTGATTGGCAGCATTGAAACTTATATTGGGATTAAAATCATACTAAATGATTTCCATGAAAATTTAGGTAATCTTTAGAACATGATCAAATATAGTAGAGAGTAGAAATAAATTCAATCTTAAAAATCATCTTAGGTGTATATTAGTGAGTTGGTCAATATGGGATTATTCCTAGATAGAAATGAAATGCACTAACAATATATAGTGATTTATTACCACCTAGATGTTATTATTGCCTTTAGATATCCTAGGGAGTCTTATGATGGATTTTATGGTTATGTTTCTACATTTCAAAATTTTAATGGTAAATAGTTACATCATAACCTTCAACATATTTCCTTTATCCTTGACTTTTTGGAATAATAATAATTGAGATAAAATTTTACAATATCCCTTACGATGTTATCTCACTATATGTTTTTATTCATACCACTTCACATATCCGTTATTACTATATTATTAGGGAAGTATTATATATTCACATCACCTATAATTTACCTATCCACCTATAGTTTTCATGGGACACATATCCAGGTTCTATACATTATAAATCCATATTCAGCAATGTTAAAAACCAAAATATTTTCTACCTTTCATTTTATATCCTCATCAAATGTTTTTAACTATTTAGTCCTCTCATGAATTTATTGTTGTGTAGTTAATGTATAAAAGTAGGATAAATATCCCTTTATTACTACCATGTCTATACTTTTAAAATTTATAAATATTGGATCCCTTTTCATCCTCATAATGGATAGGGTTATATGATTCTCTTTCACTCTGAAAAACATCCACATTTATTGACATCCCATGATAGTAGTGGATTAAATAATCAAAATCCTAGATCATTTATAATCATCTCCATTATTACATTACTAGGTTCTATTATTATAATATATACTTAATTATTCATTGAATCATATATTTTTCACAGTTCTATCCATAGAGATATTTTTGACAAAAAATTAATGCAAAGATCATGAAATCCAATTCTAGGTCATGGGTTGGGTAGTTCTGCTCCTGGTTCATTAATTAGTGGGAGGGATAATCTATAAATTCTTCATCTTACATTATTATAAAACCTAATACCTCTTTATACTTATCCCAATAGATTAAAAATCCTTCCCCATGTGTGGGAAATACGAGCATTGGTGTAGTGATTATAATTTTACTTATCTCTATAAATCTATCCTCACATTCATTAGTCTATGAAACTTTTTCTCACTTATGATTTATCTAGGTTATTAGGATTGATATTCATGATATTTCTATAAATAAGCAATGATAGTACATTGATATCCAAAGGAAACTATACATATCAATTAAATATATTGGTTTGAGATATCTTTCAATTTCTGATATTTTTGTAGGATGTATAATATCCCATTAATAGTGAAAAAATTACCTAGGAATGTTACTTTATCCACCTAAATGTCACATTTAATATAGTACACATATAAATTTTCCTTTCGCAATTTCTTTAGTACACCTTCCAAACTCTCCTATTGTTCCTCTTTTACTTTGGAGTAGATACAAATGTATACTATAAAAACTACCACATATATTTCCTAGTATTCTCTAAAGACTCTATTATTTATTAACAGGAATCTATATGAAGCATTAGAGAGCCCATGTGGAATCTCTAAGAACTCATTATGCCCTTAAATTTAATTAAATATAGTCTTTAGGATATCCACCTTCATCACCATTACATGATAATATCATGATCAAAGATCCACCTTGGACAAGTATTGTGATCCACATAGTTTATCAAAGTGGTCATAAACTAGTGGAATATGATACTTTATATATATTGAGATATTTTTAAGATCATGATAATTCATGTAGAGGTGCATTGACCCATATATTTTCATAGATAAAAGGACTGATGCACCGCATAATGATGCACTTGGCCATATAAATGATTTATCTAGATTCTCTTGTAATAAATTCTTCATCTCTTAAAGTTAAAAAATGACTATTCAATATAGTGTCATTGATGTTCAAAAATATCAAGGTAAAAGTTTGATCAAGAAATTAACATCTTGACTAGAAGGTACACTAAGAAATTCATTGGGAAGAACACCAGTGTATTTACTCAGAAAACAAACATCATCAATGATGGCCATTTTCGTGTTCTCAATCATTTGAGATTGGTACACTTTATAATAAATAAATAATATACATGCATGAGATGATAACTCAAAAATAGATTCATCATCCTCCATTCAATTTTTTTGAATCTGATGGTGGTTTTCAATAAATTGGTTGATTTTATTCTCTAATCATTTTATGTTTTCTCTATATAAGGAAAACCAATCCATTGATATAATATCATAGAATTGTGGTAAAGGTGGTATCACATGGTTTAAATTGGAATTAAACTAAAAACTAATCACACAAGATATCTTTTAATATTATGATTCAATAATTTTACCTTTTATATTATCATCAATAACTTGACTTCCATGTTTTGAGGCATTGTTTAAATATTTATTCAAAATGTGCATGAAATAAAAGAATGCATAAAACCATGGATGATAAGCCTACCATTTATTATTTTATTACGTTTCTAATCATTTAGTTCCTCGAAATTAGAAATATACATCTATATTTTTAAACTATTAAAAGTATAAATGGGATACTATTAAAATTGAAGGAATTAATCATAAATATCTTATAATCATTAACATATGAATTTATAGGTTCCAATCTAAGTTGTCCAAGATCTATTTCCTATCATAAAATTTTATGGTCATTTTGTCCCTTCATAATGGTTCATAAGGAGTGTGTGATTTTACGAAATTATATACCATGGGAGCATAAAATTAGGTTTTAAGTAAGGTCTCTTTAAATTTTACTATATGATGACTGAGTTAATACCACTGATCCCTTTTTGGGGTAATTACCCATTGTAAAACAATGTTATGGAGAGATACACTTTTTGTATGTAGACATAGATTTTTCTGGAAACCAATTAATATATACTTTACAAAAATATAGGTATGTTTTCCTATGTTTAAAAATATCCCCAAGTCACTCACTAGGGCAATGCAATCTTAATACCCAAAATAACTAGGCCATTCCTCTAAAACAAACAATAAAAACCCATTTTGAGTCAAGATTTATTACATAAAAAAACATTATATAGTCCAAGAAGTTTTATAGTTCAACAATATTTTGGAAATTAGATACATTAGACAATAACATGAATCAATGATACCAAATAATTATTTAAAAACTTTATAACATACCACAAAAATCCGTTGAACTTCTGATACTACATGGGTTAACCTCATGATGTACATATAAATGGGGTGATTAATAAAGTCCACTAAGGGAAAAGTGAAGTCATTACATGATATAAGTAATACATGTGATTAAATAGTTATATCAAGGTGAAATAAAAGTTATGATAATCCAAAACATGAATATCAAATAATGATATAATACAATGACATCAAGGAAATCTGACAATGTGGAAACAAAATAAAACATGACATAATATATATAATTCAAGGATAATAAACTATAACGACCCATACTTTACATACATTGTTATTACATCAGAATTGAAGCACACTTATTACAAAAAATAACAAAACTAGGAATGTACCGTATAGGTATAGTGTCTATAGAAACTGGGAAACATAAACAACCGGTTCATAAAGCATCTACACTGTCTCCCATTTATTTCATTATATCTATAGTCTCTTTTGGCATATCTTACATAATAACCTTTTTCCTGACTTGGGGAAAGAAAACAAACAAAAGGGTGAGCTCAAATGCTCAGTAAGGGTAAACAAAAGAAATACCAATCACATCATATTCATAAGAACATAACATTTTGGAAATCTTAACCCGCAAAAGAGAGCATAATTTCATAACATGGGATAAATCACAGTAGTAAAGTGAAATCCCAATAATCAAAACATAAAACATGAAACTTTTTTTCATACACACATAATCATATGGAATCATTTCTTATTAGTAAAAACTCATGGCCAAGACTATCTTAGTAGACAAAGTCCATTTCTGAACCGAGTTCATTCCTCGTTCCAGTCCTGTTTCACCGAACCGGTTTAACCTGCCGTTCCAGCCATGTCTATCTCATGAGATATAAAATCTTTACCCAATGCATTGGGGGGAGATATAGGTCCCACCCATCTCATAATGATACCATTCTTATGTGTGCCACAAAATCATAAACCATACATCATAGCATAACCCATGTAATAAAAATGGGAATCTTAAACATCGTGACATCATAAAACAATTCATATAAGATAAAGGAATTCATAAAAATAATTCCATCACAACATAGTCAAATCATTGTAATAATAGGTATAGAAACAGAACCCTTTATTATCTTAGATGGAAAATAATTTTGATAAAACACTTGAACTCCATTCTTGAGGAAAATATCCTTTCTACTTCAAAAATATTTTCCTTTCTCAACATGTCATACAATTTTAAACTAAAAGAAATTGATGAAAAATAAACTTGACAACTTGTAAAGGAAGATTCTTGGAAATAATGTTTTAAAAATCCATTCATTCCGTATAAGTTAAAAAAACATTCTTCTCGTACTTTTGTCGGAAAAGTCAAAAAGTACCATGTACGAAAAACGACAAGAGATTCCTTTCATATCCTTTACTAAAAACTCCCTGAAGGGTAAAATTAGATTTAAACAATTTTAGGTGGATGTAAAAAATATTACATATTGAGGGAACATGGACATGGATGACAAAATACATCCCAGTAAATACCAAAGAATAAACAATCTCGGATAAAAATGATTTTGTGATATTTTCCCTTACCTTAGGTCCAATTTGCTTCGTAAGTGTCCGAACCTCCTATATAATGATTTAAATAATGTTATTGACTTATTCCATAATCATAAATATTTTTACGATATCATATATGGTCATATTATTAGATTCTTATTTCTAATATTTTATTACTACTTATTATTCAGGTGTTTATTACTTTTTGTTCTTATGCGTGTTTTGTCAAATAAATTCTTATTTTTCTTTTTAGGTTATAGATACCTAATTTCCAGAATGGTATTAATGTAATATATATCATATTAATTCATTAAATTCATTTATATAATCATTTTGCAATGAAGATCATGTAGAACGAGTCGCATCACATCGTGGAGACGGTATTCCGTACGTACTCACGAGCGATGATATCGTTCCCATGATTGTGGAATTGTATTGAAAGGTATATATACTATTTCAGAATCAATATAACTTTACAATAATCATATATATTCATTATTTACACCATTATAACCATCCATGTAAGTTGGTGGTGGTAAATATATTACACCACGACGTGGAGACGGTATTCCGTACGTACGCACGCACTGTGATTTCATTTTCCTTAGGATGGATAGATGGTGAAATAGGGTTGTTTCATACTTATAATAACATATCAGTATATGTGTGATATTTATGTTATTACTTCATAATGAAACAACTAAATAAGAAGAAGTGGAAGAAGAAATAAAGATGAATGAATCGGTAACGGATATTACCTCTTCTTTGAAGCGCTTCTTTGAGACCTCCTTTTAGGGCACTAAAATTTGTCTTTGAAGAAGACCAAGACCTCTAGGATATATCTAGGGAAGTGGAGAAAAGAAATTGGAAGGGGTTGGCCGATCTCAAAGGCTCAAAGTGGTGTGAGGAAGAGAAGGAGGAAGTGCCCTTTTATAAGGGAGGAGAGGGGCACCTTTGGAATAACTAAAAATATTATTTTATTATAAAGTCAAATTCGGGTATTAATAGCTCCAAATTAATATATTTATAAGATAAGGTGGGTATCGGTCGAAATAATCTCATACAATAGAATTTAGACAAGTTTAGGAATCAGTTTTAACCTTATCATTTAGATTTAACTTTAAGTTAGATAATTTAACTTTTACTGTGTCTTCTTGTTTTCTTACACTATAAGGTTAATAAACTTACTATATCAAGCCAAAAGAACCCCAAGTTGTTTATTATTAATATATATAACCTTATCTAAGTCCTTTGGCCGAAACTTAGGTTTTTCGGAATAAAATAACAATTAATAATATAATATTTGTTTTAAAAACTATTTTATGTCAATTTTGACACTATTTAGTAATTGATTTTTGTGAAAATCATAACAGAATGATTAGTCGAAACAAGTTAATTAAATCAATAATAACATGTCATATTAACCAATAATATTAGTGTAATTCATAAAAAGTCTCAAATTGCATTTATTTGGGTATTTATAAAATCAATTATGTCAATATTTCATTAATAAGATAATTACTACATCATCGTTGTGTCATAAATAAATTAAATTATTTAATGTATAAAAATTAAAAATAAATACCATTTTGTAGGAAATTTTTTTAAATTTCTAATGAATATTTATAGTCGAATTTATCTTATGTATAACCCCTTATTAAAATGATTTACTTATTAAACATTGATTTTAACTATTTTAACCCTTCTTTAAATAAATTAATAATAAATGTCCTAATCTAATCCAAGTGGGCCTAAATGGTCATATTTTATTCCTAAGGTTGTTTTTGGTCGAATTACACTTATCTAATAGAATTAGGACATGTTTTAGGGTAATAATAATAACACTTTAACCCTTAATTACCCTATTTACTTGTAACTGTGGTAAAAAAAATTAAAAAGTTACTATTCACCAAAAATTATTTTCATCTCATTGAACCACATTTTAGTCCTTGATATTAATCTTGTCTCTCGGATTTTTGAAATTCCACTCACAGAAGCGGTAAAATTATGTTTTATGAAAAATTCAGTTTTTTTAACTACCACTTAGTGGATTCACTATTCATCAAAAATGGAAAGTTTTCAGAAAAATCCCAAAATTTCACCCTAGGCTAATTTCGATATTCCAAATCCAAAAATGAAGTCCATTTTGAAAAATAAAAATTATAAAATTTCAAAAAGTGGTTATTACTATTCATAACAGCTAGTTTTAATAATAGCATATCGATGTTTAGTGAAACTCGGTATTGCGTACGACGCAAGCTATTGAGGAAGGCTGTAGTTGCGTGTAAAGCAAGCCAAGCTAGTGTTGTGTGTAGTGAAATATTCCTTTGATAAAAACAAAATATTTCTCATAAAAGTCTCGGGCGTTACATTCTACCCACTTAAAATGAATTTCACCCTCGAAATTAGTCACTTTGTAACAAAAAGATGAGGATACCTCTCCCTCATAATATCCTCAAGATCCCATGTAGCTTCTTCTAATTGGTGGTTCCTCCATAAAACTTTCACCAATCGAGTGGTCTTGTTTCGTAGGACTTTTTCTCTACGATCCAGAATCTCTATCGGCTGTTCTTCATAAAAAAGATCTTGCTCCAGCGGTACAACTTCTGAGCTGAGTACATGTGAAGGATCAAGTATGTACTTTCTCAGGAGAGATACATGGAACACATCGTGAACTTGAGAGAGATTCGGTGGAAGCACCAATCGGTAAGGTACCTTTCCAACACAATCCAGTATTTCGAAAGGACCGATATATCTAGGGATCAACTTCCCCTTCTTTCCAAATCTCATGACCCTCTTCCAGGGAGATATTCGTAACAACACTTTATCCCCCACTTCAAACTCTAGGTCTTCTCTTCGGTTGTTGGCATAACTTTTCTGTCGACTCTGAGCTGCTCTTATGTGTTGTTGAATAGATCAGACCTTTTCTGCCATCTCATCAACAAGATCAGGTCCTAATAGCTTTATTTCCCCAACATCATCCCAGCAAGTTGGAGTCCTACATTTCTTTCCATAGAGAGATTCATAAGGAGCCATCTAAATACTGGAGTGAAAGCTATTATTATAAGAAAATTCCACGAAAGGTAGGTTTTTATTCCAACCACCTTTGAAATCCATAGAGCAAGCTCTCAATATATCTTCTAGAGTTTGAATTTTTCTCTCAGACTGACCGTCTATCTGAGGATGATAAGTAGTGCTGAAACTCAACTCTGTATCCAGAGTATGCTGTAGACTTCACCAGAACTTCGAGGTAAATCTCGGATTCCGATCGGATATAATAGAAAGTGGTACTCCATGAAATCTTACCACTTCCTTTACATATATCCTGGAAAGCTGATACAGAGAGAAATCCTCTCTAATAGCAATTAAGTGTGCAGACTTTGGAAGACAATCAACTATTACCCAGATAGCATTATTGCCTTTTGATGTTTTAGGAAGTCTTGTGACAAAGTCCATAGTGATGTTTTCCCATTTCCATTCGGGTATGGGTAATGGTTGTAACATCCCCATAGACTTCTGTCTCTCAGCTTTAACTTGCTGACAAACCATGCATCGAGAGACATATTGAGTAACATCTCTTTTCATTCCATCCCACCAGAAGTACTCTTTCAGGTCCCTATACATCTTCATGCTTCTTGGATGAATAGAGAATGAAGAACTGTGAGCCTCATCCAGCAACTCCTTCTTTAATTCGGGGATGGGAGGAACACAAACCCGATTCCTGAACTTTATTATCCCATCACAATCAAGGTTGAATTCAGGAATATTTCTCAACTTCCTTTGTAACTCTACATCTTCTTTCTGCGCCTCTTTATTCTTCACATGTATAGATGGTTTCACATCCATTTGAGAAAGATACAATTTTACCCCTTCCATTATAATTCCATGATCCATCCTTTGTAAATCCATAAATATTGGATCTTTAGTGATCCTCATCATGGATAAACTGACATGGACTTTTCGACTTAATGCATCTGCCACCTTGTTTGCTTTCCCAGGGTGGTAATGAATTGAGCAGTTGTAGTCATTAATTAGCTCCAACCATCTTCTTTGGTGCATATTCAACTCCTTTTGTTTGAAAATATACTTTAAAATTTTATGATCAGTATAAATGTCACACGTTTCTCTATAAAGATAATGCCTCCAAATCTTTAATGCAAAGATTACCGCAGCTAACTCCAAATCATGTGTTGGGTAATTTTGCTAATGGATTTTCAACTGTCATGAGACATAAGCTATCAACATATCATTTTTCATAAGAACACACCCAAGCCCCTTCTTGGATGAATTACTATAGATCACAAACCATTCTCCACTACAAGGCAGTATGGGCACAGGTGCACTGGATAACCTTCTTTTCAACTCCTTGAAATTCTCTTCACATTCCTCCGTCCAAACAAACTTAACTCCTTTTCAAGTCAACCTGGTGAGTGGATTAGACAATCGTGAAAAATCATTCACAAAACGTCGATAATATCTAGCCAAACCAAGAAAACTTCGGATCTCGGTTACTATTGTTGGTCTCGACCTTCTTTCGATAACCTTTGTTTTTGCTAGATCCACAGATATCCCCTCTTTTGAGAGTATATGACCCAAAAGTGAAACTCTTTGAAGCCAAAATTCACACTTGGTAAATTTGGAATAAAGCATATCCTTTCTCAGGGTCTTTAATATAATTCGCAAGTGATATTCATGTTCTTTCTTGCTCTTTGAATATACCAGAATATCATCTATAAAGACTACCACAAACTGATCAAGATAGTCTCTAAAGACTCTATTCATCAGATCCATGAAGATAGCAGGGGAATTAGTAAGACCCAATGGCATCACTATAAATTCATAGTGTCCATAACTTGTACGGAAAGCCATCTTTGGTATATCCTCCCTTTTGACCCTTAATTGATGATACCCTGAACGAAGATCAATCATGGAAAAGTATTGAGTTCCGCGTAGTTGGTCAAATAAGTCATCAATGCGTGGGAGAGGATATTTTTTCTTGATAGTGATCTTGTTAAGTTCTCGATAATCAATGAAGAGTCTCATTGATCTATCTTTCTTCTTAACAAATAGAACAGGTGCTCCCCAAGGTGATGCACTAGGGCGTATGAATCCCTTATCATGATTCTCTTGGAGTTTCTTCTTTAATTCCTGCAACTCAATTGGGTCTATTCTATAATGTGTCTTTGAAATAGGCAAAGCACCCGGTACGAGTTCTATTGAAAACACAACTTCACGATTTGGTCGAAGACCCAGAAATTCTTCCGGAAAGACATCATCAAACTCCCGTACAATGGGAATATTATTAATCGTGAGTTTCTCACCAACCATTTGAGATAAATAACCCTCATTTAGTGGAATCAAGACCCATAAGATGGAAGAAATTTCCACTAGAAGGTTATGTTCATCCTTTCATCAATAGACGATCATAGATTGATCTGGAATATGAAATGTGACTTCCCTTATTTGGAAATTGATATGATCTCCATATAAAGAAAGCCAATCCATGCCAAGAATCACATCAAATTCCACTATAGGAAGGATCACAAGATTTGCAGGAAGCACTTTCCCACAAACTTCAATCGGGGAAGAATTATAAACTTTTGATGCGACTGTTGTGCCATTAGGTGTTGTCACAGCTAACTCAACATCTAATTGTTGAGGTAATAATGTGATACCCTTAGAAAAATCATCAGAAATAAAAGAGTGGGTGGATCCAGAATCAAATAAAACATTTACTACTTTAGAGTGGATGGTAATTGTTCCTTTCACCACATCGTTATCGTACTCCACATCGCTGATAGAAATTGCTTGTGACTTTCCTTTGCCTTTAGCCTTAAGATTTTGTTGATGTCGATCATCATCAACAACCCTTGGATTAGGGAATTTATTGGCATAATGCCCCATCTCCTTGCACTTGAAACATTTAATTGTAGTAGGTTCATTATGTGTGTCCCTTCCTTTGTTTGCATCATTAGACATCTTCTTCACATCATTGCGGAATTCAAATGCCCGATGACCTTCCTTTCCACATTTGAAACATTTACTTGTCCCTTTAAGAAAACTCCCTCAATGTTTCTTTCCACACTTAGAGCATAAGGGAATGCTCATCTTCTTTTCAGTGTGCTCTTTATATTTTCCTTTGAATTCCATTTTCATCTTCTTATCAAACCCATATGACTGATGGGTTACTCCAATCGCCATATAAACTTTGAGAGCACATCAAACGATTTCCTCATAGCTATTGAATTCCCTTATGGCTAAGGCCCTTCGAAGACTTGATTTTAAGCCACTAAATAATCGATCGATCTTACTCTCAGGTTGGTTAATAATACCAAAAGCGTACCTTGTAAGTTTTGTAAAATTTTCTTGATAGGTACCAACAAATTCATCATCCTTTTTCTTTAGTTAAAGAAACTCTTTCTCCATCTTTGTTAGGAGAATACGAGGGAAGTACTTTTTGAAAAATAAGTTATTGAACTCGTCTCATTCCATGGACTCAATTAATCTCTTTTCCTCGTATTCTTGATAAGATTCCACCATTGATCAGCATCACCTTCCAAACGATACACTACTAAAATGACTTTATCATGTACAAAACATTGAAGAACTGGAAATATTTTTTCAGTAGTACTAATCCATTGTTCAGCAATTAATGGATCAGTAGACCCGCTGAATGAAGGTGGATGCTGCCTCATGAAGGATTAAACAAAATCTTGCTCCTTCCTTTGCTCGTTTGGAAGTCCTGCATGATTGATAGCTTGAGAAAGGTGTGTGATAATGGCTACAACATTTTTCATTCCATATCCCATAACGTTGGGTTGCTCAGGGGGACAATCATTGCATTTCCTGTCACATTCCGCATTAACATTGTTCCTTCGGGTTCCAGCCATTGACTAAAACCAAGAAGAATAGTGTGATAAACACTAATTATAATAGGAAAACGACATAATCAAGAATAAAATTTCACACTTAAGGTCTTATCCTAGGTTATTCATGGCCATTTCTAAAACACTAAGATTGTGTTCTATGCTTAGAACTATCCTTAGGGTTCTTACTAATGCTTTCACATCCTAGTTTCCAAAGGATGACTATACCTTTCCTATGATACCAACTATAACGACCCATACTTTACATACATTGTTATTACATCAGAATTCAAGCACACTTATTATAAAAAATAACAAAACCAGGAAAGGACCGTATAGGTATAGTGTCTATAGAAACTGGGAAACATAAACAACCGGTTCATAAACCGTCTACACTGTCTCCCATTTATTTCATCATATCTATAGTCCCTTTTGGCATATCATACTTAATAACCTTTTTCCTGGCATGGGGAAAGAAAACATACAAAAGGGTGAGCTCAAATGCTTAGTAAGGGTAAATAAAAGAAATATCAATCACATCATATTCATAAGAACATAACATTTTGGAAATCTTAACCTGCAAAAGAGAGCATAATTTCATAACATGGGATAAATCATAGTAGTGAGGTGAAATACCAATAATCAAAACATAAAACATGAAACATTGTGGCATACACACATAATAATAGGGAATCATTTCTTATTTGTCAAGACTCATGGCCAAGACTATCTTAGTGGACAAAGTCCATTTCTGAACCGAGTTCATTCCTCGTTCCAGCCCTGTTTCACTGAACCGGTTTAACTTGACGTTCCAGCCATGTCTATCTCATGAGATATAAAATCTTTACCCAATGCATTGGGGGGAGATATAGGTCCCACAATCTCATAATGATACCATTATTATGTGTGCCACAAAATCATAAACCATACATCATAGCATAACCCATGTAATAAAAATTGGAATCTTAAACATCGTGACATCATAAAACAATTCATATAAGATAGGAATTGATAAAAATAATTCCATCACAGCATAGTCAAATCAATGTAATAATAGGGATAGAAACAGAACCCTTTATTATCTTTGATGGAAAATAATTTTGATAAAACACTTGAACTCCATTCTTGAGGAAAATATACTTTCTACTTCAAAAACATTTTCCTTTCTTAACATGTCATAAAATTTTAAACTAAAAGAATTTGATTAAAAATAAACTTTAAAACTTATAAAGGAAGCTTCTTGGAAATAATTTTTTAAAAATCCATTCATTCCGTATAAGTTAAAAAAACATTCTTCTTGTACTTTTGTCGAAAAAGTCAAAAAGTACCTCGTACAGAAAACGACAAGAGATTCCTTTCATATCCTTTACTAAATAGTCACCGAAGGGTAAAATTGGATTTAAACAATTATAGGTGGATGTAAACAACTTTACATATTGAGAGAACATGGATTTTGATGATAAAATACACCCCAGTAAATACCAAAGTATAAACAATCTCGGATAAAAATGAGATTGTGATATTTTCCCTTACGTTAGGTCCAATTTGCTTCGTAAGTGTCCGAACCTCCTGTATAATGATTTAAATAATGTTATTGACATATTCCAGAATCATAATTATTTTTATGATATCATATATGGTCATATTCTTAGCTTCTTATTAGTAATATTTTATTACTACTTGTTATTCGGGAGGTTATTACTTTTTGTTCTTATGCGTGTTTTGTCAAATAAATTCTTATTTTTCTTTTTAGGTTATAGATACCTCATTTCCAGAATGGTATTAATGTAATATAAATCATATTAATTCATTAAATTCATTTATATAATCAATATTCAATTAAGATCATGTAGAACGAGTTGCATCACATCGTGGAGACGGTATTCTGTACGAACGCACGAGCGATGATATCGTTTCCAGGATTGTGGAATTGTATTGGAGTGTATATATACTATTTAAGAATAAATATCACTTTACAATAATCATATATATTCATTATTTACACCATTATACCCATCCATGTAAGGTGGTGGTGGAAAATAGATTGCACCACGACGTGGGGACGATATTCCGTACGTACGCATGCGCAGTGATTTCATTTTCCGTAGGATGGATAGATGATTAAATAGGTTTGTTTCATACTCATAATAACATATCAGTATATGAGTGATACTGATGTTATTACTTCATAATGAAAAAACTAAAGAAGAATCAGTGGAAGAAGAAATAAAGATGAAAGAATCGGTAACGGACATTACCACTTCTTGGCAGCACTTCTTTGAGACCTCCTTTTAGGGCACTAAAATTGGTCTTTGAAGAAGACCAGGACCTCTATAATGTCTCTAGTGAAGTGTAGAGATGAAATTGGAAGGGTTTGGCCGAGCTTGAAGGCTCAATTTGGTATGAGGAATAGAGTGAGGAGGTGCCCTTTTATAAGGGAGGAGAAGGGCACCTTTGGAATAACTAAAAATATTATTTTATTATAAAGTAAAATTCGGTTTTTAGTAGCTACAAATTGATATATTTAGAAGATAAGGTGGTTATAGGTCGAAATAATCTCATCCAATAGAATTTAGACAAGTTTAGGTATCAAATTTAACCATATCATTTAGATTTAACTTTAAGTTAGATAAATTAACTTTTACCGTGTCTTCTTTTTTTCTTACACTATAAGGTTAATAAACTTACTATATCAAGCCAAAAAAAACCCAAGTTGTTTATTATTAATATATATAACCTTATCTAAGTCATTTGGACGATCCTTATATTTTTTGGAATAAAATAACAATTAATAATATAATATTTGTTTTAAAAACTATTTTATGTCAATCTTGACACTATTTAGTAATTGATTTTTGTGAAAATCATAACATAATGATTAGTTTGAACCAAGTTAAATAATCAATAATAACATGTCATATTAACCTAAAAATTAGTTTAATTCATAAAAAGTCTCAAATTACATTTATTTGTGTATTTATAACATCAATTATGTCAATATTTCATTAATAAGATAATTAATGCATCATCGTTGTGTTATAAATAAATTAAATTTTTTAATGTCTAAAAATTACATATAAAATACCATTATGGAGGAAATTTTTTTAGCTTTCTAATGAATATTTATAGTAGAATATATCTTATGTATAACCCCATATTAAAATGATTTACTTATTAAACTTTGATTTTAACTATTTTAACCCTTCTTTAAATAAATTAATAATAAATGTCCTAATCTAATCCAAGTGGGCCTAAATTGTCATATTTTATTCCTAAGGTTGTTTTTGGTCGAATTAAACTTATCCAATAGAATTAGGACATGTGTTAGGGTAATAATAATAATACTTTTACCCTTAATTACCCTATTTACTTTTAACCATGGTAAAAAAAAGTAAAAAGTTACTATTCACCAGAAATTATTTTCATCTCATTGAACCACATTTTAGTCCTTTATATTAACCGTGTCTCTCGGATTTTCGAAATTCCACTCATAGAAGAGGTAAAATTATGTTTTGTGAAAAATTCAGTTTTTTTAACTACCACTTAGTGGTTTCACTATTCATCAAAAATTGAATGTTTTCAGAAAAATACCAAAATTTCACCCTAGGCTAATTTCGATATTCCGAATCCAAAAATGAAGTCCATTCTGAAAAATAAAAATTATAAAATTTGAAAAATTGGTTATTACTATTCATAACGGTTAGTTGTAATAATAACATATTGTTGTTTAGTGAAACTCGGTATTGCGTACAACGCAAGCTATTGAGGAAGGCCGCAGTTGCGTGTAAAGCAAGCCAAGCTAGTGTTGTGTGTAGTGAAAGATTCCTTTGATAAAAACAAAATATTTCTCATAAAAGTCTCGGGCGTTACATAAACTATATATAATAACCTAGTGTGATCAGGATAAACTAACATGCATCATACAAGGTATATAATGAGATAAATCATTTTACGTTTTTTATAGGGATATATAATTATTGTCTGATGAAGCCCAATGATAGAATGTACAAGCATTTTTATGCCAAATAGATGACACAAAATATGAATATCATTTAAGAAAATTAATCTCATAATAAAGGCATGTGGATTATATACCTAGACTTACCCAATAAATTAATGATATGTACATCTAGGTGAATACCCTTTAGTGGAAAAAGTAATGGGTATTAACAACACAAATATTGGGAATGAAAAGTCAGAATAAAATTTAAGTAGCATAATCGGTGTACAAAAAGGTTCTTGGAAAGGTTTAATGAGAGTGAAATGTGGTCTCTAATTACTTTTGAATCATAATTACATTAAATTAATTTTGAAAAACACATTACTACATGCACAGTTTTTAATCAAGAGTCTTAGTGCAAAGAAAAAAAATTGAATAAAAAGGAAGATGAGACAATCCCTTACCTTTATATAGTGCTTATAAAATCATTATATGAGAATCATAAGAGCTTGGGAAAAAATTGGGAGGGATTTAGAGATGAAAAGGGAGTATAAAGTTATTCTAAATGCATTTTTTGATTGTGAGTGGGGGGTTTGGTGGGTATTTATATAAGAAGAGAGGAGAATTCCTTACTAATTTGTAAACATCACTTTTGGAATCTATAAAATAAAATAATCAAAACCACAATAATTATCTTGGTTTTTCATAGGATATTTCCAATATGGAGTGGTTGTCACTATTGTACAAGTAAAATATCCAAATATAACAAAATAACACCATTGATGATGTGGAAGTGAGTCATTTTTAGAAAAAATTTATTTTAAGACATTAAATTATATTATGGGTTTCGAGGATTCAGTAATGGTTTATATAATTTTTCAAATAAATATATAAAAGCTTATATTAAATGGAAATATATATTTTTTCATGGATTCCAGTTATAGTATCTATTAAATAATTTTTTTTTCTTTTACTATGTTATAATATATACTATATATTTATAGTACATTAAATTTTTGTCATAAAATTTTACTATCTCATAAAGATATGAAAAATAAACCATTGGATAATTTTTAATTTATAATCTCAAAATGATATTTATTTTATAAAACTAAAATTTCAAATATGAAAATTTTCAATTTTAAATAAAATTCTTATTTCTGAAAAAATACTTGTTTTTATGACATTAACCACTTTCTGAAGCTTATAAAAATTAAATTGGACATCCTTAAATTATATTATCAGTTATTTTGAAATAAATATTATTTAATAAAAATATATCATGAAAATAAAATTTATTTTCAAAATTCATGAATTTATCAAAATAGTGTTTTAATTGAAACTGAATTTTCCCCCAAAATGAAATTTTGATGTCTTTATATCTAAATCAATTTTTTTTTATCAAACTCACTATATAACCATATAAAAAGTAATAATTAAAAGATATAAATATAATATTTTTTTACTTAAAATAAATGTTATAAAATAATGATTCTAAGTTCTAGTTATATAACCCTTTATTACACCTAAGTATTCCCTAAGTGTACGGTGTGAAATGGTGGAAATTTTATATGGTGTTTTACAGAATATTTCTCAGGTCATGACTTCAATAATAATGAACTTCCCTCATAATTTTTTTTCTCATGTCTTAGTTTTTCAATCTTGGATTGGGATTTTCCAATGGAGAATACCTATGGTTCAATCTCTCTATGAATCTTTAATAAATGGGATTCATAGGGTATGATCTCACTTTTTGAGGTCATCGCTTATTTCATCTAACTCAAGTAGTTTTTATCCAAGCCCTTAATATATACTAATCATAATGTACAATGTGGAGTTTCTATATTATTAAAAATTATGATACTAACTGGCCTTTTAATTTAATCTAGATATATTTTATAATGGTCCAAAATAATTAAATTAGGTAATGTTTTTATTATAATAACATTACTTAAAAATAAATTTATTCATTACAAACGTAAATTCAATTATAAAAATTAGGGCCATTACATGGAGGATCCCCTCTCTACTTACCATCTAGGACCTCCACCCTTTAGATGAAATTATACAAAATATTCATTATAATTTTAGAACCTAATATTTTTAATTGAATACATGATGAATTAGTTTTCCTTTAATTCTAAATATTGATTTTGGAGAACATTTTGTATCTAATTGGGAATATTTTATTGCTTTCATTATATTTTATATTTAATTGAAATAAATTAATTCAAAAATCATTAAATTTACACCACTGTGAGTCTTAATAAAAATGGCCTTTTTAAATATTTTATATTTTTTAATTTGAGTAAAAAAGTTCTCGTAAATATTCTAATGTACATATTTTATTAAATTCTAACCGTTTTCATTTCAAAAAATAATTCATTACATCTAACATATTCAAAAAAATATTTCAATAAATAAAATGATAATAAAATGATATAACATTTAAATGTTGGGTAAAATATTTATATTAAATTATATGTTTTTTCTGAAAATGGCTAAAATTAACATTTTTAATCTAAAATATAATACCAAAAATCAAACATGAAATATATTTCATTCAATATTGTTTGATTTAATATTATTTCAATGATCCCCCATGACATTTCAATAATTTTTTTAAATTTTCAAAAGATATGGTATTGTTAGGGTATTTCACTATGATTGTACCGACTATGATTCTGGTATATTTCCTAAGGCCCCAACCTCTATGATATCATTCACTTGTGTTTGGAATCTATCATTCATCTCCAAACACACTACCTCCTCATGGAAAACCTGTAATATTCTACCCCTAGCCTTCATGTGTCTAACCCATTGCACACATGAGCTCAGATCCTTGACCACCACCCTTATGCATAACGTCTCATTCTCATGTCATAGAACCCTTCAACATTATGTTAACATGTGTCCTGGTTGAACCTCCAATGTGACCACATGGTATCCTTGAGTATTTATAAGTAGTTACCTCATAGACTCGGGCAAGGAGACATCCATTTTCCTATAAAAAGGTGACATGACCTTCCATTAAAAGGGACTTTGACACACTGATCAACACTAATGGTACATAGAAATAACATTATAGAAGTAAATGTAAACCAAGGGTATTTGTATCATATGAAGGTTTTGAAACCCAGAACCATAATAATAGATAACTTATATAATTAATCATGTATTCTAGGGAGAAGGACCCCTCCCAAGAGGATTTTGACATGGATGACTCTTCAATAGAGTTATGCCCAGCCCTCTAGAGGTCTCATTTGGGAACCGAATTTATAAGGTCTATATTTTTATTCCACACCCTTAGACATCATCCATGAAGCCCACGATTTTTAATAGTGGAGTCATTCCTAGGATTCCACTAATTAGAGTCTTTCACAGGCAACCCCTAATTGGATTTTCACCCAAGAAAACAACAAATGGAATTATTCACACCCTTTTATGGTTTACCTAGGTTACTCATTATACCAAACCACTTTTAGGGATAACATTTACTAATCAAAACATTTTTCCCAAAAATAACTTTATGAACAACATTCACTTGGGTCAAACCACCGAATATTTTATTCCCCTAGACTTCTCTAATGACATATTAGTTATATTATTTTTTATTTTCCACTTATATGTATCCCTTTCAAATATGTATTCCTTTGGTAATGAGAATTCCTCTATTGTCCTCCCTAACCAATAGGATCCTTATAGTACATTCAATCAAGTATTAATTTTATAATAATGACCTTAATTCTAGGATAATAATGGAACTGATCTTAACTCAAATCCCTCATTATATGTTCTACAAACTAGTATCCATATCTCTTAAGAATAAATTAATCCCCTTTGTATTCAATTGATTATATAGAGTTATTAAATTGATATTTATTTGGTGCAATCCCAACTATACATTTATTGTTTTTGAACCACAAGTTGATCCAGTCATTCTTTCCTCATTCATATTTACCAATTGGTAGATTATGAATACAAATGGACATCAATCCTTGTGTAAACAAATATAGTACCCTCACTAGAATGGTTGTTTCATGCTTAAGTCCCCCAGTAAATCACATTTAGGTTATTTTTTCCTAATATTTTATCCCATATGATGTAAAATTTCTTCGAATTGTTCCTTTTATTATAATAATGAAACTCATGACAAACTGGTTGTGTAAGACTAAAATTAAATTGAAAATCCTTTATCATAAATGCATTCCATTAAAAGTAACCACAATGGTCCTTGTTTAATGTCCTTAAATGGTATGATCCGCCTCATTAAATTGATTCTATCCATGTTGGTTTTTATTCTATTAATGTGGTTATATATTAAGATCTTATTCCAATCCCAACAGAAAAACCATAACACCTTCTAAAATCGATAACCATTAGTATTAATTTGGGGGAATTCTAGTATAAGTCTTAATTATATAAGAGAGTCCCGAAATAAAAAATCAATATCCCTTTTGAGATGATTAAAAAAAATATCCTATAATTGTTGACATGTGATAACTAAATACCAATTTATTCACGTCATTATCCATTATTTAGAATGTATATCCATAGAAATAAAAATTCAATTACGTTGGAAACACATAAATGGTGAACCTAAAATAAAATACATTAATTGTGAAAGTGAATGATGGAAACCATACATTATCATTTGTGATAATGCACTTGTGGTTTTATTAGTTTTTGTTTTATTATCTTAGATTCAAAAATTCCATTCTAAATGAATGAAAAAAAGTTATCAGTATCCCTAGTCTTTTATAGGAAAAAATTTAATGTCATTTTCAATAATGAATCAATAAATGACGACACATTGGATTCATGCTGCTAATACGATAACCACATTAGATCTTAAAACATGATGAATTATATCACCCAATTTACATATTCAGTTATCAATTTTTAATTACATGGTATTATATAAATCTAAAAATAGAAAAATCTCTACCCTATATACAACTCACATATTATTTCACCAGTAAAATCCCCTAAGGGTGGTTCCAAAAATATTTTTTTGGAGGGAACTGACATCCCTCATCGAGACTTTAAACCATTTTGGGGGATATCTATGGACCAGAAAGACTATTAATTTCAATACATGGAATTGTTTGATGAGTATGTTTAATGTTTTGAAATGGATATCCTAGTGAATCCTAAGGGGACTCTCACTAAAAATGGGTTTTAATACTACTTTAAAATCCAAATATCCCTTGAATCTTTCACAAATGTACCTACCCTAGATAGTTGGAAAAAATAAAAGAAGACTATAAACAGTGGTAATATCTAGGATAAAACATAATAAAACTACCACAAAATTATTCCCCATAACTTTATTCATAGAGGCCCTCCCCATGAATGAAAATTCATTCAACTAAGAGGTTATCTCAATGATGATCAATCAATAAGTAACATCTCTGGTTATCATCCCAAAGTTGAATTATATGAGGTTTCTTCCCACGATTGATAGTGTTTCTAAATGGGAGCTCATAACCTTGATATAAAACAATAATATGTCAATAATGGAGATCCTCCCCATGGTATTTGGCTTGATGTTCCATCCCACACTGGAAAACATTGAATCATCAACTACGATGGTCCTCATTTTAAAAAAAGAATCAATACAAATTATTGGTTGACTAGATGATAATGAAATAATCATCAATACTAAGGTCCCTATGTTGGATGATCAATTTATATAACCTCCATAAAAAATATAATGAAGAAAACCCTAGACGTATTCTCCAAGGAACATGTTACGGTGTTTCCCATTGCAATGAAATATATAGATAACATGATGATAATCCCCATGTTAGAAACAAAGAGGATATCAAGAGTAGAGGTCCTCCCCATTGTAATTAACATGAAGTTCCTCCATAAGATGATTCATATATCTAAAAAGGGTCCTTACATTATTATAATCACACCAAAGCTTCTTTCTAGTTGAGATATATCAATGAAACAAAAACTAGTATTTTAACTTTAATATTAATTGGATGCATCCAATATAAAACAAATAGTTAACCAAGGTGATGATCATCACTAGTTAAATTGGTAGATTTTATAGGTTAGGATGTGGTTGATGATGCAAAAAATGATCTTATTTCACTAAAAAAGTGGATATATATAGACCTCTATAGTCATAGTAATGTGTGTAATCATCATCCAAGAATGATGAATATTTTAACATAATGTATAATTAGATAGGTAAAGGTAAAATAGTTTTTATATTTTACACCATTATACATTTTAATATGTCATTACATAGATTATTGAAGAATAATTCATACCTCATCTCTACAATAGCCTTTGGATGAGATTAGACAGTGTCAAATGAAAATTTCTACATAATAAAAATATAATAACCACCTAATGGAATTGGATGAATTATTACACGAAGTTAATTTGGCTTTTATTTTTGTATCCATGAACCGTAAATTATTTAAGAAGTGTGACATAATTCAATAGGATTGTAAAAATGGACTCAAAAAACTATTTAAAATAACCAACATGGTCTCTCTCTATATCCTTTTTAGAGGTTGGGGTAACTCATGGTTTTTAATTTCATGGAACTATTTGGTTAGTGGAGTTCATTTTAAAATGAAATTTTCAATGTTATTACCTCAAACCATGCATCAATCACTATTGTTGAATATGGTAATTGGTAAATTAAAGGAAATATTATTGTCTCTAAATCATTGAAAATATTTAATCCATGTGAATGATTGATTGAAAATATTTTACACCAAGAAATCGGAGAGGTGAATCATGTGGGAAATTTTAGGTGAATAGATTCCATGTATATATAAAGACTCTAAATAGTGGAACCCAATAATATATTTTTGTAACCCAAAAAATATATCCCTCCCATTATAGAATATAAGTATAAAAATAAAGGAGAAATGAAACTCCAATATCTATGAAAATATAGGTGTATCCCCATCCTATAGGGATGAGGGAATTTTTACCTTGACCACCACACGTCGAATAATCAATTATAAAAATATATGATTCTATTATTACAACAATGAGGAGGAATCCCTAGACTATAAGGGATTGGGGAATTTTTACAACCACCATAGAGATAAATCTTCCCTATTATATAATAAAACATACAAGAGGGACACCAATATTCTACTCCATTTGTGATTCATGGCTCAACCCGTCCATTGGGATTGTGTTTAACAAAATCAATAATATATCAATTTAGAATATCTATTTATGTGCATCATCTCATGTCATCTTAATGTGAGTAATGAAGAGTGAAATTGAAACCTCATTGGGAACACAAACCCTAATGATACATGGTTTGAATATTTATGTCATTAATTTTCTATAGTGTTTGAAGTATATTTTGTAATTTTTTGATTTTAATTTAATAAATATGTTATTAAATAATGTTATTTTATTTGGAGAATAACAAATCAATTTTATTAATTTTATACCAACTATATCTTAAATATTATATTTGATGTAAACATAAATTTGAGGACTATATTCATGTAACCTATATGTTAATTTTAGTTTCGTGATGGTTTAAAAGGAATGATTTTAATAATATTTTATAGTAGAATAAAAATATTAGAATATATGGACATGTACTCACAAAAATGAAATTTGGGGTTTTGTATAAATAATTTTCGAACACCTAATAGTCCTACTTTAGTGGACACCCTATGAAGGGAAATTCATGGAACAAATTAGGGATCAATAATAAAAAATGAGGGTAGCCCATAGGGATTTAGATGAATATAATTATAGAACCAAAAGATATGGGGAGAATTGGATACATAGATATATCAGGATTGTGGAATAGGAGTTGGGTATGGTGATTCTATAGAGGAAAAACCTAGATGGAATACAGCCCACTTTTACGTATGGCTTTATGGTTGATTGAAAGTGCTCTAACCTATAAATAACCTATTTATCATACTGCATTTTAGATGTGGTATGAACAAAATCATTGAGGCCCATACTAAAACACTAGGAAGACACATGATAAATGAAGAGGTTCAAAATTCTACTGATTTTCCACACCTTTTTATTACGATTATAATCATTTAATTTATTATTTTTTCACTTTTTCTAAATATTATCATCTTTAACTATACCACTGTTAAATTTATTAATTAATCATTTTTATAATTAATATTGAATTTCAATTTTTTTGATAATTAATTTTGTATTTAGTTATTTTTACTTATAAAACATAAGACACGTCATCATAAATATTTTTTTTTATTTTTATTAATTCAACATTTAATAATTTTATTTATATTTAATTAACTTAGTTTTTAATTTAACATTTAATCTTTTAATTTTGTTTAATTCAAATAAATGAACTTTATTAACTATTTAAATCTAATTATTTTAAATTTATTTGATTTAATTGACATAATTATATCCTTTAAATTTATTTATGCTTAATTTTTCATTACATTTATTTTTAACATTTTGTGTAAATAAGTGTAGTTATTTTAAAATTTAAGTTATGTTTTTAATTTTTAGTCTCTAAATTAGTTAATTAGTAATTTTTATAATTTATTAACTAGTATATTTTCTTAATCGTATAATTTCATTTCATTTGATTCTAATTATTTTAATTTTTTTGCAGATGAGTCACCCCTACCAACTTCCACCATTACCCAATGGTGTCTTAGTGTCACCATTCATTTACTTCCTATTGCACCCCGTCATTCCATCCCCGTACTGCTGCCGCCACTATGAGGTGATGTTGAGCCACAAGGAGCCATCATCTGTGAAGCAAGGATGCACCCTAGCCGCAACCTCCCATGGTTGCTACCTAACTCCCCTTCAGCACTGGTGTAGAAGATGTGGGGGGGAGAAACATAAACTACAGAATATGTAAAATAAAATATAAAAATAATTAATTAAAATAAGAAAATAAAACTAAATTAAAATATATACATAATAATAATAATAAAATAATTATAGAAAATAAAATAATTATAATTTAAATAAAATAATTTGATAAAATTAAATAATATAATCAATAAATATAAATTAATAAACATATTAATTTAATTGAAATACATTAATTATAATTACAATTTAACTTTTTAAATTGAGTTATTGTAATAACAACAATGTAATTAAATAAATAATTAAGTAAATAATAACATTTTAATTTAATAATAATTAAATTTATAATATTTTCCCAAATTATTAATATATGAACTTTAATTAAATAATTTAATAATTAATAATTAATAAAAGCTTAAATAAATATAATATAATATAGGAAATCATTTAAAATAATCACAACTAATTGTATTAGTAAATTTTTATTACGTTAAAATATTAGTTTTATCTTTCTTTGATCTATGTTTTATAGATACGAGAGGGTTCTTAAATCCAATCCAGGTACATCCCAACTACAATTGTGAATTCAGTTACAAGGGCGTTGCTAAAGTCACAATGCTTATTAGAGAAAATGCACTTATGCAGTGAGTAAGAGGAGGACTTAGCTATGCTAGTGTATGTATCGGTGAAAGAGAACGAGACAACAAATGATTTAATTTTTAATGAGAATTTGACAGTATCCGGGATTCATTCAACTCATTCACAATAAATACTTTCTCACGAGACCCCGAGAGTAGAGAAAGGGTGAGATGGAGAAGTCTATTTGCATAAGAAATGCAGCATTACATGTTATTCATTATTAGAGGGAGGATCCTTCTTCCACTATTGAGTTATGTTTTACATTGTAATTTATGATTTTTAATGGAATATGATCTTTTTGTAAAAACATTAAGGCTTAGGAGATTCAAATTCTTTTGGTTTTATATTTTTCTCTCTTCCTTTTATTCAATTTAATAAAAATTAGATTCTATCGGCGAAATTGAATATGGTTCATAAAAAAACAGAATTTTCAACTTTCATTGATTTAATTTCAATATCAACAATCTTTCAGTGAGTTTGACCATTCATGCAATATATCAATGCTTAAAATAATTGAAAAGTGTCAGAAACGTTGAGTGAGATAGCTTTTTGTTGACATTGTTCTTAATCAATTTTCTAATTAGAGTTTTTAATGTGGAAAAATTCAACAATTTCATTGAAGCATGTTATGTTACCTAGTGATTAAGGATTATCCATTCACTTGAAGGTGTGAATTTTATAAAATTAATAAATATTATTTTGACTAGTAGAATTTAAATTTCTCAAGAAAAATTCTATATCTACTCTCAGTACTCCTGTTCTCATCTCCTTTAATCATAATATATTTTACTACTTCTTTTTATCGGTTTCAAATATAGTTTAGTATATATAAAATTATCAAAAAATGTTTCAACTATTTTTCACTTCCTTAAATAGGATACATCAAAAAATTAAACTTTTACTGTTTAGAGAATGAATAAACCCATAAACATTCACCTACATTCCATATGGATCAACCCATCACTAGATTACTAGTGTAAGTTGTAAATTTCATTTTGTGGTCTGTGATAACTACCATAACCTATCAAAATTTTGTGCCTATTGAAGAATACATGATCTGAATTTTCTAGAGTTATAAAAAACCAAAAAAATATTCGACATATGATTTAAGTCAAATTTTTTCTTGTTTTCTTGCATGTCGGTTTAATTTGATTCTGTAAAAAAAGGAAGTAAATGGGGACTGGAATCATTCTAAACCTTATTATGTATACTGTAGATATTATGAACACAATACTAGGTAGTTTTCCAATAATCAGCCATAATAGATTAACTATTTCAAAGATAATTACAACAATATGAGTCTAATCCCATCTTCCTGAAAAAACGTGACCAAATTATATCTAAGACGGATGATAAGATGGATTCTAGGAAATCCTGATTAAACCATTACCATGAATTTCAAATTAGGAATTATAAATATCAAGATGAAAATCTCAAAAATATAGAAAAAATTCCTACTTAATTACAAATCATGTATAAAAAATAATAAGAGGCTGAAATAAATGATGAAGAAAATATCTATAGAAAATTTGAAAATTAAAATGAAGTGGTGTGTGAGGATAAACCTGAGAAAAACCATATACTTTGAAGAATATGATTTATAGGAATAAACTATGGAAACTTCCAACTCACTGAATGAAGAACACAACAATGAAGAACCCATTATGAACAAAAATGGAGACGAGTTAAATAATTTTCAGAAAAAATTAAAACAGATTGAAGAAGAATGCCATATTCTTTTCATGATCCACCACATTGAGAAAAGTAAATCTTTTAAAATTTTTGAAAATATTGATTTTGGGAATGAAGAGAATATAAATAATGAAAACTTGATTGTTGAAAACTCTTCTGCCACTATTTCTGAACTTCTCAATAAATAACATGGATTGGAAGTGGGGTGTAGGTTAGAATAGGAAAATAAGTTAGAAACCATTGAATCTGAAAATTTGGAACAAGGACTAAAAACTACTCTTCCTAGTTTTGAAACTTTGAACCCATAAATCCATGAAATGATGTTGGATGATGTTTATGAGGTAATACTCTTTATGGATAGATTAACTGATGATCTTCCACTTCTATATTCTATGAATTTATTAAATATTTTTTAATGAAATGGAAAATAGTATCGATCAACCTGGAAAAAATTATTTGATTTTGAACAATACGGAAACAATATTTATTGAATTTGAATTGAACAATTCCTGTTTTTAACACAACATTAAAGGAAACTTTACAGACATTGTTTTAGAAAATGACCTTTTGGATTTTGAACACATAGAAGAGGTTGAACACTTACATGAAGTAGAATTGATTTTTCAGAAGAATTAGCTGAAAAAATTTTAATCTATGATTTGGATGTTTTTTCAGAGATACTTAATATTTTCTAACATGAATATTTTAATCAATAAAAATTACTCTTTCATGTTTTTTTCTAAATATTCTTTATTAGATTTTGGTGCTAAATCATGTTGTGGTACTGAGAGTAGTTTGAATGAGATACCCTATTTGAGCGACAACTCAATAACTATGCATGATTATCTAGTAAAACCACTTCATGAACCTACTATTTATAACTAATTCATTAGAAACCATAATCATGAGCTTGTTGAGAAAGAGGGTGATTTTGGATAGCATTGAACATAATTTCACATCTTTATACACACCCATTTATCTATAGTCCCTTCATGAAAATATAAATTTTAAAATATCTAAAATTATACAAGAAGTGAACAACACTGTTGAAAAGTTATTATTTGATGTGTATGAGCTTAAAAGATTCTAGGTAGAGCTTGAGGAATTTAATATATTTCACCTAAATATAAATATCATAAAAATATTAAAAAATTAATTTGGGCGATGAATCTACTTCCCAACATGAAGAATCCCCCGAGTAGTTCATTAAAGATAAATGATAATTCTTACGGATATTTTTGGTTAATAAGGGAGTCATGTTTTACTTTAGTCTTATTAGGGCCAACATATCTCAATTATTTGTTAAAAACATTTGGCCAGTCAATGCGTGGAGGTTTATGGTGAAGAATCCAGACCCACATAATGACTATAGTTAGTTTCTAGTTGAGTCTGATTGTGGACTTTAAATCTAAAACAAAATGGGAGGAAATCCATGATTTTACTACATCCAATAAATTCATTTTTTTTTTATTAAAACTTCAATAAATTATAACTGAAGACTTAAAATTCAGTAAATCACAAGGGTCAAACCATGGTTTCTATTATTTTTAGTTTTTTATTTTTGTTGTTTTACATTCAATAAAATTATGCTTACCCTACCTTTGTAGAAGTTTTGTTCATGGTCTTTCGGGTCTATGTTATTATAGTATGATTCTAATTGTGTAAATGAGGATTATAACATTCACTTATTCATTAACTCATAAGGTGTTCATGCTTGAGAATAAATGGACAACAAAATTTCAAGGAAGCTCCTTCATCTAATTTTTTTGATTCATTTTTTTGCTGCTGATCACTTTACAAAATTTCACTACAATGCCACCATTTAAAAATATAATGGTGAGTCTATGACTCACCGATGAACTTGAGTAACCATTATACTACTATTTTTGGGGCACTAAATGGTGACTCACTAGTGGTAATTTCAGTGAGTTAGTGATATGTACCATTGTTGGAATTTTTTTTCACTTATTCCCCTGCTAAAAAAATTCTACTGTGTATATTGTTTTCTGAAAATTTGGTTGCTTATGCTTACTTACTGAAAATTGAAGTTCATTGATATTAAAACAAATCACTTTTATAAATTATGTTCAGGGGTTTATTCATGCTGCTTATTTGTGTTTTTATTAAATTGCTTGAATTTTTGGGTGTTTTAACATGATTTTTATACTCAATTGAAAATTTAATTTAATCAATTTTTCAATAATTTTAAACCAAATTTTCTATATTATTAAATATTTTACATTCTACCATCTGAACATAATTAAAAAAATTTGTCACTAACTTAAATCATAATGCACGTGAACCTACTATAATGTAATTTTAGTGGAAAACATTCTATTGAGTTTCATTGAGACCCTTGATACAAGTCATCAATCTTCAGTTTTGAAAATCTATTTTGATCAATAACTTTAATTATGTCTTTTCTATCTTGAAATTAATATTTAGGGACAATTTTGGGTTTTATGGGTGGTGGAGAGGTCAATTCGGGTTGAGATAATGTGTTATTTAATGAAATCCCATCAAATCCTTCTGCCTCTTAAACTTTTTGAAAAAAATGGTATTTTTTCCAAATTCTTTTGGAATTTTAGTCTATTTAGGATTAACATTATAATTAAAATCAATATTTTTTAGGGACGGTCACATACTTGTCATTGAGAGTTTTCTTGATTTTGAAACTTTAGAGGATGAATGATTACTGAGTGATTTTTTATTGATTTATGAACATTCGGTTTAATAACTTTGTTTGAGAGTGATGTAGGACACATTTTTGTGTGTAGTTGAAATAATAACTATATGAAATAATACTTTGAAATTTATCTTAGGGCACCCCATTTTAAATTATTAAAAAAAGTAATCACCATTTGTGAGAAAATGTAATTTTTTTATATGAATATTTTGAAACAAGAGTAAATTGGGCATTTGGGAACCCAAAGTGAACTGCTGAGACATTAGGCACTAGATGTGTTTATGTTAATAAAATCCCTCTCTAAAATAATTAATAACTGAATATTCATAGTACTCAGCATAAGATAGATGGATTTAAAAAATGTTCATAGTTTCAAAATTATGTTCATTAATTTGATGGGAATAGGGAATTCCAGATTAAGAAGGGGAAATTAGGTTTTTATGAAATAAATTATGTTGTATTAATAAGGTGAATAAAAAAACTTAATTAATTCCTTATATAATACTTTTTGTAGGTAAATTTACAAGGTTCATTTAGCTATGTTATCAACTCCACTTTTTTTATCCTCTTATCACACTTGGATTTAGGGCTGATATTTGATTTGAAGTAATTCTCTATGAAAATTCATATACTAGGAAAGACATCCCCAAAAGTGGATGGTTATTTTATCCCTTGGTCACTCATAATGTATTTGAATTTATGAATGATCACATTTTAAGATATCTTTTAGAAATTATTATTCATAATGTGTGGTCCTCTAATTAGAATCTCCAAAACAGGCTTCAATTCGAGATTATTGGTAAAAATAATTTTCTACTCTAAAATGATTATAAAGAAATTAATTTATTGATGAAAATCAATCTGTATATGTTGGGGAAGTTGGCATGGATGTAGATATTATATATTTCTACATATTTTTATTATGATTTTAATAATTTAATTAATTTTTTGCACTTTTTTCTAAATATTTTCATATTAAAAAATTTCAATGCTAAATTTTTTATTTAATCATTTTTATAATTAATATTGCGGTTCATGATTTTTAGTATCTAATTGTTTATTTAGCAATTTTTTGTTTTATCTTTTATGACTGGTCATCATAATGATTTTTTTCATTTTTATTAGTTTATCATTTAATAATTTTATTTACATTCAATTAACTTAGTTTTTAATTTAACAAATTATTTTTTAAATTTGATTAATTAAAATAAAATAACTTTATTAATTATATAAATCTAATTATTTTAAATTGATTTGATTTCATTGATTAATTTATATCCTTTAAATTTATTTATGTTTAATTTTTCTTTACATTTATTTTTACTATTTTGTGTAAATAATTGTAGTTAGTTTAAAATATAAGTTACCTAGTTAGTTTTTAGTTGCTAAATTTACTGTTTAGTCAATTTTTAAATTAATTAAGTTGTATAGTTGTTTAAGCTTAATATTTACAAATAAAAATAATAATTATACTTTTACTTTTTAAATTAAATTATTTTTGTAACAATAAAATAATAAAATAAATAATTAGGTAAATAATAACATTAAATATAATAATAAAAAATTAATAATCTATTTTGAATTTATTATAATATTAACATTAATTAAATAATTTAATAAATAATAAGTCATAAAAGCTTTAAATAAAAATAATATAATATTATTATTCAATTAAAATAATAATAATTAATAGTATAAGTAAATTTTTATTATGTTAAAAAACTATTTTTAACAATATTTCTTTTCTTGTTTTAAAATACAAGTAGGATATTAAATAAAATCATTGCATATCCAAACTTCCATTGAGAATTCAGTTATATGGATGTTTTTTATTTCATGAGTATTGTTAGTGAAAGACACACATGTGCGTTGACTAAGATGAAAAATTCCATATGTCAGTGTGTGGAGTGGTGAAAAAGTAGTAGATGACAAGTGATTTAAATCCACAATAGTAGTGGAGAGGATTAAGTATTCATTCAACTCATTCACGGTCGAAACATTCTCATGAGACCCTTAGAGAATGAGAGAGAGAGAGAGAGATTGGGAGAAGTGGAGTTATAGGAGCAAAGCAACCTTACATGGTATTCATTCTACGAGGGAGGATCCTTCTTCTGCCATTCTTCAATTTTATATATTATTATTGTTGCTTTTGAATTGAATATGATCTTAGGATGAAAACTAAAACACCCTAAGGTTTTAAAAAAAGTGAAATGCATGAAAATTTCTATTTAGTAGATATTTATAACTAGAATTTAAACATAATTTTTTGACTTTGATATTTTGAATTTTGAAAAACAGTCATATACAATAGTGTTAAGTATGTTATTTGGAGTCAGTTGGAACCAACATGATTTTTGGTTAATAGTAACATACCCTTATGAATAGTAATATGAATAGTAATATGACCCTTATTAATGGTAAATCATATTATTATTTTATTTTCTTAAGGAATTAAGATAATGAGATGATGATTAAATTTTCAAGGTGTTTAAAAAGAGTTATAGATTTAAAAATGTTATTTTTGAAAAAATTATAATGTTATTTAAAAATTAAATAAATAATAAATATAAAATTATTTTTTAAAAATTCAGTATATTTTTCAATTCTACACGTTGAAAAATGGTTAGGTTAAATTTTTGTGAATTTTATGAAATTCTAGAATTTTTTATGAATAGTAAAATACTACAAGATATGATAAATGCTAAATACTTGATTTACTGCATCATAGCTGATGCACGACTGATGTAAGACCACTTGGATCGAAATCAAAATTTATTATTTCTTTTTGGGGTCACTTTAATTAAGTCTATTAATAGTCTTGGGAAAAAATATTATAATAATGATTTAAATCTTGTAAAATACCACCTCTCCCACACTATAAATAAAACCCTAATTTCGCCCTTCCTCCCACACCCCTAAATCCTTGAGCCTTACATAATGTAACTCCCCGACCCCAGTTACCCAGAGTCGGTGCATTATTACATAACATTGGCATGATCACAAGAATGATCAAGTCTCAAAAGACCGATTAGTTTAGTAGCCTTGGAATAACTAGATACATTCATAATGTTTATATTACCTCATAAAATGAAAACTACAACAATAGAGTCTCTATAGTCCACACTCTTATCCCCTCATACTATCCGTATAGGTCATTTATAAAATACTTCTTCACATCCTAGGAAAAATAAAACATATAAAGGGGTGAGCTCAAATGCCCAGTAAGGATAACAATATAGCGGAAACTTTCATAAAAAAGAATAAACATTTAAGGCAATGTATAAATAAAACAAAAGCCTTTTAATCTTGAACTTCAGCATAATATGGAATAAATAAAGTGAAATAATGTCATATAATCTTTCACATGGATATTCTACTAGTCGAATAATCACATGCAATATCAATAACCATTTTCACAATGCTGGAATGCATAATGTCAGACTATCATAACCACATAGTCAAGGCCTCGTGCCAAGATGAAAAATAAGATTTTGTCAAGGCATTTGGCCAAGACACTAGTTTGTCTCATGAGACCTACCGATGCATCGAGGAGCTATAGCGGGCTCCACCCGTCACTTACTAAGTTCAATGCATTCCCATATGAAAAGGTTTAAACATTACATAAACATTCGTATTAAAACTAGCATACGAAATGTAAATAATTCATCCATAAACCATGAATGGTATAAAAATAACACATCCATAGTAAAAAATATCACAAAACCTTCAATACAATATAGAAGTTTTTTATCATAATAAATCAACTTCAAATAAGCTTAAAATCCATCAAAGGATGTTGACATAGATGAAATCAAAACTATTTGAGAGAAATATATATTTTTTGAAATAATTTAAAAGTCGCATAATTATAAAATAAAACATTTACTTTGAAAATTTTCTTATAAGATTTTAAAATAAGCTTTGAAGATTTTATAAAGGCGTAAAATAGCCTCACCCACCGTATAAGTTAAAAAAACATTCTTACCTTAATTCTGTCGAAAAGGTCAAAACTGAACTTTTTTGAAAAACAACGGAAGGATTCCATTATAAACCAATTATAAAAAGTCAAACAAGGGTATAAATGACTTTAACCCAAATTTTATTAAATAGTAAAAATGTTTTGAAATACATTTTTAAGAAACATGCATGTGGATGATAATGAAGTCCCAGTAGATTATTACATATAATCATCCTCAGATAATGAAGAGATTGTGAAAAAAAAAACATTACCTTGTACTTTTCCTTAGTTGAGGGTAGGTTATCCTCTTGTATAATGGTGAAATAATTGTTATTAAATTATACAAGAATCATATACATTAATATGATATCATATATGATCTTTTAACATTGATTTGTTAATAATATCTTAGTATTATCGTGGTTTCGGGTGATAAGTTACTCATTTTCTTTTAAATGTTTTGTTACGTAAGCCATGTTTGTTATGGATAGGTTGTATTTTATTAATATTCAGAATGATATAAAATCCTTAAACATTATTTTTAATCATTAAATGAGAATTATTCTTGAATGGATACGATGGGGAATGAATCTCATCGCGATCGTGGAGACGGTAGTCCGTACGTACGCACGAGCGACAATATCATACTTTTGATATTAAAATAATATATAATTGGATGTTATATCATATATAAAAAATCATTATCATGTTATATTTATTATTTACAAGAATTATGCATCATTATTATACCCATCCAACTAATAATTTATTGAATAACAATTACACCACAACGTGGAGACGGTAAGCCATACGTACGCACCTATGGTGACATGTCATTCAAAGGATGGATAGAATACTGAATATGGTTGTAACATTTTTATAATAAGATAAAAGTATATATAAGATACAAAATTTCTTATTTTATAATGGAAATAAAAAAGAAAGAGTATGTTGAATAAGAAAGGAACTTGAAAAAGGGTGGTGAAATCATTACCTCTTCTTCGGGTTCTTCCTTTTGATTTGATCAAAAGGGATCCTTAGGTTGGATTTACGATAAGAAAAAGGGTTCTAGGTTGTACTAAGGGAATTTGATAGAGTATTTGGGTAGGGGTTGGCCGATCCAAGAGGCTTTGAATGTGTGAATTAGTGAGAAGGGGGAGTTCCCTTTTATAATAGGGGTGAGGGTAACATTTGGAAAAGCTAGAAATATTATTTTATAATAAACTAATATTCAGTTTCTAATGGCTCAAAAGTGGATTATTTAAATGTTAAGATGGGGATGGGTTAAAAGACACTCAAACAATAGGTTTTATATTGGTTTGGGTCATTATATTAACCCTATCTTTTACTTTTAACTCTTAGTTAATTAGTTTGACATTTACCATGTCACTTTGTATTTTTATATTATATTGTTAATAAACATATTATATACATCTAAGAGACCCCCAAGTGGTCCATTAATAATACACCTATCATGATACAAGTCTATTGGCCGAACCATAGATTTTTAGGAATATAATATAAATTAATAATATAATATTTGTTTTAAAAACTCTTTTATGTCAATTTTGACACTATTGGGTATTTTGTTTTTGATAATTTCATAAAAGCATTATTACTTCGAAAAAAATTTATATAACCAATAATAATATGTCATATTAATCTATAAAATTAGTGTAATTCCTAAAAAGTCTGAAATTACATTTATTTCGATATTTATAATATCAATTATTTTAATATTTCATTAATTAGGTAATTACTGCATCACCATTGTGTCATAAATAAATTAAATTATTTAATTTATATAAATTATAAATAAAATACCATTATTTAGGAAATCGTTTTATCTTTCTAATTAATATTTACAATCAAATTTATCTTATGTATAACCCTATATTAAAAATGTTTTAGTTATAAAACATTGATTTTAACTCTTTTAACTCTTCTTTGAACTAAATAATAATTAATGTCCTAATCTAATCCAAGTAAACCTAAATGATAATATTTTATTCCTAAGGTTGTTTTTGGTCAAGATACACTTGTACAATAGAATTATTACATGTGTTAGGTTAATATTAATATCATTTTTACCCTTTATTACCCTAGTTACTTTTAACAGTGGTAAATAAAAGTAAAAAAGTTACTATTCACCAAAAATTATTTTCATCTCATTGAACCACATTTTACTCCATGATATTAACCGTGTCTCTAGGATTTTTGAAATTCCACTCAAATAAGTGGTAAAATTATGTTTTATGTGAATTTCCAAATTCTCTTAGGAGGTGGGTAAAAGACGGTGAAAAGTTCAATAAAATTTTTATATATCTAAAATTATTCTAAACTAGATCCAATGAATTACATTGAACTTATATAGGTATTATGTATCTATTTTGACCTTAATTAAATTTAAAAAAAAATAAATAATTATTTAAATAAAAATTCGGTTCTAAACTATAACTTAGTGTTTTTTCACTATTCATCAAAAATTGAATGTTTTCTGAAAAATACCAAGATTTCCCCCTAGGATAATTTCGATATTCCGAATCCAAAAATGAAGTCCATTTTGAAAAATAATATTTATTAAATTTCAAAAAGTGGGTATTATTATTCATAACGACTAGTTTGATTGGTTGTGGTGTGTGTGTTAGAACTCATAGTTGCGTACAACACACACTACTGTATTATTCAATGTGAAGCGTACTATGGAAGCTTGGGGTGTTACATTCTCCCCTCCTTCAAATAATTTCTTTCTCAAAGTATCTAGAATACTACTGCATGAAAATACTCAGGTGGTTCTTCATCATAAGTTCCTCGAGTTCCCACGTTGCCTCTTCAATCTTATGGTTTCTCCACAAAAATTTTACCAGACGAGTTGTCCTGTTTCTTAGTACTTGTTATCTCGTATCAAGAATCCTGACGGGCTCTTTGAAATAAGACAGATCGGGTTCTAGTTCTAATTCCTCATAGGTGAGTACATGCGTTGGGTCAGGCATGTATTTCCTCAATAGTGATAAGTGGAACACATCGTGAACTTTGGAGAGACTTGGCATCAATTCCAAACGGTAAGCTACAACCCCAATACGTTCTAGAATTTCGAAAGGTCTGATGTACCTAGGACTCAATTTACTCTTCTTACCGAAATGTATAACTCCTTTCCATGGAGATACCTTGAAGAAAACATTGTCTCCTACCTAAAATTCCGAATCCATCCTCCGGTTATCGGCATAGCTCTTGTGCCTACATTGAGCTGCTTTGATGTGGTTTTGGATTACCTTCACCTTTTCCATAGTTTCCTCCACCTGTTCTGGGCGAATGAGTTTTCTTTCACCAACGTCATCCCAACAGGTTGGTGCACGACATCTCTTTCCGTATAATGCTTCATATGGTGCCATCTGAATACTTGAATAGAAGCTATTGTTATAAGCAAATTCTACCAGAGGTAAATATTGATCCCACAAACCCTAAAAGTCAAGTGAGCAGGATCTCAACATGTCTTATAAGGTTTGAATAGTCCATTCTGATTATCAATCTATTTGAGGGTGGTAGGAAGTGCTCAAATGGAGTTCAGTATGCATGGATTTCTGATGAGTTTTCCAAAATCTTGAAGTAAAACGGGGATCACGATCAGAAATAATCGATAGGGGTACTCCATGAAGTCTAACAACTTCATTAATATATAGTATTCCAAGACGTTCGAGTGGTAAATATTCTCTTATAGCAATAAAATGTGTTGACTTGGTAAAATTATCAACAATGACCCATATTTCATCATTCCTTCTAGGAGTCTTTGGTAGCCCTATGATGAAGTCCATCGTAATATTATCTCATTTCCACTCAGGTATGGGAAGAGGTTGAAATACTCCACCAGGTTGTTGTCTTCCAGCTTTTAGTTGTTGAAAAACCATATATCGTGATACAAAATCAGGAATCTACCTCTTCATGTTGTCCCACCAAAAATGTTCCTTGAAATCTCTATACATTTTGGTGCTCCCAGGGTGTATAGAGAAATTGGAACTATGAGCATCTTCCAATAATTCCCTTTTTAGATCAGGTATATCAGGAACACAAAGTCTGTTACCAAATTTCAAAATTCCATCTTCATACACAATGTCTCTCAATCTCCCATCATTCAGAGCTTTAATCTTCTTTTTAAATTCTTCATCATCGGTCTGAGAACTCTTAATCCTTTCTAGTAAAGATGGTTTGGAAACCAGTTGAAAAATCATTTATGTTTCACCTTCCATGGTTATCCCAATGTCAATATTCACTAGATCCATGAAAATTGGATCCATTTCAATTCTCATATTATTCAAAACTCCTTGATCGTTTCTTCTCAAAGCATCTTACACCTTGTTTTCCTTCCCGGGTGGTAGTGTATCGTGAAATCATAATCCTTGAGTAATTCAAGCCATCTCTTTTGGCTCATGTTGAGTTCTTTTTGTGATAAAATATACCAAGGAAGGTGGTCAGAGGTGAGCCCCTGGCTATTTATTAAAATAAAGAAAAGTGCAAAAAATGCGCAACATTTTGTGATAAAATATACTTCAAACTCTTGTGATGAGTATAAATCTCACATTTTCACCATAGAGGAACTGTCTCCATATCTTCAAAGAAACGATCACAACTTCTAACTCGAGATCATGAGTAGGATAGTTTTTCTCATGAATTTTCTACTGTCATGATGCATAGGCAATAACCCTATCATTCGGCATAAGGACACAACCAAGTCCTTTCTTTGATGCATCACTATAAATAACGAACCCATCATTCCCCGATGGTAGAGTCAATATAGGAGAAATGACTAATCTTCTCTTCAGTTCTTCGAAACATTATTCACACTCTTTTGTCCAAACAAATTTCACCCCTTTATGTTTGAGCTTTGTTAACGGGTTATCCAACCGGGAAACTTTTTGGACAAAACGTCGATAATAACCTACTAAACCAATAAAACTGCATACCTCAGTTATACTCGTCGGTGCATGCCATTCATGGATTGCCTTTGTCTTAGAAGGATCAACAAAGATTCTATCTTTAGAGACAATATAGCCAAGAAAAGAAATCTCCTGAAGCTAAAATTCACACTTACTAAACTTCCCATATAATTCATGTCTTCTCAGAGTCTTCAAGATAATGCGCAGGTGATTTTCACGATCTTCGTAGCTTTTGGAGTTTACCAAGATATCATCAATAAATACCACCACAAATTCATCTAGATATTCCATGAAAATACTATTCATTAGATCCATGAATACAGAGGGAGCATTAGTCAGACCAAAAGGCATTACCGTAAACTCGTAATGCCCGTACCTGGTTCTAAATGCTGTCTTCAGAATGTCTTCCTTCTTCACACAAAACTAATGGTATTCAGACCAAAGGTCAATATTTTAAAAGTCTTGAGATCCATGCAGTTGGTCAAATAAATCATCAATATGAGGTATGGGTTACTTGTTCTTTATTGGTATATCATTTATCTCCCTGTAGTCGATACATAACCTCATAGATCCATCTTTGTTTTTAACAAAAAGAACATGGGCTCCCCACGGAGAAACACTAGGGAGAATAAATACCTTATTACTAAATTACTCTAGTTGTTTCTTTAGTTAAACTAATTCCACAGTGTCCATTCTATAAGGGGTCTTCAATATAGGCCTTGATCCATGAATTAAATCAATGGAAAACTCGACTTATCGTTTTGGAGGATGTCGAGGTAAATCTTTCGGAAACACATCTACATATTCTTTCACAATAGGTACATCCTCTATTTTAACATTCCTTTCCTCACCCACAATCATTTCATTCTCTTCCTCCCCAATAATTGAATTTAGTTGAGCTACTGGGGGTGGATCTAGATAAGAATTAGGTGGTGATGATTCTGCTCTAAAGATAAGGTGTTTCGTATCATCATCATCAAAAATCATAACCTCCTTCTTCTTACAATAAATCTTCGCATCATGGTCTGAAAGCCAATCCATACCTATGATTATATCAAACTCAATCATATGTATGACGATGAGATCAGCGGATAAAGAACATTTATGTTCTCTAATGGGGACTTATTCAAAAAACATTGCTACAATGATACTTCCCTTAGGATTTTTACCTGACAGCTCCCTTGTTAAATCAAATTGGAAAAATCTAATTTTCTTAGCAAACTGGGAAGATATGAAACAATGTAGTGATCCAGAATTAAATAATGCATTTTCTAAACATGAGGAAACCATTAAATTACCGGCCACCACGTCTTTTGGAGCTTCTACCACAGTAGTAGTGATAACATAAGCTTGGCCTTGATCCCTTGGCCTTTTCAGGGGTAAGTTCCCCTTATGCTTAGGACATTCATTGGCATAAAGCACCATCTCTCTGCAGTTGTAGCATTGAACATCGGTAACTTATTTCTTCCCCTTGCAATCACGATCTTGGTGGCCTTTTTCCCTATACATGTAGCAGACTCCCATTCCCTTCAAAAAAGTACTAGGGTGTTTCTTCCCACATTTACTGTAGGATGGATATTCCACTTTTCCCTTCTTCCCCTTATTTCCATTCCCAGATTGATCAGCAGATCTCTTCTTCTCTTTCTTTTCTTTAAAGTCATAAGACTTAGAGAATTAATTTGTTGTCTATATAGCACATGAGACAATATCTTCGTACAAAAAGAAGTATTGTGACACTATTACTCGACGAATAAATGTTTTTAACCCATCAAAGAAACGATCAATATTACTTCTTGGGTTACGTATATAATCTCTGTCATATCTTGCTAACCTTGTAAAGTTAGCCTCATACTTTGCGATATTCTCATCTTCCTTTTGTCTCAAAATCAGAAATTTCCATTACATATCTACTCGATGGTCACGAGGAAAGTATTTGTCTAAAAATAGATCTTTGAACTCCCTCTATTCCATATTTGATACTTCATCATCTTCTTTTGTGTTTTGAATCAATGACCACCATTGATCAGCATCTACAGTGAGGCGGTAAACTTCCGTGATATCTTTTTCCCTTTCACTAATCCCCAAAGCCTAAAATAGTTTCTCTAGGGAACTTATCCATTGCTCAGCTACCAATGGATTTGTACTCCCATTTAATGTTGGTGGTTGTTGCCTCATGAAGCCATCTAATATTGATCCTAAAAGTTGTGGATTGGGGTGCTCTATACGGGTAAGGTTATTATTCATAACCTGAGTGAGTTGTCCCAGTATGGTGATTAGTTGATCAGCACCAGTTGCATCACTAGCTCCACTATAATTATCTTGAGCAGGAGGGAAATCCCAACATGGAGTGCGTGCATTGATACGGTTTCCATTTCTTCCACTAGGTGCCATTTCTAATCAATGGCATAAACAAGATCAGTTTATGAATCAAAATGCATAATTCCATACTTGTAAAACACTTAAAATAAATTGAACTATTTATTGATATAATCTATAATCATAAAAATGTTTTCATTGAGGAATTATATACTCATAAACCCTTCATAATGGTTTGTAAAGAAAATGAGAATTATCCTAAGCATATCCCCCCAGGAGTGTCGTAACCAAGAGTGCAGCAAGGCCCATTGTTGTGCACTAGTTCCCGCTCGAGTCTAGCTCAAAGCGGTGTTTTTGGGTTTTACCCCTAGGTACATCTGTGCCAGAGCTGCCTCTACCTGCCCGTTTCCAGACTTGGATGTATTTCTCTGAAAACTCACAAAATCTCTACAATACCAAAATTTTAGGAAGTTATTCTATACTAATCCTCAAAGTCCATCTTAGATCTATGTGATCTAATCAGAGTTTTTCTAAAACTAGCTTCCAAGGTTTTTACTAAACTTTCTCTGATACCAAATGTAACACCCCAACCCCAGTTACCAAGAGTCGATGCATTATTACATAACATTTGCATGATCACAAGAAAGATCACGTCTCAAAAGACTGATTAGTTTAGTAGCCTTGAAATAACTAGATACATTCATAAAGTTTACATTACATCAAAAAATGAAAACAACAACAATAGAGTCTCCATAGTCCACAATCTTATCCCCTCATACTATCCCTGTAGGTCACTCATAAAATACTTCTTCACATCCTGGTAAAAATAAAACATAGAAAGGGGTGAGCTCAAATTCCCAGTAAGGATAACAATATAGTAGAAAATTTCATAAATAAGCATAAACATTTAAGGCAATGTATAACTAAAACAAATGACTTTTAAACATAAACTTCAGCATACTATGGAAGAAATAAAATGAAATAATTCCATATACTTATTCACATGGATATTCTACTAGTCGAATAATCACTTGCAATATCAATAACCACTTTCATAATGATGGAAATGCATAATGCCAGACTATCATAACCACATAGTCAAGGCCTCATGCTAAGACGACAAATACGATTTTGTCAAGACCTTGTGCCAAGACACTTGTTTGTCTCATGAGACCTACCGATGCATCGAGGATCTATAACGGGCTCCACCCGTCACTTATTAAGTCCAATGTATTCCCATATGAAAAGGCTTAAACCTAACATAAACATTCGTATTAAAACTAGCATACGAAATGTAAATACTTCATCCATAAACCATGAATGGTATAAAAATAACACACCAGTAGTCAAACATATCACAAAACCTTCAATAAAATATAGAAGTTTTGTATCATAATAAATCAAATTCAAATAAGCTTAAAATCCATCAAAGGATGTTGACATAGATGAAATCAAAACTATTTGAAAGAAATATCTCTTTTTTGGAATCATTTAAAAGGAGCATAATTATAAAATAAAACATTTACTTTGAAAATTTTCTTATAATATTGTAATTTAAGATTCTAAGATTTTATAATGGTGGAAAATAGCCGCACCCACCATATAAGCTAAAAAACAGTCTTACCTTAATTCTGTCGAAAAGGTTAAAAATGACCTTGTTTGAAAAACGACAGAAAGATTCCTTTATAAACCACTTATAAAAAGTCAAAAAAGGGTATAAATGACTCTTACACATATTTTAGTAAATTGTAAAAAAAATTTGAAATACATTTTTAAGAAACATGGATGTGGATGATAAATAAGTCCCAATAGATTATTACGTATAAACAACCTCGGATAATGAAGAGATTGTGAAATAAACCCTTAACTTGTACTTTTCCTTGGTTGGGGGTAGGTTATCCTCCTGTATAATGATAAAATAATTGTTATTAAATTATACAAGAATCATATACATTAATATGATTTCATATATGATCTTTTAACTTTTATTTGTTAATAATATCTTAGTATTATCGTTGTTTCGGGTGTTAACTTACTCATTTTCTTTTATATGTTTTGTTACGTAAGCTGTGTTTTTTATGGATAGGTTGTATCTTATTCATATACATAATGATATCAAGTTCTTAAACATTATTTTTAATCATTAAATGAGAATTATTCTTTAATGGATATGATGGGGAATGAATCTCATCGCGATCATGGAGATGGTAGTCCGTACGTACGCACGAGCGACAATATCAACATTTTGATATTAAAATAATATATAATTGGATTCTATATCATATATACAGAATAATTATCATGTTATATTTATTATTTATATCAATTAAACATCATTATTATACGCATCCAGATAATAAATTATTGAATAACAATTACACCACGATGTGGAGACGGTAAGCCGTACGTACGCACGTATGGTGACATGTCATTCAAAGGATAGATAGAATAATGAATATGGTTGTACCATATTTATAATAACATCACATTATATATAAGATACTAGATTTATTATTTTAGAATGGAAATAACAAAGAAATAATAAGTTGAAGAAGAAAGGAACTTGAAAAAGGGTGGTCAAATCATTACCTCTTCTTCGGGTTCTTCCTTTTGATTTGATAAAAATGGATCCTTATGTTGGATTTATGATCAAACCAAGGCCTCTAGGTTGTAGTGAGGGAAGTTGAGTGAGTATTTGTGCAGGGTTTGGCCGAGCCAAGATGCTTTGAATGTGTGAATTAGTGAGAAGGGGGAGTGCCCTTTTATTAGAGGGGTGAGGGGCACCTTTGGAAAAGTTAGAAATATTATTTTATAATAAATTTATATTCATTTTATAATGGCTCCAAAGTGGATTATTTAAATTTTAAGGTGGGTATGGGTCGAAAAAAAACTCAACAAATAGGTTTTATAGAGGTTTGGGTCACTATATTAACCTTATCTTTTAGTTTTAACTCTTAGTTAATTAGTTCGACATTTACAATGTCACTTTGTATTTTTATATTATACAGTTAATAAACATACTATGTACATCCAAGAGACCCCCAAGTGGTCCATTAATAATAAAAATATCATGATAAAAGTCCTTTGGCCGAACCTTAGATTTTTAGGACTATAATATAAATTAATAATATAATATTTGTTTTAAAAACTCTTTTATGTCAATTTTGACACTATTGGGTATTTTATTTTTGATAATTTCATAACAGTATTATTTCTTCAAAAAAAAATTATATAACCAATAAAAATATGTCATATTAACCTAATTTTTTTTGGAATTCATAAAATGTCTCAAATTACATTTATTTTTATATTTATAATATCAATTAGTTTAATATTTCATTAATTAGGCAATTACTGCATCACCATTGTGTCATAAATAAATTAAAATATTTAATGTTTAAAAATTATAAATAAAATACCATTATGTAGGAAATCATTTTATATCTCTAATTAATATTCACAATTGAATTTATCTTCTGTATAAACCTATGTTAAAAATGTTTTATTTATTAAACTTTGATTTTAACTCTTTTAACTCTTCTTTGAATTTAATGATAATTAATGTCCTAATCTAATTCAAGTTGAATTATATGATAATATATTATTCCTATGGTTTTTTTGGTCTATTTACACTTGTACAATAGAATTAGGACATGTTTTAGGGTAATATTAATATCATTTGTACCCTTAATTACCCAATTTACTTTTAACCGTGGTAAATAAAAGTAAAAAGTTACTATTCACCAAAAATTATTTTCATCTCATTAAATGACATTTTACTACTTGATATTAACCATGTCTCTCGTATTTTCGAAATTCCACTCATATAAGTGGTAAAATTATGTTTTATGTGAATTTCCAAATTCTCCTAGGAGGTGGGTAAAAGACGGTGAAAAGTTCAATAAAATTTTTATATATCTAAAATTATTCTAAACTGACTCCAATGAATTACATTGAACATATATAAGTATTATGTATGTATTTTTACCATAATTAAATTTAAATAAAATAAATAATTATTTAAATAAAAATTCAGTTTTAAACTACAACTCATTATTTTTTTCCCTATTCATCAAAAATTGAAAGTGTTTAGAAAAATACCAAACATTCACCCCAAGCAAATTTTGATATTCCGAATCCAAAAATGAAGTCCATTTTTAAAGATAAAATTTATAAAATATCAAAAATTGGGTACTACTATTCACAACGGCTAGTTTGATTGGTTGTGGTGTGTGTGTTAGAACTCGAAGTTGCATACAACACACGATACTGTGTTATTCAAAGGGAAGCGTACCATGGAAGATTAGGGTGTTACACAGAAGTTCTATTCAATAATACTCCCAAGTATCATCCCCACGTCCAAGAGATTCTGGTATAACCAAAAGGCCAAAATCAAAGGCATTGAGAATGATATCAAGGAGAAGAGATCAGGAGGTAAACATCCTCTTTTGTTTTCTGTCTTGTATTTTCATTTTCTTTTCTATAATTATTCCTTCCTAACCCCTCTAATTCAAGAATAATTAATGATCAAATATCTTAAATATTCTGGATTTCATCATGTTTATCAAAGACTCACTATTATACTTCTTATCCTCTACCAGTTATTCATGAAATTAAAACACCATCCGTGATGTGTCGATTTTCCGACATTGTGCACGATGTGATTTCAATTTATTTTACATCCTTCAAGACTGGTCATGATAACAATTTTATGGTTTAACCAGATTATGATTTATGTATTAAAACTTACATATGGTTCTGGAATCATTTTTCTCACATGTTATTAATTTATGAAACAAAATGAGTTCTTTACGATCGAAGAATCGCCCAAATCACTGAAACAATTATCAATAATTTTTTAACTTATGAATCATCTTCATATCAAAATTAAAATAGATAAATGGTATAATTTATGTTTTCTGAAATATGAAAATACCATTCATTTCCAATTATAATGTTTTAATTCAAATCTAAAATAACATCCATCATGTATCGATCATGGAAATCATGTAAATAACACACACAAAACAATGCGAGGAACAAAATACAACCAATTGAAGAGTGAAATGATGTAATGAAATGATCATATAAAGAATTATAAATATGAATATTTTTCATTATTATATTAATATCAATATTTTAACTATTATACAGGATGCTTAAATCCATTTCATGTATAAATAACCCGAGGTAAGGGAAGTCTTAAACTTATTTACATTCTTTGGGTTAACATTTGACTTCATTATTTAGGTGGTATTAAAATTGTTTTTGGGATTAATTTTTTTATTATGTTTAATTATGTGTATTTATAGTGTATATACATTTTCCATACACTATATTAAGTATCACTTCAATTATATGATTTTTCTAAGGGTATTTTCTTTTAAAATCCTCGTTTTAACATCCGTTTTACAAAATCCCAAAGTATTGCTTTAATTCAATTTTTTTATGTTGTGTGATTATTTTATCATTCTTGGTAATTCTTTATGATAGATTTTGGGACCAATATTTCCATTTAATTCATTGGGTATGTGTATGTTGGAAGTCAACGGTGTGGTTACTCTAAGTGTAACTGTAATGGTTACACAAATTGTAAGGTAGTCGTGAGGGTTAAAAATTATATGGTAGCCGTGAGGGTTACATGATTATATAAGTAATGACCCGGGATAAATTTATGGTTCTATTTACATTCCTATTTTTTGTGTCAATCTTGTGTAAGTTTCATGTTTCACAATTTAAGTGTATATGGATCACAAGTGTGTCTTTTGAAAATGATTTCGTACTTTTCAAGTATTCATGGCCAAATGTGTTCATTCCTTATTTTTATATCCCTTAGTGTTTTGTGCTCACAACATGTTTTTAAATAATTTATATTGGTAATAAGTATGTGTAAGACAAACAATTATGCTAAGTTAAATGTTTGAAGAATTTTCAATGAATTCATGTTTTTTAATGTTTTATATTTTGGAAGAAATGAGTACTATTTATAGTATCCACTTTGTATTATTGTGTAATGTTATGATTATATTATTTAAAAATTATCTAAATCTATATACTTGAAAAGATTCTCAATGTTGATGTAAGTGATTTCTTGACTGAATTGAACATTATGAAATATAATAAGGCCTTGTACTTATAGTTCATATCATAGGACGGTTTAAATAACTCTAGGGGTTAGGATGATGTTAATAGAATACTATAAATTATTTTTACTCTATGTTTGATTTGAAATGTTATAGCATTAAAATATTACCATGTTACATCAATTAAGATATTCTTGTTCATAATGGTTGTCTGCCGATGAAATATGGAAGTCCGAGAGGAGAGGCACTGAAAGATATAAATTCTAATGAATCTGCAGCCCAGAATTATAGGGATTAGAACTGATCAGTTTGAAATAGTAATGTCTTATCAAACTCAGAAAATAAATGGTGGTGGAATCCATGAAAGAGAACAATCAGAGGTACCACAATGGATCAAGAAAATAGTGGAACATTTTATAAGAAAACACCCTCTTTATTTCAATGGTTCTTCTAAGCCAGTATCAAATGAAGAATTTATTAATTCCCTTGAAAAGATATTCGATGTTATGGGATATTCAGATGATCAAAATTTATGTTATTTCATTTATCGTTTGGAAGGTGAAGCTGATCAGTGGTGGTCAATGGTAATGAATATCATTGATAGAGTGGATTTTGATGCCTTGGAGTGGGATAACATTAAATGTATTTTCATTGAAAAATATTTCCCTATGGTGGTTTGATTTAGGATGGTGATTAAATTCTTGTAATTAAAGAAAATTGAGAAAGATTTAGTGGATTTGTGTGAAGAAGACATCACTCTACTGGTGAGGTATGCTCCAAATACTATTCTAGATGATGAAATAAAAATAAACTACTTTTACTCAAGATAGAATCCAGGTTATCAAAGTTTGTCGGCCTCCTGTGAATTCAATGGTTATGAGAAACTTTTCCTATGTGCAGAGAGGGTAGAGATGGAGTTTTCTAATGATCACATTCATTTTGGTAATAATCATAAGAAGAGGTATAGGTGGAAAATAATGGGTAATAATCAACCAATTAAATATGATGGTAAGAAAATATAGTTTGTAGTTTGTGAATTGTGTGGCATAAAGCACCATGGGTAATGTCTTACCAAAAGAGGGTAGTGTTTTTGATGTGGTGAGTTTGGACATATGGCCTAATATTGTAATGAAAATGACCATAAGACTAATCCTGATAGGTGAACTGTTAAGTGTTTTAAATGTGGTGAGATGGGCCATTATACAAATTTATTCCCAAATAGGGATCCAAATTATGAATATAATTCAGAATATAAGCAGAAAGGTGTATTGAGATCCTTTTCAACTACATCAGTAGATGTCGGGCCCTCCAATGAAGTTGTATCCTGGACTTTTTTTGTTTAATCATATCTTCTTAATGTTTTGTTTGATATGGGGTATACACATTCCTTAATTTCTGAGAAATTTTCTAGTAAATTGGAAATGTGGAATCTACAAATGAGACTAGAACTTATTGTTAAAATAATCAGAGGAAATATTTTAGCAAAGAGGAATCATAAGAATCTTTCTATTGTGGTCTAAGGAAAGACATTACCAGTAAACATTGTTGTTTTTCCCTTAGTCTAGTTTGATGTTATTTTAGGAATGGATTGGATTTCTGTTTATCAGGCTAAGATTGACTGTAGAACAAAAGAAGTTATTTTTCAAAAAGATTTATTGTTTTTTATATATGAATGAACCAATACAATTGATAACATATCTAGAATTTGAGAAACCATTGAATGAAGGAAATGAAAGTTATATTTCTCATATTGATAAAAACAAGGGGACTGTTCAGATTAATGATGTGCTAGTGGTAAATAAACACCATGATGTTTTTCCTAATGAGTTACCGGATGTTATACAAAATAATGATGTTGAATTCAAAATTGACTTAGATCCTGATGGTAATCCAATTTCAAACCCCCCTATTGATTGTCTCAAATTCATCTTTTTGAATTGAAAAATCAGTTGCAATATTTTCTTAATAATGGCTTCATTCGTCCTAGCACTTCATCATGGGGTGATCCTGTTTTGTTTGTAAAAAAGAAAGATGTTTCCATGAGACTTTGAGTTGATTATATATATTTGAATAACATAACTATTAAAAACACGTATCATTTTCCACATATTGATGACTTGTGTGATCACCTCTAGGGTGCTTACTACTTTTCCATGATTGAATTTATATTTGGATACCATAAACTGAATGTGAAAGAGAATGGAATCCCAGAAATAGAATTTCATACTAGATATAGAAAATATGAATTTATTCATATTCCATTTTGGTTAACTAATTATCCTGTTGTATTCATGGATCTTATTAATAGAATATTTTGTTAGTTCTTGGATAATTTGATGTTGTGTTTATTGATTAAATTATGGTATTTTCTAGAAGTAATGAAGATAATGAAAAACATATAATGGTTGTTTTACAAAACTTAAAGGAAAGAAACTTGATGGAAAATTCAGCAAGTTTGATTTTTGGTTGCAACAAATTTATTTTCGTGGGATCATTGAATATAAGGTTATAATAATCGTTGATCCTACCTAAACAAAAGTGGTTGATGAATGATCAAGACCCATAAATGGTACAGAGATACATAGTTTTATTGGACTAATAGGTTATTACTAATGGTTTATTAAAAGAATTTCATGGTTATCTATCTTAATAACTAAGTTATTGATAAAAGGGTATAAATTTATTTGGACATAAGAATGTGATGTTTTTTTTCCGGAACTGAAGAAGATATTGGTGAAAGCTTCTATTTTGGCCTTGCCTTCCCGAAATGGTGAGTTTTTCATATACAGTGATGCATCATTGTATGGACTTGGTTGTGTTATGATGAATAATGATCAGGTAATTGCATATGTTTCAAGACAACAAAAACCTCATGAATTAAATTATACCACACATGATTTGGAATTAGCAGCTATAATTTTTCATTTGAAATTTGGAGGCATCATTTATACAGATCCAAATTTCAAATATATACGAACCATAAATGTCTGAAGTATATATTCACTTAGAATAAATTAAACATGAGATAGAGAAGATGGCTTGATCAAATAAAGGATTATGATTGCAGGATTAATTACCACATAGGAAAAGAAAACAAAGTGGAAGATGCGTTGAGTTGAAAACATCATGCATCATTAACCATATTATATTTAAAACATTATCCCTTGAATAATGATTTGATTAATTTTGGATTAGAAGTTATTGGTGAAGGAAATACCTCTATTTTTATTCTGGTTTCAGTGCAGTCATTGTTATCGGACATGATTAAGAAAGCGTAGAAGGAAGACCATGAGCTACAGAAAAAGGTAGAATTAGTTAAAATGGATATGTTTCAAAAATTTAACCTTGATAAAGACAGTGTTTTAAGAATTGGTAAAATCTTTTGTTTACCTTGTGATTTCTATTTGATGAAATAATTGATTTCGGGAGCTCATAGTTCTCCACTTTCAGTTTTTCCTGGAAGTAATATGATGTATAGAGAACTTCAGAAGTATTACTGATGGGATGGAATAAAAAGGGATATTTCTGATTTTACCATGAAATTTTTGACATGTCAATAGGTTAAAGTAGATCATCAATTTCAGGATGGATATTCTTCAACGTTTTATGGGTTCATGATTGGAAATGGTAGAATGTATCCATAGACTTTTTGGTGTTACCACCTAATACTACTGAAGGTAATAGTGTGATTTGGGTTATTGTTGATTAACTGACTAAATCTGCACATTTTATTCATATCCAAGAGGCAATGTCCTTGTATAATATTTCTTGAATTTACCTGAAATATATTTTCATATTACATGGTGTTCCTCTATCCATTGTATCAGATTGAGGTCCCAAGATCACTTCTATGTTTTGGAAGAGGCTTCAAAGGTCATTGCGAATAGAATTGAATTTTAGTACAATTTTGCATCCTCAATTAGATGGGATGTCAGAACAAAAAATTCTGGAATTGGAGGGTATGATTCGGGCTTCTTCAATGGAAAAATAGGGAAGTTGGAATCAACATATTTCATTAGTTGAGTTCTCTAATAATTACAGTTTTTAGTCTAGTATACAGATGGTACCATTTGAGGCATTGTATGGGTAGTGGTGTTTAAGTCCATCTTTTTGGGATAAATTTGAGGAAAGGAATATTATTAGACTATAATTAGTAGAGGAAGTGTATGAGAATGTAAAGATGATCCAAAAACACATGAGGGCAGCTTTGAGTAGGTAGAAAAGTTATGAAGACCACCTGATGAGAGCTATTTCTTTTGAGGTAGGTGATCAATTTTTTTCATAGAATATCAAATCGTATTGGTATGAACGGTAAGATAAGTCCATGGTTCATTGGACCAAAAAATATTCTAGATAATTTTCGACCGGTCTCCTATCGAGTATTTTTTCCTCCAAATTTATCTCAGGTACATAGTGATTATCATTTTTCGACGTTGAGAAAGTATGTGGCAGATTCAACTAATGCCTTGAAACCAGAAATAGTTCAGCTGGAAGAGAACCTTCCTTATGATGTGAAAAGAAATAAGATTCTAGATCGAAGCAAACATTTATTGTGGAATAAGGTTATTCACCAGGTAGAAGTTTTTTTGTGAAACCATATGGTTGAAGAAGCAACGTGGAAGTCTGAAAATGCTATGATGGAAAGATAGCCTCACTTGTTTAATAAGTAAATAAAATCATGAGGAAAAAATATCCAGAAGAAGGGTATAATATAACAACCAAAGGTTTTGAAAATATATTGAAATTCATAAAAATTTGATTTAAGTTGATATTTATAACTATACTTTAAACATAATTTTTCCACTTCTATGTTTTGAATTTTGAAAAACGGTCATCTACAAAAGTGTTCAGTAAGTTATTTGGAGTCTGTTGGAACCAACAAGATTTTTGGTGAATAGTAACATACCCTTATGAATAGTAATTTTAATAGTGATATGACCCTTATTAATAGTAAATCATATTATTATTTTATTTTCTGAAGGAGATAATGAGATGTCGATTAAATTTTCAAGGTGTTAAAAAAGAAGTTTTAGATTTAAAACGTTATTTTTGAAAAAATTATTATTTTATTTAGAAATTAAATTAATAATATTTAGAAATTTATTTTCGAATAATGGAGTTAGTTTTTTAATTCTACACGTTGATAAATGGTTAGGGTAGTTTTTTGGGAATTTTTTAAAATTTTATATTTTTTGATGAATAATAAAATATGATAAAATACGATAAATGCTAAATACTTGATTTTTTGACTCATAGGTGATGTAAGGATGATATAAGACCACTTGGATTAAACTGACATGGAATTATTACTATTTGGGTTCACATAAATTAAGACAATTCATATTCTTGGACAAAAATATTATAAAATTGATTAAATTAATGTAACATACCTCCACTCTTCCAATATAAATAGAACCCTCATATACCTCTTCCTCCCACGCCTATTAGGCCTTGATCCTTACTTATGATATTCCCAATACTCCTCCTAAGGATCTTCCCCAAGTAATATAGCTTCTAGTCTCCTCAAAAATCCAAAATTAAAGTCCTTGAGATGGATCGCAATGAGAAATGATCAAGAGGCAAACATCATCTTTTTTTTATTTTCTTTTAATTTTCTTTTCCGTCCTTCTTCATTCCTCACCCACATTATCCAATAAGAAATATTGATCCAATCTATTACAGATTGTGTATTTCATCATGTTCATGGAAGACTCACTATTACACTTCTTCCCATCTCCGACTTATTCATGAAATTAAAACCCCATCCGTGATGTGTCGATTTACCGATATTGTGGACAATCTGATTTAAATCTATTTTACTTCCTTCAAGACTAGTCATGAAAAAAAAATTATGGTTTAACAAGATTATAATTTATGTTTTATAAACTATATAATATTCTGGAATCATATTTTATACATGTTAATAATTTATGAAATAGAATGAGTTCATTATGATCGAAGTATCGACAAAATGACCAAAAAAATATCTATAATATTTTAACTGATGAAAAATAATCATATCCAAATTTAAAATTATAAATGGTATAATTTATTATTTTTAAAATAATAAAATTCTACTCCATTGAAATTATGATGTTTCACTTCCAATCTAAAATAATATTCATCCTGAACCGATCGTGGAAATCAGGTTAAGAACGCATCCAAAACAATGCATGGAACAAAATAAAAACAATTAAAGGGTGAAATTATTTAATGAAATGATCATATAAGATATAATAAAGATGAATATGTTTCTTAAATATATAAATAACACTCTATTAACCATTTTATAGTATATTTAAATGAGTTTTAAGTAAGACAAACCTGATTTAAGGGAATTCTTAACTTGATTTCCATTCTTTGGGTTAACATTCGACTTCATTATTTATGTGGTATAAAAATTGTTTATGTGATTAATTTTCTTTATATTATGTTCAATTATGTGTATTATTAGTGTATAAACATGGTCCATCCACTGTATTATGTATCACTTCCATTATATGATATTTTTAAGGGTATTTTATTTTAAAATCCTCTTTTAATGTTCTGTTTTACAAAATCCCAAAGTAATGGTTTTATGGAATTTTTCATGTTTTATGACTATGTTATTCTTATTGTTAATTGTTTTTTATGAATGGTGGGACCTATATTTCCATCCAATTAATTGGTTATGTGTAATTTGTAGGTCAGCCGTATGGTAACTCCAAGTGTAACTAGGATGGTTACACAAATTGTATGGTAGCCACGAGGGTTACAAATTATATGGTATCCATGAGGGTTATAACATTTTTTGTGTAATTCCCCAAGATAAAATTATTTTTCAATTTATGTTCTTATGTATTGTGGTAATCTAGTTTAAATATCATTATTCACAATGTAAGTATATATGGGAGGCAAGTGTGTTTTTTGAAAATGATTTCATATGTTACAAGTGTTCGGGGTCTAATGTGTTCTTTCCTTCTTTTTATACCCCTTACTAATATTTTTGTGGTAATACCATGTTTTAAATGATTTTTATAGCTTATAAAGATGTCTAATACAATAAGGAATCCAAGTAAAATGTTTTAAGTATAGTCAAAGAAATGATGTTTTATTTGAAGTGTTTTATATTTTGGATAAAATGAATACTATCTTTAGGGTATCCACTATGTATTAATGTGTAATGTTATGAATGTATTATACCCAAATTCTATAAAGATATAACCATGAAAAGATCCTCAATGTGAAAGGAAGGTATTTCTTGACTAAATTCAAGATTATGTAATGTAATAAGGTCTGGTCCTTTTAAAAACTCTTGGGCTTGGGGTATTCCGATTCTACTGGTCTTATATTTTTATCTCTTCATTTTGTTCATTTCAATAAGAATCAGATTCTATCCATGAGATAGAATCTGGTTCTTAAAATATAAATTGAATTTTCCCCATTCAGTATTTTTATTTTGAAATCAATGATCTTTCAGCAAGATCGACCTTTGATTCCATTTATCAAAGCTTAAAAAATTCAAAAACCTCAGAAACATTTAGTGAGATAGATTTATATAGAAAATTTTCTAAATTAATTTTAATATTGAAGGTTCTTCATGTTGACAAATTCAACAATTTCATTGTAGCTTTTTATTTCTTCCACTGATGAAGACTTAACCATTCATTTTGAGGTGTGAATTCAATCAAATTAAGATATATTCTTTTAACAAGTAGATTTTCTATCTCTCGGGAAAACATCAAGAAATACCCTCAGTAATCCTATTCCCATCTCTTGTCATCATCATTTTTTTACTTCTTATTTTATCTGGTTCACATATAGTTTAGTATATAGAAAATTTACAAAATTTGTTGCATATTGTTTTCACTTCATTAAATAGTAACAAAAAAATAAATTATGCACTATTTTGAGAATGAATAAACCCTAAAAAAATTCACATGACTTCCCTTTGGGTTGAACCTTAAAAACTATACTTTTATAGGTTATAAATTTAATTTTGAGGGTCATGCCGACCTCCGAATCCTATCAATAATTCTTATCCTTTTTTAAGGCAGTTCTATTATTATACTAATCTAATATACCCACCCAATTATCATCACCACCTAATGAAAATTCATCAAGGTATTCTCTAAATATAAATCCCTTAATACAAATAAATATCACCAGATACCCCATAATTGAGGAAATTCTGATACAAGTCCATTTTCACTCCATCCTTTTACTGTTAGTGGGAGGATGTTCCAAAATTAGGAGAAGGAGAGGCCGCGAACAACCATAAGAGAGAGGCATACATTTTTATTGTTTAGTGTCGTAATCATTAAACTATAAATATTTTTTAATATAATAATTTATATAAGGGTAAGGGTGCTGGAATGAGAGCTAAATCTAAAATCATAAAATATAGTTCGATCATTATATTTATATGAATGAGAATTCATATAATAAAATCACAACCAAATCATAGGTAAATAAATTAAGCACTACTACTAAGATGAAATGTCAACCTTACTGAGGATCTATGGGATTTAGTAATAACATAAGTTTATATAAGAAGGAAACCACTAGAATTAATGATAATTATAATGAATTTATACAAGAAATTCATGAATAATTCAGCACGATGTTAATTTCTACCCAAACACACACTTCACATCACCTAAATAAATAATACATAAATTATTATAAGTTTATTTTTCACATTCACATTACTATAAAGACTCGTAAAAATGTTAATAAATAATAAAAAATATTAATTATTCTTATGATACACACACAACCCACAAAACATTTTAGTTTTTGATCTTTATAAAAGAAAATTATTTTAAAAGATGATTGATCAAAGTCCAATCCCTATGAAGATTGCCCAATTTCTCATAAGTCGTTATGCTATCCATAATTTAATGCATTCATGGCTCTATTTTTAATTATTTTGATGATTGATTAATACATTTACATTATTTATATTGATAAAAATTATATATACCCAAAAACATACTCATCAAAAGAAAGTCACTAAATATTTATTTTTTCAAAAATATTTATATTCATGAATTCTAATTATTAGAAATATATTTTTAGGTATATATTTATATATTTAATGATATATTTAACTGGATTTTTTTTCCATTGATATGTGAATTCGATATAAACTTCTATTTTAGTTTGGTAAAAGAAAAAAATGCATGAAATATGTAAAAATACATAATTTGTGGAAAATAATTGATTGTGGATAATTATTTAAAAACCTTAAAAATCAGAAATAAAATAATATTTCACCAACATATGTGGGATTTTAAAATTCTAAAAGTAATAATAAATCAAAAATGTTTTATGTTTTCTCTAAATATATGGAATTATTATCTATTACACCATAAAATGAAGTCTTTACAAATATTAACTTGTTTATCATGATAAAATGCCTATAATTTCAATCATGACATCAATTCTGTATTGCATAAATTTTCCCTCAATGGATTTGAGATAGTTAGCTAAGATTAAAATGCATATATATTTGTTTGAGAGGTGAGGAAGGGAAATAGATACATAAATAGGAGGTTGAATCATTTTATTCTTAGGAGTTCATAAATTATTAATTCATAAGAAAATACTATCTAGATAAATGAACTATTTTCTTAAAATGTGAACTCGCAATCTACATCCTGAGATATAGTTATCTATTTCATGAAATATGCGAGAGTTTCAATGTCTGCTAAATATAATTCCAAACTCTAAAATTCCTTCCCGCAATACATTTTTAATATTTATACAATAGGATTAGTTTAATTTTTCTTAAAACTATGGACACAACTACTGGTGTTAATTTTTCAAAAATGAAGTCCATATAATTAATGTATATCATTAATATTATGTACCAGAATTAAGAAGATAAGTAAATGAGAGGACAAGATTTCTAGGTTAAATAAATCATTATATCCTTTTCTAAAAAATATAAATTCACATTACTTGGATTTTGGGAGGACAGGATATTTTTTAATGTCATTGTTCACACAGTTTATAACATCAAACTAACCTAATTTCTCTATACTAGATAGAACATACTAAATACTGAAACATGATAATAAATTGTGGGTTAATGGTGACTACTTCCATCCTAAGATAGAGTTACACTTCTTAGAAGTTTGGGAGATGCATCTAACTTTCTATAAAACATACTTGAAGAAATCAAAATGTTACCTCTATGGTTTGACATAATGAGGTCTATTAATAGGATAGAGGATTCGAGGAAGAATCATATAAAAAATATCATTGATTCATTACATTGTGTGTTTACACATTATCACACCAAATTTTAGAGAATTAATTTTAATGTTTTTTCCAATATGTTTACTAATATATTTTACCATTTGAGGAATTAATGAAAACACACTAATGTTTCCTTATTAATTATTCATAATCTTATCTTCTTGATCAATGAAATTCTATTAAGGAATCTACAACTTCCAATTATGGCAAAGAAAGTGTTTACAGAAATGAGAAACTACATATTTCATAATAGTGAAGTTCAATTATGTATATTGTGAAACAACTAATGTAATGATATAATAAATCACTTTCATATTTATTAATTTTAATTACAGAGTTATATGAGTTATAAAAAATTTAAAATAAATTGTTAATGAAAAGTAAATTGTTTTTACTAAAGAATTTTATTATAATGGTTTATTTAAAAGTCTAATTTATAAATTTTAGAATTTAAATTTGAGAAAATTCATAAAATTTTTGAAATTAGCATATAAAAATTTAATAAAGGTAAAAATTTTAGATTTTCCAGAAAATACATATTTTTTAGTGAGTAGTGAAAAATACTGATTTTGTAAGATCGTTTATTTTAATAAATTAAGAAATTTAAAATCCCCATTTTGATTTAAAGTAATATAATGATTTTTTTGTTACAGATATATACTTTTTAATCATCTTTAAATTGGTTTGTAGTAAAAGATTGGTTTTGGGTTTTGAAGAATAGTTTTTCTTAATGTTTCCTTTAAATGTATAATGTTTATCCTTTTTATTTAATTTAAATAATCCCCAGTGGGGGTAATTTGAAATGAAATGTATAGATTATATGTCAGAAAATTAAATTTTTATTTTAATTCAATGATAATTATTAGTCATATATTTTTTATAGAATCATATTTTTCTAAAAACTATACCCGTCTTAAATGCCGGTTGTCTCAATGTATTTGTGGGATTAATATTAAATAAAAATTGGCCACTTATTTGAATTTAATTTATAAAAAATGATTCTGTAATTGGAAGAAGTATAATTTATAATATCTAATAAGGTTAACTTAATATTTTACCAAACTAATCCCGGAAAAAAATTAAAAATAATTAAATTGAATAAGGTATAAACATGTTTATATGGTATTTAAACTTCAAATATAAAGTGCAGAAATGTGAAAAAAATGTCCAAATTTTTTTTTTTCATACAACTAACTTATAATATATAGGATCTTGAATGGAGCTTTATTGTATCATGGTTACATGAAAAAACATGGTTTGAATTCACTCTTTCAATAAAATTAAAAGTTTGTCACTCACCTTACTTACAAAAGGGTACCCACTCTCCCCCTCTCTTCACAACTTCAAAAATAATTGGTTCAAGAAATACCTAAGCTATTAAATTATCTAATTTCCTCCTATCATCCTATAATACTAAATTTTAGCATAAATCCAACAAATTAAGACCTTTGGTGAAAAAATAGAGATACCCGAAGTAGAGTAAATGTTCAGAAATGAGTTTTTTTTTATTCAATCCTTGAACCCCTTAAATTTTTATTATATCATAATAGTAAAATAATTTAATTATATTCCACATTATAAGATGTTTTAATGTTAATTTTATAACCTAAAAACTCACACATTTTCATCAAATTGGTTATGAAACCATCATTTGTTTGCACGGTGGATGACCACCACAAGGAAGGACGTGGATCATTTTTCCATCAATACCATTCTTAGTGGGGAATACATTAGGATATAAAGTTTTTATATGATGTTTATATCATAATTATTACAATGGAGTCATTATATCATACATATCCTTTTTGTATTACATTTATTAAGGGAAATGATAATGTTGCTCGGGTGTACGACATATCACAGCCTCGCTAAGCGATGTGATTCGTTTTCAAAAACGCATTATATGGAAGCTGATAAGGGTATGTATATTGAATATATGTGACATACATGTCATAGTTTTTATATTAATGACTTATTTTTCATTATATAAGTATACTATATCATTTTATTTGAAACATTTCACTCAATGAAAATGTGATAACATCATTCACGGACATGTGGACTACCGACTCCTCAAATCGATGCGGTTCCTTTATCGATCAACACATCACAATAATATTATATGTAATAATATATTATTAAATTATATTTTATTTATTATATAATTATCATTATATAAATATAAACTGTTACGTACCAAATTTTTATAGAAATCATTGCAAAATGAAAATGTCTCTCATGTGTACGTATGACTTACCATCTTCATGATCGTAATGTTAGTTCATTTTTAAAAACGAAAATTCATTACTGGTATTAAAAGTTTAATTAATGTATAAATATTATAATTATTTCATGATTATGATTCTATATATGTTCATATAATTACCACTTTGACCATTGATAGAACAAATATTTTCAATTATTTTATTCTGAATTTCAATGTTTTTAATCCCCCCAATGTGTTATTTAAGGGTTAATTGTCACAATTTATGTTTTAGGAGTATTTTTGAGCTTAGTTGGAAAAATGGCTTATTTTGGATTTAAATTGTTTTCATTTATTATAATGTTTCGGCCATAACTTTTTTTAAACTGATCCAAATGGAAAAATTATTCTTTTACAGAATCCTATGTTCGATGAGATTTATTTTATCCTTCTGGACCCAAAGCTCAATCAGTCATTTGAAAGCTCAAATCTAGCTCACAAACCAGTCCTCGAATACTGTGTACAGAACTGCATAAGTTTATTGTGGGGACCATATCTCATAAATGGACGAACCTATGGAGCTGAAACTTTACATGGAGCTGAAAGACATCCGGATGAAGAACTTTCATTAATAAGGCCGCGCATGATGCTTTTATTTTCAAGGCCATTAATGTGTTGGAACTCGGTGTATTGGAATACGAACTGTCTGCCTGGAAGAATAAAATACTACATGTGAGGCGGCCATAACTACTTCATTCCATGTCCAATAAAGCTTAAATATCTTGGGTCGACAGAGGAGAAGTATGGGAACAACTTCCAAGAAGGACCAGGTTCCAAATTCCATCATTAAAGAATCCATCCATGCGCCTACATTCGGATATTATTTTTGGAGCCAAATTTTCACCCCCTCACCCTATAAAAGAGTGTGTCTTTTTCATTCCAAAGGGTTGGCAACATAGGAATAGACTTTTTTGGCCATTATATGTAGTTTAGCTTTGTATTTTATTTTACTTTCATTATGTAATATCATTTCATATTTTTATTCAAGTGTTCTCCTTTCACTCTTATTCTTTCTATCTTTTGTTTTTCTCCCCCCGTTTTCTCCATCACTGTGAACGCTTATGGTCGTGATCATGAGTAGCTAACCTGAGGAATTTCTCGAGGGAGTAATTCAGTGGTGAACCCAAGTCTTTGATAATTAATGTTTTATTGTTTCTTATTTACTTAGAGTTAGGCCAAGGGGGATCTTAGTGGGCAAGGCACCTTTGTGTCTCCACTTGCCACCCGAAGCCTAGCTTTCACTTCTGTCACATTCTCCCTCGATCGAGGAGGTGGATGTATGGTCTCTCGGCGATCGTTGAGTGTATCATACATTCACAACCATAGGCATAAGGGGATGTTCATGCATACGATGGAGCATGTTCATTATGTAAATTGGAAACTAAGAAAATAGACGATGAAGGTTCACTCTGGATAATCTCCCGAGAGGATCTCCTTTCTGTCTTAACATCATTTTGTTTACATTCATTCTGTTGCATTGCATCTGCATATTTACTTTTAGTTTTTTTATTTTTAATTATCAAATATCATTTCTGTTCATTTTAGTTTATATATATACACTTAATTAGAAATAATGAGTTATTGACTGCAAAAGGCTCCTCAAGAGATCGACCTAGGTCAGCCACTGTGCTGCACTTAGTATAAATATTTTTGAGAGCGCACACGACAACGCTTCATCAAATTGGCGCCGTTTCCGGGGAGCCAAGTGGTCTTCACTCATTATTTTTATTCACATATTGTAAATTATTTTTTCTTCCATTCATTAAAAAAACACAAAAAAATCATAAATGTCAAAAACAAAAAAAAATATATTTGTTCATCATGAATTTCAATTCAAATTATTATGCATGGACTGATCAATCACAGGTGCATGAAGAAGTTCAAAATGATTATGAATCAAAAATGAAAGAACTTCATGAAGAGATTCAAAAAATAAATAGAATTGAAAAAAGGTTTGACGAATATTATCATTCACTGATGGAACAACCTGATCTTGATCCAGAACCAGAACCTGAACGAGTGGTGGAAGAAATTTCACCGATTACTTTTTATGTAAAAGAACCTGAGGAGGGTGAGAAAGATATTCTAAAGGAATTAATCAAATCATTTCGTACTCAACCATTGCTCAAGGAGGTCTGTAATTTACATATTCCAAATGATGCACTTATGGGAGATCAACAATTTTTGGAAGAATCATGGAATCACATTGTTGAAGATAACCTAAAACCTGATCTTCCCATGCTTGATATTGAACAATAAGAACCTTTTGACCTCTCTTTTTCTTTGGAGGATGATAAAGAATAGGCACTTGCTGAGATGTAGATGCCAATGGTCCTACCAGAAGAGATCAATTTTCAAGATGACTTACTTGAAAGGAAAGATTTCGTAATTGATTCGTCATGTTTTAATTTTATTCAAACTGAATTGTTTTCTGACATCTCCTTTCCTGAAATTTCTGATACAGTACAAATGGGAAGACCTTGGATGATATGAAGTATACCACTCAAGTGGTAGTGATCAAGGAAGAAGAGTTAGAGAAGCTAGTGGTGGTGCGACTGCCTCCTCTACAACAAATTTCATACCATTTGGAGGAGGACACCGCAGAAGTTCATAGGGAGCACCCCTATATTCTATTCCCTCCCACTCTGGATCTCAAATTCTATCTTTCTTCTTTCTTGGGGGTTGTGAACGTTCTTATTTTCTTTGGGGTTCTCCAAGCTCAGTGTCTACTGATGGACGCTGGAAAAAGTAACATGTGGTGGTTTATCTCAAAAAAACCACATCCACCATCTGATTGGGGATAATCTACTGCAACTGCCTAACTAGGGGCAGTAAAAACCTAGCACCCTCTTGGGGGGTCAAACCAAGCATTATCCCTTTTCTATTACTTTTCTCATTTTTTTTATTTATTTTCCTTAAGTGTTTTCATTTATTTTATTTGTGCTTTCATTTTATTTTTCATCTTGTTTTTTTTTGGAATTTTCTTATTTTCCCTTTTCATGTTGTTTTGTGTGTTTTTAAGGAATCTTGAGCTGAATCGAATACTTGGTAAAATTCAAACCATCTTCGTATTTTTGGACCATTTGTTGATTTGATTATTTGAGGTTTTAAATGATTGCTGAATGGATTTTGTTTCTGATTTCTGATCTTTTCATTTGATGACGTTTGATTGATTGTGAAACTCATGTGCACTAGTGTTGTCCAAATTGAAAATCTTGCCCAACCCGAGAGGTTTCTAAACCTGTTTGACATATTACTAAATTTATCTTTTTCTTGAGAGTCTTGATACATGTTGTGTGATCCAGAACTTTCTATTTTTCTCTTTTTCAAAGCTGTTAGAGTTCATGGAATGTGTTAAGTATGATTGCGGCATCACTTTGAAAGCCCTTTTGCATTGAACTCTTATTTTGGCCTACCTTTTCATATGACCTTATTTAAGCCCCTAGTAGCCCTGAAATACCTTGTTAGGAAGCCACTTTACAAGCCATTTCTCCCTTTCCAACCTTTTCTAGAAGTTAAATGCATAATTATTGTTAAACTCAAGTGTGGGGGAGGGAGAAGATGAGCTCTATTTTGATTTCCTGAAGAATATTTTTGAGCTAAATTGAAAGTGCTGCCATATTTATTGTTTCTTGGGTGGAAGAAATGTCAGGATGGGAATATGTATGGGTGTCCCAAAATATCATTACACATATGGGCTGGGTGTTCACCAATTTTTGAAGATCAAAAGCTGCCTCTCTTTTCCTCCAAAACATGATTCTGAAGAGAAATCCAGATCTGAATTCAAGCTGAAACAATGCTACAAATAGGGAAAAGAGGGATGAAATTCACTGATGTTGAAATACCAAGTGTGAACATCCCAAATGAAGAGTTGTTTGGAGGTGATTCATTTTTTGAGCTGATTGAGGAGCACACCATTTTTGAGCAAAACTGTTTTCATGACTTTACTTTACTTTAGAGCTTAACCATCCTCATTCTGCCTCAGATATTTTTATATTTTAAGCCTGACAACCCTCAACTTCAGAACAACCCATGAAAAAGACCTCATGATTGACACATTTGTGACTCTGCGAAGTGGAGATACTAGGATGACAGCATGCCTATGGAAATCACACATGTTCTTGGGAATGAGAAAAACACCACATTAAATATCCTTGAGTGAAGAGAGAAATAATTTTCCGGGGAGGTAGGTACGACATGAATGTGAGGATTAACATGAGATTGAATAGATTCACATGATTTTTGATGAGTTCTGAAATTTTTATCCATGTATTAAGCATGATATTTTCTCTGATATGATAATTGAGTTGTGTTGTCATTTATGCTTTGAGAAGTTTGTTTTTGACCATGGTATAAGATGATTGCCCAGGAGTACAATGTTTAAGTGTGGGGGAATTGATAGAACAAATATTTTCAATTATTTTATTCTGAATTTCAATGTTTTTAATCCCCCCAATGTGTTATTTAAGGGTCAATTGTCACAATTTATGTTTTAGGAGAATTTTTGAGCTTAGTTGGAAAAATGGATTATTTTGGATTTAAACAGTTTTCATTTATTATAATGTTTCGTCCATAACTTTTTCTAAACTGATCCAAATTGAAAACATCCTCTTTTACAGGTTCCTATGTTCGATGTGGACCCAAAGCTCAATCAGTCATTTGGAAGCTCAAATATAGATCACAAACCAGGCCTCGAATACTATGTACAGAAATGCATAAATTTATTGTGGGGACCATATCTCATAAATGGCCAAACCTATGGAGCCGAAACATTTCATGGAGATGAAAGACATCCGGATGAAGAACCTGCATTAAGAAGTCCGCGCATGATTCTTTTATTTTCAAGGCCATTAATGCGTTAGAACTCGGTGTATTGGAATACGAATAGTCTGCCTGGCAGAATTAAATACTATGAGTGATGCGACCATAACGACTTCATTCCATGTCCCATAAAGCTGATATTTCGTGGGTCGATAGAGGAGAAGTATGGGAACAACTCTAAAGAAGGACCAAGTTCCAAATTCAGTCATTAAAGAAGCCATCCATGCGCCTACATTCGGATATTAATTTTGGAGCCAAATTTTCACCCCCTCTCCCTATAAAAGAGTGTTTCTTTTTCATTCCAAAGGGTTGGAAACATAGGAACAACCTTTTTTGGCCATTATATATAGTTTATATTTGTATTTTATTTTACTTTCATTATGTAATAGCATTTCATATTTTTATTCAAGTTTTCTCTTTTCACTCTTATTCTTTCTCCCTTTAGTTTTTCTCCCCCCGTTTTCTCCATCACTGTGAACTCTTATGCTCGTGATCATGAGTAGCTAACCTGAGGAATTTCTCGAGGGAGTAATTTAGTGGTGAACCCAAGTCTTTGATCATTAATGTTTTATTGTTTCTTATTTACTTAGAGTTAGGCTAAGGGGGATCTTAGTGGGCAAGTCGCCTTTGTGTCTTCACTTGCCACCCGAAGCCTAGCTTTCACTTATGTCACATTCTCCCTCGATCGAGGATGTGGATATATGGTCTCTCGGTGATCGTTGAGTGTATCATACGTTCACAACCATAGGTAGAAGGGGATTTTCATGCATACGATGGATCATGTTCATTACGTAAATTGGAAACTAAGAAAATAGATGATAAAGGTTCACTCTGGATAATCTCCCATGAGGATCTCCTTTCAGTCTTAAGATCATTTTGTTTACATTCATTCTGTTGCATTACATCTGCATATTTACTTTTACTTTTTTTTATTTTTAATTATCAAATATCATTTCTGGTCATTTTCGTTTATATATATACACTGAATTAGAAATAATGAGTGATTGACTGCAAAAGGCTCGTCAAGAGATCGACCTAGGTCAGCCACTCTGCTGCACTTAGTATAAATATTTTTGAGAGTGCGCACAAAAACGCTTCATCAACCATATTCATCCAACAAATTTTAATTGTTATATATAAAAAATTATGATAAAAAAATATGATGTATAATTTATTGATTATGTAATTGTATGAAAACATGCATTAAGTGAAATAAAACTAATAATATAAATGAAAATGTTTCTCAAGAAATTAAATTATGAATAAAATTTTATTATTCATGAATATAAAGGCACACGTGACAAACCTGTCTCAAGGTAAGGGGCTTTATCTCTATTTCCTTTCAATAAAGAATATTCTGATGTCATGAAAATTTATACTTTTATAAGGTGTATATAGATCCCCTTTGACATTTAATCTCTCAAACACATAATTTAACATGGTGTTTTAATTTTTTAAGTTATTCTTTCACGGTAATTAGGATTTTAATATTTCAAAGTGGTAAGGGATATTTCTTCAAAATAAATCATAATTTAATGATTTCATTCCATCTCTATTTTTATTTCACTTCAACATTTAAAAATTATTTTTGAAATGTTTTATATGTACATAAATAATTATAAGTTCCTTTTAAGTATCTTCCCCATTATTTTAAATGGTTCAAAAAATTATATTTTTACTTATTTTAAACAAAAAATTTTGAAAAATGAAAAATGAAACGACTTACTTATAAAGTATGTTAAGAATGAAAATCCCTATATTTATTAGTTTATTTAGTCTCAAGATTTATTTTCAATATTAAATATTTCTTTAATTATAAAACCCTCATTCACTTTTTTGTTAATTTGGTATTTAAAATGGATTTTCGAAAGAAAACTATATTGAATATGTAGTTTTGAATGAAAATGGTTTTTTAATATATGAATGGGATTTAAATATGCGTTTAAAATATATTTTAAATTAATGAGAATGTTTTTTCATATTGTGGATATTTGACATTATATAATATGGGGGCACCAAGATAGCACTGAGTGAACCAATTAAAATTTAAATGTTGGGGGCATGTAGATGGAACTCTAATTCATTTGGTAATTATTGTGTTATCTGGAGAATTATATTAGAAGTTGGCCATGTTTTCATTATAATTTTAAAGGTTCCATTAAGGGTTACATGATATTATTTACCAAGGTACCTAAATGAATTTTTTATTCCTACTATTGAGTTTTCATGGGAATTATTTTTTTTAAAAGGTAAAATAAATGATCTTTTAAAGGAATGATATTTCTTTTTATGGGTAAAATAAGATGTTTTTAGTAAAGGGTTTCTAAGGGTCTTAATGTTTTTTAATAGTTCAATGGTTTTATTATTTTTTTCCACTTACTAACATATTTGTATCTCATATGATGATTTTAGAATATTTTAATAGGATATTAAAGATGGTCAATGGAAAAGATGGGGTAAATTTGAAAGTCGTGATTTTTTAGGAAAAGATATTATTATTTATTTTAAAATTTTTATATTATGGAAACAGTGGGTACAAATTATAAGTGTCCAATTTGTATTTCTTTTTTCATAATAGATGAGTTATTATGCAATTATCTATAACACTAAACCTGAAATTAACATAAAATGTAATAGAATTAAATATTGAAATCAAAATCAAATTTATGTTGTGTATAAGGCTGAGTCCTTATAATTAGAATGAAATAAGGGTTTAGATAACATTATAGGTTATAATAACGTTAATAAATCTCTATTGAATGATTTTACATAATATTAATGTTTAAATCGCATAGGAATATAACCATGTTGCTTTGTCTAAACTATGTATGTTCAGAATGGGTTTTTATGGAGGAAATTGGGAAGTTGTAGTAGGAACGCACCATGTGAAAAATATCATTCAAAATTTTCATCCTGAGATGGTTGGAAATGAAATAGTTCATTTTGTTACAGTGATGGATTTTTTGGCTCAGTCTATAAATGGTGGTGGTATCCATGCTAGAGATGGACCCAATATATGATGATGGAACATGTATTTTATTGAGTATTTCATGATGCCACATCCACAATTATTCAATTAATCGACTAACCCTGTGTTTGAATAAGGATGAATCTATGCTATGTAAAAGATATTTGATGTCATGAGTTTTTTATTAAATTGAAAGGAAACTCTTAAAATTTTTAATTTTGAAGGTGAATTTGATTAACAATGGTATTTGGTTAAAAATACAATATATAAAGATGATATTTATCCCATGGAATTTGAAATATTTAATTACATTTTTCTTGATAAATAATTCCCTATGTTTTTTAGAATTGGAATAGAAAAAAATTATGGGAATTGAGGGAAAATTATGACAATTACATAGATGAATATGAATCAAAACTCACAATATTGTCTATGTATGTGGCATATCTTATTAGGGAAACATATAAGAAAATTAATATGTTTTACTTAGGGTTGAAAAAAATCTGAATAAGATCTATGGTAGCACAAGAATGTAATATCTATGGGAAGTTATTTATTATTATGAAAAGAATGAGGTTGATTTTTATGACTCTTTTGTTCCTTACAAAGATTAATGTAAGTAGTGGTCAGTACATAGGGTGATGTGGAAAATTTACAATAATTAAATATGTAGGAAACAAAATGAAGTTCTCATCTTGTGGTAAATGACAAAAAAAATCACCTGAGAGAATGTATTATGATTTTAAGTAAGTTTACCAGTGTGGAATGTTTGGACACATAGTAAATGAGGCCAATGAAAATAATCAATAATAATTAAAGAATGGGGTAAAATAGAACTATCAAACGACAAGATGGTTTTGTTTCAATAATTTGGTTCATTATGCTAATGTGTGTTTGTAATTGTTTTCATAGGAGGGAATGAATGATGATCAGAAATAAAAAGGTTTATTTAAGTCATTAGATACAAATACAATTGATGTTAGCCATAAGATGAAGTGGTGATATGTATGTTACTTGTGTATTCAAAATACTGCATTACCCTACTTGACTTTGGATCTTCACATTCTGTCATTTTTGAGAAATTTTCATGTACATTTTGAATATCAGCCCATGAAATAAATAATGAACTTTTGGTGAAAACCCCTTGTGTAAGTATTAATGAAACCAAAATTCATAGGAATCTTCATATTGTTTTTAGTGGGATGGTTTTTCATTCCAATATGGTTGAAAAAGATATAGTAGGATTTGATATAATTCTTTGTATGTATTGGCTCTTCGTTTATCATTCTATGATATATTATAGTGCTAAGAATGTTATGTTGAAATATTTCATGCCTTTGATAACTGACCAAGAAGCTGATAAATTGATTAGAGGGACGATTGTTTGGTGTTAGTGTCCAAGGATCATCAATTTTTAATCTGATTACATGAATATTAATTATATTTAATATTAATATAACATATTATTATATACTTTTCATTTTTCTACATGGCACTAATTTAATAATGTCCAAGATTATATGTCTCATTGATAACGTTGTAGCAGGTTTATAATGTGATAAGAACCATGAAGTGTTATGGAGATATTCGTAAGTAATGTTTTGAAGTCAGATAATTTACTATTATGGGAAACATTGTATGTAAATTTTCATATTTGAGTACTCATAAGTAGACAATTTTTCATCTGATGATGTTCACACATGGTAATCTCCAAGATGGGAGATTATGAGAAAATACCCAGCAATAAGAATTCTATATATTTTTGTGTCCTCGAATATTCCAACCTATGAGTGTGTGTAATTTTTCTTAATCATTAAGATTATCATTAATTCATGTCACGACTCAAGACATTATATTTTCTGACAAAATTGTCATTCAATTTCCTCATGGGAATTAGGGTATATTGGATGTATCAGGAATGACATGTTATTAATCGATAAGTCAAGGAGGGATTTGTCCCATCTTTTTTTAAGTATGATGACATAAATTAACTTTTATTATAATGTAACCATCTCACAAAATTCCTTTTACATGGTGTAATGGAGTGTTTATTTTTGATATTCCAAGAAATACATATCGTACATGTAGTTTGGTGACACAAATGTCAAACTTTACTGATGATATATTATGAAAAAGAATTATATTTTACAGTGAGCATTTATATGTGGTTTTCATCATTGTAACATTAATGTCATTCTGTTGGGTTCCTTGAACCATTTATATATAGTAATCTTGGTCATCTGTAAATCCCATCAATTTAAAATGAGAAATAATCCTTGACGATCAAACACTAAGTGTTTCCATTTATGGTGATCAAACTAATTGTAATTTCAATTAATAGAATAAATATTATTCTCAAGACCATGGAATAATTTTATTCATGTTTATATCAATCTTAAATATTTATTGATGAAAAATGTAATTAATAAAATATTCATCCAGGTGTTAAATAAATGAAAGAGGAGTTTGAACGTACCAACTTGGTGTCTGAGGACAAACATTAATTAGTAATCTCATTAAATAATACTTGTTATTTCATAAAATAACATCCACCATTAAATATTACTTTTAAAAAATTATTATTATATATAGGAAATGATGTTAATAAATTAATATAACATTATTTAAGTAATGGAAATAAAATAAATATTATTTTAACATAACACCCACCTCTCTATATATATTCTTTTATGTGTATTGGGAAGGTTAATAGAAAATGTTGAGAATATAGAATCATTTCACACATCAAACCTGTCACTTTATATATATATATATATATATATATATATCTATTAGTCCGCCTATTTTTTTCTTCTTATCATGAATGACTAAAAGAAGAAAAATTCTTTTAAGATCGATGAATGAGCGATCAAGATGAACAAAACAAGATATAGATCCACACTGCTAGGACCTGATGTCCCTTCAGTGTTTCTCATAGATCAATAGAGATCATGTGGTTCACCTCTGGAGGGATTCTACCCTTGGAAAATAACAAATAAAAAAATCCAATCCAGAAAATGTCTTTCAAAAGATCAACATCATCAATAACGAAAAGATCTTATATCGAGGTTATCATTTCTTCCAGATCTAAATAAATTAATTACAAATTTAACATGAAATATCCTCTATTAGGTTATGGACATCAAAATATTAAAAAAAATAATTTATCACCTACCACTGCATGATCTGACTACACCCATAACCTGCAAGTTATATCAAATCGGTCATGTTTGACATTTATATTTATTTATTTAATTTTTATTCTATGCATAATTGTGGTTATATTATCAATTCGTATTATTCATTATTTAAATTGTTTTGAACTGTCATGTTATTAACATATTAATCGTGTTCATTTAGAGGTTAAATTTATTAATTTTATAGGAATTGATGAAGAATGAATATAGATTCCATTGGGAATTGAGAAATTTTTTTATTAGTAAAACTTGGTTACACGCCATGTACTCTGAGTAGACATCATGTAACTGTGTGTACTGTAATTGGATTCATTGGGAGATACAATTGAGATTTTAATTACAGATGGAATATTTATTTTACCCCATGTGTAGATCTAGCCAACCTATTAGACATGATGTCAGATTATATAATGTGTAGCTAGTAGACAAACAATGTAGGGTACATGGGTTAACAACATAAATCATGAAATCTATGTGGTCACATTACATTGTCAACCCATGTGAGACTAAAAATATAGAGAATTTATTATATACATGATTTTTATGTTGTGTACATGACATTTAGGTCATGATTTTCCATGTCTAAATACACACTGATATATTCATCATGATAGGAAGATGCATGAAAAAAGTGATACATGACATGTTGATGGTTTATGCATGCTGTGTTTTCTTAACTGGTGAACATGGAGAGGTCTTCAGAGCATTGGGCAGTCACACAACATTTATACCACACAATGTGTAGCTTTCTTGTACACATTGTGTGTTCCCAATGAGATAGGAACCAATGGTCTTGTTGAGTATATTGTGAACACAAAATATGGACACACTATGATAAGATAGTATGATCACTTTATGTTGTCTGGAAGAGTCAAAATGATGAACCCCCAAGAATGTAACCCGAGTAAAAATAATGGGGGTACACAATTCGTAGTCTCCTAATTGACGAATGAATTAAAATTACAATAAATTAAAAATTATAACATTAATACCTTTTTTATTTGACTGAAGATTATTTGTTTGACCATTCAATAGGTGTTTTAAAGAATTTTAAATTGGCAATTAATTTATTGTACTAAATCATTAAATGTTGGCTCTTCTATTTATTATACATTAATGAAATTATTATGGTTCTCCCTTATAGTATTAAAATGTTCATTAATATGAATGGAAAATGATCGATTGAGTAATTAATTAATTAATAAAATTTTCATCAAAAAATTAATGAATGAATACGAAATAAATGTTAGCCATTGAATGTTGAATGAACATAGCATGTCTGACTATTAATGATATTGGCCAAGATTTATATATGTGATGGAGGTATTAAATTAACTTATTTCAAGGGTTGGAAATTATTTAGTATAAAATTAAATATGATGACCTATGAGTCATACATCCATCCATTATTATATTGGACCTTCATATACATGGTTATTTATATAATCCTTATTAACCAATCTATTAGTTCCCCTAACCTACATGTGAGTTACAAATACATGTAATTAATGGGGAAACCAAAGGTGCATGGATGAAGTTCAAGAAAGAACCATTAGATTTCTTACTTTGGTGATACAACGGTGGATAATTGGAATGTTATTGGTTATTACATGTCTAGAATAAGGTGTTATTTCCCCTAGGTCATAGGTTGATTTAATTTACTCCCATTAACTAAACTATTATATCAGCTCAGGATGATATTATTAAATTATTTATTTATTTTAGTCTATGAAATATTTATTTTATAGATACAATTTTGCAATCACATAAATAAATTCTTTTAATGTGAAAAGATGGAATTTAAGAAATTGGATTATGTGAAAATGTTTTATCCAACATAGTTAACTTATTAGAATCCACATAATATAAACATGAAATGTATTAGATAAAACAATATTATATTTATAAATAATAAATTAAAATCCCCAACTAAATATTAATTAATAATTTTCCTTCCATTAATTGATTAGGAATTGAACTAGTAAATCCAAGTTTTTATCCACCCCTTATTTGGAAGCAAAATTAAATAAGAGGTGTTATAATGATGGTTTTGGTTTGAATTAACCATTTTACATCACGATGTGTAACCCCTTCTAGATCTATTTTAATTTGGAGTCAAGTGTTGTTGAAATCCAAGTTAGGGTTTCAGGACTTAGGAATCTACAGAATGGATCAATGAGTTACAGGCTCCTAGTGGGTAGACACCTACCTACCTAAATACCTTCTTGTAGCTTAAACTACCCTGGTTGGGGTTATCTGATGGGAAATAAAGATCTATTTGACTATGATTTCCAAGAAAATATACATTACCAGTTCAATGGTGAGGTATTTTGGGACATGAAAAAATAGTCAAATAATTTGTAAAAACAATAAATTTATAAATTATCACATATTTTATAATCAATCAAAATAACTAATAACATTCTATTTTAATTGTTGAAAAACCGGAAATACCAATATATAAACCATCCCTATTATAAATTTTATAGAAAGAAGACCTTCTAGATGGAATTAACTTCTTGGAGTGGTTTAATGGACTTTAGATTATGCTATTCCATGAATATAAATATTGTGATTAAATAATCACTATATAATCCACTTGATAAGGATGCGGGGGATGAAGTGTTCTCTGTCTATGAAAAATATTTGAGTGGTGTATTTTTTGTTCAATGTTTGATGCTATCATCTATGACTAGTAAAATTATGAACTATCATGAAAATATATATTCTTATGTCATTCAATAGAATCTCTCTGGCCTTTATTAGGAGAGATCTAGATTATAATGGTATGAGATATAAAACTCAGTTTTTCATAGGAATCTTGGAGAAGGTTCTCCAACTGGGCCTCATATGGTCAACCTCATTGGATTCATTGAGATCCTACCAGCTTTAGGGTTTAATCCCCCATGAAGATCATAGAACATATCTCATTCTTTCATCTCTTAGAGATTCCCTAGGATAGTTATACATATTAACATGAAACCCATTGAGAAACATCTACTCAATCAAATTACTCTTCTTCACAAAGTAGATAAGTAAATAAAGCATAAAAATATTTCCACACTTATGATGAACTAAAAAACGTTCCAAGAGAAACAACTTAAGGAAAACTCTTCTTCACAACATTTATAAGAAAACGATGAAGATCAATGGGAAAGCTAGGGAACACAATTATGTCTATTTTTGTTGTTGAAAGATGGGTAATCAGAAGAAAAAGTACACCCAGTCAATGAAGTAAGGGGAAGCTTCAGGTGTATTTTTTATCTAGTGAAATGTATCTATTTATACTATTTGTGTATTGGATATATATTTTTGTTTTCACATATATATTGAAATACAAAAAGAAAGTCGATTCAAAATCACTGACTGGGGGGAGGTATATCTATAATCAGCTAATATATCTAAATATCTCTATGAATTTAAGGAGGACTACCACATCATGTTGTCTACCAAATTGATCTTGGTTTTGAAAGGCTGTTATTATGTGACATCTATCAATAAAACAATTATTTATGTATCCATAATTTATAATGATGGATTTATTTTTATATTTGGGAATAAATGTTTATTAATTTGTAAATATATCTTTTTTAAAGATAGGAACATTAATAAAAATAGACTGTATGTGTTGTATTACATGAACCAAGTAATGGAAACTAATAACAATATTATTCGCATGACTTATACCACACCCAAAATTGGAATCTATAGCTAGGTCATGTAAATGAAATATTCTTGACTAAACAATATCAAGATGGACATTTAGATTATTTTGAACTGAAACCACTTGGTGTGTGTCATGGTTGTCTATAAGAAAAAATGACCAAACCCCATTTAGTGGGAATTGTGAAAGGGAAAAAGTGATTCTTGAAATTTTTCATACCTATGTGTGTTACACATTTCCTATTAAGGATATGGGTGGGTAATCATACCTTAAAATATTTCCACATTATTTTAGTAGACATGGATATGCCTACATAATTAGGTATAGGTCAAATAATTTTGATAAATTCAGTGAATACAATAATGAAGTTGAGATCCATATTTTTATGAAGATTAAGAAAATATACTCTGACCATTGGGAGAATATCTTAGTCCAGACCACATTGATTAATTATGGGATTTTGGTATCCTATCAATAGTGAATCCTCCCCATTAATCATAGTGGATTGGTGTAGCTAATGGAGAAACCACATCTTGTTTGACATGGTGAGATCAACGACGAGTCATGTGAGTGTTTCATAATTGTTGTGGGTATATACATAACAAACATAATCACACAAAATAAACCAAGAACCGATTAAATGAATGAATGACATTCTATATAAATATTAGAGTGGCCTAAAAACCATGTTGTTTAATTTACTTGTGTTTGGAAGTGAAACATTTTTAATTGACTCTTCAAGTAATGAAAATTCACCTATAGTTACAAATTATAACATTATATAATACCCCAAATAATTAAAGGGTTATTAGTTATATGAACCGTGATACATAATGGTAATAGTGGAAAGAAACACCATATTCCTTGAGACAGAGCACATATATAAAAGAGATAGTGGGGGTGATATAGACTTTGATTATGTTGAGGATCAATGTACACAATATTTGGTATATAAAAAGATTCCAAACATACCCATGTAAGAAGAAACTGTTCAAGTGACACAAGTACTATGTATGATTACTTGTGAGGTTCGGAAAAAAAATGATATAGTTTTCTAATCACTGTGGATGGTGACTCATTATTATTTGATAATAATGCTGCATTAACCTATAAATAAGTAATAATTGGTAGAGATTCTTTCAAGTGGTAAAGAACACTGAATTTTGAAATATATTCCATGATTCTAAACCAACTCTAAATTTTGTTAGATCCTTTAGAGAATGTAAATCACAGTGGCTGAAAATAATAATTCAAAAGGAAACTAGAAATGGAAGGATAAATCCTTCCCTGTAAGGAATGACTAATTTCAAAAGGGATTAAACAACATTATTACATTGACTTGAACAAAACCTTTTAACCTATTTCAATGAATAAATACATCATAATTCTACATGACATTGCGGCTTTCTATGATATTGAGATTTGGAAAATGGATGTTTAAACAACTTTTTTATGGTAATCTTTACGAAGATGCATATATGATATAACTTGAAGGGTTTCTGATTATAAATGATTAAAACAAGATATGTAAATTGAAAAATACATTTATTAATTAATGAAATAATCTAGGTCATGGAATATTTGTTTTAATGAAACAATAACAAAATTTTCTTTCATAATGACTGGGTCAGAGCCTTATGTCAATAATAGTTTAGTCGGTTTGTGGTCATTTTTAAATAGTATGTGTTAATGTTATATTACTTATTGAAAATGAAACTATAGTGTTAATGCTATTTATGCCGTCATTAAATAAATTATTCTATATAAAGGACTTGGGTGAGGATGTATATATTATTGGGATCAAGATCCACCATGATATATCTAAGAGTCTACTCTCCTATGTTAAGGTACATACATTGACAAGATAATGATGGGATTCAATATGACACCATCTAATAAGTGATTATTTCCAGTTCCACATAGAATTTCTCTTTCTAGAAAACTATGTCCTTAGAATCATAAAAAGGGAAATAAAATAGAAAGGCTTCAATACATCTTATGGATTGTGATAGTCATGTATTCTATTATATGTACTAGTATAGATGTTTTCTAGGTATTATGTTCATTAGGAAGAAATCCATCATACCTTGGTTAACACGATTAGATGAATGGAAAGACTATCCTTAATTATCAATAGTGTTTTAACGATATGTTCTTTTTTATGGAGGAGATCAGGAACTAGTCAATATATAATTTTCATATTCTATTTTCCAAACTGATCAAATAGACATGAAGACACAAATGATGTGTTTCATTGAAGTAATGATCCTATAACACTCTACTATGATAATACTACTGTGGTGGCTCTGAAAAAGGGACAAGGTCACATCATCATATGATGAACATACTTTTAAACATTCACATATTGAGGGATTTTTATCAAAGGGGTGAGGTTTCATTATTTAGTATCTCCATATAAGGTAACATGGTCAAATCCTTGACTAAGTAATCAACTCTACAGAAACAAGATTATCATGTGAGGTCAGGTCTACTGAAAGTCATAGGCAGTTTGATCTAGTACAAGTGGTATTTTTTTGTAGTTGGTGTCTTACATGATTATTCGTTGAATTTAATATTAATAAAACATCTTATTAAATATTTTTCATTGATCTTCATGGCACCAAATTAATAATTTCCTTGAGTATACATCATATTTATAAGGTCAGGATTGTTCACCACTATGATTAGAACTTTGATGTTCTATGATGATGTTATTAAATTATGATCTCTGGTCATATATCATATTATTATGGGACACAAAGTATGTAGAATGTCTGGGGGAAATACTTCTAAGAATATGAGGATTTATCTCATGAATCTTTCATTTGGTAATATCCATGACTGGAGATTATTAGAACATAGCTGTTAGTAGGAATTATACATGTTTTGATGTCATCAAATTTTCTAATTTGTAATCATGTTTAATGGTGCTTATACTTTTAGATTGTCATTAATTAATTTAATTACCTGTGAACATATATTTTCTAATGAAAACATTCATTCCATATGTGGTAATGAAGTAAATTATATTTGTTTTATCATGAATAAAATGTTATTAATGGATATATTGAAGAAGGGTTTGTACCTTCTATATTTTTGGAAGCTGTTATCTTGACCATTTGATTAGAAGAGAACCATCACACTAAATTCCCTGACCATTATGTAAAGACATTGTTCTTTTGAATACTCAAAGAAAGATGAATTGAGTATATTTTTTGGTGAAAATGATGTTATGCATTCTGGGTGAGATAGTGTGAAAAAGTGATTATATTATACACTGAGTTTTTATATGAGTTTTTTGTCATTGAATCATTATGTTCGTTATCTTGGGTTCCTTGACTCATTATAGGATAATAATCATATAATTTAATAAAACCTACTTAATTCCAATGATAATGAATCATATACGTTCACACACTAAGTGTAAATGTTCATTTTGGTCAAATTAAATTTTAATTTAGTTAATAAAATAAAAATTATTTGCAATACAGTGGAATAATTTTATTGCTCTTTTTATCAATATAATATATTTATTGATGAATAAAATATTTAACTAATTTTTTTCTATAGGTTGATAAATGATAGAGGGGTTTGAATAGACCAAGAAGAGCTTCGGTGAAAAATATAAAATAACAACTAGATGAATAATATTTGTGTGTGTCAAAGTTGGTATCACAACAAAATAATTTAAATAATAATATAATTATTATGTGACTTGGGGTTAATAAAATTGTATAATTTCTTTTAATGGATTACATGAAATTAAATTTTATTTTAACCTAAACACTAAATATATATTTAGATTATTTTTTCTATTATGTTGGTTAGAAAAAAATGTTGACAATAAAGAATCATTATCATAACAAAACTCTCTCTATCCCTCTAAAATTCATCCTATTTCTCACTTCCTATAATGCACATTAAAAAAAGATATATTCTTCAAGATAAATGGATGAGAGAAAAAAATGAACATAATAATATGATATATCCACCTTTCTAGCACTCCCCATTCCATTGGTGTTTCTTAGGGATGTAAATAGCATGTGTTGTTCACTGAAAGAGAGATTATAGCCTTGGAACTTCACAAAACAATGAAGAAAATACCAAAAGAGTCTTTTATAAGATCCACATATTCAATAAAGAAAGGATCATATCCCGATTTAATAATTTTCTTTTAGATCTAAAAATTTTATCTACAAATTTTACATGAAACATCCAATATCAGGTTTTGGGAATCAAAATATTCACCACATTCTTTTACTACACTTAGAAAAGAAATATTGTAATTTTACTATACATAATGGCTACTTGAATAGAAAATATGTTATTTTTATTCTTGTATGTGAGCTCTAAAGCTACTATAAAGGATTCTCATCTTGAAGAAGTTAACCATAACTTCCATTACAATAAAGGATCACAAAAAATGGACTCTTTTATTTATATAGATTAGAGTTTCATTTTTACAGATATTATGATGGTGACTTCAATGGTTATATACTGCATTAAAATTAAAATACTAGAATAAGAAACTTTCTTGGTGAATAATCTATTTCATGGTCCAATAAGATGTAACATTCTATTTCAATTTCATTATTGACACCAAATAAGTTGTAATAATAAGTTCCTTCACTAAAATGTTTTCGATTAAACACATACAAGGTTATTTTGATGTTTTACTCAAATATCAATTATGTGAGATATAATAAATTATATATCTTTTCATAATATCATAAAACATTATTCCTGATATAAACAAAACAACATAATACTCCGCTTTATTCATGAACATAAAAATATATCATTCAATAGTTTAAGGGAACTAAAAATCAACTTTTGTATTTTTGTAATGCTTTTAAATTTTGATAGATTTGAATATATTAAATAAAATATGGGTCTGATCAATGTGAAATCATCATAAGTTTTTCTTATTGTAAAATAATATTTGGATATTTAAAGAATTCATTAAAATGGGGGATAAGTTTCTTTTTTTAAAAATATTCTATCTTTTTGTGCATTAAATTTACATTTTTTGTGAGTTCATTAAATTGAAGTTATCAGATTTTGAATTGTGATATCTTTTTATTCATTAAATTTAACTATAAGTAACATATGTAAGGTATTATTTAACTAATGATATAATATTATTTGAATATCCACTCTATAAATGTTAGATTATTTTCTGAAACTCATATTTTATTTTTTTTATTAGAAAAATTTACAAACAATATATTCTAACTATGTTTTTTTAAATTTTATAGTTTCCTTTATTTACTCTTATGTTTCAATGTGTATATTTTTATTATTATATATTATTACTATTATGAATGGGAATTCATATTATTTCTTTATATTAAAAATTATTTACCTATGTGAATATTGTTTTTTCCCATTATCATTTCTCAATATGTTTTTTTAATTAACCATTAAAAAAAGAATTTTTTTTTCATTTCATAGAAGTAAAATTTTCATCATCTACAAGATAATAGAATATATTTTTAAAGATATCCAAAATAATATTTTTTTATAGTTAGATCAACTATAGGCATTATAAATTTGTGATGTAAGTGTTTATGGAAGGGAAGTAACTATCATGTTTTTATTTCCAACCTTAAAATGGTTATGATTTACTTAAATTATTGGGATTTTTCAAAAAATTTACTCTATATTCAACACCTCTTGTTATTACTTAACAAAGAAAGTATATAATTTATGTTATGCTTTAAAAATTTAACAATGGGGTATAAATTTGAAAAGGGTTGGTAGGTTAACCAATCATTAGATTTCATTTTTATTAAAGGATGATAATTTTTATTAAGGGGAATATTTATTGTTACTAAAACTATGTGATTATTAATGGGGAGATTTTAGGTTCTTAGATGTTGTATATATGGGTTATTTATATGATATTATAGGTTAATAACCAAAATGTATCAATGTGGATAATATTGTACTTATATATAGTAAATGTTTTGGGGTTCAAAATTAATGTGACATGTGTTGGGTGATGAAAGAAGATCCTAATGGAGAATTTGAATATGATTACCATCCATTGATGGGTCAGGAGGAGTGAAAATTATTCTTTATGAGTATCCAATTAAAGTTATTAATTTAATATATAGTATATAAATTATCAATGTAAAATATTTATAGGAGATGAATACCTGAACATTGATAGTTTTAGAGTGATTTTAAATAGTTGGATGAGTGAATAACTTTGGTATTCTGTTTCAAGAAGATATAGTTGGTTGAATTATTGATAATACATTTAAGTTATATTAATTTTTTATATATTGTAAAGAATTTTATTTAAATCAACAATAAAGGATTTAGGAAGGATTATTATGAAGTTTTAAGTGAAGTGATAGTGAGGATTTATTAAAATAAAAAAAATCAAAATTTTTATATGTATAATGACTTTGAATGTGAGGATGAAGAGATTTTGAATTATAAAAATAAATTAAAATGTTATTAAGATCCACTTTAAGATTAATATATATTCCCTTGAAAGGATAAAATATGTTATAAGTTCATTTGATGAAATTTAGATATTTATAGATAGATGATGAAATTTTGTAAAGTCTTTTTGACAAAATGTTTATCTTTAGTGTCATGATCATGAGAGTCATCAAAAATAAAAAAAGGAATGATTTCATAAGATGGGTTCTGTTTAATAAAAAATCGAAAATGCTTCAAGATTCCAAAAAAATTCCAATGTTTTTATAAGAAATTATATTATTTCAATACTTTTAGATTCAAATAAGATATATTTATTTCCATTATAATTTATAATAATTGTAATATATTATATTTTAATAAGAATTTTAGTTGATTAAAAGATATTTTCGAATTCATAAAATATTTTTAAACATATATGATATTTATTCTATATAAAGAATAAATTAAACTATTTTTTCATCTTATTCAAATTGTTCATGATATTTTTCAGCCAAATACGTTTTTTAGAAAATTTTTAATGTGTTTATTAAATCATGTAATTTCATTTCAAAAGGAAATTTATATGAGAACATATGAAAAATAAGGAAAAGGGAGTTATTTTAAAAATAATATATGATACATTTTATATCATATTAGATACAAAATATGTTGTACTTGTTTTGAATGATTTTTAACTTAGAGAAAAATGTGATACTACAAAATATTGTAAAATTATTAAAGGATATATTAGAAATGTAATATGACAATGAATATGATGATCCACATTGATTTAAATACAAAAAGTGATATTTTTATTGAAGTGAAATATTTCGACAAAGATATTAAGACAATGGATATTAAAATTAAACTTTGTTGAAAGGGTGGGAAGATAAATAACCCCAAAATTAATAAATGCTTGAATTAATGATTTTTTAAATTTAGTCAACTAATAGTAGAACTAAACCTCATTGGATTAAATATCTAAAAACTATTTGTGATTCTATTTGATAATTTTAAACATCAAGAAATGTAGTTATAAGAATATGAAAATTTTATATGTCGTTAATACTAAAATTTTATAGACTATCATTTCCAAAAATAAATGATTGACAAACCATTTTATTATTAGCATATGATTATAATAATGATGTATAGATTTATTTATTGGCGATATTTGTGGAATTATTTTCATAATAATCTTAATGATCCCAATAGTTGAATTAAATGAATAATTATTAAATGTGGAAGAAATAAGAAACAAATGAAAAAATGTAATCCCCAGTAAAATTGGAGGAGATAATTAGTTGCGGAAAAATGAATTTTTTGATATCAGTAGAGAAAATCCATGAAAAATAAATTAATAAATATTCAAATATAATTAAAAAAAGACTTATTGAGAGATTTTATCTATTAAAAAATATATGTAATAAAATTAGTGACTCCAATATATAAAAGACAAGTAGGATAAAGAGATATATATATCTGTGTAACAGAAGTTGAGAACCTAAAACTTCTTTCTGAAGAGGAAATATCATTGTATTGGATTAGGAATATGTCACTGATATTTTTATAAACCAAATATATTTAACCAAATAGATATCATGAAAATGATGGTGATTATAATAATGAGACTAGAGCCTATAATACCCCATATTACCATGGATACAAATTGTGATGAGGAAATAAGAATAAGAATAATTGAGGAAGGACAACATTCATAGAGTTATATAGGTATACCATTTGTAGTCAATAAAAAAATTATATAATTTATACTTATGATATATATATTTTTTGGTACTATTATCTACATATCTAGTAGAGGAAGAGTTTTTTATTATTATTATTTTTTTTAAAGGAAGTCAGAAACACTATTGGGGACAATGATCAATTCATTTACTATTTCCTTAACCTAGAATGTATTTTTGATCATCTTCAAGAATTTTTAATGGAATGTAATTTTAAAATAGATTTTAAGTATAAGAACTCCATATATATATTCATGATAGAATTATAACAATCCCATCATGATGATAATTGATCATCCCTCATAAGTGGATGTAAAACCAGATATATTGTTTCCCTTGGCATAAAATCAAATGGATCATTTTTTTATGGATAATGAAACCTTATAAAACTATGTTTTTTAAATTTTATGCACTATTTCTGATTTCTATTACTTGGATGAAAAAATAATCATAATATAGACAAGGTTTCCCATGATCGTGACTAACAATTTTATAGAAACAAGTTATTCTCTTTACTTTACATTTTTTATTTTCTAATATTTTTTTTGTGTTTTGAAATAGGTATAAGATTCATTTATATCATAAAAGGTAGCACTTTTTTGGATATTGAGAAAAGAATTTTAAATTTTTATGGCTTTATGTTAATATTAATTCAATAAAAAAAAATCAACACTTATTCACACCCCATAAGATTAATATGCATTATCCATTGATCACATCAATGTATATTTGACCTTTTGAGTTCATTTCAAACATTCCATTTCATTTGATTCTTGTGATTATAGAAAGGGGTACAATTTTTAGTCAAATTAATATTCTTATCCTTATTTATAAAAATACAGTACAATTTATACTGATTTTGTTTATGACTTGAAAATTTTGTTTAACTTTTTATATTCACCTTTTAAAACATCCATTTTTACTTGTTATAGTGAATTAAAGTTAAACATATAAATATGTAAACATGATAAATAATATTGATTAAACATTGATTATTTTCATTTAAATATATAGATACACTCATTAGATGATTCAGTGCTTATTCTATTGACATTGCAACAGAACCAGATGAACTTATAATGTTAATATTGATGTTTGTTAAAATCATGTAAATAAATTTTTATTACTTATTGAGGAATTTTTTTGATACAATTATGATTCATTTCAATTATTTATTGTATATCATCCCTTTAATTTTGGGATGTCTGATTATAATGTTTTTTCATGTCTATTTACCATGATATTTTATTGAATGGATAATCATTATAAAAGCTCTTGGTTGTATGTTGTAATTTTTTATCTTGTGTTCATAATGATCAATGAAGTAATAGTGAGGAATTTTTTATTTCTAATCATTATTATAAAATAATTTCTAGAGTACGAAAATTGCATCTTTCCAACTATAGAGATTTGTAAATGTCCAGCATACTTGGATATGAATGTGATAAGTAAGATTAAACAAGTTCTGGGAGATAGAGGTAACTACATTAAATTTATATACCAATGAAGTCTATTATAAATAAATTCTTCTTAAAACATTCTAAATCAATTTAATTATGGTATTTGGAATATATTTATGCATTATATTTGGTTTATTGGTCCATTAGGTGCTTATGATTAAAAGATAAGAAATCCTATGATTATAAGTGTTTTGTAATAATTTCATTTAAAGGGTATTGCGATTTCCATTTTATATTCTATAAATTATTTATATATTTTGATTATTGATTTATATTTATATTGTTTTACATTGTCATATCTGTTATGTTTTTAACACCAAAATACTTTTTTACTTTGCCTATTAGATTTTATATATTTTTTAATCTTATTGGTTGATGTTTATAACTTCCAAAAATGTCAATTACACAAGGGGGATAATAATTTTCAACTGTATTTTTGAGTGTAAATCACCGTTTTCATTTCTTCCATTTTATGTATATATATGAAAAAAGTGAATATTTCGATCAATAAAGCCTCTATCATAACTGATATGAAATTATAGAGTACTAAACATCATAGAATTGATAAAATTAGTTCCCAGACCTTTAGGAAAGATAATTCAGTAATGTTTTTCTTCGGAGAATATGAAAATAACTCAAACATGTATGGAAATTTAATAATTTAAATAACTCTTTCATATTTTCAATTTTGAGAGTAAACATACATAAGAGGAACAAAATCAACCATGGTGGAGTACCTTATAGATGAAGCAAATTGAACAAGGATATGAGGATAATCTCAACATATCTTTTAGGGAATAAAATAAATTGAATAAATTTTAAGTCTTTTAAATATTGGATATTTGAATACAAATTAGTGGGATCATTTTTATTATCCTTTAAATAATAAACATTACATGAATAATGTTAGAATTTCAAGATTAAAATGGAATTTTAAATATATTTTTAAAATATTAATGAGTTGATAGATCCAGTTTCTACTGTGAAAGAAAAAAATAATTAGGTTTATATTTTGAGAGTTTTGATAAGAATCATTAAAAAACCACATAAAATTAAAATAGAATTGAAGTATTAATCAAATTCAGGCAGACATTATTCTAAGATAGTCAATACAATTTCAAATTTATGGATATAGGAATTGACCAACATTTATAAATAAGAAAATAGTGTATACAAAAATATAAAGCTCTAGGGATGATTGTGAAAAAATTGAGATGAAGAAAAAATGGATTCTAATCTTGGATTAATTCTATCATACGGAATATTTTTTTAAATCACTAAAATTAAATTGATGTAACATGAGGAGATAAGAATGTAAATAATTAAAAGTGGGGTTTCAAAATTCTTATATCCAACTTGATTTATATAATGAAATAAAACTATTGTTAACGAATAAAATAAGGAAGAGACCTATAAAAATTCCCATGTAAACCAAAACAATGGAAATAAATTTCAAGAAAAAAATTGAACCCACATGAAATGGGAAATGTGGAACAATTAACATGGATAATATGGGTAATGATATTGAAAAATATGTTCCTATATTCACAAGAACTGAAGGAGACATTATATTGGGTAAAAGTGCTTCATTTTGTATTGGATACCTACTATCCACCTCAAAATAACATAAAATCAATGTATAGTATAGAAGATTTAATTAAAATAAATATGATAAAAATGTGTCCAAATGAATTTAAATAGGTTTAATAACCATGACATAGAGGATAATGTATGTACAAGAAAATGAAAACTAGATAGTGGCACAAGTAAAAGGTTTTAAAAAAAGAGTACCTCATTATTAGATAACTATTCAGATAATATTTTGTGGTTGTAAGTGGTCATATTGTTATAATAATAAATATTTTTAAGGTTACATTACATGAATATAAATCCATGAAGTATTTGGTCAATTTGGAGGAAATTGGAGTCTATATTACATTAGTTGTTAATAAACCACTAGGGTGACCATAAAATAAGTTCCATTTTTCATGGGATCATGATAGATCTTGAGGAAAAAATAAGTTAAGAAAATGTCTTAAAAATACATCTTCATAGTTGGAAAACCAAGATTATCTATTACCATTTCTTGTTATACTAAAATTAGTTTCTTTTTTCTGAATGATTTTGAATATATATCATTATGATTTAGATAAATATAATTTATAAGGAATCCCAATTTAAAAAGAATATTAAAAAGGAATCATGTAATCTTGGAAAGAAAATGACATAAACAATTTAATAAAATGAGATAAAATGAAAGGAAGCTTTTCTACCCTATTTTTATCACATTTTACATAATGAATGAATTCATTTTTTATATTATAAATACATTTCACTCTATATTCTTTCATTAACCACATAATGTAGAATAAAAGGGGGAGTGTGTAGTGTTTCATTTGAATGTGAATAATACATAGAGAAAATTATATCATCCAGTCTCTATGGAACAAACATCACTAAAAAATATTGATTTTTTTTTTGTAATTAAGAATTTATTTTAATGGGGAAATATTTTATTGGATATCAATTATTCATGTTTCACTGGCTTAATAAACTTTACATAGAGTGATGTTTTTATGAAAAAATATAATAATTAATTGATTGGTCTAAAAATATCTTTACCAATCATTTTTTTAGATTAAGATGAGAAAATATGATATAAACTAAACCCTCTTGATATAGGTTGGGAAATTGGTGTGTGAGACAAAAAATATCTATCAATAAGATTATGAAAATATGATGGAAATTTAACAATTATAGTTTCCATTCTATAATCAATACAAATTTTCATGGTATATTGTAGCTAATTAGGGTTTCTAGTTTCTATATTAATACAACCCAATTTTCGAATAAGTGCATTACACATCATATAACTTTAAAAAAGTCTAAATTGTTACTTGTTATTAAAAGATATGTAGGGAAAGGGGTATTAAAGATTTATATTAACAAGATCCAAAATATTTTATCTAGATGGTTCATAGTTATTTATAGCTAATTAGGTAAAATTAGGTAGTGAGACAGTGGATTGTACATGTTATTTAAAAATATCACACTATATCCAAAAATAAAATGGGTATAATTAATTAATTAATAGGGGATAATGATTGATTAAAAAATATATTTTTGAATTTGTAACTCTTTTCAATCCCATAACGGCCCATGAGGTAGCACATTAGGGATTTGAATGTATATAAATTTTATAAAACATTGAGAGTTACACTAAAAGTGATTTAGAGGATAACCAAAAATAGTTCTTTATATATTTTTATGTGTAGTTACATATTATATATCATAAGGTTAAAATATAGAGTATATTTTTTAAAATGAGTTTTAGAAGTATAATTTTTTTTGGAATGGTTTCATTAGTTTCTCTATATTTTATGACATAATGTGAAAATTTTATAAGTCTATGATGAATTAGTGAAAAATATGAGATTTATGAGAATATACCCTATACTAAAGATATAATTACATATTATAATGGATTATTTCATTCCATATGATAGTATGTTCCATGGTAAAGTGATGTTCATTATTACATGTTGCGTCAAATATTTATTCACCTTTTATTCACTAACACATGGAATGAACACCTTCACCTATTAAAAATTCTATCATACAATGATATTGATCATATATTGATGAAATTGAGTATTTTTAATATTATAATTAATTTTTTAGATATTAAATAATCAATAATGATGATGTTAAATAGAGTATATCATGTTGTGAAATGTATAAAGTGTGTAAATTTTTCAATTTATAGTAGATAGATGTTTGAGTTCCCTAAGATATATAGAGGTGTCTTGGTAATATTTTTATGGGTGTAACACTAAGGAACATATCATATAATTATTTTTCACTTACTCTCAATTTATCATTATTTTATACCAAGGTTCTAGAAATCCATGGATAATAGAATTCATTTCCCAAACATTGGGATATTTGAACAATATATTAATATATTATGAGGTCGGAAGCCAACAGTTTATCCTTAATGGTTTTGAATAATCTCATGTGGATCTTTGAAATTATGAATCACTTAGTTATATGTTACACCATATATTTTTCATTATTTTACTAAATCCAATGCGTATAATTTTTTTGTATTATAATAAATTAACAGTGTGTTTTGGTAAGTTCTATCCCCTTTAAAATCAACCATGATGTACCCATTTATTTGGAAATTAATTGTATTAATTTTAATTATTTTAAAAGGGATATATAGGAAACCCATCTGAGAAACAATCCCTACTCAATGAAATCTTACACCTCCTAGGATGATGGTATTTTCCAAATTTCCCAATGACACAACCCTAAGTTACCATGTAACTTACCAATAATGGAGTAATATATATCCTCCCAATTGTACAATGTTCATAGAAATTAATGGTATAAATTCATCGCTTTTATAATAAGGGAATGCACTATTATTCCATGGAAAGATTTAATGAACATGTATTAAATCTATAATAGTATTTAGAGCTAGATTAAAAGATCCCTAGTGAGATAAGTTAACAACCGATCCTCTCAAAACCAATGCATGATAGAAAAACCACATTTGACTCACCACAATAGCCACCGACACATAAAAAGTGGGTACATAGAAATTTGAACATAGGAGTATTAGAAACAGACATATTTGAAAAAAATATTCCAATTTATGAAATGATACTGTTATTAAAGAACTCATATAAATTATTTAAGATAAGTATAAACCTCTATGAGATTCTTAACACATATCGTATTTTAATTATTGTTATTTCATGACTAAAAATTGTTCCCCTATAGGAAATTTATACCCAATATTAAAATATGGAAAAATAATTTCATTAGAATTTTTAGAACCCAATAGGACACTATAAAATTTTAAGTGTTTTTTAGAATTTGTTTGATTATGATTTTGAAAATAATTTATTTCATAATAGTATAAAATATCTATGTCATAATAATTAATTTACAGAAAAGTTCACTATAATTTAATTATTTAAACACTTTAATTATGAAATAGTTTCCTACTTGATATGTATGCTATATTTTTGTATTTGTAATTGAATTTTATAGAAATTACAATAATTTCCTGTCATTATACCCACTTTCAAAGTGTCCCAATGACAGATTATTTAGTCTAAAGGAAGATGAATGAAATATTTCTATTTTTAGTAGAACATATATAATATTTTAAAATTCCAAGATAATATTTGGTTCATTTTGAGTATGTTAATGTAGCTCAAAACTGTAGTATGAAATTAAATATATTTTTTGATTTAGTTGTTGATGAAAATTCATAATTTCTTAAAATATATTCCATATATTCAAAGATAAATTTTTCTATTCATGGTTTACTATATAAAGTGTTACAATGGAATTATAAATAAATAAATTTATTTTATATTATATTTAATTTCGAACACCTTTGGTAAAGAAAATATTAACTACACATTCAATGATATGAGGTATATTTTCAACAAAATTTACCTTCATTATACAAAAATACATGCATGCCTTAATTATTGTATTTTTTATTGGAAACAAGATTCTAGTTAAGAATAATTCATAATATATAATAGATGTAAATGTAAATCTACCAGAATAGATGTGACAAAAAATTAATATAACACCCGGAAGAAGTGGAAAATGAGATCTGTTGAAATGGTATTTTTCAATTTTATAAAAAAATAAACATTAAAAATATTAGTCATGACTTATAAATATAAAAATAATAGAATTTATATTTCATTATAATGAAGTAAATATAGATGAAGGATACAAAAAATATAATCAAATTAATTAAGTATGTTTGATTCATTATATAAAACAATTTTTTATAGTCTTTGAATGTGAATTTAGGATTAGATTATAATAGTTTTATCCTTTTTTATCTTTATATACTAGTGAGAGTATATGGAAAGTTATTTTTATCCAATATTATGTATCTTTTATGGTGTTAATGAGGAAAAATTATTCCACCATCTCATGGATTATTTTAGAAAATAAAAGTAATGAAAAATAAATTGATGTAATCGTTTAACATATGATCAATGAATTAAAATAATTATATAATAATGGAGAGGTAAAATTTTATTTATTAAATTATTCTTAAAAATTAATTCTTAAATAATATAAAATATTTGTGAAATACACTGAGAAGAGAATATATCCAATTTGAACACTCAATTATGTTTAGAATTTTAATTTGTAATATTGATTTTTAACCCCAAATTTTACCTTATATAAAAAATTAATCATTATGAGTTATAAATAATTTATAGAATCATATCATAAATTTAGAATTAAAAATTAATTATGCCATGAATAAATTTAATTGAGATTGAAATTGAGGGTAATATATAATTCAAAAATCATGGGGCAATACTACAGGATTTGGGAAATAACATTAGTCGAGTGGAGGGATTGTTTAATGAGATAGATCATCCAGAGAATCTGGAATTAAAGTATGGAAGAAACATGATAAAATTTTCAAACTTACTCATTGACAGTTTAATTTAATAAGACATTGTTGTGAATTAATTCATATTCAAGAAACTTGACTATTCTTTTTATTTATTTATTAATGAGTAGGGATCATTTATGGACACTCTTAATTCTCATAGGGACATGGAATTTATAAATGTAGAGACTAGGATATGGGATAATTTTAATGGGAAGTATCCTCGTGAAATTTTCTGTAAGAATAATCCTAAAAAATATTTATTCATTCCAAAATTATTGAATATAAAATTTTGTGATGGATATTCTTGTATCATTTCAAGCTTTGTAGAAATAAATCATTTAAAGTTACAATGATTTAAAACACATGAATCACATAATCTGATGGAGAATTTTCTACTCATTACATTACTTGAATTGTTAACAAAAAATTTAATTCATTTATGATTGCGTTTTTCACAATCCTCACACTTCTTTGTATGTTGTCTCTAAATAAAACTGACCTTGGTAAATGTTAAAAAAGACTTTAAATGTTACCTATTCATTTAGGGATGTTATTTTTAATTTCATTTTTACTATAAATAATCATTTGAATATTTATTTTTTTGATGATTCTAATCATATTGAAAAGGTACATTATAGTTATATATATAAAATTGAGAGGTATATTAATATTATTTTTCTCTTATTTATTTTTGGAAATTTATCTAACCATTATTTTAAATTTTAAATTTACTTATAGGATATCTCATTATTATTTTTAGTTAATTAAAGTTATATATGTGATATAAAGTGATATACAAGTCACTGTTAATGATATTTACCTTTTCACGAAGCATCTAACATTATTTTCTAGATATTTCGAATAATATGAATCAAAATTAAATCCCCTTTAATATTTAGATTAAATGAAAAAAAAATGAATATTGAAAAATTATTATTAGTCTTGGAAACTATTGGTTAACCAGTTGATAGGGTCTTACAAATTATATGGAAAGAACTATAGTCATATTAAACAATTAAATAAAGGATTCTTGACATTTATATTGAAAATGTAATAATTGATGAATTTATATTTTATACAACAAGATTTATTAGGGGTTAATGTTTAAATGATATGAAAATTTTAATTTTTTTAATAAATTGACAATCGAATGATATTATTATCAAGTAATTATGTAGTCATATTTATATAATTATGTTATTGTAATTTAGATTATGAAAAAGAATTATTTTACCTAATATTTTATAGACCATGAATGTCGACAACATATATGAAATAGTAAATGAGTTGAAATTTATGGAATAAATCCCTCTATTGAAGTATAATATATTTAATTCATATAATATTAATGAATTTAGGTTTTGTATAACTGATCTTGAATATGGCTTATAAACTAAAAATAGTGGAATATTTTCATGTGTAAGGAACATATACTATAAAAATTTTGTTGATATCATTAAATAAAATTATCATGGTCAATTTTCGATTATGTTATTAAAATTGAAGTGGGTTTACATTCAAAGAGACAAAAAAAATTACATCATATTTTTATAAAATTCCCTTGCTTGATCTATATCGATGACCATGAAGATCATGATTCTTTTATTGTGGATTCACATTTGGAAATGATATATCATATGGATGATTACTTATATAATGGTTAGAGTGTTGTTGTATATCAATAATAGAAATAATTATATAAGCATGTGAGTGATTAAGCTGAAATGGGTTTTATGGAAAGATACCTAATCTATAGGAAACATTGAAGTTTTTTTCATAGATAGTATTGAAAAGGTATAATTCAATTAAGAGGGAGAAAATTAGGTTTTGATATTATTAGTTGGTTTTCTTAATATTATGAACAATTAAGATGAAGATAATTTAATATATAACTTAGCCATGTCATTATATTACTAATTTAATACATTTTTTGTTTCATTTTAAATAGAACTTTTTTATTTAAGTGTTATGTATATAATCTAACTCATTTTTAATGTATAAACTTCATTGATTGTGAATTTTAATGATTAATTCTTCATTTATTACGATTTTATTCTTTTCATACATATATTATTATTTTTTATTTTCTTTATAGTTTAAAATAATTTTAATACTATTGTGTGTGTGTGTGTGAAATTAAAATGGTTTAAAGATATTTTAATATTGGAATAGATGGAGTTTTTATTCATTATTATATCCATATCTTGGAACACATCATCATTATATTTTCATTTTGTGGACCTGAGGGATTCCAATGGGTTGAAGACCATTAGCGAGCCATCTTCTTCTGTAGATGTTGTTGTTTTTCCTCTATTATTCATTTCACCATCACTTAATAAGTCTTACACTCCACCATCTAAGGGATATTAAAGGGTTACCATTATTCATATATATACTATTTTGAAAAACACTCTATATTTTTATTAAATATTTCAAGCAATTTCTATTAAAAGTTATTAAAAATTAAATTATATTAAAATATGAATATATTATATTTTAGGAACTAAGAGACTTAAAATGTTTTATCCCAATTGATTTGTTTATGGTGAATATTAGTGATACTTCCATCATATATTCATAGACCAGTCGATAAAATTATTTATAATCCATGATTCTACCTATTAATTATAAAAATTAGAGGAGTATTCTCATAGCCTGGAAGAATCAGGTTTTAGTATCCAAATAATGTTAATACCAATTTAATATTAATTAATTATTAATTTAAATGAAATGAGTAAAATTATGATGATATATATTATTTTTTATCTTTTTGTTCATGATTTTTTTTAATTTGGATGTCTCTGTGTCAATTTAACATTGATAGACTATGAAACATTTTGGGTAGAAAGGGTGAGAATTCAAGTGGATATGATATAAAAAGCTTAATGACACATCTATAATAATTCAATAGAGGTATGAAAAGTGTTTTTGAACTAATTTATTAAGAGAAGTTAATAATTTTTATTAAAAATAATAGAAATGCATCCCATGAGGTAATAACATTTTTTATAGCAACACAATGATATTTTCATATCTAAATTATAATTTTTATATTCGAAACTATTTATTTCATGAAATTAATAAAAACAAAACTAGTAAAAAAACATATAATTCCTTATAAAATTACATCATTAATTTTTTGAATAGAAAAGTTATTCTCAGATATATTTTATTAATCATTATTGTTATTACTATATTATATCTAAAATGGTTTCTCTAATGTAATGAATCGTCTTTTCAATGAAGGTGCATATAGTTGGTTATAAAATTTGAATATATTAAATTTCCAAAATAAGAACTTATAATCAATTCACATAGGTCACTAGTGAATATGGGGATCGTTGGGAGCCCAATGATCTAAAATTAGAAAAACAGACTGGGTCACATGGTTTGTCAGTATCCGTATGACCCAGGGCACATGACCACGCAACCAGTTTCAGACACATGACATATCCTTTTTTCATTTTCTACACACTATTAGTTAAACAACGCACCTGACCATGTGGGGTGAACCTACACTATAATAAACCATGCATGGTGTGCACATGGTTTGACTAATCATGCACCTAAACTGTAAGATCCTTGATTTTCGTATGAAATTACCATTTTCATTCATCTTATGATTTTATACTTATTACATTCTATTTTATTACTATAATAGAAAATACCACTTCTTAATCTTCTTCTTCCTCTTTTGATCCAAAAGTTCCCAAGGTAGGCTTTCAGGGAGCTTTCTCATCCGATGTCCATTCTTCGATCCATCTGAATCATTGGATCTTCCTCGATTGGATTCCCTAGTCTCTCAACACATATAAAAGTTTATATTTTTATCTATCACACTATTTGGGTGTTAGTTAAATCAACTTATTTTTGGGGAATTCTATTATTTATGAGATCTCTTCTAATGTAATCTAAATCTAAGGCCGATATTGAGGGACCAGTTGTCTAAATCCTTGAGGTAAGTGGGAATATCATTTTCCCTTCGAGTTTTTTCATTTAAAAATTATGATTTGGTTCCATGTGTAGTCCTTTGAAGAGCATCCCAATTATATTTAGTCCCTTATTTATAACTAACCATTACACCTAGATACATGTTTATTTCTTCTTTTTTAGGTGGGTAGAGGATTTATATACCTTATATGGCTATCCCATGGGTGTACCACATAGAATTCATCATTTTGTCCAATTAGTTAAAAATTAATGGAACTCAATTTTTTTCCATTAGATTTTTTTCTCAAATGATATTACCCTTGATATATTAGTATTACATGTATCCCATGGAACCACTTAGTTATTTCCCCTCTTATAGTTGGATTGCCCAAGTGGAAAATTTCCTTAATGATCATGTCTTCTTTAAATGACCATTGAACCTAATTGTTTTGAGTTACCATTTAATAAATGAATTGGTTGGGGAAAATAGATTATACTGGATGGATTATAAAAGAGGGTGTCATCCTTTTAATTAATTGACCATGAAACCTACTAATGGACACGTGATCTTATTAAATGAATTTCTTATCCTTTGGTAAATTGAATTGCTTTGTTTAAATGAAATGGTTAATCCTTGACTAGATGGTACAACCATGCCCTTGTTTATCATTATATTAATTCTCATTGAGAATTGAAAATGATTTAATTTTAATTGAACTTGTTTAATTTAAATTAATAAGAGGATTTTCCATATATAATATGTTATAAATGATTATGCCTCATCTTTGTATTAGGCCTATATCAATGTGATAGATGGGGGCAATTCCTCATGCCATTTATATTATAATATGACTTATAGAGGTTGTGACATTATTGGTAAAGAAGTCATTGATCTTGGTTCTATCATGCTACCCTACATCGTGTGTTGATTATGACATCTCACATAAGTGATACAACATCAGAGTTGGTATTTACACACCATGTACCATGATTAGAGTATCTCGATGGTGGCCCACTCACCATACCGAGTTTTCTAGCATGAAGACTCTCACACATGTTATGATATTGGTAATGTACCATATTTAATAGTATTATGGGATTGTTAGAATAGTTATGGATGCCTATTTTACACCCCGATCTAGTCCAGCACTAGTATGCTAGGTATATGGCTATTAAGAATCTACATGCATATAGTTCATATAGGTGGATAAAATATAGAACTAAAATATATATATATAATGTAAAAATATTTTTTATGTATAGTGACTTGATAATAATTTACTTTTGGAAATGGGATAAAAATTGTAAACCCTCCAAGTGTACTTTATGAATAATGGTGGGAGATTATTTATATTTTCATAATTTATTTACATTATTTTTTAGACATAAAAACTGTAAAGTTTCTCATACTACATGGATTACATGTAGAAACCCTTAGTGTTGGACCACTAATTCTTTTTATCTAAATCCCTACTTGGGATGCCTTTGGTACCCGAGAAGACTTTCTTCCTATTGGAATCGATAAGGTAAAAGGCCCTACTAATGGTAGTTGACTTGCATACCTAGTTGGATCTCAAGAGAAGAGGATTAGGCATATTCTTGGGATTCTTATGGAGAATATTTTTTATTTTTTTCCCATTTTATATATTGTATAGAATGTGTGTATCTGGTTGTTTCTTTTTGTAATACAGTATTCCATAAATCATGTATCGAACACTTCTTTAGAGGCTTTTTATATTTCTAAATTTTTCTAGCAATTTATTTCTTTCGCTTCATACTTATTTAGTTATATATTTATGATTACAACATTTATTGATTCTATATATTTATATTATGCTTATATTATTCCTTGTATCTATTTGTATCCTCTATACTAATGTGATATGAGGGCATAGTCTCCCCACTGTACCACCTTTACACACTCACTACTAGTTGGCAGCCTTTGGCGTATGGGTATGTGTGTTTGAGGCCAAGTAACCCACCATATCAGGGAATGGATGATGTGGATCCCAGGATGGGTAATTACAACATGGTAATAGAGCCGTTCCATTTCCTCTTTACTATTTTTAGACAATGAATTGGATATTGTGACCACATGGAACTTGTTCATAAGACATGATTGGGTGTCATGATCAAATGTTTGGGGAAAAGGAAAAGTTTCATAATTTAAAATTTATGTTATATTTCTTTCTATTAACGTTGATATCATTTAAGCATTGGGTAATTCATAGGTGTTATGATGCTATTGGTATTTGGGTTATTGAAATTATGTTTTCTTTACCAAGATCTGATTAAATGAGTTATTTTCATGAGATCACGCATCATCATTGGAATATTATGTTTAATAGGTCATTAAATTTTTCCATGTCATGTATATTTTTAGCATGCATTTTCCTATTTCAAATTATAGTTCCTTTATTATATTGAACTATTCTAACACATCCTATAGTTATTGGAAAACAAAATTGATAGTTAAGGTTTTTTCTTTAAACTACCAAGATTTTCCAATATAGGTTATACCAGAAACATTAAGCATTTAATTTTGGCATGTTGGGATATGGACTATCGGTCGTATGGGATGGAACATGTTATGGTGTGGATTAAGTGGACTCCATTATTGGTCAGAAGGAGTATGGGACCTTATGGATTGGAATTGTAAAAACATTTAATTCAACCATATAATGTGATGAAATTATTTTAAAAGAAAAATATTCAAAATGGATATGACTCTCAATTTGAAATATCCATCTTTTATATGTAATACATAGAGATGTAGAACCTAACCTGGATTTTATTCGATAATGGGGCATCCTTTGTCGTTATTATGGGCCTTCTATGGTCTCTTTCTGCCAAATAGACATGGCTTTGAAGTAGGCCGAGAGGCGTGATCGTTATTATAGTAAGGCATCACACATATCCTATTTTCCAATTTGAAATTGTTATACATTCTTAAATATATTCTAAGGAGTTATTTTAGCATTATAGTGGCATGACTACATGATGTCCTCCTATCTTATTCCCTAAGGCAGTGATAACTGCATACCTGAGGTAGTGGTCTATGAGCCTCTAGTGTTTACTCGTATAATGTCATCTATGGGACCTCATTCCTATTACAAATATGGTAACTAATACCATATTTTGAGAGGTTTTTATATGTATTGTTTATAGAATACAAGGTGTAGTTAAACCATCCCCAAGTATGGTAGAGTTTAATTGTGAGTTTTAGAAGAAGCCTCATCCCACCTTTTCAGGGGATAACAGACCTCTTACTGTAGAGACTTGTCTCATGGAATTGTTATTTATATTCAAGAATTTGGAGACACATCCAGAGTGGAGTTTCATTATTGTATATTATATGATATGTGATTCATCCAAGAGGAGATGGTACACCATCACCAAGGAAGATCAATATTGTGGTATGGTCTGAGAGGATTTTTAGAGCATCTTTTATGATAACTTCTTTCACCAAACATTGAGGGTTATGGATCTAGATAATTTGATAATCTTTAGTAGGTAATCATGTTAGTAATGGAATACTCTGGATGTTTCACCTAGCATAGGAGTTCTACCCCTCTCACAAAGTTGATGATCTTATGAGCTCTATAAAATTAAAGGTTGGTCTGGTTTACGCCACCTAGTATTAGGTAAATGTGTTCAGATTGATAACCATTTCAAAAAATGTTAATGAGGCCCTTATAAAAGAGTTTAATATGATAGAATATGATGGTGAAATCCATAAAATCTTGGAACCTCAAGCTATTAGGGGTTCTTCTTCTAGGAGGAAGATGAAATATGAGGTTTCTTGCAGATGTAACAATTGTTAGGCTTCTCACATGGAGTTTTTTCTTATTTTCCACCATTGTGGGAAGCTGGAAAACCTTAGGTCTCAGTTCCCATGACATCCAATCGAGTGTAGCAGCTTTGGAAATATGGTCCATCTCTAGAGATTCTGAAAAACATTCCCTCCAATGCATAGTGATTTGAGATCAATACTTGCTCATTGGTTTGGAGCGGGGTCAATAGGATCATGACACACAGACATCTGGAATACCACTGTTCGATTATGCCAAGGTGGCGGTGAAGGAAGTGGTAGTTAGACTTATGATTCTCATCACCAATGGAGTGGACCTGCTCAGGGAAGTCTAGCTGTGACTCAGGCTGAGGTATATTCCTTTTACATGTAGTCTAGCCTATTCTATAAGAGAAGAGTGTCATCCCTTCTACTCTATGAGGTATTATTCGAGTTACCTCCATGTTAGTGTCTTAATTTTTTACATATACGCATCTCAATAATTCATATTTGAGACTATAATGGGATTTTTGGGCCTTGAGATTGAGGATATTCATGGTGTTAAAATGCATGATACACCATTAGTTATCCATTTAGTGGGTGTTCGTAGTTGTAATAATTTTTCCCTTGAGATAGGTGGTTAACTTTTCAAGTGGAATATTTTTGTCCTCGACATGATGGTATTTGATGTAATCATCAGGATTGAGTGGGTTGTTCTATATCAAGCTCAAATTTACTACTATCATCAAAGTGAGATGTTTCCACCCCTAGAGGGTAGTTGGGTTTTTCATTTGGGAGAATGGGTTGTACAAGATTTACAATCAGGACCCATGAAGTAGAGTTTGGGTAATGTAACAAAGATGATCTACAGTATTATCTTGGATGAACAGGGGTTATGACCCACTTTCTTTCCTTCTACAGTGGAGTATTTCATAGATGTATTTCTTGATGACTTATCTAGTATAACTTCTATGTGATTGGTAGAGTTTACTATATAGTTTTAACTAGGAGCAGCAACAATGAACATTACTCCTTATAGGATGAAACCTAAGGATATTTTGGAGCTCAAGAATCAATTAAAGGATATAGAGGATAACATATTTATACAAACCAGAAAGTCTCCTTAGGGGTTCATGGATTATTTGATCCAATAATGTAGATAGAAACCTTAGTTTATGTATAGATTACCATTATTTGAACAAACTTCTTATAAATAATAAGTATCTACTTCCTATAATATATGACCTTTTTGATAAGATATTTGGAGAGACGGTGTTTGAAAAGAGGTATTTAAGGTTGGAATGTCATTAGGTGTGTGTCAGGACATCATAAATATCTTGAACACCATTCAAGATTAGGTATCAACTCTATGTGTACCTGTTTTTTCCGTTCGGGATCATGAACTCATCAGCAGTCTTTATGGCTCTTATAAATCAGGGTTTCCACCCATATCTGGATTTATTTTTGGTTTTATTTTTTGAGGATACTTTGGTGAATTCATTATTATGACAAGACAATAAAACTCATCTTGAGATAGTTTTGAATACACTATGAGAGCATCAAATCTATGATAAGATCAACAAATGAAACTTCTAGAGCAATAAAGTCCACGTTTTGGGTTATATTGTCTTAGAGTCATGAGTTTTTGTAGACCTAAATAATGTGAGAGTTTTGGATTGTTGGGAGTATCGCAAAAACATCATTGAAACATTGCGTTTCTTATAGATTTATGTATATTACATAAACTTTATCTAAAATTTCTCACACCTTACAACACCACATAAGATCTTGACAAAGAAGAGTGTGAAATTCATATGGTTAGAAGATTGTGAAGTATCCTTTCATGAGATAAAGGGATGAATAACTTAAATGGTGATAATGATTCCTCTGGAGATAGGAATGAGATACACTATATACTCAGACACTTTATGTATCTATATTTGAGCTGTTCTGATGTAGGATGAGTGATTCGTTGCATACAGTTCTTATCAGTTGAGGACTCATGAGCGGAATTCCCCGACACATGATCTTCAGCTCACTACTTTTGTACACTCCTCACACTATTGGGGAAAATATTTAATTTGTTAAAATTTTGTTGTGTTATAAGATCAAAAAATCCTCAAATACATCTTTAGAATGTACGATATAAATATTAAGTTGCACATGTGGGTTGTGTACCTGGATTCATTTAATTTTGAACTTGCCTACATGCCTGGTAAAGGCAATTCTATAGTCAATGCTCTGAGTCGAAAGACATAGACACATGAACTTCAAGAATCTAGTGGAGAATGGAATATTTTGGAGATTTTCTTAGATATATAGGTTGAGGTTTAGGAGGAACATCATTATGTTATCATGCCATCCTATAAATGACATAAAATCTTCTGGAATATATTAGAAAGATATAGTTATTTGATTCTGAAGGTCTTCTCTTGAGGGAATTCATTTCAAATGGGGATACATCTTCATGATAGACCATGGATGGGGATGATACTTTATTTTTCCATGGGTGTGTATGGGTCCAAGCAAACATCACAGTAGAGATGATGTAGGAATTACATGCATTATCATGGGAAGTTTACCCCGGTGTCATCACAATCCATGAAGATCTATGATTCCAGTATTTGTATCCTAGTACAAAATGGAAGATTTATGCCTTATTCACTATGTTTTCCTGCTTTTAGTATGTGAAATAGGAACAATAGGGATTGATATGACTTGTACAAGAATTTTAAAATATCGAGTTGAAATGGGATGATATTTCATTGGATTTCATGACTCTTCTACCCAGATCACCTTTTGGAAATAAAATAGTGTGGGTTGTTGTTGATAGTTTTAAGAATGTGCAATAGTACCTACATGTGTGAGAGAGATTATTAATTGGTGATCTTGAATGATTTTAAATTAAACCAATTTTATGTCTTCAGGGTTCTCATAATTCCATAATTCCTGATAGAGATTATAATTTCACATCACAGTTCTTGAATGGGTTTTAAAAGGCCTTGTGTACACCTGTAATTTTTGAGCACGACCTATCACCCATAGACTGATGGACATGTGGAGTGAAAAATTTAGGTTCTGGAAGATATGATATGTTTATGAATCTTTGATTTTGGGGGTTCTTGGGATAAACACATTCCTCTTTTCATGTTTTCTTATAACAACAACTTTCACACTACCATCAAGATGGATCATTCTGAAGCCTTATATTGTAGGAATTTCCTCTACCCTCTGTGCTTGCTAGAGGCAGGGGAAGAATCTAGCTTGGACCATTTCCGACGGTGGAGACTACAGAGTAGGTCCATTTGATCTGGAAGCGCATGCTGATAGCTTAATGCTGAAAACAATTATTTTCCAAAAAACTTTGGTGACCTCTTGGGTTTCAGGTTAGAGACTGTGTTTTCTGGCGAGTCTCACCCAATTTAGGGAATAGACGTATTCAAATGCCAAGTAATCTTACACCAATGTTACTTGGACCCTTTGAGGCTGTGAAATAGATAGGACTAGTAGTTTAATAGTAGGCAGTTCCCTAGAGATACTAGTCTATGAATGGTGTATTTTATGTATCTCAACATTTGTGATACTATATAGACCCATCACACATCTTTCAATCTGATGAGATTGAATTGGACATGGATGATTCATTAGAGGAGTATCCAGTGTATATATTTGATTAGATCTTGATTACTCTCTAAGGTAGGTCTGTTTCTTTGGAATAGCTGGTACGAAGACATGATGGAGTATAATAAGAGAACTTATAGTGGGAATATCATATAAAATATCAGTGGCCATAACTCATTTCTGATGATACCTCTTCACCCATAGAAGGCATACTTGGGGATATGTTGCTTTAAGGAGGGGAGGTTCTAGTGAACTATCATTTAAATAAAGATTTGAATCATGTTTTTTTAATTATAAAATCTTAAACATAATAAATTATAATGTATAATTGAGTCACAGAGGTCACGAGTCTATCCAAGGATCATGCATATCCAAAATATCTAAAATTGGAATGTAGACTCGGTCGCACAATATGCATGCAACTATGTGACATAGGGTGCATGAAAGTGCGGCCAGTTTCAGACATAGGATAGTGCCCATTTTCCCATCCTATGCATCGTTAATCAAACTGGGCACCTAACTGCTTGGGGTTCCCTCTACTCTACATGAAACCATCCACGGTTTGACTATCCATGCACCTAATCCTTGCACCCCCTAATTTTTAGATAAACGTACGATCTTCGACCTCTTATGTTTTATGTTTTTTTATATTTTTCTTTCTTCCTCTAGCAAACAACACCTATTATTCTTCCTCTTTTGAGCTCAAAACCTCTCAAGGTAGGATTTGAGATAAATTTTGAATCTGGTGTCCATTTTTCAATTCATTTGAGGTATTGAAACCATACCGGTAAGATTTACTAACATCTTAACCATAGTAAAGTTTTATCCTTCCATCAATTTTTCTATTTATGTGTAGTATCATTCACCCTATTTTAGGGATTTCGAGAGTTTCTTATATCTCTTCCAACTGACTCCTAATATGAGGTCAATATTGACTGAGTTGTCCTCTACATCCTTGAGGTAGGTGGTCACATTATTTTTGTAACGCCCCGACCCTAGTTACCCAGAGTCGGTGCATTATTACATAACATTGGCATGATCACAAAGGATCAAGTCTCGAAAGACCAATTAGTTTAGTAGTCTTGGAAACACTAGATATATTCACAAGTCTTACATTACATCATAAGGTAAAAAAAACAACAACAACATCTTGTCTTCATATCCCCTTATACTATCCCTGTAGATCACTCATAAATTACTTCTTCATAATCCTGGAAAAAATAAAACATTGAAAGGGGTGAGCTCAGATTCTCAGTTAGGATAACATTATAGCAGAATCTTTTATAGATAAGCATAAACACTTAAGGCAGTTCATAACTAAAACAAAAGCCTTTTAAACTTGACTTTCAGCATAAAATGGGGAAGATAAAATAAAATAACGCCATTTACTTACTCACGTGGATAATCTACTAGTAGAATGATCACATGCAATATCAATAACCACTTTCATAATGATGGAATGCATAATGCCAGACTATCATAACCACATATCCAAGGCCTCGTGCCAAGACTACAAATAAGATTTTTCCAAGGCCTTGTGCCAAGACACTAGTTTGTCTCATGCGACCTACCGATGCATCGAAGAGCTATAGTGGGATCCACCCGTCACTTATTAAGTCCATTTCATTTTTCATATTAACAGGTTTAAACATAACATAAACATTCGTATTAAAACTAGCATACGAAATGTCAATACTTTAACCACAAACCATGAATGGTATAAAAATAGCACAACCACAGTCAAACATAACTCATTCGATACCATATGGAATATTGTATTGTATCATATTAACTTCAATCAAGAAAAATTAAGGATGTTGACATAGATTAAAATAATCATCAAAACTATTTGAGAGAAATATCCCCCTTTTTCTTGAAATCATTTAAAAGTCACACTATTTGTCAAGAAGCCATTTAAAAATAGATTTTTGAATCAAAGTGTCCCATACCACTTTGAAACTTTTAAAAGGAGTTTTAATTTTAAAACATTAATGTCCATATAAATAAATCCTTAAAACCATTTTTAAAACATGGACATTAACGAGCAAGATTCAGAAGAATATGTCTTTAAAACCTTTAAAAATGGTATTTTAGTTAGAGTTTCTAACCAAAAGAGAGACACTTGAACACAAATAATTGAGGTAATAAAAATATTATAATATCATGAGAATAAAGGGATTCATGATATACTATGTCAAAGTACATTATATACACCACATAAAAGTGATTTGGTGTATATCAACAAAGAAGTCTCAATGGAATGTCAATTGAGATGAAATCTCCCATAAAGGTCGTACCCTTAGGTTAAGGATAAATCAACGACATAGTTATGTGTGACAAATATAAATACACTAAATATGATTTTATATTCAGTGTAAAACAATAAAAGGACATTCACACATATTCTTGTAAAAACAACACCAACGAATTGGATGTTTAACTCAACAAATGGAGAATGAGTTAAAATTACTCTTATCAAATTCATATCAATGACTTGAGAAATTATCAATGGAGTGATTATGTGTATAAAAAGTATATACACAGGAAAGATAGTGGAAATTATGACATAATCAACTGAATAGTGATTCCACACATAATCTTGGAGTAATATAATCAATGAAATATGCGTAAAGCCAAATGAGTGGAAATTGAAATTTTGAATTCCCTTATCGATTAGGTAACATACGAAACATACACCCATGAAAGAAAGATCTTAAATTGATGATGTAAATACCCATAAATTAATGTATATTACACAATGAATACAATCATGGGCAGTACACACACCACATGCAATAAATAAGTGGTGAACAATGGAATTCTCACGGAATTAAAAGTGAGATAAGAAACCCCTTACTTTGTACTTTTTCCTTGGTCGACGGTAGGTTAACCTCCTTTATAATGGTTAAATAATTTTTATTTGATTATACAAGAATCATATGCATTAATATGATATCATATTTGATCTTTTATCATTGATTTGTTAATAATTTCTTAGGATTATCGTCAATTCGGGTGTTAACGGGTTCATTTTACTTTTTATTCATTATTATGTGAGCCATATTTGTTTTTAATTGGATGTATATTATTCATATCCAGAATGATATAGAGTCCTTAAATATTATGTTTAATCATAAAATTAGAATTATACTTGAATGGATATGATGGAGAATGACTCTCATCGTGTTCGTGGAGACGGTAGTCCATACGTATGCACGAGCGACAATATCATTTTTTTGATATAAAAATACAATATAATTGGATGGTATATCATATATAAAGAATAATTTTCATGTTATATTTATTATTTACATGAGTTACACATCATTATTATACCCATCCAAAATAATAATATATTGAATAACAATTACACCACGACGTGGAGACGGTAAGCCGTACGTACGCACATATGGTGACATGTTATTCAAAGGGTGGATAGAATACTGAATATGGTTGTAACATATTTATAATAACATAACATTATATATATGATACTGGATTTCTTATTTTATAATGGTAATAACAAAGGAAGAATAAGTGGAAGAAGAAAGGAACTTGGAAAAGGGTGGTGAAATCATTACCACTTCTTCAGGTTCATCCTTTTGATTTGATCAAAAGGGCTCCATAGGTTGGCTTTCTGATCAAAATAAGGCCTCTAGGTTGTATTGAGGGAAGGTGGGAGAGTATTTGGGAAGAGTTTGGCCAAACCAAATGGCTTTGAAGGTGTAAAGAAATGAGAAGAATGAGTTCCCTTTTATAAGAGGGGTGAGGGGAACCTGTGGAAAATCTAGAAATATTAATTTATAATAAATTCATATTCGGTTTCTAGTAGCTCCAAAGTTGAATATTTAAATTTTAAGGTGGGGATGGGTCGAAAACCACTCAATGAATATAATTTAGACAGGTTTGGGTCATTATATTAACCTTATCTTTAAGTATTAACTCTTAGTTAATTAGTTTCACTTTTACAATGTCTCTTTGTATTTTTATATTATATGGTTAATAAAATTACCATATACATACAAGAGACCCCCAAGTGGTTCATTACTGATACACCTATCATGATATAAGCTTCTTGGACGAACCTTAGATTTTCAATAATTTAATATCAATTAATAATATAATTGTTTTTTAAAAAACTCTTTTATGTCAATTTTGACACTATTCAATGGTTGATTTTTGTGAAAAACATAACAGAATGATTAATTCAAAAAAGGTTAATTAAATCAATAATAATATGTCATATTAACTTATAAAATTAGTGTAATGCAATAAAAGTCTCAAATTATATTTATTTGGGTATATATAATATCAATTATTCTAATTGTTCACTATTATGGTATTTACTGCATCACCATTATGTCATAACTAAATTACATTATTTAATTTCTAAAAATTATAAATAAAATATAATTATGTAGGAAATCTTTTGATATTTCTATTGAATATTTATAGTCTAAAATCCAACATATATAACCCTATGTAAAAATTATTTTTCTAAAAGATATATGCTTGTGTCATGTTTGTATTCATTTTAACTTAATTAAAATAAAGTGTCTCTATCACTTACAAGTGGATCCATGAGGTCACAAAATCGACCCAAAGATGCCCGTGGTCGACCATGTATCAAAAAATAGGGTTAGGACACGTTTTAGGGTAATTTATTATTATTATAATATTATTTGTTAACCCTTGTTTACCGGATTTACCCTTTAACCATGGTAAATAAAATATTTACCGAAGTAATTATCCAAAATGTCTAAAAATAAAATTTACCAATTTACAGAATTTGAACATCCTGATTACAAATATGGAATCCATTTTTCAAAATTCAAAACACATAAGTAGAAGAAATTAATTTAAAATTAATTCCCGTTGTTAAAACAAAAAGCGTGTTTTTAAGAGATAATAACTATCAAAAGATTGGCACTTGTTTATGTCTAGTTTAATTGTGAAATTATGTCCAATGACAAACATTGAATTAAATGGTAAAAATATATTCTAAATATACTTTAAAACTACTCAAATTTATAATTTATCAATATTAATTATTTTGATTAAAAAAGTTGTTTTTAATTAAAATTTAGTAATTTTCACTATTCATCAAAATATTAAACTTTTCCCAAAAGTACCAAAATTTCACCCTAGGATAATTTCGATATTCCGAATCCAAAAATGAAGTCCATTTTGAGAGATAGAATTTATAAAATTTCAAAAAGTAGGTATTACTATTCATAACGGCTAGTTTGATTGGTGTAAAAATCTCGAAGTTGCGTACAATGCACGCCATTACATTATTCAAAGGGAAACTTACTATGTAAGCTTGGGGTGTTACATTCTCCCCTCCTTAAATAAATTGTTTCCTCGCAATTTTTTAAAAATTGGGCTTGAGAATATATTGCAAAGTCCCACATCAGAAATAGAGTCAATAAAACTATCACTTTAAAAGAAAGGAAGAGAGGTATAAAGGTCACCCAAGATATCCCATACTAGGATTCTATGTAGGAAAACATGGATATGGAATATAAACTAAGTGTTCAGTTCTGATGAAGAGGGATAGAAAACATGATCAGGAGAAAGTTAACAATAAGAAAATCACAAACTTGTGTTGGGACAAACGGTCCTTAGTCTCCTAATAGGAAAGTAAACAGACATAATTTTTTTGTTTTAAGTTACATTACATAAGGATGAGGAATTTATTTATGATATTGAATAAGAATATAAAGATATATACTTACATTTTAATGAGATTTTCATTCTTTAATAAATTTCCACCACTAACTCATTTTTTTAAACGATGAGTATTCAAGAAGACTTAGTCACACTGGAAGAGCTAGAATAAAATTCTATATAATCACATGATCCATGCAGGATGAACTATATATTTACATTGTATTTAGAGATTAATAAAAACCAAAATGGTTAGTACAAGATCTAATGATCCCCCAAAAGGATATTCCTTGAGAGAAATAAACACTAATCTTAATTTCCAAAATTAAACCAACAATACCCCAAAGTTAAATAAATACCATTCAATAATCAATTTTCCTTAGAATCCTTTAATATAATCAAAACTAATATTGAAAACCAACACTTATTAAGAATGTAGTCTTCCACGTTAAATTATATCTCTAAATGACATTAATTACTCTTAAAGTCACATACTTAAAAGTAATTAACCTAATCATTTCCATAAATAACCCAAATCATTATAAATCCACAATAAAAACATAGATAAAAATCCACCCTTACTCCTCAAATGAAATCCCATACTACTTTATTTTCCTTTGGCATATAGTGTTCTCATCAAAGAGAACAACTTCCAAAATAACATTTATCACTTAATCACCAAATCATTTTCCTATACTAAGGGTATTCATTCGATAAGACATAAGATCCCAAATCAAATTTATATTGATCAATAAAATAATTTATCTAAAAATAATAGTCACACTAACTAGGGACTTCACGTAGTCCAGTTGTAGGCGATAAATCCCAATCACACTTCGGTTGTGGGTTCGATTCCCACAGCTTTGTCTGACGCGATAAGTTGTCAGACGGTCTACGTATTTTCCCTTTTCAAAAACTATATTTTATAACATTACCAAAATGAAATAAATTCCTCAAAATAACCATAACATAATTTAACCACAAATGTCATCTCATACCTTGCATTTTCATCCCAAATTATAATAATTCGTAATTTCCTCAAACCCAATGATCATATAAAACCAAATGGTTATTTATAACTATATCCACAAGAGAAAATATAATTCTTCCATAAATATCATTATCACATGGAAAACGTTAGGGTTACAAATACAAGAGAAAATTATTCCAAAGTAAACCCTTCAACATGGATCACTAATAATTTTTAAACATTTATCCAACCATTTATTTCCACATAGCTTCTTCTCTGACCAAGAAAATATCCTATAGAATAGGACATTCACTCAGTTAATGTCCAGGTCCCCTACATTTACGGCAAATGACTGTAAATGGATTCTTGGGACCATTTTTATCTTCTTCCATAGTACTATTCATTTTTCTTTGGCCATTATTAACTTTATGTCCTTCCTTCCCGCACGTAAAGAATTTCTTTGTCCCATTGAGACACTTTCCTGGGTGTCTCCTTCCACATTTACTTCATGATAAAATTTGAGGATTTCTTTCTCCATGGTCTCCACTACTGGAGCCCTTATCATTCATCACCTTTCTCTTCTTTTTTGAGTCCGGTAATTGGTTAATATATATATTGTTGATCATATTTTTGGAAAATTGATTTGGAATAAAGTCAATAACTTTTACGCCTATCAACATTCCATTTTTTTGCTCATTTCCACCACCGTTCCCACCTTGTACATCATTCTAAAAGTCACTATGACTTCCTTGGAATCCAACCATTGACTAAAACCAGAAATCATTGTTTGAGTAATAGTAGTCATACAATCATTTAGAGATTAACATGTCACCATATTCTCAATTTGAAACACATTAGGATTAACCAAGGTCATTTACTCTCATCTTATATATATAATACTTTAAATAGGTTTGTAAAGAAAATTTAAATTATCCTAAGCATATCCCCCAGGAGTGTCGTAACCAAGAGTGCGGCAAGGACCGTTGCCGTGCACCAGTTCCTGTTCGAGTCTAGCTTAAAGCGGTGTTTTCGGGTTTTACCCCTAGGTACATCTGTGCCAGAGCTGCCTCTACCTGCTCGTATCCAGACAGGGATGTATTGCTCGGAAAACTCACAAACTCTCTACAATACCAAAATTCTAGGAATTTATTCTATACTAATCCTCAAAGTTCATCTTAGGTCTACGTGCTCTAATAAGAGTTTATCTAAATCTAGCTTCGAAGGTTTGTACTAAACATCCTCTAATACCAACTGTAAAGCCCCGACCCAAGTTACCCAGAGTCGGTGCGTTATTACATAACATCGGCATGATCACAAAGGATCATGTCTCGAAAGACCGATTAGTTTAGTAATCTTGGAAACACTAGATATATTCATTAGTCTAACATTACATCATAAGGTAAAAAAACTACAACAACATCTTGTCTTCATATCCCCTTATACTATCTCTGCAGGTCATTCATAAATTACATCTTCGTAATCCTGGGAAAAATAAAACATTGAAAGGGGTGAGCTAAGATGGTCAGTAAGGATAACATTATAGCAGAAGCTTTCATAGATATGTATAAACACTTAAGGCAGTTCATTATTAAAACAAAAGCCTTTTAAACTTGAACTTCAACATAAAATGGAAAAGATAAAATAAAATAATGCCATTTACTTACTCACATGGATATTCTACTTGTCAAATTATTAAATGAAATATCAATAACCACTTTCATAATGATGGAATGCATAATTCCAGACTATCATAACCACATAGCCAAGGCCTCGTGCCAAGACTACAAATAAGATTTTGCCAAGGCCTTGTGCCAAGACACTAGTTTGTCTAATGAGACCTACCGATGCATCGAGGAGCTATAGAGGGCTCCACCCGTCACTTATTAAGTCAAATGCATTCCTCATATGAACATGTTTAAAAAAACATTAACATTCGTATTAAAACTAGCATACGAAATGTCAATACTTTAACCACAAACCATGAATGGTATACAAATAGCACATCCACAGTCAAACATAACTCATTCGATACCATATGGATGATTGTATTGTATCACATTAACTTCAATCAAGAATAATGAAGGATGTTGACATAGATAAAAATAATCATCAAAACTATTTGAGAGAAATCTCACCCTTTTTCTTGAAATCATTTAAAAGTCACACTATTTGTCAAGAAGCCATTTAAAAATAGATTTTTGAATGAAAGTTTCCCATACCACTTTGAAACTTTTAAAAGGAGTTTTAATTTTAAAACTTTAATGTCCATATAAATAAATCCTTAAAACCATTTTTAAAACATGGACATTAATGAGAAATATTTAGAAGAATATGTCTTTAAAACATTTAAAAATGGTATTTTAGTTAGAGTTTCTAAGAAAAAGAGAGACACTTGAACACAAATAATTGAGGTAATCAAAATATTTTAATATCATGAGAATAAAGGGATTCATGATATACTATGTCAAAGTACATTATATACACTACATAAAAGTGATTTCGTGTATATCAACAATGAAGTCTCAATGGAATGTAAATTGAGATGAAATCTCTCATAAAGGTCGTACCCTTAGGTTAAGGATAAATCAACGAGATAGTTATGTGTGAAAAATATAAATACACTAAATATGATTGGATATTCAGTGTAAAACAATCAAAGGACATTCACACAAATTCTTGTAAAAACAACTCCAACGAATTGGATGTTTAACTCAACAAATGGAGAATGAGTTAAAATTACTCTTATGAAATTCATATCAATGACTTGAGAAATTATCAATGGAGTGATTATGTGTATAAAAAGTATATCCACAGGAAAGGGAATGGAAATTATGACATAACCAAATGAATAGTGATTCCACACATAATCTTGGAGTAATATAATCAATGAAATATGCGTAAAGCCAAATGAGTAGAAATTGAAATTTCGAATTCCCTTATCGATTAGGTAACATATGAAACATACACCCATGAAAGAAGGATATTAAATTGATTATGTAAATACCCATAAATTAAATTATATTACACAATGAATACAATCATGGGCAGTACACACACCACATGCAATAAATAAGTGGTGAACAATGGAATTCTCACAGAATTAAAAGTGAGACAAGAAACCTCTTACTTTGTACTTTTTCCTTTGTCGATGATAGGTTAAACTCCTGTATAATGGTGAAATAATTGTTATTTAATTATACAATAATCATATGCATTAATATGACATCATATATGATCTTTTAACATTGATTTGTTAATAATATCTTATAATTATCATCATTTCGGGTGTTAACAGGTTCATTTTACTTTATATTCATTATTATGTGAGCCATATTTTTTTAATGGGTTGTTTATTATTCATTTACAGAATTATATCAAGTCCTTAAATATTATTTTTAATCATAAAAGGAGAATTATACTTGAATGGATATGATGGAGAATGAATCTCATCGTGTTCGTGGAGATGGTAGTCCGTACGTACGCACGAGTGACAATATCATTCTTCTGATATTAAAATAATATATAATTGGATGGTATATCATATATAAAGAATCATTATCATGTTATATTTATTATTTACAGGAGTTACAAATCATTATTATACCCATACAAAATAATAATATATGGAATAACAATTACACCACGACGTGGAGACGGTAAGTCGTATGTACGCACGTATGGTGACATGTTATTCAAAGGGTGGATAGAATACTGAATATGGTTGTACAATATTTATAATAACATCACAGTATATATATGATACTGGAGTTATTATTTTAGAATGATAATAACAAAGGAAGAAGAAGTGGAAGAAGAAAGGAACTTGGAAAAGGGTGGTGAAATCATTACCTCTTCTTCAGGTTCTCCCTTTTGATTTGATCAAAAGGGATTCTTAGGTTGGATTTCTGATCCAACTAAGGCCTCTAGGTTGTAGTGAGGGAAGTTGGGAGATTATTTGGGCAGATTTTGGCTGAACCAAAAGTCTTTGAAGGTGTGAGGAAATGAGAAGAAGGAGTGCCCTTTTATAAGAGGGGTGAGGGGCACCTTTGGAAAATCTAGAAATATTAATTTATAATAAATTCAGATTCGGTTTCTAAAAGCTCCAAAGTTGATTATTTAAAATTTAAGGTAGGGATGGGTCGAAAACCACTCAAAAAAAATAATTTATACAGGTTTGGGTCATTATATTAACCTTATCTTTAAGTATTAACTCTTAGTTAATTAGTTTCACTTTTACAATGTCTCTTTGTATTTTTATATTATATGGTTAATAAACATACCATATACATTCAAGAGACCCCCAAGTGGTTAATTAATAATAAATCTATCATGATATAAGTCTCATGGGCGAACCTTATACTTTTAGGAATTTAATATCAATTAATAATATAATATTTGTTTTAAAGACTCTTTTATGTCAATTTTGACACTATTCAATAGTTGATTTTTGTGAAATGCATAACAGAATTATTACTTCGAAAAAAGTTAATTACATCAATCCTAATATGTCATATTAACTTATAAAATTAGTTTAATTCAATAAAAGTCTCAAATTAGTTTTATTTGGGTATTTATAATATTAATTATTCTAATTTTTCACTATTATTGTATTTCCTACATCACCATTGTGTCATAAATAAATTAAATTATTTAATGTCTAAAAATTATAAATAAGATTTCATTATGTAGGAAATCGTTTTATATTTCTATTGAATATTTATAGTCCAAAATCCAACATATATAACCCTATGTAACAATTGTTTTTCTAAAAGATATATGATTGTGTCATTTTTGTATTCATTTTAACTTAATTAAAATAAAGTGTCCCTATCACTTACAAGTGGATCCATGGGGTCTCAAAATCAACCCAAAGATGCCCATGGTCGACCATGTATCACCCAATATGGTTAAGACACGTTTTAGGGTAATTTAGTATTATTATAATATTATTTTTTTAACCCTTGTTTACCGGATTTACCCTTTAACCATGGTAAATAAAATATTTACCGAAGTAATTATCCAAAATGTCTAAAAATAAAAGTTACCTATTTACACAATTTGAACATCCTTATTCCAAATAAGGAATCCATTTTTCCAAATTCAAAACACAAAAGTGGCAGAAATTAATTTAAAATTAATTCCCGTTGTTAATACAAAAAGCGTGTTTTTAAGAGATAATAACTATCAAAAGATTGACACTTGTTTATGTCTGGTTTAATTGTGAAATTATGTCCAATGAAAAACATTAAATTAAATGTTAAAAATATATTCTAAATATACTTTAAAACTACTCAAATTTATAATTTATCAATATTAATTATTTTGATTAAAAAAGTTTTTTTTAATTAAAATTTAGTAATTTTCACTATTCATCAAAATATGAATGTTTTCTGAAAAGTACCAAAATTTCACCCTAGGATAATTTCGATATTACGAATCCAAAAATGAAGTCCATTTTGAGAGATAGAATTTATAAAATTTCAAAAAGTAGGTATTACAATTCATAACGGCTAGTTTGATTGGTTGTGGTGTGTAAAAATCTTGAAGTTGCGTACAATGCACACCATTACATTATTCCAAGGGAAACGTACTATGGAAGCTTGGGGTGATACAATTTTGCATTTGAGTTTTTTTTGTTTCATAATTGTGACATTGTGCCATGTTCTAGCCTTTGTGATTATTACATATATATTTATTCCTTCACGTCTAACTAACCATTTCTCAAACATACATTTTTATTTAGAATTTTTAGGTTGTTTAGAGGTTTCACATACCTTATATGGTCACCACATGGGTGTGGCACTTAGAATTGGCCATTTTGGCCAATTGGTTTAAATTTCCTCATACTCAATTAAGCCTTTATCATGGTTTTTAAATGAAATTACCTTTAATATATATGTATTACATGTCACCCTAGGGACCTATTTGGTTTCTCTCCCTCATATTATTGGAATTTACTAGGTGGGAAATTTCCATAACGAACATGTCTTCTTCTAAATGACCATTGAGAATTGTTTATTGACTTTCCATGTTTAAAATTAATTGTTTAGGGTTAATGTATTTTATAGTATAGATTATGTATGATAGTGTAATACTTTGACTAAATTCACCATGAATGATACTAGTTGACACTAGATCATGTTAAATGAATTTTTCATCTTTTGGTAAATTGAATCGGTTGTTTTAAATGAAATGGTTAATTCTTGATTGGATGGTATGACCATTCCATTATTTATACTTACATGAATACTCATTGAGAATGAAAATTATTTAATTATAATTAAAATTTATTATTTGAAATACAAAAGAGGTATAAACTTATATAATATGTTACTAATGATTATGCCCCTTCTATGTATATTAGTTATATGGAAGAGATGGATGTGAGGTAATTCCATATCCTAGTTTGTTTAAAATACACCATTATAGAGGTTGTTACAAGATAAAAAAGGGACTAATTGAGAATGTATCTTTACTTATCCCTTACATTAGGTGTTGATCATTGAATCTCACCCTAGTGAAACGATATGGAAATTGAGCTTTATATGAAAATTTTCAGGATTACAGTGTTGCCTTGGCGTCCCACTCTCCATCCCAATTATTGTAGAATGTTGTCTCTAAATATTCCATATATTTAAGGAATGTTCCACATTTCATGACAGTTTTAGGCTCGTTAGACTGGTTATGGATTCCTGTGTTTTCCCCTGGTCTAGTCCTACGCTAGTTTTACTGTGATATGGCCATTAGGTGTCCATAAACACTTAGTTCATATACGTGGATGCAATATAGAACTAATATATATATATATATATATATATATCATATATATATATATATATAGTAACTTGATCATAAATTCCAGCCGACGATGGCCCAATGTAGGTAGAACTTCCAGGGGTTCTCTGGGAATATGAGTGGGTAGTTATTTTTTTCGATTACTTTAATTTATTGCTTATACCTACGCATTATTTAGTTACACTCACTACTCATATTACATGTATATATAGTTGGAGGTGACCTATTGAGATGTTAATCTCACACCCAAATTGTGCCACATTTTGTACTTCAAATGTATATCTTCCTACAAGTAATGTTAATGGAAAGGCTCTGCTACTGGTTGTCTAATTTCTTACCTAGTTGGAGCATAGGAGTAGAGAATCAAGCATAGGATTGAGATGATTATGAAGATATTTTTTTCCATTTGGATATTGTATATCAGTATATCTAACTGTTTATTTTTATTAATAGAGCGTGCCATGCATCATGTTTCAGACACTTCAATAGAGGATTTTTTTATTATTATCAGTTATTTAGTTATATATTTCTACTAGTGCTTACATATTCATTTATCTATTTATTCTTTCACCATTTATTGATTCAGTCAGTTTATTTTATGATTGTGATATTGATTATATCTGTTCAAATCCACTGTGAAACTCTAATATTATGGTATAGTCTCCCCAATGTACCATTTTTACAGTCTCACTACTAATTAGAAGCCTCTGGCATATTGGGAGGCATATTTGAGGCTATGTGAGAAACCAACGTGGGGAAAATTCTAATTGGATACATGGTTGAGAGGTTAAATTTAACATGACACAAAAATACACATTCACACACACACACAGGGTTATGAATCATGCCACATGATTGATAAACATAAGCTTTTCGTTACATTCACTAGAAACCTAATGGATGTTTCATTAGTTAACCTACCAAAAACAGTGTGTTAAATATTTCCTGCTATAATTTATTGTTATTTAATTCCAATAAATACATAATAATGGAAAATTAATTAATTACATGATATTATGAAATTGAAATAATTTATCAGATAATTTTTATATTTGAAAGATACAATTTATAAGAATTCGGAAACAAATTGTACAACCATTATTAGTTTCCTAGAATGATGTATTTCCAATATTTTTTGTTGAATATTATCCCAAACAAGTAAATGGGATGGGGTCTGGACCAATCCAACCAATATTTTCAAAATAGAATTTTCATCTATTTCTAATAAATCATTTTTTTGTTTTATATAACTCTATTAATTGAGAAGATTATCTAGAAATTATCAGTTTTAATGAATAAGTGATTGAACAAGAAACCAGTATGAAATCCAAATATTTTTGGCAGTCAAGAATTAAAAATTCAATTGTTTTTATATTCTAAAAGATGACCAAATAAATTAATGAATAAATTTTCATTATAATATCTCATCCTATAGTGGTGAATTTAGAACATTATCCTTGATTATTATGGATAAAATCAATGTTTTAAATTCATTATTATAGTTATTATGTTTCGTGGATGTATTTTTATGTAGATATGTTTGTAACAATAACATCTTTAAACTCTAAAGTAAGAACACTGTATTCAGTAGAGTGTATCACACACAACACCAAACTTATAAGTTATTGTAAAATCTCTTTACTTTATATTATAATTAATATATAAAATATACTTGATATATTTCAATGCATTAAACATCGACATAGTGTGTGTTACACGTATGTCTAACCTTCTTTGATGTATTTCATTACACAAAAGACAATGTTTTACTGAAAAATTGTAGATAATAATTGTGAATAAACAAAAAATTTCACAAAAATTATTTAACATAAAATAACAATAAAATGAGTTGCAAAAAACACATGTCCAAGTTCACGAAATAATCCACCTAAATGGAATAGTATAATATAAATACTTATGAAATTAAAAGCGATATATTTTATAATACTATGAATAAAATTTTATCACTATAAAAAAGGAATTTTATCGAAAATAATTAGTAATAAAATACTCTATATACAAAGAAACATAAATGATCATATATTAATTATATTTGGTTTATCATCTAATTGATTACATAATAAAAATCAATAAAACATTATTGAAAACAATCAATGAAAAACATTGATAAAATTAGAAAAATAATTATTCATTTTACATCAAATAAATAGTTATATAAGGTTTCAAAATCATATAAAATTTTTCTTTATGCATCTAAAAAAGATTCATCTATTTCCTATGAAACAATGGTGTCCATAAAACTGATATTTCATCTTCCTTTTAAAACATTGTGATTTTAAAAATATATCTTTTAAATCCTATATCTAATTATTGATGAGTATCTTCCCATGATAATCATGATAATGGCCTAAAAATGATATAAAAAGGTTTAATTTTCATGTGGAATTCAAAATTTTAAGAGGACCACTGTTAATAACCTCATTTTTCTAAATTATGGATCAATCCTAATCCTATAATCAAATTAAAGTATCAAACTAAACTTCAAAAAAAAACCATTGTGAAAATGTATGAAACATTATATATATATATTTAAAAAATATATATTTTTAGAGTCAAGGATTTCATGAATCCAATGATATCGTAAATATATATATTCAAATCATCTATGAAAAATTTTATTCATTCCCAAAACATTAGAACTTTGGGTATCAAAAAATAAACCATTGACATCATAACTGAAATTTCGATAATGAATAAAATTTTTATAACACATCAACTTCTTACAATCATCCCTAGATTGAAAAATCTTACACTTAATTCCAGATGAATCATAACACCTCTATAATATATTCAAACAAGACAATTCTCCCCATATAAATTTTATTAATTTTCAAGAAGTGGATTGATTAAAATTAGTAACTTATTCCATATCTAAATTTATAAATCTCTGAGGAAAATACTTCCCATAGAAAAAATAAAATATCAAATTAGATGTTCTGTAAAGATATCATAAAAACATAATTAAATACTATATAATGTTCTGTACCGTGATTTTATTGAAAAGGCCTAACCAAATACAACACATGAACTATGTCTACTTAAGTACATACTATAACATACAATAAAAAACTAACTATAAGACCATATATAATATGTTTCATACAGTCTATCTTCTTAGCACTAGATAACTATTAGTTATTATTAAGCATAAAATGTTAACCAACAATATTTCTTACCAAATTTTATTTATCAATTTAAAATTCATGAAGTTATTTTTAGGTATATCAAACTCTAGAATATTATAATTTTATAAATTTTAAATAATTAGTGAAATTTGTACCAATAATTCCACTCATTTACCCATGTAATAAATAATACATGTATAAAAAAATATAAATCTTCAATCTATCATTTATAAATGGGTCATAGAAAAAAATATGTATACTATTTATATATAACATAAATATGATAAAATCATCCGTATAAAAAATATAAACAAAAAAAAAGACTAGAAGTGGTTTTTATACATCATTGATTAAATATAAAAGACTAGAACTTCTTATGCCACATCCTCAAAGATTGTTTTAGACTATAAAATATCTTTTTAAACCATAATACATGATATTCATTAACTATTTTAGAAAACCATCTACTTATTGTAAATAACTCTAAACTTTTAAATAAACATGATGGAAATAAATATTAACATGTTTTTGTAATTTATATTTTGAAATATATAGTTATAAAATAGAAAAAAAAAATTGATGATATTTTAACAATATGTGAAAACAATTCAACATCTTATTATAAAAAATATATTAACTACAATTTTCATTTGTATCATAGAATATAATATGTAATTACCCCGGAATTTAGATTCAAAAGTTTCGATAACTTTAAATTATGTTTGATTGATTTCTTCACATGAAAAGCTAAACTAAAATAATCCATGAAATGTTATACTAATATTATTATGATATTAAATGAGTAATAAAATCACTAATAAATAAATTATATTACTCAACTAAAATTTCATATAGTGTTATGTTCATTAATTAATCTTATTTCAAATTAAATGCATTATTTTATCTCCAATAACTATTTTTTAAATTTTTTGACATATTTCAACCTAATATATTAAATCAACCACTTTTAAAATTATATTTATAAAATATTTATTATTTCAATATATGAACTAACATATTAATATTTTTTATGTTATGAAATGGAATGAAATAGTACAAATAACACCTACTATTTAAAAAGTGACCTTTCCACAAATGATATTTTTATTTAAAAGATAAATTTGTAAATTTTATATTCTTAATTTAAGAAAATTAACATAATTTTGGATTTAAACATATCAAAACTAGGTTAGGACTAATTATTGATATCTTTTAGAAAAAAAGACCAGTTTTTATTGAATATTATTAAAATACTATTTTAATAAAATATCATGATTTTTAAAAAAGTAGTCAGGGTACAGTCATAAAATATATTTTTTAAAATTACTTTTTTCTTAAAAAATATTAATTCTATGTTACATTATTCTTTTATAAATTTTAATATTAATCATAATACTTATATTTTAAATTTGATAACATAAGCTATTACATCCTTTAAATATATTTTAATAACTTTTTTTTCCAAAAAAAGTATAAAACTGATGAAGATAATATAATAAAATAAATATAAAATGTCCAATTAGAGGGTCTATATTTTTAATATGTATAATTTATTTTTAGGAATATAAAAATGAATTACTTATATAACAACTAATTATCAAGGTAAAAGGAAAATTGGAAAACCTGGTTAACCAAATGGGTATAAGGTCAAAATGATAAAAAAAAATATTTGAGTGTATGAGATTTGGATCAACCAAATATTATACCCCCAAAAATATTTTCTTTTTTTTAGCCATCATGATATGGGAAACATGTGGTCTATTTTTATGAAGATGAAATATTTTCATGAATATCATTTCTCCAATTATGAAAGGGATATTCCACCTTATGTTCAAAATTGCTCAAAAAATTATTGTTTTTGTTAAAAAACTAAATTATATTATTACCATATAATACTCTTTCAATTAATTATAATTTTGGTCATAAGATATTATCATAATACAACTGTTTAAAAGGAATCCTCTCAAGCAAGCTCAATGTTCTAAACGTAATGAATAACTTTTTCTTACATTGTTAATTTTCTTCATTTCTCATACAAATATATTTTTCAAAATAATATATAATGTAATAACATGATATTTATTTAATTAAAACATTATGTTAGAAATCATATACGACATGGAATGACAACAAAAAAGGAACCATGCAATATTATTATTTAAATATGTGTTTCATAAGCTAGCCAATAAATTTTTAGGTATTAATACAATTTACTAAATTATAAATAATATAAAAAATTACACCATATATAAATTTTTTTATTATGTATTAGGAAATAATCATTTTTGTTGGTCGGAGTGGACACTCAAGAGGGGGGGAGGGGTGAATTGAGTTCTAATTAAAATTTCTATTAAAATATTGTCTAGTTAAAATCCCAAAATTTATAAAATAAGTTAAACTGTAGTGAATTTATACAGATTGTAAATGTTCACTTAGCTTCAAAAAAGATTGATTAGGTCTCAGTTATTTTAACCACAAGGTCAAACTAACTTTTGAAACTAATCTACTGATTTACAATAAGTGTAAACACTTGCTAATTTAACTATCAAAGTACCTTCAAAATAATTTTGTATTTTAAAGTAATAGCAGCAGAATAAATATAGTATATGGAATATAAATTAAACTTAAATAAAAGATGAAAAACAGATATAACCAGTGGTTCAGTCTCAAACTGAGACTTAGTCCTCTCAAATATATATAAGAAATTGATCCACACCCTGGATTGGGGTTAACAACAGTTTACAAAACTTTCCAGGCCACACAGGGACCTCTACCACTGTTCTACGTGGGAAACAAAGAAAAGACCAGGTCACACAAGGACCTCTTCCATAGTTGATGTGGGTAAAAAAGTGATAAGATATTTGTAGTGATGATTTTGATATCCCCCAGTTCAGTGCAGGAGACAGTGTGTGTATAAGAAATACAGAGTACACCACACTACTTGAAAGATAATAAATAACTCACGTAGAGAAGATAGATAAGAGTTTAGAAAACTCTAGTGATTATCAATGTAGCTCGGGACTCGTTGGATTCACCAAGAGTGATTCTGAGTCCTTTTCTGGTTTTTCTGTTGAAAAACAGTGTCATAGTTCAGCTTGTGTTCTAAAGTCTCTTGATTCATCGTGTGTTATTCAGAAATGTAGGATTGCATGTATGGAACTTCTTTGAGGATCGTGCAATGTGTTATTCACAGTTGTGCTCCGGATTGTTCTTCGATTCAGTACAAAGCTCGCATGTCTTGTAGTATATGTGTCGAGACGTGTCAAGCACGCGTGTTATCTAATGTAGCTCAATCTTCTTTATATTCCCTGGGCTCTAGCAGTAGTAGTGATTCCCTTTTCATAGGTACGAGATACGGTTTCTGGTCAAGCCAAAAACTAACATTAAATAACATTAATTTCATTAAAAACAACAAATATGACTGTTAGCATCATTTAAAGTAATATTGACAAAAGCTTAAGAAACAGTGTCACAGGGATCATGGAAACAATGTCTTATTCACGGTGTCTGATCACGGTGTCTGGTCACGGTGATTCCTTCACGGTGTCTGGGTTACGGTGAGTGGTCACGGTGAGTCCTTCACGGTGTCTGGGTTACGGTGAGTGGTCACGGTGTCGGGTCACGGTGAGTGGTCACAGTTTCTGGTCACGGTGTCTGGTCACAGTGAGTGGTCACGGTGTCTGGTCATGGTGAGTCCATACTTAGACAAAAAAATCTGTATTTGGACTAAGACAGTGATATGCAGAATATGGGTTAAGGTTACTCATTAGAGATAATATATCAGAGAATTGTAATTATGCATAAAACATGTAAAGAGTAATTAACATCCATAAGATTTGTTATTATAAAAACATGATATGCACCTGTTGTTTAGTTTGAAGAGCACTAGCAAGATGTGCACTGAAGTTCAATATTAATTAACAGTAATGAGATTTGTGATTATTAAAACATGATTAACACATGATGAGTCCAACAATCTCCCCCTTTTTAATGATCACAAATCATATATAGGAAGAATATAAAAGATATGTAATATTAAAGATACTAGCATAGCAAACACATTATAGAATAGATACTTGTAGTTTTTCTCCCCCATCTATACTATTATATAACTAATACTTATAGGTTTTTATCCCCCTTTTGGGATTATCAAAAAGTAGAGAAAAAGGAATTGAAACTCGGCAATTATCATTAACTAAAGAATTCAGAATACAAAGTACAGGAGAAGTACAAACTAGAAACAAGAAATGAAATCCCATCAAAAAGAAAAATAGTCGGTAAACTCTTTAGGGATCCATTTTTGTCTTGGCATTATTAGCAACAGGAGATGGTGCTAAAGTAGAGGAAGTCATAGAAGAGGTAGACAACGAGGGTAAGGGTAGACCTTCAAAAACAGATGGAGCCAAAGTAGGATCAGTTGAAGATATAGGCTTAGGTTGGTCAAGAATGACTGGCCGGATCTGAGAAAGGTCTTGGATAATTGTCATGGTAGTAGATGCTAAGGCAGGTAGTCCAGGTCTAAGGGGTGCGGCATCTGGAGAAACTATAGCAGAACTTTTCACATGAAGATAAGGCTTGAAAAGATTGATGAAATCAGTAATGATTTCACCACAATACTGCATAGCCTTTTCAAAATCATCCTTATTCTCCAGAAATCTGTCCAACAATCCGGTGAACTCTGAAAGTTTCTGAACTTGAGCTTTAAAAGCTTGAGTCACCAGAGGGATTCTCAGATTTTCCACAAGATATCTAATGTGATCTGTCATGTCACTTTGAGAGAAAATCCGGGAAAGATACAAATCTATTTTCTTGGAGATCTCTTGTTGAGCATCATTGGCTATCTTTGAATGAATCGTAACCACGTCCAATTCTCTATCACTGTTCTTAATCACTTCTGACAAAGATGATAGATCCAAGACACTGAAGGCATTCTTTAATTCTTCCTTCATTATGGATCTCAACAGAGAATCATCCAAAGTAGGTGTGGAGGTCTGACCAGAAACAGGTGAAGCCTTGACAACTTCGGTTAGAACTTTGAGTTGTTTCAGAACTTTTTGCAGACATCCAGTGTATTCATCTGTAAGCTTGTTCAGAGTTTCCACAAGCTCTCTCATGCTTTCCACCATCTTCATGTTCCTTTTTCCAATCTTTTCATCAATATATAGAAGGTAAGGATGAACTTGAGACACAATCTCCCTAAAAAGGAGGGATTCTGAAGACTCAGGTGAAACAGCAGCAGGTGTAGGGGCAGAAACAGGAGCAGGCTCTGATCTCATAGATACCTCATTCTGCAGACTTTCTACCATACTTTACAGATTTGCAACATCAGCACTCAGTAGCTTATTCTCTACTCGGACTTCTTGAATTTCTCGGATCATCCTTGGTTGAATATGCAAGATAATATTTTCCAAGAGAATTGATGCATCTTCTTGACTTAATTGAGTCACTAGGCGAGGTTGAGTGTAGAAAATTTTCTCAAAACCAGCTAACAAAGTCTCGCCAAAAACATTCAGATCATCTTTGGTTACAAAGGAATGAATCTCGAGTAAGGATGCTGGTAAAGGTAGAGGTTCAGATTCTGGTTGAGGGTCAGAGTCATCTTCAGATTCAGATTTTGATCCAGATTGAGGTTGGGTCTCTGATTCTGGTTCTGAATGAGCTAAGGACTTCAGTTGAAATAGAGAAGAAAGATCCATTCCAGTTGCAGTCACTTGTTGTGACTCATTCACATCATAAAAGCTTGGGAACTCATACCGAGAGTGTACAGAGAACGTGACAGAAGGTTGAGAAGCTTCACCAGATCCAGCTTCTACAATATCAAGATTTCGAGTTTCCTCCCCCTCAACTTGTGCTTCCCTTTCAGATTCTTGAGGTTCAAGAACATAGACAAGATCCACAGGATCATCCCTAATCTCTTCAAAAAATTCTTTCCTTGCCAGCTAAAAGGAAATTTACATTCTTTCTTCAGTAGAGGGAATAATCTCAGGAACCGATTATTCCAGAGGATAAGCTTCCAGACTTGCTTCTTTCTCAACAGAAATAGTCTCTTCAACAAAAACGTCCTCAAAGGTTGCTAGATGTTCTGAACCAGGAAAAACTAATTTTATTGTAGCATTGGGATGATCTTCTTCCTCATGAAGAACAACTAAAGGATCCTTAGTCCTTTCCTTCTCAACAACAACTTCCTCTCCTTGAGGTATTTCAGCAGGGATTACAGCAGCGATAACACACCTTTCCTCTTCAACATAAACTGTTTCTATTGGAGGTATTACGGATTCTTCTCTAGGTGGAACTTCAGCTGTTACTTCTTCTTGTTCTTCTTCTTCTGAGTACTCACCCACTTCATCTGGTTCTAAACCAGGATCAGCTAGGTTCTTAGGCCTTCTTGGATAGTCAACAGGATTAAACTTTTTATACAGTTGATCACTATCCTCAACCCATTGAATTTTCCAGGGATTCCAGCTAATCTTCATCCTTCTGATGATAGGCATGGATAGGCAGAAATCAAAGTCCTCTAATTTTTCTTCATTTAGTCCAACCCTTCCTTTTGAGACTAACATGGATGAAATCATCCTTGAATAAAACAGGGTGGTTGATTTGGAAGTTACTTTGATCAGCTCACAGGTATGGTTGATAACATACTTACACAAATTGATCTTTTGGCCATTCTTCAACAGGTGAATCAGGAACACATCCTGATACTTCATCACAGCAAAATCTCCTTTTCTTGGACTAACCAAATTCTAAACAAACTTGAACAAAATTCTTGTCTCCCCATCCGGTTTAGCAGCTATGGCCCTTCGCTTGGTTCCATTTCCAATTAGATTTTCCAAAGCGGTTTCTAGGTCAAAGATGTCAGTTGTTGGAGGAGGGTCTCTCTGGTAATCTTCACACACTCCTTCATGTGGAATTCTTAGGCATGCAGCCCACATCATTGAAGACAAAGAGCACTTCTGACCATCGATCCAGCTGGTCACCAAAAAGATTTCTCCAAACTCAAAAGAGAACATCACATACTGATAGAATTGAGATACAAGCCTCTGGTAAATCGGTCTATTCTATACAGTGAACCATTCAAGCCATCCTTATTCTTTTAAAACTTTCAAAACTAACGATATTCTAGACATAAACCATTCAGGGAAAACCTATTTTTCAGGTACAATGATACGGCTTACCAGGTTTGGGTTTAGAGGTCCTTCGGGAGCTATCCTCGGTATCCTCCTTTGTTTCTTAGAGCGACTCTTCTTAGATGAGGGTGAAGATGGACGCTTCATCCTTGGCATTCACTAAAGGTTCGTGCGAGAGAGAAGAGAAGGTTCAGGAGAGAGTTCGGGTAAGGAGTCGAATGAAACCCTTATGTTTTATCATTTGGGAATGTCAAACGTCATAAAAACACAAATGCGGGAAATCAGATAGTGGTAAAATAAAAATTACCGCGATACGGGTAAGAATAAAATAAAAAATAAAAAATATCATACTTATCACGGTGAGACAGAAAACTAGCCATCACGGTGAGACAATTTATAGTAATCACGGTGAAACAGTTTGCAGTTTATATAGTCATCGTGAGACAGTGAGTTGTCAGACCGTGAGCATAAAACAGTAACTTAGAAATAGTATGTATAAAACCGTAAAGTAAAGTATAGTAAAGTATTAAACATTAAGATCAGTAAGATATTCATTTATGATTAGTCATACCAAGATAATGTATTATGTAGTCTAATCTTTCAGAATTTAATGGTTTAGTGAATATATCAGAAAGTTGATATTCAGTACCAATGAATTACAAAGTGATATCACCTTTTTGATAATGATCCCTCAAAAAGTGATGTCTTACATCAATATGTTTTGTCCTAGAATGAGAAAAAAAATTCTTATAAATATTAATAGCACTTGTGTTGTCACAATTTATTGATACAAGTCTGAATTGATATCCATAGTCTAGTAATGTGTGTTTCATCCACAAAATTTGTGCACAACAACTTCCAGCAGCTATGTATTCAGCTTTTGCAGTTGACAATGCAACAAAACTTTGTTTCTTACTACACCATGATACTAGTGACTTGCCTAAAAGATGACATGTTCCAGAGGTGATTTTTCTATCTAGCTTACATCCAGCAAAGTCAGCATCTGAATAACTAACTAGTTCAAATGATTGTCCTTTGGGATAGAACAGTCCTTAATTGGGAGTATGCTTGAGGTATTTGAAAATTCTCTTTACAGCATTTAAATGTGACTCTTTAGGGATTGCTTGAAAACGAGCACACATACACACACTAAATATAATATCAGGGTGACTAGCAGTCAGGTAGAGTAGACTTTCAATCATTCCTATATAAGTGGTTTGATCAATAGATTTACCATTTTCATCAAGATCCATCTTACAGGTGGTACTCATGGGAGTGTCACTACTTTTTGTGCTATCCAATCCAAAACGCTTTAAAAGATCTCCAGTATATTTAATTTGAGATAAAATAATTCCATCATCATTTTGAAAAATTTGAAAACCGAGAAAGAATTTAAGTTCACCCATTAAACTCATTTCAAATTCATTTTGCAACATTTTTGAAAAATCAGTACATAAAGAATTTTTAGAAGATCTAAAGATAATATCATCAACATACATTTGTACTACTAAAACCCCTTTAGAAATTCGTTTTATAAAAAGAGTAGGATCAGCTATTCCTTTTGTAAAACCTTTAGAAATTAGAAAAGTACTTAATCAATCATACCAAGCTCTTGGAGCTTTCTTTAAACCATATAAAGCATTTGATAGTTTGAAAATATGATATGGAAAATGAGGGTTTGAAAAACCAGGTGGTTGTTCAACAAAAACATCCTCAGCAATATATCCATTTAAGAATGCACTCTTGACATCCAGTTGATATAGTTTGAATTTTAGATGTGTAGCATAAGCAAGTAAAATCCTAATAGCTTCTAATCTGGCTACTGGAGCAAAAGTCTCCTAATAGTCAATACCTTCTTCTTGAATATATCCTTGTGCAACTAGTCTAGATTTATTTCTAACTATGTTTCCAGATTCATCTACTTTATTTCTAAACACCCATTTTGTGCCTATTGTGAAAGCGTACTTAGGTCATTCAACAAGATTCCAAACTTTATTTATTTCAAAGAGATTGAGTTCTTCTTGCATAGCAATTACCCAAAATTTATCACTAATAGCATCATCAATGTTTTTAGGTTCAAGCTGTGACAAGAAGGCTTGATGTTCAACCTGATTTCTAAGAGAAGCTCTAGTTTGTGTCCCTCTATCAAGATTTCCTACAACAACATCTAAAGGATGATTCTTCAGAATTCTAGTTGATCTAGTAAAGGTAGGGCTAGAAATTTCTGGTTCATCAACAGGTTGGGAATCAATAGAAGCAGGTTCTAGAAAATTTCCAGAACTGGACGTCTTAACTATAGGTCCATTATCTTTATCATTAAGGTTCAAAACAGAGAGATCATCTTCACGATTTTCAAGAGAGGTTTTAGGATCATGTGGATTAGTTTCATCAATCTTTATGTGAATAGATTATTCTACACACTTGGTTCTCTTATTGAAAACTTTATAGGCTTTACTAGAGATAGAAAAACCCTGGAAAATTCCTTCATAACTCTTGGATGAAAACTTGTCAAGATTATTTTTGTTATTAAGAATAAAGACTTTGCAGCCAAAGACTTTGAAGAAGTTAACCTTAGGTTTCCTATGGTTCCATAACTCATAAGGGGTCCTCTTAAGAACAGGTCTGATTGAGACTCTATTGATAACATAACAAGCTATATTTACAGCTTCATCCCAAAAATAAATAGGTAGTTCATACTCATTAAGAATAGTTCTAGAAATTTCTTGCAGGGTTCTATTCCTTCTTTCTACTACACCATTTTGCTGGGGTGTCCTAGGGGCGAAGAAATTGTGACTATATCCATTGTGTGAGCAGTAAGATTCAAATTCATGATTCTCAAATTCACGGCCATGATCACTTCTCAGAGTTTTAATCTTAAGTCCACTAAGGCTTTCTACAGATTTGGAGTATTTAACAAAGTAAGAACAAGATTCTCTTTTGTGAGCTAGAAAATATACCCAAGTATATCTAGAATAGTCATCTACTAAGGCATAGACATAGTGCTTCCCATTTAAACTAGAAACTCTAGAAGGTCCAAATAAATCCATGTGAACCAACTCGATAGGTTGAGAAGTTGAATCTTCTTTCTTTGGTTTGAAATAGATTTTTTGTTGATTTCCCTTTTGACAGGTACTACAAACTTTGTCATTTGGAAAATCAAGTTTGGGTAGGTCTCTAACTAAGTTCTTACTAGTAAGTTATCTAAGTGAGTGTATATTGCAGTGTCCTAATATTCTGTGCCAAAGCCAAAAATCTTTATGAAAAGCATTTAAACAACTAATATTCTGCTTAGCTATAGAATTTAAATCAACAGCATAAACATTTTCATTTCGCAGGGCAGAAAATACTAAAGCATTTTTAGAATTAAAAACATTGAAAGAATCATTTTAAAATTTTATATTAAAACCATCATCACATAACTGAGAAATTCTTAATAGATTATATTTAAGTCCATCAACAAGTAGAACTTTAGAAATTAATACTGAGTCAGTGTTACCAATCTGGCCTAAGCCGATCATTCTCCCTTTAGAATTATCACCAAAGGTGACAAAACCTCCATCAACTATGAATATGATTTTAAAGAATGAGAAGTCTCTAGACATATGTCTTGAACATCCACTGTCCAATACCAGGTCTTCCTACAGGAGCTCTTTAAGCAGGTTTCCTACAAAATATATTTAGGTAGAAAATGATTTTGGTACCCAGATCTTCTTGGGTCCAGACAGGTTAGCAATCAAATCTTTTGGTACCTAAATTTGTCTTATGGGTCTCATGAAATTTATAGAATCAACAGAATTTGAAGGATAAATCTTATTAGATCCATAACTATAAATATAACTAGTTGAATCATATAAATGTATAGAACTAGAATTAGCAGCATTCTGTCTAGATTTAGGAATAAATATATTCTTAGTAATCTATCTCTGTCCAGGTTTATAGCCTATTCCAGTAGTATATTTTGGTGCAACTTGCTTTCCTAGCATTAGAGTTAGTGTATCCTTTCCATTTCTGAATTTCTCTAAATCATTTCTGCGTTTCTCATTAGATAATTTCAGTTCAGTGTTTTATTTAAGTAACTGAGCATTCTTTTCCATTTCAATATCAAGATCAGATTTATGTTTAATAGTGAAAGCATACTGTTTCTTTAAACCTTTGTATTTGTCTTTCAGCTCATTATAGGTTTCTTCTAACATATCACAATATTCAAATAGTTTAGATTTTGACATGTTATCAGAGTCAGTATCATCTCCAGAATAATAAGAATTTAAAGCAGGAGTTTCAGCTGTTACCTCAGAAGTGTTTGTCATAAAACACATGTTTGCCTTATTTCTGTGTTCAGTTTCAGAAACGTCAAATTCAGTGGAGCTATCCTCTGAAGCGCTCCAAGTATCCTTCATGGATTTCTTGTACTTATTGTCCTTGTATTCATATTTATTCTTGAATTTTAGCTTTGGGAAGTCTACTTTAATATTTCCTTTTCTTTTGCACTCATAGCACACAACTTCATTACTTTTATCAGACTTCTTCCAATCCTTTTTCCAATGTCCCTTATTTTCATACATTCCTTTGTAATTTGATTTTCTGAAGAATTTATTTTTCCTATTGAACTTATTAAACCTTCTGGAAATGTGAGCCATTTCATCATCACTATCGGAAGCACTTTCACTATCTTCACAACTTGAACTCTCATTTATAGCATGAAGTTTCTCCTTATCCTTTTCCTTTGAAGTTGAAGATTTGAAAGCAACAGACTTTCTTCTAGGTTCATCTTCTTCTTTTTTGTTTACCTTGAGTTATTCCTCATACATCATAAGCTTACCAATGAGTTCTTTAACAGGTATAGCAGAAATGTCACATGACTCTCTGATTGAAACAGATGTGCCTCTCCATCGGTCTGGTAAACATCTCAAGATTCTCATAATTTGTTCATTTGATGGAACAACTTTTCCAAGTGAATTTATTATGTTGACTATCTCATTAAACATGAGATACATGTCATAAATAGGTTCATCAGTTTTCATTTTAAAATTAAAATATTTAATAGTATAAGTATTTAATCTCTTTTGCTTATCATTGGTTGTTCCTTCATGAGAAACAGCTACGGTATCCCAAATTTCAGAAGCAGTTTTACAAGTAGATATTTTGTTAAACTCTTCATCTCCTAAAGCATAGTACAAGGCATTCCTGGCTTTACAATTATTATTATAGGCAGTCTTTGTAGGTTCATCCCAAGTGGATCTCGCAGTAGTGGGAAGTTTATATTCTGATTCTATGGCAGTCCAAATATCAAAACCTATTCTTTCTAAATGAATTTTTATTTTAAGATTCCATTGGGCATAGTTGGTACCATTCAAGAAAGGTGGCCTGTTAGTAGCAGCACCCTCTAGTCTATTATCCATAACTCGATTTTAGAAAGACAATTTAAAGAGATAAAATTTAGAACTCACAGAAATTTAAGATCTTTAAAGATGCAACTAAAATCAAAGTTAAAAAAACAGAGTATTTCAAAAATCATTGAACAAAAAAAACAAATCCTCTGATACCAAATGCTGGTTGGAGTGGACACTCAAGAGGGGGGGGGGGTGAATTGAGTTCCAATTAAAATTTCTGTTAAAATATTGTCTGGATAAAATCCCCCAATTTATAAAATAAGTAAAACTGTTGTGAATTTATACAGATTGTAAATGTTCACTTAGCTTCTCAATGATTGATTAAGTCTTAGTTAGTTTAACCACAAGATCAAACTAACTTTTGAAACTAATCTACTGATTTACAATAAGTGTAAACACTTTCTAATTTAACTATCTAAGTATCTTCAAAATAATATTGTATTTTAAAGTAATAGCAGCGGAATAAATATAATATATGTCGTATACATTAAACATAAATAAAAGATGCACAACAGATATAACAAGAGGTTCAGTCTCAAGCCGAGACTTAGTACTCTAAAATATATATAAGAAATTGATCCACACCCTGGATCGGGGTTAACAACAGTTTAAAAAACTGTCCAGGCCACACAGGGACCTCTACTACTATTCTATGTGGAAAACAAAGCAAAGACTAGGTCACTCAAGGAACTCTTCCACAGTTGACATGGGTAAACAAGTGATAAGAGTTTTGTAGTGAGGATTTTGATATCCTCCAGTTCTGTGGAGGATACAGTGTGTGTATAAGAAATACAGAGTACACCACACTGCTCGAAAGTTAATAAATAAATCACATAGAGAAGATAGATAAGAGTTTAGAAAGCTCCAGTGATTATCAATGCAGCTCGTGACTCGTTGGATTCAGCAGGAGTGCTTCTGAGTCCTTATCTGGTTTTTCTGTTGAAAAACAGAGTGTCGTAGTTCAGCTTGTGTTCTACAGTCTCTTGATTTGTCGTGTGTTCTTCAGAAATGTAGGATTGCATGTATAGAACTTCTTTGAGGATTGTGCAATGTTTTCTTCATAGTTGTGCTCTGGATTGTTCTTTGGTTCAGTACAGAGCTCGCATGTCTTGTAGTATATGTGTCGAGACGTGTCAAGCGTACGTGTTCTCTAATGCAGCTCAATTTTCTTTATATTCCACTGTATCTGGTAGTAGTAATGATTCCCTTTTCATATGTATGAGATATGGTTTCCTATCAAGACTACAACTAACATTAAAGAACATTAATTTCATTAAAACCAAAAAATATGACCGTTAGCATCATTTAAAATAATATTGAAAAAAACTTAAGAAAATGTGTCACAATGATCATGGAAACGGTGTCTTATTCACGGTGTCTGATCACGGTGTCTGCTCACGGTGAGTCCTTCACAGTGTCTGGGTTACGGTGAGTGGTCACGGTGAGTCCTTCACGGTGTCTTGGTTACGGTGAGTGGTCACGGTGTCTGGTCACGGTGTCTGGTCACAGTGTCTGGTCACGGCGTCTGGTCAGAGTGACTGGTCACGGTGTCTGGTCACGGTGTCTGGTAACGGTGAGTGGTCACAGTTTCTGGTCACGGTGAGTCCATAGTTAGACCAAAAAATCTGTATTTAGTCTAAGACAGTGATATGCAGAATATGGGTTAAGCTTACTCATTAGAGATAATATATGAGAGAATTGTAATTATGCATAAAACATGTAAAGAGTAATTAACATCCATAAGATTTGTTATTATAAAAACATGACATGAACCTATTTTTTAGTTTGAAGAGAATTATCAAGATGTGCACTGAAGGTCAAGATTAATTAACAGTAATAAGATATGTGATTATTAAAACATGATTATCACATGAGGAGTCCAACAATTTAGTTTTTTACCATTGTTAAATTATACAAAAAAAGGTTTCCATTAAAAATTATTTCTATTAATTTTTGGGAGATAATATTATGTTTTGTTATAGAAAATATTATAAATTATATTTCAAAAAATGAAATATTTATTTTTTATTAATCATTTCATTAATATTTTGGGGTATTTTTTTGGATTTTAAAATAAAAATTATTTTCTAGGGAATCATGATAAATATTTATTTTTATTGGAAACTATTATTTTGTTTAAAAAATTTACATTGTTCCAATTTTAAAAAAATTAATGTAGAATTAGTTCTTTAATTTCTTAAATAACCCAATTTTCTTTCAACGTAATCATTTTTTTGTTTTAATTTTCTAAAAGATATTATAAATAAAATATTATTTCTTTGAAAATCATTTTTTATGAACGCAATATGTTTTTATAAAAATAAAATAAACTAAAAATTATAGGTTACCTATTTTAATGTAAAATATATATTTTATTTTCATTTAAGTATTTTTACATTTATTTAATAATGTTACAATCATGCGATAAAATCAAAATTCATTTTTTCTTAATGAAGTATTTTTTATGAATCATTTTTCATCATGTTTTACATGTTTATTTTTAATTTAATTTTCTAAAACTTATAAAAACCCATTCATAATTAAGGAAATCCATATTTTTAATCATTATGTTCAAAATATTTAATTCTTCCTGATTTATATTTGGTTAATATGAATAATAACCATGGTAAAATGTTTCACATCGGTAATCGGTGAATCAAGTTATTCAAGGCTATAACTCTATTAAGATGAAGTAATTTTTCATCATAATTATTATTTTATTAATTTAATTTGTATCCTTCCAAATTATATTTGAAATTTATTTTTTTAATGGACATTTTTATATAATATTACCTATAAAATTCATCAAGAAAACAAAAATACAAAAAAACACTCACTTTGTTTTAAATATATCTTATGTGTTCACATAGTAAAAACCCACATTATGAATGAATAAAAATATTTTTTTGTAATGAAATTATATTATTAATGTCAAATTATTTATAAATTTTTTTTAATAAATAATGAAATTAGATTCATGTGCAACACACATATAGAATCTATTTCATTTATAAAAAATTTAAATAAATGATTTTAAAATATTAAAAGTGATAAAATTTGAGATGTTTATAATGTTATATGAATCGTAAAATTTAATATGACATATTACTATTTTTAAAAGGTTATATTACAATTCAAACATCTTATTGTGTATTTTATGTCAAATTAAAAGAATAATTTTGAAATTTTCATTAATGATATTTTATCAAAATAAAATTATATAATATTATTCTAAAATTATGAAAATCATGAAAGTGGAAAATTAGGATAATATATTGTCAAAACATTTATTATATTTCCATTTATGATTCAATATCTACCATATATGTAAAATAGAAACCCTTAAAAAAGTGAAATTTTTTTTATTGTTGTTACTGTTTAAATATCTTAACAAATGGGTTATTACCGAAGACGTGGTTTAAAACAACCCATAAACATATAAAAATGATGATAAATGATTTTAATTAAATCTTATTCAATATTAACTCAAAATAAATGTTCTTATTTTGGATGTTTGTCTAGATAATTGATTTATTATATTTTAATCTTCTAAAAAATCCCTAGAGTGACCCTCCCTCAATTAAAAATTAGCACCCATAATTTCTCTTATTCACAGCACATTGATCTTTCTATATAGACCATTGACAAACCAAATCACTTATAAACGACGCTATATAAATTATAGAGGTTTTGGTATTCCCAAAAGAACAACCATAGGATCTATAAGCAGATATCTAAAGGATTTATTTCGAAGAGGACATAATTGTCCTAACTGATCCCTTTCTTTTTCTACTTCTTCCCTACCTTCTCTAAATATATGATAATTATAAAAAAACTAATATCTGTTTTTCCATATTTATACAAAAAATTTTATTATTTGTAAGAAATCATAATTATCAACAATCTTTCCCATCAAATGTGTAGTGAAATTATCACTTGTATGTAAGGACAACGTACCAGCACCATGTAGCGATATAATTCATTTTCCAGCAACATATTTAATAGGTGGTAATTTTTTTGGTTTAGGTATATATATTAAATATTTATAAAGTAATTATACTTCTATAATTTTAATATATTATATAAATTATTACCATATTATCCATCAAAAAATAATAACATTGCTCGTGCATATGTCTAGATTATAGACACCTTGAAATAACGTGGTTAGTTTTTCATTTTAAATTTTCAAGGGAAGGAAATGATGACATAAATAATGAATACATAAAATATATTTGATATAATAATTATTCTTCATAGTCTACTTATTATTTTCCTTTATTTCCTTCTATTTGTTTAAAGGAGAGAAAAAATGTTCATGCATACGTACCGTTTGTCATCTCTATGGACGATGTAATTTATTTATCTAGTACTACATTTATGGATGAATTTTAAAATGTATATAATCAATATATATATATATATATATATATATATTATATTTATATCATGAATAAATTTTTTGAGTTTATGTAACAACTATTATTTTACTTGGATGAAAACAACCATACCAAAACATACATGAAAAATATAGTAGATATCACCAAGAACAATGATTTTAATAAAGAATTTTTTTTTAAAAGGTTTGGGCCGAAGCCTCATTTTATTATTAAAGCAAAGAAAATAAAACTTTTAACTGGGTAGAGGGAGACCCATCACATAGCCCGAAGGCCCAGTGGTCTTGTATCGCATTACATAGCACGTAGGCCCAATTTTTTGGCCTAAGGCCCATTCTGTGAATAGTAACCTGGCTACTATAGTGCCCACCACAGCTACTGTACCCTGCCGCCACTACAGTACCCACCGCAATAGTATCCTTCCACCACTATAGTACTGTTATAGTACTTCTACGACACCTGCACCCCATGGGTTTTGAACCCCCATTTTTCATGTAGGATTACGGGGTGCTTACCACTAAGCCAAACCCCAACTACACGATTTTAATAAAGAATCATTAATGAATGGGTGATAAAAAGTAATAAGAATAAAAATTTATAATATTATTGATATTATTATAGTTATTTAATAGATTTATGAGTAAAAATTATATATTATACAATATGTTTGAACATGTATGCAATAGGTTGGATCAGAGATAAGGGTTTATCATATCATATTTTGTTTTTTGATGAATAAGTTTTTATACATCCCTATCTAATTTTATGTGTTTTTATACCGAACTTTTTTATCTAATATATCATCAATATTATTATTTTAATTATATATATATATATTCGAATTTGGTTTTATTCTTGAATGATTCTTATGATCCAAAATTTACCGAAGTAGTATGAGATTTTGGTCTCACTTTTATTTCCTTGAGACACATGATTTTTTAACCACATGATTATTTTATATGGTGTATATAGTTTCAATGAATGTATTTTAAGTTTTTCACATGAAAATTATTGTTTTTAAATATCTATTTATGGTTATTTATTTAATAAATTGTACGATACAAATATTACCAAAGATGAAGGGGTTTATGTTTCAATATCATTGATTATCGTAATTATTTATGATCAAGTTTATGATAACAATATATTATAATTAATATAAAGAAAAACTGAAATTTTAATGACCCAGAATATCCATGTAATTTTTTTATTTTAATGGGGATTTTACGAGTCTGCGAAAATTGACACAGCGTGATTCCGAGGCATAGAGTGCCCAGAACAAATTTCTGAACTTTTTTTCAGGCACATTCAGTAAACGTGCGAGCGAGTTTTAATAACTGTTGAACCGGTGATCGGAATTAAAATCTACGGGAACCATTGAACTCGCAGCATCAGTTTTCTCTTAAGGAGACCTTCACCTCGATCGTAGTAGGTTGAGGGTGAAACATATATTTTGGGATTTTCATGGGAAGATAAAAATAATATTGTGTAACTTTTTATTTTTATTTTGATGTAACCACCGTTTTGTGGATATTATTGGGTGGGGACCACCCGATCCAAAAACCTCCCAAGTTTGATTTAAGAGGCGAGGACCACTAGAACCAATTAATGAGGGGGAAACCTCCCAAATCCCTCTTTAATGTGGAGGAGCCTCTTCAGCTTCCTCCACATTAATTAAGCCAACACTCCATACTTAATTATGCCAACCTATGTGATTAATTAACTCAATTTGAAATTGTGCCAATGATTAAATTTGGGGAAACATATCACATTTTGGCTACTTTTCAAATTTTGTAGAACTGGGAGAGGAGAAATATTGGGAGAATACCCTCCAATGAAGAAAGTTCCGTCAATGAAGAATTCGCCGCCAACGAAGAACAATGACATCGACTTCGAGCTTCTTCCTCATGTCTTCTTCTGATGTGGGACATCTTCATCTATGACGAATCGATGTCCATTAATCCTTCTCGCACCAATATCAATGAACAACCCAAGGTAGGGGTTTAATTTGTGAGTGATTATATTCCCATGTTATTCCCTTTTTAAAACATGAATGCTGATGATTTTATTTTGCGGGTTGGGAACAATCATTACGGTAGGATTTGATGTTCAATGTTCATGTTCTTGATGAACCTCTTGCTACCACCCTAACGCAGAGGGTAAAACCCAAACAAACATGCCAAGAACCCCTCTGTAAATCCTGTGATGAGTTGTGGTGTTTAACGTGATGAATACAGTGGCGCAATGGCACCGCCTCGCGGCCGTCACTACCTCAAGACCTCCAGGCCCCGTGGCTCCACCCCTCGCAGCTCCACCGTCCACCGCCGACCCGCCGCCAATGTCCGTGGGCAAGCCTCCACCGGACCTCCTTCCGGCGGCCGAACTGCCACCCCGCAGTCGGTCCACCGATCCACAGTCGGACCGCCAACACACGGCCGGTCCTCCTCCCCGCGGCCAGACTGCCGACCCGTGGACGGTACACATCGGCACAGCCAGTCCACAACCCTCATGGCCTGTCAGCGCCCTCTCTACCGGTCTATCCCCTTGCAGCCGGCATGTGCCCGTGTTGCCAGTCCGCCACTCCCACGGCCGGTCCGCAGCTATGGAGGTCGGTCCGTGTCCGCACGGTCAGTCCGCCGCCCCCGCGGCTGGTGCACCGCCCCCGCAGCCGGTCCGCCCCCAGCGGCTGGTCCGTGCCCCGCAGTCGGTCGACGCCCTCACAGCCAGTTCGTGCCCTCGCAGCCGTTCTGTGCCCTCATAGCCGATCCGCGCCCTGGCGGCTAGTCTGCCACCCTCGCAGTACCCCTCGGTTGCGCCGCCCTCACGGCACCCTCACAGCCCTTGCGGGTCGGCCCACTATGACCCAATTACTTTCTTTTGGGCATAGCTTTAGCACCAGACATCTGTTTGATGAACCATCAGCGGTTCTGGAAATCAAGGATCAAGACAGTCCCTTTGAGTGACACCCCACTGTGTTTTGGATTAAGATGGGGAATAGCCAGGTTGGATCGAGCACGAATCCAACTGGGACCCCTGGACTAGAAGGGAAATAACTTACTAACTGAGCGTCTGATAGACACGTTGTCTGTTATGTTGAGACCCCTATGACGTGAAAGACCTTTGAGACACTTCTTCGTGGGACTTCACAGTAGTTTGAGTATTTTACACGAGGCTTGGTAAGTATCTTCCCCAAGCACAATACATACGTAACCCTGTCACTGGCTGAGACTTGATGAATACTGACCGTTTCGACTCGGAGTGACTCAACTAGCCCAGTCGGGAGCACCTTGGTGACGCGGCAGACCCACCGTACTGGACAGAGGCAGTATCTCAGCAGGCTACGAGGGGGAGCGCCTCTTTGTGATGCAGGAGACCCACGGTGGGGAGCGCCTCTGTGTGACGTGCCAGACCCACGGTACTCAACAAGAGGAGTACCTCAGCAGTCTGAGATTAGTGGGATGCGACTCTATGTGACACGACCGACCAAATATACTTGATAGAGGAGGAGTTCTCCAACAGCCGAGGTGTTCGACATTGTGGTTGGGAATGTTACTTGATACTACTCTTAAAATAAATCTTCATGTGAGCTGAGTCAGAACCTCTATGTCATCCTCATGATTGATATTGATTACTTGATAACATAGGTATATGTATGGGCATATACCTAAGTAAGGTTATTTGTTGATTTCATACATTGTGTTTTATCCTTGTTGGACTTTATGATATCTAGAGAGTCTCGGGGTCCCTAATGAGTATCATTATACTCACCCCGACATGGGATATGACCACAATTTGTTGTGTTGGATGCAGACAACCGACAGCGCTGACTGAGGCCGAGAGTACCAGGATTGGATGGTACCTAGAGGTGGACCTTACGATGAGTTGGTAAACGGAGGAGACAGAAGGATGAGGAGTGCTGGGCAGGCGATCTGTACCTACCCTTTAGGTAGGAACCTCGGAGGATGACCCTAAATCTGAATTTCCTTTTTATTCAGTGGTATTGTATCACAATTGTACTTGTATGTTTCAGTTGGGCTTGTATTCTAGCCACTTTATCTTTCAACAATCTTAGGTTATACAGTTTACTTCATGTCACGTATCTAGCTTTGTGCTTGCTTGTGTGTATGTCTACAGGTTATGAAGGCAATGTCTTCCCATTTTTAGGAAATTATGCCTTTGGTGCTAGTTTCCATCCTCTGGCCTATGGAAGGTGAGCTTGGGGTACTCACGACATAGGCCCCGGGGGACGGGTCTTGACAAATTGGTATCAGAGTAGTCTGTTCTACCGTAGAACTAGGGCTTTGATCTTTTCTGTGAAGTAATAGTGTTAAGGTTAATGAATGTGTATTTCAGTTCAGGGAGTCTAGTGTTGGTGCGGCGGCCGACGTATCCACAAAACAGGACCCTAACTTCTGATATCTGACTCAGTACATGAAAAAAATGATTGCATGTGTGATTTCAAGAGTTTTTCTTCATTATATTTTGAGTCAGCTCACCAGGTATAACCTTCACATCACCAGGTATAACTTTTTGACCATGGTGCACCTATTTCCTTTCAAGAAGCCTCCACACAGACAGACAGCTAGTGTTCCGAGAGTTGTACACACTAATAGCCCACCAAGTGATGAGGCCTCGGTGCATAGTACTTTTCCGGTAGAGGCACCGGCGGTACCACTCCTCGTTTGGCCAATGATGCCACCAGCCCCAACAACAGATGGTGCATGCTTCTTGAGCACATTACATGAGTTCTAGTTCCAGAGGCCACCCAGGTTCAGCGGATAGATGGACCCACATGCGGCTGTGGATTGGCTACAGGCTGTGGTGAGAGTCATTCGACTAGTAGGGACACCAACCGATCTCATCGTGATCCTTGCAGCCAGCCTTCTATAGGCAGTAGCAGTCAAATGGTGGAGCGTGATGATCTAGGTTCTTGATGGAGTGACGCTTCTCTAGGAAGAATTAGAGAGCTTGTTTCGGGAAGAGTTTGTCCCAGTGACTCTTCGCACAGTGCGCATACAGGAGCTTCTTCATCTCTAATAGGGCAACAAGACTATGGCCCAGTACTCCGTGAGGTTCACATAACTCTCAGGCTACTCCACAGATATGGTGCAAGACCCATTCTTCAGGGTCTAGACCATCTAGTAGGGACTTAGGCGAGAGATCAGGGCTTTAGTGATCTCACTCAGCATCCCGACGCAGACATGGGTGTTTAAGAGAGCCCTCTTGGTGGATAGTTTCCATGATGAGCATTCACCAGTGGCAATACCCACTACTAGTCATCACATAGAAGAGTCTTCCGTAGATGGAAAACGAAAGATGTCACAGGGGTCCAAGAGGACCATACCTACCGGTGGATGATCGCATGACTCAGGATTGGTTGCGCGGGGCAACCGAAGTGGAGCCATTCATGCTAGGAGCGGGCATTGTTACGCTTGCACCGAGCAGGGTCACATGGCTCGTGACTCTCTGACCCGCCATTCGGATGATCAGAAGATGGTCTAAAGACCACCTAGGTAGAGACAAAGGTTCGATCTAGGAGGTCCGCAAGCAGAATCCGGACGTGGTAGAGGAGCTGGTCGTGCAGCTGGCGGTGGGTGATGATTTGAGATGTCACCACCACCACCACTAGGAGGTCCACCCCGACCATAGGGATCAGGTGGACATGGGTGAGCTCTGCTCCAGGCAACTGAGGCCTATGATCACGGTGCTTTGGGGATTATACAAGGTACGATCTATGTATACTCACCTTAGCTGCAGTACTTATAGACACAAGTTCCAATTATTCTTTCATTTCCACTGCCCTCGTTCAGAGTTAAGAGATTATAACGGAGTCATTGGCTCGATTTTTATGGCTAGAAAGTCATACGGGAGCAGATTCGATGATTATGAACTGGTTCCAGTAGTGCAAGCATACTCTAGGAGGCGAGGGCTTCAGCTAGGATCTCATAGTAGCGGCATCGAGGCCTTACGACGACATCTTGGGTATGGACCGGTTATCTACATTCCATGCTCAGATAGACAGTATTAGGCACGAAATGCACTGTGTCTGCACGGATGGGACTATGTTTTCCTTCATAGGTGAGAAAGGAGAATATGCATGTAACGACCCAAATATTTTCAATGGAAATTCACTTCTTATATTTATGTCATAAAATAACATGAAAACACAACATAATGAACTACTAAGTTATTAGTGACCTTTAAACACATGTTTTTCACTTCTGTGTTTGGAATTTTAAAAATCCAACATACACGGTTGTGCTCAGGATGTTTTTTTGGAGTAAAATGAAACAAAAATAATTTTTGGTGAATAGTAATGTACCCTTAGGAATAGTAACATACCCTTATTAATAGTAATATTACCCTTATTAATGGTGAATCATCCAACATAGTAGTAACCTTACCCATGAATAATTAAATAAAATTTAGACATCTTAGAAAGTGACAATATGACCTTAGTAAACATTATGGTATTGTGTAAGTCGTAAATAAATAATTATAATTAATTAATTAATTTAACATAAAATTTATTTTCCTAAAATGTATTAATAAATTATTGAATCAATGTCTTATAGTTTTTAAATAATTTTATAAGGCCCTACGTAATTTTGGAAAGCACTATAAAATCAGTTTGAACTTTTAAAAACTGTTTTTAAGTAAATTATAATTTTAATTAAATATTAAATTAATAATATTTATAAAATTATTTTTGAAAAATGGACTACATTTTTCGATTCTACACGTCAAAAAATCGTTGGGGTAAATTTTTTGGATTTTTCTGAAATACTTGATTTTTTTATGAATAATAGAATCTGATAATTCACAATAAATCCGAAATAATGTATTAATTGAGTCATCAATGATGTTCTGAAGATGTAAGCCCACTTAGTTTGGGATCACATGATTAAATTACTATTCTTGGTCATTCAAGACTCACTATTCTTTGTCTTAGAGAAAATTAATAAACTAATGAATTATATTTTAGGGAAACCCCTCTCCCCTCCACAATAAAAACCACCCTTCCCTCCCTCATTTCCTCACACCTTTCAAGCTCCAAGACATCTCTAAACTCTGCCAAAAAATCCTCCCTAACACCTATCCCACGTTCAAGATATAATGGTCTCATAAAAAGACCAAGACTAGCTTTCTTAAGGAGGATCTCTAGTGGAAGACTAAAGAGGTAATTTCTCTCCCTCTTCTCCTTTAATTTCCTTTCAAGTTCAAGTTCATTTCTTGATCTCACCCCACCTATCTTAATCCAAATGGTATTGTAACTCATGTATTTTACATATAATTTCATTTATGATTATAATGGGATATTATATCATCCAACCCCCTTTCCCTCTTTATTTTATTTTATTAAAGAGAACGTTGTCTGTGTGGTGTTAATTTCTCACCTTCAAGAACGACATTCTTTCTTTTATCCATTTATACCATCAGATCTGGTCATGAAACCGTTATTATAGTTGAAATAGAATATGTTATATGTATTATCTCCTATTTAAAGTTCTGTAACTAACTTATGACCATATTACTAGGTGATAATGTAAAACAAATTCGCTGTGATCGAAAAACCGCCCAAAATAACCCAAATAATCATCATTTAAATATTATCTAAAGATTCATCCACATGGATCTAAAATAATTTATTATAAGATAATTTTAAATTCTGGAATTTCATTAATAACATATAATACCAGTTTTTGTTGTTTACTCATGTTCTACCTGAACTTCAATTTAAGAATACAAGTGAACCACTCAAGGAGACCATGAATACAAAACATTCTCGAACAATGTTTTAAATATATATAACTCATCCAAAGGCACAAAAAATCACATAATGAAACCATAACGAACCATATTAATTTAAAAAATGTTCTAGATATCTAATTAATTAATATAACAACATTATACAAGACATTAATGAGAAGTAATATTTCTGATAGAAGGTAAGGGGAAATTCTCGAACCCAAATTTCGTCCTTCGAGTTCTTCCTCTTTCACTTCATTTTTGATATGGTTACTCCTTAAGGATCATTTTTTCATCATTTTATGTCCGTTTCTGGGATATTAATGATTAACACTACTGTTTATGTCAAAAATAATCTTTCCCAAAAGAACACTTTTTTTAAGAACTCTCCTTTTACTTCTCATTCAAGATTTAAGGTTCTTGTATCAAGTATGTTATTACCTCTTCATTTTGGGAACCCAAAATTTATGAATGTGTTATTATGAGATGAAACCCATTACTTTTCATGGGTTATTTATGTTCATTTATTCTATATGGAATTCATGATAATTGATAATGTTTTGAAGTGACATGCGTGGCCGAAATTATATAGCACAATATGAATATTTAAATGTGACGGGTGTGACCAGAATTATTTAACGCTCCAAAGCATTGGGTAAAGTTATTAATCTCATGATTAAATTTGAAATGATGTGTGAACAATATTCTATCTTGGTTCACAAGTATTTGTGGTAGTTAACCACTAAGACATGATGTTTCATTTTTATGCATTTCTACATTTCAATTCTTTTATTTATGCTCCTCTCATGTTCTTGATATTTTTCCTATGTCATGATTATGCTCACCCCATGATATATTATTCTTATCTATCCTCTTACTGGTCTTTTGGATCACCCCTTTTGATGTATATCCTTAGGTGGCTACATGTTCTAAGGAGAGTAGAAGTGCCAATAAGAATCTAGAGAAGAATAAATTAAATAAATGCTTAAGCTTGATGTTGCAATTGTTTTTTATGGACCCAGTTATCCCAAGACACTAAACCTTTGGATCCTATATGTGTAATACTATTATGTAGTTATCTTTGAAATTATGTAATAGTAATTTAAGAAAATATTGGGTCACTATAGTTGGTATCAGAGGAAAGTTTTAGTTAATTTGGGAATTAGTATTAGTGAACCCTAGAGAAAACCTCTAGCAAGAGACTAAGTACAAATATGCACACACTAATATATACCTAGGGATCCCATATGTTAAGTTTTTGGTATAAATTGTTTAAATTAATAAGTTATTCATGACTTGTTTACTTATGTTTTGTTCAAACCTTTTCTATTTTAGAAAATGGTGGGAACCAAGAGAAATCTGGCCAACAACTCGTGCGAGGGCCAATGCAATGATTTCCCGAACGACATCCCCAATGATTTGGGAGGTGGAGTTCAAAACATCATGGCGATGATTACCCAATTATATCAGGTTATGAACAATAAACATAATAATGGGGAACATCCTCCTTCAGCAAAGAGGGAGCAACTAGCTATCGAATGTTTTATGTGGCAACAACCACCGATGTTTAGTGGATCTTCCAATCCACAAGTTGCGGAACAGTGGGTCCACTCCATGGAGAAGATCTTTTATGTGCTTCACTGTTATGAGACAGAGAAGGTTACTCTAGTTGTTTATCATCTTGATGGAGAAGTCGATCAATGGTGGGATTTGATTAAGAACACCAAGTCAAGGGATGAAATTATAGAGATGGAATGGGAAGAATTTAAGATAATGTTTCTTAATAAGTACTTACCACAAAATCTTCGCACGAATATGGAGTGAGAATTTATAGAGATCAAGAAGAAAGAAGAATAATCGGTCACAACCTATGAATAAAATTTCACAAGGCTTGCAAGGTATGCTTCGGGTTTTGTGAACAACAATGATAGAAAAATTGATGGATTCTTTACTGGATTAAAACCACCACTTCTAAAGGCTCTTGAAATTCAAGACTTTGGGAGTTATGAAGAAGTTGTTAGATGTGATCTCAATGTGGAGATGGAGTTTGGAGAATGGTCCCATGGATATGGTGATAAGAAACGAAAGATGGAGGTTCAAGATGGAGGATCTAATGATAAAGGTGGCAAGAAAAATAAACGACCCACATGCCAAAATGTTAGAAGTTTCACCATGGGAACTACCTCAAAGGGATGGGGAAATGCTTCAAGTGTGGGAAAGAAGGACATCATGCTCAAGAGTGTCGAAAATACACAAAAAGGAAAGATAATGTAGCCGATGAAAGGAGAGAACCACTCATAGTTCAATGCTACAACTGTAGGGTGCTAGAGAACTATGGAAACCAGTGCTCTAGACCTCGAGTTCTCGAGGGTAATCAGTGTCAGTAGCCACCAAAGCCAAAAGAACAATGGAAGGCCTATGACATCACTAATGCGGAGGTGGAGCATGGTAATGAAGTCATACAAGGTACACATCCTATTCACTCAAGAATGGAAAAAGTATTATTTGATTCTGGTTCTACGCAATGATTTATATCATTCATTTTTTCTAGAACTATAGAATCAAATCCCAAAAACCATGAAGTAGAGATATCTATAAAAACACCAAGTGGTGAAATCATCGCAACCCAAGTGTTTGACTCTTCTCCTGTTGGAATATGTGGGAAGATTCTTTTGGAAAATCTCATAATACTTCCCTTGGTGGAATTAGACATTATAAGGGGAATGGATTGTCTCTCGTTATATATAGAACATATCAACTGTTGGGAAAAAGAAATATCTTTTCATATTCTGAACCATCCCATGCTCCTTTACAAATTCAAGGGAGATCATGAATCTCCTTTGAAAAATCCTTCAATGGTGTGGGTGTTGATTCCCAATGAAGAATCACACCTTGCCCAAATGGTTTAGTTGAAAGAATGTGCCAACCTTGATGAAAGGACCATCATGAGGGAATATGACGATGTATTTCCAAAAGAGTTACCCGGAATTCCCCCAGATCTTGATGTAGAGTTCTCAATTGAACTCATACCTGGAGCTACTCCTATCTTGAAGTGTCCCTATAGGATGGCTCCTTTCGAACTGGAGGAGTTAAAGAAGTAGCTGGAAGAGCATCTAGAAAAAGGTTTCATATTCCCTAGTGCATCACCTTGGGGTGCACCGGTGTTCATTGTGAAGAAGGACAATGGAACAATGCGGATGTGTATCGATTAACAGGAACTCAAATAGATCAACATAGAGAACAATTATCCTCTCCCAAGGATTGATGACTTGTTCGATCAGTTAGGAGGAGATCAATACTTCTCAAAGGTGGATATTCATTCTAGATATCATCAGGTAATGGTGAAGAATGAAGATATTTAGAAGACTTCCTTCCATACATGGTATGGGCACTATGAGTTTTTGGTGATGCCCTTAGAACTTACTAATTCCCTTGAAATCTTCATGGATTTGATGAATATAGTCTTTAGACATTACCTCAAAAAATTTGTGGTAGTGTTTACCGATGATATTCTCATATACTCTAAGAGAAATGAGGATCATGAAAAACATCTAAGAATTGTGTTGGAGACATTAAGAAAGAAGAAGTTGTACGGAAAGTTCAGAAAGTGTGACTTTTGGATGAAGCAAGTGACATTGATGGGACATGTGATCTCAAGTGATGGAATTTATGTGGAACCTTCAAAGAAAAATGTGATTGAGGAATGTCACAGGCCCTTTAGTGTCACAAAAATCCATAGTTTTCTTGGATTAGATGGGTACTACCGACGTTTTGTGAGAAACATCTCATGATTTTCAAGCCTGCTAACTATGTTAACAAGGAAAGGGGTAATGTATGTATGGATGGAAGAATGTGAGGGAAGCGTGAAAGAGATAAAGAGAAGGCTGATCACCACACCTGTACTCACACTACCAAAAAGTGTAGAAAGTTTTGTGACATATAGTGATGCTTTAAATAAAGGCTTGGGTTGTGTACTCATGAAAAAATGACAATGTTATATCCTATGCCTCACGATAGTTGAAGATCCATGAGTAGAACTACCCTACGCATGATCTAATGCTGGCAGCCATGATTTTTACCTTGAAAATCTGGCATCACTACCTTTATGGAGAGAAGTGTGACATATACACTGACCACAACAGTCTAAAGTATATATTCACACAAAAGGAACTCAACATGCGTCAAAGGAGATGGTTAAATCTAATCAAGTATTACGATTTCTCTATTCACTATCATCTTGGAAAGGCGAACAAGGTAGCTAATGCTCTAAGGATAAAAGAACTTGCTACTCTATCCATGCTGTGGATTGAGAAACACCATATCTTCTTAGATATGAAAAGGATGGATTTGGAAATCATAAGGGTATGGGATAAATCCTACCTTTCCCAAATGATTGCGCAACCATCCATCCAAGAGATGATTAAAGAAGAAAAAAGGGATGATGTGGTGATACAAAATAAGGAAAATACAGAAATGGAGGGGAAACTACAAGAGTTCCATATCGATGATGATGGTGTGATTCAGTTTAGAACGCGGCTTTGTGTGCCTTCATCACACGGGATAAAGAAGGAGTTATTCGATAAAGAACATAGCTCAACTTTCTCTATCCATCTTGGGAGTACCAAGATGTACCGTGATCTCCTAGAACACTTCTAGTGGTATAACATGAAGAATGATATTGCGGAATATATATCAAGGTTCTTGGTATGTCAGCAAGTTAAAGCTGAGCGACAAATGTACAAAAGAATGATGCAGCCATTGCCTATACCCTTGTGGAAATGGGAAAATGTTACTATGGACATTTTCATTGGTCCCCCGAAGATGTCAAATGGAAATAATGCGATATGGGTTGTGGTTGACCGACTCACCAAAATTGCCCATTTTATCGCTATTCGAGAAGACCTCTTACTTGAACAAATTGAAAAGATATATGTGAAGAAATTGGTGAGATTGCATGGTGTTCCACTCTCAATTGTCTCTGACCGTGATCCAAGGTTCACATCTAAATTCTGGAGGAGCCTTCAACATGCTTTGATTACTGAATTAAATTTTAGCATGTCCTATCACCCCCAAACTGATGGCCTATCTAAAAGAACTCTTCAGATGCTTGAAGATATGCTAATAGCCTTCTCTCTTGAAGTCAAAGGTGGTTAGGATTAGTATCTCCCATTGTTTGAGTTCTCATACAACAATAGCTTCCACTCGATTATTTTGATGGATCCATATGAGGCTCTATATGGAAAGCGATGTAGATCTCCATCATGTTGGGATGAAGTTGGATAAAGAAAGCTACTTGGACCTGATCATGTTCAAGAGATTACATAGAAGGTTCAAGTCATCTAGAAACACATAAAAGCTGCACAAAGTCGGAAAAAGAACTATGCTGACAACCGTTGAAGGGACTTGGAGTATGACGTTCGAGATAAAGTCTCCCTTCGAATATCTCCATGGATGAGAATCATGCGATTTGGGAAGAATGGGAAGCTAAGCCCAAGGTATATTGGCCCCTTTGAGATCCTTGACCATATAGGAGTCGTGGACTATCATCTTTAACTTCCTAAAAATATGGATAAAGTTCATGATGTGTTTCATGTATCACTACTAAGGATGTACATACCAGACAGCTCACATATACTAAACTCAGAGGTGGTGCAGCTGGAAGATGATCTCTCCTATGAGGAATAGCCAGTAAAGATTTTAGATCTGAGAGATAAGGTTCTACACAACAAGAAAACCTATCTTGTCAAAGTGTTTTGGAGGAACCATAAGTTTGAGGAAGCAACTTGGGAACCAAAAGAGGCAATGAAATATAAACACCCTCTTCTGTTTGTGTAAAGTGAAATTTCGAGGGCAAAATTTCTTAAGGGGGGAAGAATGTTACGACCGAATGTTTTTCAATGGAAATTAACTTCTTATATATATGACATAAAATAACATGAAAACAAAACATAATGAACTACTAAGTGATAAGTGAACTTTAAACATAAGTTTTTCACTTCTGTGTTTGGAATTTTAAAAATCCGACATACACGGTTTTTCTCAAGATGTTTTTTGGAGTCTAACGAAACAAAAATAATTTTCAGTGAACAGTAATTTACCCTTAAGAGTAGTAACATACCCTTATTAATAGTAATATTACCCTAATGAATAGTGAATCATCCAACATAGTAGTAACCTTACCCACAAATAGTTAAATAAAATTTAGACATCTTAGAAAGTGACAGTTTGACCATAGTAAACGTTTTTCTATTTTGTTAGTCATAAATAAATAATTATAAATAATTATTTAATTTAAATAAAAATTTATTTTCCTAAAATGTACTCAGAAATTATTTAATCATTGTATTATAGTTTTTAGATAATTTTATAATACCCTACGTAACTTTTGAAAGCACTATAAAATCAGTTTTATCTTTTAAAATCTGTTTCTAAGTAAATTATGATTTTAATTAAATATTAAATTAATAATATTTAGAAAATTATTTTTTAAAAATAGAAATCATTTTTGGATTCACACGTTGAAAAATCGTTGGGGTAAATTTTTGGGATTTTTCTGAAATACTTGAATTTTTGATGAATAGTAGAGTCTGATAATTCACAATAAATGCTAAATAATGTATTAATTGAGTAATCGATAATGTTCTGATGATATAAGCCAACTTGGTTCTAGATCAAATGATAAAATTACTATTCTTTTTCATTCAAGACTCACTATTCTTTGTCTTAGGGTAAATTAATAAACTAATGAATTTTATATTAAGGAAACCCCTCTCTCCTCCAAAATAAAAACCACCCATCACTCCCTCATTTCCTCACAGCTCTCAAGCTCCAAGACTTCTCTAAACTCTACCCTAAAATCCTCCCTATAACCTTCCCCACTTTCAAGAACGGCTGGTATCATCAAAATACCAAGCCTATCTTCCTTAAGGAGGACCTCAAGAGGAAGATTTAAGAGGTAATTTCTCTCCCTCTTCTCCTTTAATTTCCTTTCATGTTTAAGTTCATTTCATTATATCTCCCCACCTATCATCATAAAAATGGTATTTTAACTCTAGTATTATACATATACTATAATTTTATGATTCTAATGGGATATTATATCATCCAACACCATTTCCATATTCTTTTTATTTTATTAAAGAGAACATTGTCCGTGAGGTGTTAATTTTTCACCTTCAAGAACGACTTGATTTATTCTTCCATTTATACCATCTGATCTGGTCATGTAACCATTTTTATGGTTTAACCAGAATATTTTATATGTATTGTCTCCTATTAAAAGTTCTGGAACTAACTTATGACCATATTACTAAGTGATATGTTAAAACAAGTTCGTTGTGATAAAAAAACTGCCCAAATTAACCCAAATTATCATCATTTAAATATTATCTAATGATTCATCCACATGGATATAATATAATTCATTATAAGATCATTTTAAATTATATAATTTTATTAATAAAATGTACTATTAGTTCTGGATGTTTACTCATGTTCTACCTGAACATCAATATAAGAATACAAGTGAACCACGGAAGAAGACCATGAAAACAAACATTCTCGAACAATTTTCTTTAATACTATATAACTCATCCAAAGGAAATTTAAATCAATTAATGAAACCATAATGAACCATATTAATGTAAAAATGGTTATGTATTTCTAATTAATGAATATAATTTCATTATACAAGACATTAGTGAGAAGGAAGCATTCATATACAAGTTAAGGGGAAATTCTCGAACCCAAATTTCGTCCCTCGGGTTCTCCCTCTTTCACTCAATTTTTGATATGGTTACTCCTTAAGGATCATTTGTTAATAATTTTACTTCCTTTTATGGGATATTCATGTTTACCACTACTGTTAATGTCAATCAAAATGTTTTCCAAAATAAATCTTCTTTTAAGAACTCACCTTTAACATCTCATACATGATTTTCCGTTCTTGTATCAAGTTTGTTATTACCTCTTTATTTTGGAAACCCAAATTTTATGAATGTGTTCTATGGAGATGAAAACCATTTCTTTTCATGGGTTAGTTATGTTCATTTATTCTATATGGAATTCATGATAAATGATAATGTTATGAAGTGATGGGTGCGCCCAGATTTATATAGCACAATATGAATATTTAAATGTGACATGTGACCCAAAATTATACAGCACTCCAATGCATTGGGTAATGTGATGTATCTCATGAGTAAATTTGAAAGGATTTGTGAACAATATGCTTTCTTAGTTCAAAAGTATGTGTGGTAGTTAACCACTAAGAAATGTTGTTTCATTTTTATGCATTTCCACATTTCATGTCTTTTATTTATGCTCCTCTCGTGTTCATGATATTTTTCCTATGTCATGATTATGCTCAACTCGTGCTATATTCTTCTTATCTATCCTCTTAATGGGATTTTAGCTCACCCCTTTTGATGTATATCCTCATGTGGCTACATGTACTAAGGGGAGGACAAGTGCAAATAAGAAGCTAGAGAAGAAGAAATTAAATAAATGTTTAAGCGTGATGTTGTAATTATTTCTTATGGTCAAAGTTTTCCCAAGACACAAAACCTTTGGATCCTCTATGTGTAATACAATTATGTTTTTATCATTGGAATGATGTAATGGTAATGTTAGAATAGGCCGGGTCGCTATAATGCAGCAAAGGATGGACTTACCCGGAGGAGGGTGCAGCCGATTACACATTAGTTGGAATGCCTTACCCTCAGAGCTGTTGATGTGGAGAGTCCGAGCTATCCTGTAGTGGTGGACCAATATGCGGATGTATTCCCTGATGATTTTTCTGGTCTACATATTCATAGAAAGGTGTAATTTTACATTGAATTGTACCATGGGATGACATCGATATCTACACCAGTGTATCGGATGGCTCCAACGGAGTTTTGTGAGTTGTAGGTACAATTAGAGGACTTACGGGGGAAGAGATTCATCCTGACCAGTGTTTCTCCTTGGGTAGCCCTGATTATATTCACCAAGAAGGTGGATGGGAGTTTAAGGCTGTGTGATGACTATTGGCACCTGAACCAGGTGACCGTGAAGAACAAGTACCCACTCTTGAGGATTAATGACCTATTTGATCAGCTGAAAGGTGCTTGGAGGTTCTCAAAGATAGACCTCAAATGGGGCTATCAGCAGATTAGAGTACGAGATGAGGATGTAAAGAAGACGACCTTCAGGTGTCGGTACAACCATTATGAGTTCTTAGTTATTCCATTAAGCATGACCAATGCTCAAGTAGTGTTCATGGGAGTCATGAACAAGATATTTCATCCATACCTTGATCACTTTGTATTGGTATTCATCAACGACATTCTGATTTAGTCGACTACTGAGGAGGAGCATTACTATCAATTGCAGGTAGTTCTGGACACACTGTGAGAGCACCAACATTATAGAAATCTCTCGAAGTGCTAGTTCTAGATTCGAGAGGTTCACTTTTTTGGGTAATGTCATATCAGAGGCTTGAGTTGTAGTGGATCTAGAAATGATTGATGCATTACTTGCTTGGGAGCCACCCAGGAGTGTGATGGAGGTACGATGTTTCTGGGGTTTGGCCGGATATTACCGAAGGTTTGTGCCAGATTTCTCCATAATTGCAACCCCACTATCAGCCTTGAAAAAGAAGGGGAAACCCTTCATGTGGCCAGTGAAGTGAATTCGGAGCTTTCATGAGCTAAGGCAGAGACGGACTAGTGCCCCCATCTTGAGGCTTCCATAGGAGGGCGTAGGGTACATAGCTTACTGCAATGCATTAGGGCCCGAACTCAGATGTGTCCTGATGCAGGAGTGAGCATTGATCACATATTATTCTTGATAGCTGAGACAACATGAGAAGAACTACGCTACCCATGACCCAGATTTAGCAATAGTGGTCTTCACCTTGAATATGTGGTGACACTATCTGATGGTAGATCATTTTACAGTGTAATCTGAACACAAGATTCTCATGTATATCTTCTCTTAGAAGGAACTAAACCTAAGTCTGTGATATTGTCTTGAGTTCCTCTAGAAGTATGACTTCTAGATAGTCTATAATCCTAGGAAGGAGAACTTTGTAGTAGATGCACTCAACAAGTGGTCTGGTATAGAGCTGCTAGGTGAGGCGATAGAGCAGCTAGAAACATTACAGATATCCTTCAGGGAATGTAATGGAGCCACTTTTTTTCAGTCTCTTATATTCAATCCCCCACTTCTTCCAGTAGTCAGGGAGGTACAATGTGGGGACGCTGACTGCGAGGCATGACATGCTCAAATATTCATAGGAAAGACACTTGATGGATTTTCTGAAGGTGGGGATCATGTAATCTGCTTTAGAGGATGTACCATGGTACCAATGTCACTTCAGGAGGATGTGTTGAGGGAGTTCCACACATCCCCTCTAGCGGTACATCCAGAAGTGGTGAAGTTGTACCAGGAAATCCGAAAACATCACTGGTGGTCGGAAATGAAGATATCAGTAGCAGAGTTTGTCTCTCGATGCCTCAATTTCCTGCAATTGAAGGAGAATCTTCAGGTACCAGCAAGCTTGGTTAAGCCTTTAGAGGTCCCAGAGTGTATGTGTATTGGGATATCCACAGACTTCGTGACAGGACTCCCACGTAAATCCAGTGGACATGAATCAATTTCGGTGATCCTCGACTAACTCACCAAGTCATCCCACTTCTGACTGATCAGAGTGTAAGGTTACATAGAGAGCTTAAGACTCCTCTATGTGCAGAAGATTGTGAAAATACATGGAGTACTTTTGATGTTTTCCTCCGATCGTGATGCATGTTTTACTTCCTGGTTATGGAAGGGGTTGTAGGAGGCTTTCAGGACGCAACTTCATTCGAGCACCGCCTTCCATCCTGAGACGGATGGCTAGACTGAGTAGACCATTCAGACCCTTGGGGACATGCTGTTTGGTTTTTTCCTTGACTTCAGTCATAGCTGAGAGGATCACAGACCTTTGGTGGAGTTTTCATACAACAACAGAAATTTGCTCAGTACCCTCACTTTTTCCCATAGTTTATTGTTGTGGCTTCTGGGGACGTAAAGCCTGAGGTGGGGACAATGTAAAGACCCAGAATTTCCATGAATTTTTTTTTACTTAAATGGTAATTTTACGAGTTAGTGAAAATTTACAGTGTGTTATTTCGAGGCCCGAAGTTTTCAAAATGAATTTCTGAACTTTTTTTCAGGTTCGTTCAGTAAATGTGCGAGCAGGGTTTTTAACATTTGAACCGGTGCACAGAATTGAAATCTAAGGGCACCGTTGAAATCACAACATTGTTGTTCGCTTAAGGATACCTTCACCTCGACCACTGTTGGTTGAGGTTGAATGATATATTTTGGGATTTTCATGCGAAGATAAAAATAAAATTGTTTTACTTATTATTTTTATTTTGTTGTAACGACCCTCTTGTGGATATTATGGGGTGGGGACCACCCGAGTCCAAAACTACCCAAGATTGATTTAAGAGGTGTGGTCCACCAAACCATCTTAATGTGGGAGAAACCTCCCAAATCCCTCTTTAACGTGGAGGAGCCTCTTGAGCTTCTACCACATTAATTATGCCAACACACCATACTTAATTATCCCAACCTATGTGATTAATTAACTCAATTTTAAATTATGCCAACGATTAAATTGGGAGAAATAGATCACATTTTGGATAATATTAAAATTTTTTGGAATTAGGAGAGGAGAAATATTTGGAGATATATATCCGATGAAAAATTATCCGCCAATGAAGAACGGTCCGACAACGATGAACGCAGACCTCGACTTCGAGCTTCTTCCTCGGGACAACTTCTGATGTGGGATGTCTTCATCTATGACGAATCAACGTCCATACTTCCTTCTCCCACCATCATAGACTTACAAACCTAGGTATGGGTTTAATTTGTGGTTGATTATATTCCCATGTTATTCCCTTTTTAAAACAAGAACATAGATGATTTTCTCTTACGGGTTGGGAACAATCATTGTGAGAGGATTTGACTTTCAATGTTCATGTTATTGATGAGCCGTTTTCTACCACCATAACACGGAGGGTATGGAAAAAAAACATGGACCCACCCCTCCGCAAATCTTATGATGAATTGTGGTGTTTAATGAGACAAAGGAAATGTCACAACGACACCACCCCATGGCCTTTGCCACCTCGCGACCTCTGCACCCCGCAGATCCGCCGCTCTTAGCTCCGTCGTCTGTCGTCGAGCCGACGTCCACCGTCCTCCAAGCCGTAGCCACCGGACCGCTATCCCGTGACAAGACTGCCGCCCCGCGGTCGGTCCGCCGACCCGATGCTGGACCGCCGATCCGGGGCTGGCCGGCCAACCTGTGGCCGGATTGCCGACCCACGGCCGGTCCGCAACCTCGCGTCCTGTCTGCCACTCCCAAAACCGGTCTATGCCCTCATGGCTGATTGGGTGCCCTCGTGGCCGGTTCGTACCCTTGATGCTATTCCGCCACCCCAACTGCCAATCTGTACCCTCACGTTCAGTCCGTAGCTTCGTGGATGGTATGAACCCTCGTGGATGGGGCCCTCACAGCTGGTCCGCCACCTTCGCGGCCGGTCCGCCGCCCCCTCGGTCAGTCCGCCACCCTCGGGGTCGGGTTCGCATAGTCGCAATACCCCTCAACTGAGCCTCCCTTGTGGCACCCTCACTGGTCAGGCCAGAACCAAAGGGTCGATCCGGGATGACCCGATCTGGGTCGGTCTAGGCCGGGTCGGTCCGACCGAGTCAGACCGGACCCGAGCCCACTATGACCCATTTACATTTTTTTGGCCATAACTTTGGCACCAGAATTCCATTTGACGAACCATCAGTGGAAATGGAAATCATGGAGCGACACAATCCCTTTGAGTGATACCCCAATGTGTTTTGGATTAATATGGGGAATGTTAAGGTTGGATCGAGCACAAATCCAAGCAGGCCCCCGAGACTAAAAGGCTAATAACTCAAAGACCGGGTGTCCGATTGATGCGCTGTATGTTACGTTGAGACCTATATGATGTGACAGACTATTGAGATATTTCTTCATGGGACATCATGTCAGTTGGAGTATATTACATGTGTCTTGGGAAGCGGTTTCCCCAAGCGCGATATCTATGGAACCCTGCGACTGGTTGAAACATGACGACTGCTAACCAATTTGACTTAGAGTGACTTGACTGGCCTAGTGGTAAGAGCCTTAGTGATGCGGTATACCCATGGTGGGGGCTCCTTGGTGATGACTCATACCCATTATACTAGAAAGGAGTATTAAATCAGCATTCTATGAGGGGGAGCGCCTCTGTGTGATGCGACAAACCCATGGTGGGGAGCGCCTCTGTATGACGCGCCAGACCCATGATACTCAATAAGAGGAGTACCTAAATAGTCCAAGGTTAGTGGGAAGCAACTCTGTGTGATGAGGTAGACCCAATTTACTTGATAGAGGAGGTGTTCTTCAGCAGCTGAGGTGTTTGATGTTGTGACTGGGAATATTACTTGATACTACCCCTAAAATAAATCATGTTGTGAGTTGAGTCAGAACCTCTTTTTTCCTCATAATTGAGATGGATTACTTTATATCGTAGGTATATGTGTGGGAATTTACCTATGTAAGGATATATGTTGATTTAATACTTTTTGTTTTATCCTTGTTGGATTTTGTGAGACCTAGAGGGTCTCGGGGTCCCTACTGAGTATCGTTATACTCACCCCTACATGGGCTATTCTCGCACCTTGTTGTGTTGGATTTGGACGACATACAGTGCTAACTGAGGCCTAGAGTACCAAGACTGGACGGTACCTAGAGGTGGACCTAACGAAAAGTAGGTACATGGAGGATACGGTCAGACGAGGAGTGCTGAGGAGGTGATCTGTACCTACACTTCATGTAAGAACCTCAGAGGACGACCCGGAAGCTGACATTCCCTTTTCATCAGTTGTATTCTATCACAGTCATACTTGTAATTTCTAGTTGTGCTTGTATTCTGGACCCTTTGTCTTTCATCACTCTTATGTTATATAGTTTACTTGGTGTTTCATATCCATCTGTGTTCTTTCTTATGTGTGTGTTTACAACTTATAAAGGCAATGGCCTCCCAGTTTTAGGGAATTATGCCTTTGGTGCTACTCGCCAGCCCCTGGCCTGTGGAAGGAGGGCTTGGGGTTGTAACGCCCCGACCCCAGCTACCCAGAGCCGGTGCGTTACTTCGTAACATTGGCATGATCACAAAAGATCAAGTCTCGAAAGACCGATTAGTTTAGTAGCCTTGGAAACACTAGATACATTCGTAAACGTTACATTACAACATAAAGTGAAAAACTAATAACAAAGTCTTCATAGTTCACACTCATATCCCCTTCTGACTATCCCTGCAGGTCATTCATAAAATACTTCTTCACATCCTGGAAAATATTAAAACATTGAAAGGGGTGAGCTCAGATGCTCAGTAAGGATAACAATAATGCGGAAGCCTTCATAAATAAACATTAACATTTAAGGCAATGTATAACTAAAACAAAAGCCTCTTAAACATGAACTTCAACATAATATGGCAAAAGTAAAATGAGATAATGCCATTTACTTCTTCACATGGATATTCTACTGGTCGAATAATCACATGTAATATCAATAACCACTTTCATAATGAGGGAATGTATAATGCCGGACATTCTGAAACACTTTGTCAAGGCCTCGGCCAAGACATCTAAAATGATTAAGGCCTCGGCCAAAACCATAAATCAAATTGGGAAAGGGCCTCGGCCAATTCCACGTCTAATTGTCTCATGAGACCTACCGATGCATCGAGGAGCTATAGCGGGCCCCACCCGTCACTTATTAAGTCCAATACATTCCTCATATGAATAGGTTTAAACATATCATAAACCATAACATAATCATATCACATAAAACATGCATAAAGGAAACATAACATTTCCACATTCCAATCACAAGATATCAATACAACACATTGATATAATAAAAACGCTTTCAAAACCATTTTCAATACCAAAATAAAAGTAAGTTAAAACTTTGTATTTATTTTTCATTAAAAAAAGTGATGGCTTGTAGAGGAAGCCGAAACTCAAATAATGGTCACGGCGGCGGAGAAGTCGTTGTCGCCGCATAAGTACGGAAAGAAAAACATTCCCTTTTTGTCGTTTAGTAAAACGCTTCGTGTAAAAAGATTCCTTTTGAATAAATGTAAAAGTCAAAGGGGTTTATACACCGTATAAAAGAAAGTTGTGTATAAAATAAAATATGCCTCAACGAAAGGAGATTGAGACGAAGTCCCATACAAAGATCATTTTTAAAATAAAATAGATATATTATGTGTATTCACTATAGGTACACATAAATAACATAAAAATACAAAATAGGACATAATAATATCATGACATAATTTGAAAGTAGGAGATTAACCCAAAGAATGGAAGTTGGGTTAAGAAGATCCCTTACCTCGTGTCTGACTTGACTCAACCGTTCTTTAACCTCCTGAATAATAAACTAGAGTTAATATATACCTTATTAAGAACCATTTTCAACTTCATTATCCTTATTATATCACTTATTACAATGATATGAACATTATGTAATTATTTAAGTTAATAACGGTCGTTTTGTCGATCTTTGGTACTTGAGTCAACAATAAGCTTCTTATAATTACAAGTTGTTTATGTGGTGAAATATCCATTATATCCAGAATTATATTCATGATTTATATGTCATATATATCTTATATATCCAGTATATACATTCATTTATAATATTACGTAACATTTAGAGGTAAGAAATGAAATGCACCGTTCATGGAGACGGTAAGCCGTACGTACGCATGAACGCTACTTTCATTTCAATTTCATATTTAATGGAACTAAATCATAATGATATAAATGTATAATATAATTCCAGTATAATATAGTGTATAATACCATTTACTCCATCCTTTATACATCCCACATATGGCATTAACGATTCAAATCACTTTGAGGGGGCGGTAGTCCGCACTTCCTAAAATGAAATTATCACGTTTTACCCATAATGGAAATCATAAAGTATGCCATAAATGAGAAATACAGAAGCATAAGTAAAACATAAACATATTATATATCATATATAAAAATAGTGACATCTTAATGGCCACCTTTGAAGGTGTTATATGAGTGTTGAACAATCATCGTTTCGTGAGGCAGAAATTCGCCATCCACAGAAACCGTATGTTCTTTAACCATTAGATGTAGGTGTGTGTAAGTGTAGCTCGAATCCTTCTTATAACAACATCCTAGTATATTGAGGATACTGGTGTTGTTACAAAAGAAATGAATAAAAAGAGTTTAGGGGGTTGGAGAAGAAAAATAAAACAAAACAACATTAGAAAAGACATTACCTCAAAATCGGGTAACTCTTTTGATTTGAGCTAAAGGCTTCCTTGGGAAGAGTTCTGCCCAAAGTGAGGCTTCTAGGAGTAAGGGAGGAATGTTGGGAGAGTATTTGGGCAGGGGTTGGCCGAGCCAAATGGCTTGAAAGTGTAAATGAAGTGGGAGAGGTGGGGGCCTTTTATAAGTGGAGAGGAGGGGCACTTTTGGAAAGATTGAAATGTTACATTATTTCAAAATGCTTTTCGGATTCTAAAGGTCCCACACTTATATAATTCGAGGCTAAGGTGATAAGGTTTCGAAATCTCCTCATCCAATTGGCTTTGGACAAGTGTAAGCCTTGGATTTTACATTATCTATTCAATTTATTAAAATCGTTAAATAATGAGGTCATCGCTGCATCATAATGATGTCATAAATAATTTAATTTATTTAATGTCTAAAATTATAAAAAAAATACTATGATGTAGGAAATCTTTTTAGCTTTCCAATGACTATTTATAATCAAAATTTGGACTTGTATAACCCCACTTAAAAATTGTTTTAGTAAAACAATTTATGTTAGTGTCATTTTCACTTTAACATTAAATAAAAAGTAATTTATGTTATTTCCCAACAAAAGTGGATCCATGGGGTCCCCAAGTTAGGCCATGGCTTGTCTTGGTCGGCCATGACTCAACCAATGAGGTTGGGACATGTGTCTAGGTCATTTCATATTATTAATGTATTATTTATACCTTAAACTACACTAATTACCACTAATCGCGATTAAGAACTTAAAAGTTACTATTCACCAAAAAATTATTTTGATCTCATTGAACCACATTTTACATCTTAATGACAACCATGTATGTCGGATTTTTGAAAATCAAATCACAGAAGTTGTAATATTTCATTTAAACGAAAAATCAGTTATTTAACTACCACTTAGTGGTTTCACTATTCATCAAAAATTGAAGTTTTTCAGAATAAGGCCAAAATTTCACCCTAAGCTATAATTGATATTCCGAATTCAAAAATGATGTCTATTTTACAAAATTCCAAACATATTAGTTGCATTAATTAATTTTATAATTAATTCCCGCTGTCACAACAAATAGCGTGTTTTTAAGAAACAATTTATATCAAAAGATTGGCAATTGTTTATGTCCAATTTCAATGTTAAATTATTTCTAATGACCACCATTGGATAAAATGGTAAAAATATATTCTAATTATACCTTAAAACCACTAAATAGTATAATTTATCACTATGAATTATTTTGATTAAAAAAGTTGTTTTAAGTATTTTTCACTATTTATAAAATTTTTGAAGTTCTCAGAAAATTACAAAAAATTAAACATAGGTTAATTTCAATATTAGGAATACAAAAATGAAGTCCATTTTGAAATATAAAATTTCTATAATTTTAAAAAGTGGTTATTACTATTCATAACGGCTACTTTGATTTGTCGTGATGTTTTAGAACTCGAAGTCGCGTACAATGCAAGCTATTGCATTATTGAAAGAGAGGCGTATCGTGGAAGCTCGGGGTGTTACATTCTCCCCTCCTTCAATAAATTGCGTCCTCGCAATTTGATATTTTTCTTTAAAAATAAAAGGTTGAAAAGAGACAATACCTTTGAGGAAAACCCACATCGGAAATAAGGTTAATAAATATATAACATTAAAAGAAAGCAGGATAATTACAAAGGTCACCCGATATAGCCCATTCTAGGATTATATAAAAATATGGATATGGAGGAGAAACAAACCATCAAGGTCTGATGGGGAGTTATAGAAAACAGGATTAGGATAAAGTTTAACCACAAGAAAATCACAAACTTGTGATTGGTTAAACGGTCATTGAATCCCCAGTTGGAAAAGTTAACCGACAACATTTTTGTTTTAAGTTACCTTTTATAATGTTGAGGAATTTATTTATGAGATTTACTAAGAATGTAAGGGAATATACATACTTGTTATGTATACTTTCATTCGTTAATAAATTTTTACCACAAACCCAACTTTTACTCCAAATGGTAACAGAACTCAAAAATATTCTATTTATCCTAATTGTATAAGGTTCAAAATGTTAACACATACCATTTAGATTAGTAAAACTATTTTGTAATAACCAGGGACTTCCTGTAGGCTAGTGGTAGGAAATAAAGGCTTGTCGCACTATGGTTGTGGGTTCGATTCCTGCAGCTTTGTCCGACGTGACGGTTTATGCCCCACCCTGCAGGTTGTCCTTTTTCCTAAAACTATAGTATTATAATATTCCAAAAATAATCTTCAGAAATTCTTTAACCTTAAACAATACTATCCATGGTTCAAATTAATCCATTCCAACCTTAATAGTTATCCAAAATACTTCTGTCCAACTCACAGTCCAAATTTTATAAGGAAGGTAAACATAATGAAGATCCTTTATCCCACGTAACAACATGTGAACACCTTCATCATGTATTCTTTTTAAACATACTGAATTACCATGATCCCTTATTCCTTATAGAATACTAGATATACTCCTTCTATACAAAAATGTATACAAAACATCAATCAGTTTCAAGGAAGTTAAGTATATCCAATATAATTTATCCAAATCAATCACGTCTTATTCCAAAATCACAATCTCAGTATCAAAACCATATTATGGTTTATCTTTCTCTCAACCATATATTTTCCAAAAATTTAACCTACTGTGGAGTAACTTTTCTTGGTTCCACACAATCTCAAGTCCTTGATGAAATAGTACTGCAGTACAATCCTTATATACTCCATAATTATTATAACCAGTACATCATTGATACAACACTCAAATTAAAAAAAATCTTTGATAACAACATAAGAACTCTAATCATTACTCCTCATCTGTGGTAGTATCATAACTTGATTATTATCCAATAACATCATTTGGGGCATGCTCTGATTATTTGGACATTGGTTTGCGTAGTGTCCCCAATCCTTGCAGAAGAAGCATTGTACATTTGAAACCATTTTCTTACCCTTGCAGTCACGCATTTTGTGTCCTTTTTCTCTACACTTATAACAAACTCCCATTCCCTTTAGGCAAGTTCCATGATGTTTCTTCCCACAATTACCACATATTGGAAAATTCTTCTTTCCCCTCATCCCTTTATCCATCATTCTCTCTTCCATCCCTTTCGTCTCTTGCTTCCCTTCAAATCCATAGGACTCAGAGAATTCTTTACTTATCCTATTAACACATGATACTATTTCTTCATATGTTGAGAACACATGGGAGACTATTTCCCTTCGAAATGTTGGCTTAATACCGTGAAAGATACTATCCTTCTTACTCTTTGGATCATACGTACTGCTGGAGTTCACATTCCTTCTACTGGGCGCCATTTCTATACAACGGCATAAACTAGGTTAGTTTATGAATCAAAATACATAATTCCATACTTGTAAAACACTTTACATAAATTGAACTATTTATGGATATAATCCATAATCATAAAAAGAAATGTTTTCTTTGAGTAAGTATGTACTCATAACCCTTCATAGTGGTTTGTAAGTAAAATGAGAATTATCCTAAGCATATCCCCCGGGAGTGTCGTAACCAAGAGTGCAGCAAGGCCCGTTGTCGTGCACCAGTTCCCGTTCGAGTCTAGCTCAAAGCGGTGTTTTCGGGTTTTACCCCTAGGTACATCTGTGCCAGAGCCGCCTCTACCTGCTCGTATCCAGACAGGGATGTATTTCTCGGAAAACTCATAACATCTCTATAATACCAAAATTCTAGGAAGTTCTTCTATACTAATCCTCAAAGTCTATCTTTGGGCTATGTGCTCTAATCAGAGTTTATCTAAATCTAGCTTCCAAGGTTAGTACTAAACTGCCTTTGATACCAACTGTAACGCCCCGACCCCAGCTACCCAGAGCCGGTGCGTTACTTCGTAACATTGGCATGATCACAAAAGATCAAGTCTCGAAAGACCGATTAGTTTAGTAGCCTTGGAAACACTAGATACATTCGTAAACGTTACATTACAACATAAAGTGAAAAACTAATAACAAAGTCTTCATAGTTCACACTCATATCCCCTTCTGACTATCCCTGCAGGTCATTCATAAAATACTTCTTCACATCCTGGAAAATATTAAAACATTGAAAGGGGTGAGCTCAGATGCTCAGTAAGGATAACAATAATGCGGAAGCCTTCATAAATAAACATTAACATTTAAGGCAATGTATAACTAAAACAAAAGCCTCTTAAACATGAACTTCAACATAATATGGCAAAAGTAAAATGAGATAATGCCATTTACTTCTTCACATGGATATTCTACTGGTCGAATAATCACATGTAATATCAATAACCACTTTCATAATGAGGGAATGTATAATGCCGGACATTCTGAAACACTTTGTCAAGGCCTCGGCCAAGACATCTAAAATGATTAAGGCCTCGGCCAAAACCATAAATCAAATTGGGAAAGGGCCTCGGCCAATTCCACGTCTAATTGTCTCATGAGACCTACCGATGCATCGAGGAGCTATAGCGGGCCCCACCCGTCACTTATTAAGTCCAATACATTCCTCATATGAATAGGTTTAAACATATCATAAACCATAACATAATCATATCACATAAAACATGCATAAAGGAAACATAACATTTCCACATTCCAATCACAAGATATCAATACAACACATTGATATAATAAAAACGCTTTCAAAACCATTTTCAATACCAAAATAAAAGTAAGTTAAAACTTTGTATTTATTTTTCATTAAAAAAAGTGATGGCTTGTAGAGGAAGCCGAAACTCAAATAATGGTCACGGCGGCGGAGAAGTCGTTGTCGCCGCATAAGTACGGAAAGAAAAACATTCCCTTTTTTTCGTTTAGTAAAACGCTTCGTGTAAAAAGATTCCTTTTGAATAAATGTAAAAGTCAAAGGGGTTTATACACCGTATAAAAGAAAGTTGTGTATAAAATAAAATATGCCTCAACGAAAGGAGATTGAGACGAAGTCCCATACAAAGATCATTTTTAAAATAAAATAGATATATTATGTGTATTCACTATAGGTACACATAAATAACATAAAAATACAAAATAGGAAATAATAATATCATGACATAATTTGAAAGTAGGAGATTAACCCAAAGAATGGAAGTTGGGTTAAGAAGATCCCTTACCTCGTGTCTGACTTGACTCAACCGTTCTTTAACCTCCTGAATAATAAACTAGAGTTAATATATACCTTATTAAGAACCATTTTCAACTTCATTATCCTTATTATATCACTTATTACAATGATATGAACATTATGTAATTATTTAAGTTAATAACGGTCGTTTTGTCGATCTTTGGTACTTGAGTCAACAATAAGCTTCTTATAATTACAAGTTGTTTATGTGGTGAAATATCCATTATATCCAGAATTATATTCATGATTTATATGTCATATATATCTTATATATCCAGTATATACATTCATTTATAATATTACGTAACATTTAGAGGTAAGAAATGAAATGCACCGTTCATGGAGACGGTAAGCCGTACGTACGCATGAACGCTACTTTCATTTCAATTTCATATTTAATGGAACTAAATCATAATGATATAAATGTATAATATAATTCCAGTATAATATAGTGTATAATACCATTTACTCCATCCTTTATACATCCCACATATGGCATTAACGATTCAAATCACTTTGAGGGGGCGGTAGTCCGCACTTCCTAAAATGAAATTATCACGTTTTACCCATAATGGAAATCATAAAGTATGCCATAAATGAGAAATACAGAAGCATAAGTAAAACATAAACATATTATATATCATATATAAAAATAGTGACATCTTAATGGCCACCTTTGAAGGTGTTATATGAGTGTTGAACAATCATCGTTTCGTGAGGCAGAAATTCGCCATCCACAGAAACCGTATGTTCTTTAACCATTAGATGTAGGTGTGTGTAAGTGTAGCTCGAATCCTTCTTATAACAACATCCTAGTATATTGAGGATACTGGTGTTGTTACAAAAGAAATGAATAAAAAGAGTTTAGGGGGTTGGAGAAGAAAAATAAAACAAAACAACATTAGAAAAGACATTACCTCAAAATCGGGTAACTCTTTTTGATTTGAGCTAAAGGCTTCCTTGGGAAGGGTTCTGCCCAAAGTGAGGCTTCTAGGAGTAAGGGAGGAATGTTGGGAGAGTATTTGGGCAGGGGTTGGCCGAGCCAAATGGCTTGAAAGTGTAAATGAAGTGGGAGAGGTGGGGGCCTTTTATAAGTGGAGAGGAGGGGCACTTTTGGAAAGATTGAAATGTTACATTATTTCAAAATGCTTTTCGGATTCTAAAGGTCCCACACTTATATAATTCGAGGCTAAGGTGATAAGGTTTCGAAATCTCCTCATCCAATTGGCTTTGGACAAGTGTAAGCCTTGGATTTTACATTATCTATTCATTTTATTAAAATCGTTAAATAATGAGGTCATCGCTGCATCATAATGATGTCATAAATAATTTAATTTATTTAATGTCTAAAATTATAAAAAAAATACTATGATGTAGGAAATCTTTTTAGCTTTCCAATGACTATTTATAATCAAAATTTGGACTTGTATAACCCCACTTAAAAATTGTTTTAGTAAAACAATTTATGTTAGTGTCATTTTCACTTTAACATTAAATAAAAAGTAATTTATGTTATTTCCCAACAAAAGTGGATCCATGGGGTCCCCAAGTTAGGCCATGGCTTGTCTTGGTCGGCCATGACTCAACCAATGAGGTTGGGACATGTGTCTAGGTCATTTCACATTATTAATGTATTATTTATACCTTAAACTACACTAATTACCACTAATCGCGATTAAGAACTTAAAAGTTACTATTCACCAAAAAATTATTTTGATCTCATTGAACCACATTTTACATCTTAATGACAACCATGTATGTCGGATTTTTGAAAATCAAATCACAGAAGTTGTAATATTTCATTTAAACGAAAAATCAGTTATTTAACTACCACTTAGTGGTTTCACTATTCATCAAAAATTGAAGTTTTTCAGAATAAGGCCAAAATTTCACCCTAAGCTATAATTGATATTCCGAATTCAAAAATGATGTCTATTTTACAAAATTCCAAACATATTAGTTGCATTAATTAATTTTATAATTAATTCCCGCTGTCACAACAAATAGCGTGTTTTTAAGAAACAATTTATATCAAAAGATTGGCAATTGTTTATGTCCAATTTCAATGTTAAATTATTTCTAATGACCACCATTGGATAAAATGGTAAAAATATATTCTAATTATACCTTAAAACCACTAAATAGTATAATTTATCACTATGAATTATTTTGATTAAAAAAGTTGTTTTAAGTATTTTTCACTATTTATAAAATTTTTGAAGTTCTCAGAAAATTACAAAAAATTCAACATAGGTTAATTTCAATATTAGGAATACAAAAATGAAGTCCATTTTGAAATATAAAATTTCTATAATTTTAAAAAGTGGTTATTACTATTCATAACGGCTACTTTGATTTGTCGCGATGTTTTAGAACTCGAAGTCGCGTACAATGCAAGCTATTGCATTATTGAAAGAGAGGCGTATCGTGGAAGCTCGGGGTGTTACAGGGGTAATCACGACACGGGCCCCGGGGGACGGGTTGTGATAGAAATTTTATTATCCTCCGGTTATTTCATGAAAATATAGTGTTTTCATTCATTTTCCTCAATAATGCACTCAAAATACCAAAAATATTTTTTTAAAAAATTTAGTTTATTTCATGTTATGGTTGAAAACACATTTTCTTCTATAAGCATGATCTCTAAAAATGTTTTTATGATGTTTTTTTAATATTATCATATAATTATTTGATTTATTTTAAATTTTTTAAATCATTAAAAATGGATAAAGTAAATATTTGTTTTATTTTCCAAATGAATGACTTAATGACTTTTCTACCAAAAAATTTGAAATAATATTTTCTTTAAACATACATGGCATGAAAACAATTTCCCATCATCATGACCATTAAATGATATAAATCATAATTTATATGTTTTATATGATATTATCACTGAAATTTTTTTGTATCATATTTGGGAAATTATAGATTTTAGATAATATATTTCAAAATAAAATTATTATTTTCTTAAAAAAATTCAATTTAATCTTTTAATGAACATATTTCCTTTATAATAACACTCTCTGATGTAAATTATGATTTAATAAGTATATGATCTGATGGTAAAATAATTTGTCATTTTATTATTAGTTTATTATAATGGTTATTTTTTTATGAAACTCATTCATTTTTTCCTAGCCATGACATGATGAAATAAAGAGTTGTTTATGAATCCTGTTTCTTTTCTATGGGTTATCATATGATTAAAATTTTACAAAAAACGTTTCTCTTCATTGGTTTGTATATGATGAATGTTTCATGATCATTTTGTAAACATATATATGGTTTTAATTATTTGATGACTGGGACCAAATGTATATTTCCATCAGTGCATTGAGTAAGGATTGATATCTGATATGATAAATAAGACTATAATGGGGAGTGTGCTTAGTTCAATAAGGGGTAATATCCACTATTATAGTCTTGTGAGTGAACCATGAATACTATTATGATTTGGTTAATGATCAAAATACTCTATAAAATTTTTGGGAGAAATCCTTGACTACTATGATTGACTATGGATTGAACCCAATCCATTATGATAGTCTTAGAAGTAATCCATAACTACAATGAAAATTATTTTTTGATGCTTGTCTATGTTCCACAAACTCAAGTCTTATTAAAATGTTATTCTATTAACCCATTTAATCTTAGATTATTTAATAATACCTTACTTATTATCTTCCTTGATTTATTCTGTGACTCAATATTATTATCTAATTTCTTTATAGTATAATTTGAAAGTGATATTCTCATGTAACGGTAGACATATGCCCATTTTCTATTTCTGTAATCCTTGATATCTTTCTTTAATAAAAAAATGAGCATCTCATGTCACCCTTTTTTAAATTTATATACCATTGGTTATGAAAAAATTTATGTATGTTATGTATAATAAGGGTTTTAGTTATGAAGAACTTAGTGGGAGTTGTTTTATATATTTTTTAATTTTTTTACATATCCATGTTCTAAAAGACACCAAACATTTATGGTCTTCCTGTGTGTATTTTTAAATGAAATTAATATTCATTTATTAATATGTAATATCTATGTATGAAAATATAGGGTCACTACATTTTCTATTAGAGGAGATGTATAGTAAACCATGTGAAAATAGAATGAAAAACTTTAGTGAAAACTTGGGGATAAGTCTATGGGCAGGATTACAAACGTAGTATTTGATAATGTTCATGAATGACCATGGTACTATTCATATTTCTTTATCATAAATGTGGGAAATATAGACATTATCTGAGTTAATACCATCTTATATATTCTATTTCCTTTTCCAAGGATGTAAATTGTATATTCTAATTGAATGAAGTGAATTTATTTAGGTGTTTATATGTTAGGATTCCAAGTATTATATCAGTTATATTTTAGAGATAAAATTTTGAAGCATCTATGGATTGTTTCATAGTGGTATTTGAAATCATATATTGAATCGTAACAGTAACAAAAATATATAGTTTAGTTGGGATAAAATGATTATTAACAATAATTGTATAGTATTGTTGACCTAGAAATTGGGTAATGATTCAATGTAAAAGTAATATAGTAAATCATTGATTAGGTTTACTGCATTTTTGGAATATACATAATGTTTTATGATGTTATTTTATAGATATGGATTGTGTTAATTTTTTATGAATATATGTTTTCATGTTTTTTCCTAAAATTATTGGATATAATCTTGGGTTTATTAGTTTAGAGTTGATCATAAGCTGAAAGGAATCAGAACCTAGTTTCTTAAATTATAATATAGATTATTTTAAATTTATTTTAATATTTAACATTGTTTTAGGAAGAATAATATATTGCGTTTTATATAACCCTTTATGATAGAAAATAATTTTAGGTCATATTAACATAATTGTGTGATATAAGTAAACATTAGGGATGAAAAATAATTTATTTTTATGGTGATATTTACAATATATCCAAATTAAATCTATTTATTGAATTTTAACTTTGTAGATAAATTTTAGTGATGATATTTTGGTGATGTTCACTGCATTATAAGGTTATATAGTTATTTATTATCGTGATTAATTAAATTTTGTGAGATTCTACTTTGTTTTGAGGTATGAATTTCTATTATGATTAACATGTGATTTAAAATAAAAGATTATTTGGGAAGAACTATACTAAAATTTTAATAATATAATATGAATGTTATAAGATCATCTTTTAGGATAAAAAATTCATAAATTTTGAGAATATTGATTATATTTGGGATGAAGGATTATCTATGAAATGATCTAATTGAAACCATAATTGTTATTATGAATATTATTGAGTATAATGTATTATTTAAACATTTGAATTTTATTCATTTAGGGAATTATCTTACCTTGTGATAACCCTTTTTGGATAATTTATAAAGTTAGAATGAATATTTTAAAATTATATTGTGATCCATTTTTACTTATTTTTAGTGCTTCATACATGAAAAATTCATCTTAGATATTTATATCCTAGAGTTTGAGATGATGTGGAAATAGGTCGATGCACAAAAAATAATGAAATTTTACATAAAATATAGAAATAAATCGTGTATGTATATTTTCATTAGTTCCCTATCATGATAGTAAAATAATAAATCAATATTTAGAAAAATATCTTTACAAAAATATTAATCTTTTAACCTTATTTCCAATGAATAGATAGTGCAAGAACCCAGATCTTCATCTCACCTATGGATCTTGAATTCATATTTTTTTATAAAAAAGAAGAAATGGGAATTTTCTAAGTATACACCATGTAATTATGAGTACATTTCGTGTACTTATGAGTACATGCCGTGTACCCGGGTTCTGCATACAACCGCGTACTTGCCTTGTAACGGCCCAGTACCGGGCTATGTAGGTGATCTGGAAAACTGCTTAAGAAGGGGACCTATTAAGGCTACTACAAATCATATACCTTTAGTGAACATGAAATGTAGTTTTATTATAAATTTGGAAATTAGAGTAGGGTCGCGTCTCATCCTCAGAAACCTCTTCTTCTAGTAGTGGTTTGTATATGGGTTCAATGAAATGGACGAAGAACTTCAAACCCCTGTCATTTCTCTATTCAAGCTCATACTGAGACACTGCAAGGTGTTCTAGAATCCTGCTGGTGAGTTGTAAACACCCCTAGAGCCTTTCTTCAGAATTATTTATCTCTCCTATTGTATTTAAGGTAGCTAATTTTTCATTGGTTTGTATATATATGTCGTTTTAGGCAAATTAAAGGGCCAAAATTCAGGGATATTTATCGTACGACATCAAGGTAGGTTGTTAGTGTCTATCATTGTAAACATTTAGATTATATAATCTAAAAATGTCGTATACCATTGGTTTTGGTATTTCTTGTTTTGATGTTTGAACCTATTTAATACCTGTTATGGTTTGGTGGTTTGATTATGGGTGTTTAATTTTTTGTAAGGACAGGTACTTTGTTTTGGGACACCCCGTCACTACGTTTCCCATGATTGACTATTTATGGCCATTGGTTCTAGGTTGCCTATTATTCATGACCTGTTTTCATGCCTTGTTATTTTAGGATGAAGTTTCTGATTATGTGAGATTCCTTTGATATGCATTATGAAAGTAAACAAATAGGAACTTCACTATGTGAGCTTTACGTGGAAGGGTAATTTTGGTATGTTTTATTGTTATGTTGAACTAGGGGTATTGAATTTAAGAGATTCCAGTTGGTCATCAACCTGGGGTTTTAGACCATGAGAGCTACCAATGTGGTCACAAATAATTTACATATGCTATTTCGGAAAAGGTGTATTGACCATGAGAGCTACCCAGGTGGTCATTCATAACTAATTAGTTCTAATTTAGAATAAAGGGCCAAGACCATGAGAGCATCCCATAGGGTCATTATTAAATGACTGCTATTATGTTAGACTAGGGGATTAGACTATGATAACTTTCCAAAAGGGTCTTTATTAAATAATTGAATGATTGTGAAAAGTTTTCCAAGCCAGATCCCAAACATGGACCCAGTCTTACTTCTTTTTTTAGATGATCTTCCGAGACATCTGTTTATTTACTATTACATAGTGGGATATAGAGATTTGAAAAGGCCCCGAGATTACATAATTCGAATGATCAAAAATAAATGTGAATTAATGTAATTGAAAAACTATAGGATTGTTTACTTTTGATTACATCTTGGTTTATTTCTTTATTTCATCATATTGCCTAATATATATATTCACTAAGAGTTAGGTATAGAACTTTTCGTGGATGCATACTAGGATTCATCTCACACCCTATGCAGGTCTTGCATTGGACCTAAGTATGTTGTATGGTTGTAGGTAGAGATACGGGAAAGCACCCTTCCTTATCTAGTACTTGATTGCTGTTGGAGGTGGAGGGAATGAGACTAAGATGAGGCTTGCGATACTGCTGGAGTTTACTTGTTTTCTTTTGTACTTTGGTATTTGTATTATATGAAAACATTGTGACTTTCATAGATGCATTACTATACACATGTGACATGCATCATTTATACATGATTCAATTGTAATATTACTACCAGTATTCTGTTATTTAATTTTTTGTATAATATTATAGCTTCTACTATTGTTTACTATTTTCATTCTGCTGTGTATTCTATGCCAATGAGGGAGACATGGGGTTTGTAAACTATTGGTAGAACACCCTATGTACTGGGAGTACATGGAATTATATTTTCAGTTGTGTATTTGACCATGTGACTAAGAACATGGGTGGATAAAACTTATGTAGTACATGCCATGTTTAGAGTGAACATCTCATGTAGTGTTAAACGAGTAGGACTGTGTAGTTCTAGCCATGTATAAGTACATAGGCATGAGGGGATATTCAAGTACACACCATGTCTCATAATGAACACGCCATGTGTATTGGGTGTTACACGACTAGGTTGATAGAGGTACACACCCCTTTTTATGTTTAAGGGAACACACTGTGTAGTGGTTCTACACTGCATGTAACCCTCCATTATAAGGAATGAATGCTTTACTTCTCCTATTCCATTCTTAAACTACTATGTTTCTATCCTTAATAATCTTGAACTGAGGAGTGTGCTTGATCTTGCAGAGTCAGACGACCAAGACGTCCTCTAGTAGGACTCCATGTACAGGGCGATGATAATATATCAAAAATGGTAGATCAGGGACTACCAGCAGATCATCCTCTTATTCCCATCTTGGAACCAACTGTTATATGATATGTAGGTCTTCATGCATAATTTTGTGAGGGATTTATAAGGATTATTTAGTCTTTTTAGGGAGCACCACTTCCTTCCTCTTCTATGACAGAGTAGATGAGGATGTTCCAACACCAGCTTCCTCCCATTTTATTAGGGTATGGAAGACCAAAGGCTGTAGATTTATCTTTAGAGGCCATGCTTTCTATCTCCGAGCATATGGAGATGCCTACAGAAAGGAGAGAGAAAATTGTGATGTGTATGCTATGTGATTCCTCCAAGAGTTTGTGGGATGTTATATCACATGCGATACATCATCAAGACATGGATTGCGAAGAGTTTGAGAGGACCTTCTATGATTAAATCTACCCCTAGTAGTTAAGGGATGAATGAGCCCATGAATTCATGTATTTGGAGTAGGGAACTATTTTATTGATGGATTATTCTTCTCTTTACAAAGATTTAATGATTCACACATATTTTTGGAGGTGATGAGTTAATACTGTCTAAGATGTTTGAGGATGGTCTCAAGTATGAAATCAGATCATAGTATAATGTTTTCATGCTAACTTCAGTGACTGATATAGTAAATCATGCACTGATTACCAAGAACAATATGAGGGAGTTGGGAGCTATGAGATAGTGCAGTTCAGCATCTTGGTTTGGTACTCATTTGAATGATTGCAGGAAGTTCCTCATGGAGCTTTCATGTATTTTTTCTTCCAATAGAAGGTATTTTTCTCTAGGTACCATGGGATATGAATCCAGTATATGATGAGTGGGAATACAAGAACACATTGCCCGAAGGACCCATTCAAATTCCGATCTTGTGGTAAGATGGTCCATATTCATTATTTTTTTAGGAAGCTCTCACCAGCATTGAGTGAGAGGGGGTATATTATGAATCTGCATCTAGGATAAGGACCCCCAGTTTCTCATAAATTAGGGAATTGGTGTTCATCGGGCCGAGGTGGTGGTCATGGCCATGTGAATCAGATGACATGTTTCTAGAGATAAAAGGGTGGATTATCTTAGGGTATCTAGGTAGGGTCACAGGGCCACTTTATATTTTAGACTACTGTGATAAAATAGAACCGTCAAAATCAGGATTCCAGACTCTCTACCGTTATAGGTATGATCATAGTTGCCTGAGTTTTAGCTGCTTCTCTTTTTGATATAGGGAATTCCCATAGTATTATATATGTTTCTATTTTGGAGAGCCTTGGTCTCTATATCTTTACTTTTGATAATTTTTTGATTCTAGACATATCATTGGGGATTAGGAAAACTAGTTTACATTATTGCAATGAGTTTGCTCTTGGGGTTGGTGGGTGTCACTTCTCATGAGAACTCTATGTCTTAGAGAGGAGAGGCTTTTATTTCATTCTCATAATGGGAAGGTTGGTCTCATGTCGGGCCATTGTTGACTAATATCATCACAATGTGAGTTTCACGTCACATGGGGGTATAACATCTCTATACAAGGGTGAATTGGATTTATAGGTTAACTAAAAAGTACCTAAGAAACATGGGTTAGTAGGAATTACATTCTAGATTTCCAGTTTATATCTGAATGACTAGGGGACCTCACATATGAAATTTCCTCCAGTGGTATAATGTTTCAACATGTATTTCTAGAAGTATTTTCAGGTTTAAATCTAGATAGTGGGGTATATTTATCCATTGAGCTTGTTCTAGGTGTGTCACCGGTGTCAATTCCTCTATATATGATGGCTACACTAGAGTTACACGATCTCAAGAAGCATTTAGAGGAGTTGTAGGTGAAGATTTTTGTCTGACCTGATACTTCTCCTTGGAGTCACTTGTCCTTTTTACATAGAAGGAATATGGTACCCTCAAACATTATGTGGATTATTGAATTATGAACCAATTCACAGTCAAGAACTGAAATCCCTTAATTCAGATTGATGATTTCTTTGATCAGTTTAGACGTGCCTGGGTGTTCCCGAAGGATGAATTGAGATCTGGTTATAATCAGTTGCGTGTTAGACCATAAAATATGCATATTACATACTTTTAGAGAAGGTATGTTCAATACATGTATTTGTTTATGCAATTTGGTATCTCCAACACACCGACCATTTTCATGGCACTGATGAACCGAGTGTTACATCCTCTCCTGGTTTCATTTACTGTAGTCTTTTTAGGACAATATCTTGGTGTACTCCCAAAATCAAAATGACCATGTTGTCCATCTTGAGATTGTATTTAGTACAATGAGTGGGAATTAGTTAAATGAAAAGATCTCAAAATTCCACTTTTTCCCAGACCAGATTCATTTATTAGGACATATTATCTCTGAGATATGAGTATCATTAGACCTAGAGAAAGTGAGAGTGGTAGTTTCTTAGAGGCATACTAAGAACATCTTTGATGTATGGACATTTCTAGGGCTGGATGGTTACTATATTTGATTTATACAAGACTTTTCATGCATATAAGGGACACTGAAATGCCTGACTACGAATGGTGTAAAGTACATGTTAGAAGATTCTTACTATTCAGCCTTTCAGAAGCTGAAAGGGAGATTAAATTCAACACTGATACTAATTCTCTATTGAACTTGACAAGAGTTACACTGTTTACTGTGATGCATTAGGTATCAGGTTTGGAGTAGTACTTATGTATGGGGAAGGAGTTATTGAATATTTGTCTCAATATTATATGTCATGTGAGAGGAATTACATGACACATGATCTTTATTTAGCTACAGTAGTGCATGCTTTTCACTGTTGGAGACATTATCTTTTGGTAGAGCATTTTGTGGTATAAACTGGCCACAAAAGTCTCAATTAATCATCAATCATTTTGATATGAAGTTGAGAAAGTGAAGGTGGTTAAAGTACCTTCACTCTTTTGAAACTGATCATGCCTACAAACCTAGGAAAAGAAACACAGTACCTGATGTGTTGAGTAGTAGAACGTAGATAAATACATTTAAAGAGGCCAGTAGTGAGTGGTAGCTTATGGATATGTTCTCTGAGATGCATTTTTAGGTGTATGAAAAATGGGGGCAGATGTTTCTTTCCTTTGTATCTATTAACTCTACTCTGTCGGATTAGGTGAGAGTGAGGCAGTTATCTATTTCTGAAGGCCTAGTCATATGAAAGAGTGTGTCAGTGTAGTACCCTAGTCCAGGGTGGACTATAGGCAAGGATGAGGTTTTTCATTTTCATGGATGTTTATGGTTGTTAAATGACATACGTGGGAAGTTGATGCGATATTTTCATTCCTAAATAAGGAAAGATCATCATGGGATCACCAAGCTGTATCGAGATCTACATCATCAGTATTGGTCGCTAGGAATGAAGAGGGATGTTGTAGGTTTTGTTATGAGATGTTCCACATGTCAGCAAGTGAAGGTGGAGCATCAACAACCGAGAAGGATTTTACAGTAGTCACCCATTCCAATGTGGAAGTGGAATGACGTCATGATGGATCTCATGATAGGTTTACCGAGGTCTCCTTGAGGGAATGATTCTATTTGGGTTGTTGTTGATAGACTCACGATGGTTTCAAATTTCTTACCAATCAAGTAAAAATTAATTGTTAATGAGATTGGAAGGTTTTTCATCCAATAGATAGTATGTTTTCATGGGGTTCTACACTCTATCATCTTGGAAAGGGAAGATCGTTTTACTTCTTGTGTCTGGTAGGGGATATAGATGGCTTTGGGTACACAAATAATTTTGCATGCAACTTACCATCCCACGATATATGGCCAGTCTAAGTGCACGATTCAAGTTTTAGAGGGAATTTTTTGAGCTTGATTCCTAGATTTAGATGAATATTAGGAGAGACACATACCCCTAGTAAAGTTTTCCTACAAAAATAATTTTCAGGAAAGGATTTAGATGGATCCTTATGACACTTTTTACGATAGACTATTCCAATCAAACCTTTGTTAGATAGAGGTAGGATAGGTAGCTATGATGGGACCTCATCTTGTCCAGGAGTCCATGAAGTAGGTGGAGTTGATTTGGAAGATGATTTATACAAAACAACCATTACATAAATCTTATGCAGTTTGATGGAGACGACCTCTGGAGTTTGAGGTCAGATATTAGGTTTTCTTACATGTCACACTAAGGATGGGAAATTGGAGGATTAAGAGAAAGGGGAATCTTTCAACGATATAAGTCAGGTCATTTGATTTGTTGGAGAGAGTCAAGAAAGATTCCATTTGGATGTAGTCACCTTATATGTACCGTGATATGCACAAAATATTCCATGTTTCTCAGCTTTGATGTCACTTTCTAGTCCCGTCCCATGTTTTTTAACCCGAGGTGGTTGAGTTGGAGGTGGATGCATGCTTTGAGGAGCACCCAATTCAGATTGTGGATCACACTACAAAAGTTATCAACAACTAGTATGCTCTTCTAGTATGGGTGTTATAATAGCGCGTACAGGTATTTGATTATACTTGGGAGAGGCAGGCTAACATATAATCACAATGGATAGAGTTGTTTGAAGTTTATTCTTTACCACCCATGGAAGTGAAACTTAGGGATGAATTACTTTAAGAGGGGTGGGGAGTTTTTAAAAACCAGGATCTTCATTCCTGGTATAGATCATGAATTATGGATGTTTTTTAGGGAAAAAAAGAAATGGGAATTTTCTATGTACATGCCGTGTACATATGAGTACACACAGTGTACCCGGGTACCACATACAGCTGCATACTATCCATGTAATGGTTGAGTACATGGCCGTGTAGGTGTCTTGGAAGACTACTTATGTTTGGGGGCCTGTTAAGGATACTACAAGACGTGTACGTTTAATAAACACACCATGTAGTTTTCCTTTAAATTAATAAATCAGAGAGGGGTTGCAACTGATCCTCAGAACCCTCTTCTTCTAGTAGTGGTTCGTTTAGGAGCCTGAAGAAAGGGATGAAGAACTTATAACCCCCAATTTCACTGTTCGAGATCTGATTGATAGGCCAGAAGGTTTTTTGTAATCCTATTGGTCAGTTATCAAAACCCATAGATCCTATCATCCTAAATATTCATCTATCATGAGTTATTTTAGGTTGGTAGTTTTTCATTATTTTATATATCTCTACTGTTTTACATTGATTCAATGGTCGACGTTCAAGCATATCAATCATACGACATCAAGGTAGAGGGTTTGTGACTTTTTTTGTTCATCTTTGGATTATATATGTTGAACGTTCTGTGTACCAATGGTTGGGGTATTGCATGTTTTGATGTTCGACCCTATTTATTATCTGTTATGGTTTTGTTCTTTGATTAAGGGTTGTTTCATTGATGTAAGTCTTTCTACCTTGTTATTGGACACCCCATGGGTGCGTTTCTCTTTATTGGTTGTTTCTGTCTGTTGGTTCTAGGTTGTATATTTGTATTTCATTGTTTACCATGACTTGTTTTCTTAGGTTGGAGTTACTAATTACATACGATGCCTATGATATGAATTCTGAAAGGTAACCTAGGAGAATTTGGCTGTGAGAGCTTCTCGATGAAAAGTTATTTATATATGTTTTTCCGTTATGTTGACCCAGGGGTATTGACTGTGAGAGCTTCTAGGTGGTCATCGACCTGGGGGTTTAGACCATGATAGTTTCCCAAGTGTTCATTTATAATTTACTAATGATTTTTTGACCAAGGGATATTGACCATGAGAGCTTCCCATGTGGTCTTTTGTAATGGATTAGTGCTAAGATAGACCAAAGGGGTTAGAACTTGTGAGATTCTCAGAGGGTCAATATGAAATGATAACTATTATGTTAGACCAGGGGATTAGACTGTGAGAACATTCCCAAAGGATTTTTATTTAATAATTGAATGATTTTGATGAGTCTTCCATGCCAGAGAAAATGCATGGACTCAGTCAAACTTGTTTGTTCAGATGGTATTTTAAGACATCTATTTTGTTACTATTCCATAGTGGGATATAGAGAATAGGATAGTTACTAATATTACAAGGTTTAAATGATGAAAAATATATTCAAATGAATGTAATTGAAAATATATAGGATTGTTTACTTTTGAGTAATTCCTAGTTTATTTATTTATTTATTCATATTTCCTCCTATATAAATATTCATCAACTGATAGGAAAATATATTTTTGGAGGTCCCTACTATGATTCGTCTCACACTATGTTTGGTTCATGCTTTGGACTCAATAAGATTATATGTTTGCACATATTGATAAGGGAAAGCTCCCTTCTTCACCGGGTACTTGATTGTTATTGGAGGTGGAGAGCATGAGACCCAGCTGAGGCTTGCGATGCTGCTGGAGTTTATATGTTTTCTTTTGTACATTGGTTTATATATTTTTTTTCAAGCATTGTTATTTTTTTGGATACTTTATTAGACCCATTTGAAAAGAATAATTTATATATTCTCTAGTTGTTATATTAATATCAGTCTACCTCTGTTTATTTGTGTGGTATGGTATTACTTATTCCGCTATTGTTTACTATTTGATTTTTTACTGTGTATACTCTACCAAGGGGGGGAAGAGTTTCCCCATAATCACAGAGTGTCCCTCGCTGCAAGTTGGAAGCCTCTAGAATTTGTGGAAATGTGCTTGAGGTAATGTTACCAACTAGGATCAGGGCATCTTTGGGTGGCACCTAGAACCGGGATGTTACACATGGTATCATCACCCATTAGAGATTTCAGGTTTTGTAGTCATTAACATTTCTCAAACCATTTTCCCTATCATTATCAATCAAAATATTGGTGATATTTTTATCTTTGATTTATATATTTTTACTTATCACTAATTTTATAATTTTCTGAATCCTAAATTTGTTTTATTTTTGTTTACCTTCCTATTTCCCTTTCTTCTTTTGAGGATTTTTTATTAATCATTTTAATTGTATGGGATTCCAAAATGAAAATTTCAAATGTGAAACCATTGATTACATATGAAAATGATAAAATTTAAAGGATTCCATTTATTAGAGGTCTTGAGAGAATGTATCACACCATGGTTTTAAAATAAGAACAATATATTTGATATCATATATGACATGCAATAACAAACTTAAATAAACAATGAAATATTATTATTTAATTATGATAATTATAAACTAGAACTGAAATTTATGGATACGAATTGGATTAAATAATGTAGGAAATATATAAAATTAACCAACTGAATATAAATTTATTAATTAATTCTTATGAGATAAACATTCCATTTTTAATAAAGTTATATTGTACCTAAAAATAGATTCCATCTAAAATTATTTTATTTTTTATATATATAGATTTTGATTTTATTTTTTTAATATATGTAAAATATTAATTTTAAGAAATAAACTATATTCTATTAATAATAATATAATATTATCTTAAGGTGTATTTCTAGTTTTTTTCTTAAAAGATTGATGTTTTAGTGAATAGTGAAATTAATAAATTTTTTTGAGAACTATAGTTTTATTTCTAGAATGCATAAAGTTTCATTTTTATAATATGTTTGGAAAGTTAATTTAGTTTTATTATGTTCCATATAAAACAATTATGTTCATTATTATCTAACTTATTTTTGGAATTTGGTATAAATAAATTTTAATAGGTAAAAAAACATTTATATGAATTTTTTTAATGCACAAAATGTGTTCTTATCATAATAATTCAAATCAATCAGAAAAGGTAAATTATTTTTAAAAGGTTTATTTTTCATATATTACATATCCAATTTTTAGAATTCATTTATTATTTTCGTAAGCATAGGATTAGAATAAACCATGTTTTATGTATAAAAATATATTTTTCTTAAAAAATTTATTTCTTCAATATTTATATGCTTATTTTTTAAAATTAATTTCTACTTATTAAAAAAATTAATAAAATTGAATTAATTATATGGAATCATGAAGTTCAAATTTTTAAAATAGGAATCTTTTATTTTTTTTCAATATGAATAGTAACAGTGTTAAAATTTGTCACACCGGTAAATGGAAAATCAGATTACTCTAGTTTAAAACTAAGTGATAAGGACAGAAAATTTCACTCTAAATGTTATTTGATAAATATAACTTTAACCTTATAAAAATATGATAAAAATTTATTTTTATGTGTTCATTTTTTCCTGGAAACGATCAATATATTATTAAAAGCCAAAAAAATGTCACTCTCTTTGTTCTAAATATTTTTATTTGTTCATATACATAAAAAAATTGTTATGAACAATTATTAATATCCATTTTATGAAGAATAAATTTATATTCATTTTGGGAATTTATTAATATTTTTTATTAGTTAAATAATTATGTTAAACTCTTGTGTAACATTGTTAAAATATTTTTTCAATTAATTGAAAAAATAATTAAATGTTTTTTAAAAATATAAAAAATAATTAAATTTGAATGATTTATATTGTTACATAAATTTTATATTATAATATGACATATTATTAATTTTTTAATGTATTATAGTTGAATTAAAACTCTATATTTATGTATTTTTATCAAAGTAAATGAATAGTGTCAAAATGTACAATTGTGGTTTTTTATCAAAGAAATACATTATTATGTTATTTAGAAATTAAAAAATATCTAAATAGAATAATTAAGATATTTTCTCATGAAAAGTTTTGTCCTTTTCCATTAATGAAGAAATATATACCTTATAAGTAAACTTATAAACCCTTAAGGGCGAAAGATTGGTTACCGTGGTTAATGTTAAAATATGATAACCAAGGGGTTAAAACAAAACAATAAAGTTCAAAAAAGCACATAAACCTACCCAAATTTAATTTCATAATTTGATTTAGACATCAAAAAAATTATATCTTCAGATCCCCAACATTTGAGATTCATTTGGGAAGTATAATTTATCTATAATATTTTAATAATTTTAGAAGTACAATGACTGCCCCACCCTTAAATTATTAAAGGTATCCCTTCCTTTCCATTCTTCACATAACTACGAGGCTTCTAGATATACCACTGTAGATACCCACAAGCTTTCCATGTCTAGAATCAATGATTGGATGAGCATACTCTTCCATTATATGTCCCGAATACTCAATGAGAAGTTAATATTTTCATGGCTGGTTAGTTTTTTATGAATTTATAGATGTTATACTTTTATATCTAAAGAGTAGGGAATAGAAAAAAGGATATTTAAGGATTGTTTTTAATTCCATATGTAATTATATACTATACAAAAAATTTACCAAGTGTAAATTTCAACTATTTAAAGTTTCATTATTTGGTAATATAATCTTAGAAAGGATATAAATGTAACAAACCGAATCGAGATACCCTCCCAAACAAACAAAAAACCTAATTTCCCATACACCCAAAGGGCAGTACCAATCCCCATGGTCTAGCGAATATCACCCCCACCTCAACAAAAACCATATTGAACAATTTTGGATAACCTAATGTAGATGAATTGTAATCAATATACATAATAGAAAGATAAATTGAATGACAAAACAAAAGAAAATACATTTCATAACTAAAACCTGAATGGATAAGAGATATAGATTAGAGTATTCAAGACAAACCAAATTACATGTCCCAAAAGGGAAACTGATAGAAACTGACTACTTACATAATACTATAAGAAATATCCCACTATCTCACCACCAACTACCTGATGATCTTGGTGGAAAACCTCTACACCTCAATGAAGCACCTTGCCTTTTCCAGATTCATAAGCAATAACCAGTTCTATAAACTACCAAAAGGGGTGTTAATTTTTTTGACATAAACATGATAAGTAATATGACATTCAAGTGTTCCATATCACGTCTCTATATAAATAATTTCAATGTGTATATTTTAAAGATAACATGGAAAGAAAACGTTATAGTAGTTAATATCCAAATCATTGTGAATATTTCACTTTTTCTATAGTTCAAAAATAAGCTATGTAAAATTATTTGAAAGCCATGTTTCTAAAAATTTAAAACAATTAATGGATGCTATATCTAATCTACAATAATAAAAATCTATAAAATGGGCAAATCATTCTAAGGGAACACCATAGTCCAGGCTAGTAGACTACTCATACAAAAATCATCTGGTGTATAATTAGGTCCCTCGATCATTGGATTATGGAGTATAGAAACACCCCATGAGTAACCCCCACCAATAATGTAAATATCATGTCTGTAGAACAAATGGTCTAGGGTCCATAAGAACACACAATGTGTGAAATACATAAAAAAACATAGATTATTGACCTAATCTACACCATCAACTAATATGACCATGATATCCCATTTGTTGAATTTTTTTTAAAAAATTGAATGGGATTTTCAAAATGAATTGCAAATAAAAAATGTAATTCACCAATCCGACTTTGAAAAAATCATTTCGAATGCTTTGACATCACCCATTTTACATTAAAAAACTAAGGGGAAAACCAATGTTTAAAATAAATTTGTTTATGTATAGAAAAAAATCATACCAACTCATTTATTAAATATATTATAAAATAAGAGAAGTAAAAATTTATTTAAAAAAGGATTTATATGAAAACAGATAAAAATATAATTGGTCAAAGACAACCAAAATGGGAGAAATTGACACTAAAAAGAAGTATAAACACAATGAAAGAGGCCTCATAATTGATTCGCGTATCTTAGAATGACATTACATAACAAAAAAGACCCCGGAGACGATATATCACAACATAATGAAAAGAACACACACATGTCACACCATTACCAATAAATGACTAGCAATTTTACAAAGATCTCACTACACATATAGAAAGGATTAAAAAAACATCACTATATGGTTGATGAATCTAACGAAAAACTCCACATATCTACAACGATTAGTAGAAACAATGATGAAAAAACTACACTTTCTATGGAGAAGTTACTCCACTACAATGGAGATTGAACATTGAAATAAGGATCATAAAATGACCAGAAAACCCCATAATCTCCTTGATTTGACTTGGATTAAATTGTTGGGATCTATCTAATTAATAATAAAAAATGCAGAGAGTTTCTTGATAAAACCTTCGAGTCGAAAGGATTTACTGCCTAAACAAATTATTTACGACATCAATATATCATAACTCATATAAAATAAAAAAGTGATATCCATGAGTTAAATTTTCCATTTTTTAGGATTTTATGGGTTAAAACAATTTTTTACAGCATCAAAAGGAATGTTCAGAGTAAAAAAGAGTTTTACTTCTTGAAAGATTCTTATAAGGTAAACCATATAATGGTTGGTGACTAAAAAATGACTTATTGAATAATATATTTTATCTGATGTCATCGTGTTCAAGAATCAATATACACCCATAGTTCTATAGTAACTCCCAAAAACAACTCATATTCCATTTTGAACCCAGGACAGAAGCTATTTAACATGAAAAATTTTGTACCTTTTATCCAATATGTTAACATTTCCCCAACATAAAATTTTCCATCCCTATTAATTCATATGGAATAAGGGTACACTAAAATTTTGTGAGGACACTATTCCCTCCTTGATGATCCATTAACTTAGGTCTCTTGAAAAATAATTGATTATCTCCATAAAACTCTAACCAGTGGGATAGAATTCCAATTCAGGGGTTCCATAGAAGAATCAACAATCTCCATTTGATTATCTTTAATAGAAACATCTGGATACAACTCATTCTCATCCAAAATTAGAACATGAAAGGGATTGGGATATTACTTCATAATATTTAAAATGTGTAAAGCATCACGTATACCTATGATACAATCTTGTAATACCAACTAATAGTCATACTACTAACCTAAGTCAATCAGTGACCTCAAATGGTCCAACATATTACAAATCCAACTTTCTATGTTTCCCAAGATGATTATTACCCAACCAATGAATAACAATTAGGAAATCCCAACCACAAAATAAAAACTCCCAAGAATGGAATTGATGATCCAAATAAGATCTATTCTAACTCTATGATATAGCTAGAAAATGAGGTAAATAATAAATCCTCACTGAAATATCCTCAATGAGATTCATTTACATGTGGGTGTCCTCACCCACATTAGCACAACAAATAGGTGATCTACATAGGAAATTGTACAATGCCTTGAAGAGATTCGTTATGATCAATGAATGATAACTATTATTATATTAAATATCATCTAGTTCAAGAAAATTGTCCCATGATCCACTTAAATCCAAAATTTAGGCATGGAGAATATCCTCATGAATCTAAATATCATGCTCTGTATATCAATCTATCTATGGATGGTAACATTTACTCACCCAAACCCAATTCCCCATAACCTATTCTGTAATCTTAATAAAATGGGAGGTAAACTATAATCCCAAATAAAAACAATGGTAGTGGAACACCATGCATCCTCACAACCTAATGTGCATCCCACATTACAATATCATCATCATTGTTGTTGTACTTGATTAGAATAAACTACCATCACACGTAAAAAAGAATTTTTCCATTACAAAGGCTATATTAATAAAAAAACTAGCCCATTGACATATTAACCCATTTCCAAATAGGCAATGGATGAATCTAGATAAAATCAGAATGTTTTTTATGTTGTACCATTATATTCTACAAAGTGTAATAATAGAGGCCATAATATATAATGTCGTGCCTCATACCCGGACACCAGAAATGTCATTTCATTCCATTTTACATCTACATATAGCCCATATAAATGGACCACAAATAACGATGAAATTTAAAAAAATTCCACCGTACATATTCATTGATGACATACCAATCCCAAAAGAAATTAATAACTTATAATTGGGGAGGCCAAATACAAATGGTCACCCCACCATAATGGGGTTTTCTAATTCCTCTGAACTCATCATAATGCTAATCAATATCCAAACTAGACTCAATGAGAGATGATTATAATAGAGATATATTTAGAATTATACTTGAACCATCCTCCTGAGAATCTAGATGTAGTGAAATTAATATTTCCTTTAGGTTTCACTCATCCATTAATTTGAAGATAGAATATTATAATAGTTTCATACAAAGATCAACAATGAGAACATTACCATAATCCACAATATTGGAAATGTTAAAATCAATCATTTGTGGTTATTACAACCATATTAAATATGAGAGATTCATTTATTTCAAATAAAAATTATATCATAGTCTCCAATAGTTATAAAAGACTTATAATTTCTCCCCCAAAAGATATTTCCACTAAAACAAAATTACATGCATAATTATAGAAATATCCAAAACATGTGTGGGGAGGTTCATCTCAGGCGGCCTAAGTTGATGAGATTCAATGTTTTCCACATAATAATCATGCAATAGAATAAAAAAACATCCCAGAATGAGAATTATCACAGTATAACACATACAATTTACTATGATTATGTTCTATTATAATAGGATATAATGATAAATGTTTTTTAAACTCCTCAAATTTTTATTGACATTTTTTCACCTATGAACCTGACCCTTTCCTAGAAAGAGTAGTCAATGATGCCACTATATTCAATATTTTATTTACAAAATATTAATAGTATCATAAATGTCTAAGGAATCTCTGAATCTTAAAGTACTTTGGTGTCTATTCCCACAAAAATGCAACCTTCACCTTCTACAGATAAATAGATATGAAATGTTATAAAATAATGTCCCATGATATCTTCAGTTCTTGTTCCCTTAAAATTAATTTTTAAATACCTCCATAAAAATAGTGGATAATTTTCATTTCAAAAAAAAAATTAGATGGTTCTTGTGCACGCATTAACACCATGAGTAAAAAAATATAGAATATTCTAACATAACCATAAATGTGTCGTGATACTGAAGACATATCTTAATCATGAGAGCCATGAAAATTACATGATCATTAATAAAACCAAAATAAATTACAATATATTAATAATCGGCATATTTAAACCATAAATCCATCATCGTTATATCAGGATCTCAATATATGAGTTGATGATGAATCAAACAAAGAATAATCTTCTAAAACAAATTTCCCCATTTCAACAGGTCAAAATGTAATCCCTGATGGGAAAAGGATATTTTTTCCTAATCACTTTATAGTTTAACATTATATTGTTCATGTAAAATTGACATGAAACATTTTCATTTATTGAATATAGTACTATGGTTGTCCATGGGAAAACACTATGGGGAATACAACCATACTCTATCAAATAAGAAAAACCAATCTCAAGCTGTTACTACTTCAATGGTTCCATTTGATATGAAGCTTTTGAGATAATCTATTTACTTGGAACTAGATCGATCATAATCACTACCTCCCTCTCTGTAGAAATACCATCTATGTCATATGGGAAAACATCAAGAAAACCCATAACAACCATGGGAAGATAAATGATTGAAAAAAATGCATTTCTATCAATTAAAACAACATACAAAAAATTCATAAACTCTTAGAGGGATGATAATGAAAGACCAGATCTTATATCATAGCCTATATGAATAACTTGTGAACTCACATCGGCATAAATGAATGAGACATCCAAATAATAAAAATCATCCTAAATATAATGAGGGATAAGACAATCCATCACATGGATAATTAAAAACATATCCAGACCGAGAATGATAAAATCTCAGACTAACTGTGAGTAAGATATCGATAGATAATGTGAAGTACCTCGAAACCACTTTTACATCCTCTCCCAAAGAGGTGTAACTAAGTCCATGATAAATTTGAAGATCTCCATTGTATTTTTAAGACATCATCAAAACAAGAAGATATAAAATATTTGGAGGGACTAATATTAAATAATGTTGTCACTATATAGGATAAAAAATATATTTTACCCTTCATTTTAAGTTGAACACATCCACCTCAATAGGTACCTCATAAACTATTTTAGGATTTTTCACACATGATACATGTGGAGAGGTCCATGTGCACCTTCAACTTTCTAGCTACACCATAGTGGACATTGGATCCAATGATCTGTGACTATAAAAAGGTGTATATGTGGTCAATTTGAACCTCTATGAATGGATTTGGTGGTGAAAACCATTTCACATATTTGAAAGAACATAAATAGAATGCAAAGGTTGACTAAAATGTTTCCACTAGTATAAAATATGAGGCACACTACTGACTATAACTATGGGTATAGAGGAGTCCCACAATGAGTAAAAAAATGCACAACTCCTATGGTGCCTGTGAAATTTTCACTTCTTTCCCTATGTGTTGTTGATGTAGTCTCTTGATTGACGAGAATGATGAGAAAAGAAAATAATTCTGACATTATTCATATCAACAATAGAAGGGTTATCTAATGTTTCCTCATAGTTATAAATATTTAGCAAAGATAACAATGATATGATATCCAGTTGGAAAACCTACAGGTATATTTCAGCTTTTAGTTGATCATTCTCTACCACTTGTGGAAAAAAACAAACCATTTACACAAACTGATTGGTGTAGTTGGACCCCAAAAGATTCCCTACTAGAATGAGAGGAACTCTAAATAATTTTCTATAATCAAAGACTCTATAAAGAGTTATTAGAAGAATAGTTTCATGAAACCCTTCTAGTCCTATCAAACATGCCTATATACCAATACTATTGAATCCCACCACCACCTTTTAAGGCCCTCATGTGTGAACATAACAAATATAAAATTGAAATTATTAGGTGTATCTGGTATGTTGTAAATCAGATCAATCTTTTTCAACATGTCAACAACATATTAGGGATTATTCTTACCCAAAAGGATTGTTATTTCTCACGTATGAACTCTCATTATTTTTCCCTTTCTCCTCCAACTAATTAATGTACCTAAAAATAGATATCTATCGTTCTTGTCATAATTTATGATATATATAGCTAACTAATAAAATGATAGGCTCTATATGTTTTTAACTATTTCGGGATTACCTTGAGGATCACTAGTTTCACCTTCTTATAGAAACCGTGGAATATTATTCAAAGTAAAATAACTACACAAAAAATATATGAAGTGATCATAACAAGTGATAATATTAGTGGAAATATAACACCATAAAAATTAATTGATATTAGGATCATGAAATCAAAAAATGAGACATGAATCCCAACAACCCATGGTAACTTGAGTCTCATCAAAGAAATAGTGGTCCAGGAGCTCACTATAGCCTACCCCTTAAGTCACAACATTCCTATCTATTGTTTACCAACATACCAATACTAATACTAAGATTTATATGATTCCAATTTGTAAGAAACCGACCAAGGATACCATCAAAAATATGAACCTGAACAATTCTTCCACATGAATAAAAGGAATTTCCAATCCCCACAAGATGGATAATAGAATCTAGGATATAGAAATATCTATAGGTAATTGTTTCTCACAACATGAACAAATAACATAGTATAAATAGATATAGTAGAAATAAATATTAGAAGTAAAAAAATTCCATTATTGAAAGATAACTTCATGAGTGATAACTATCAATGCCATCATAATAAATCCAAAGTACAAGTCTAACAAAAACATACAACTGATAGAAACTGAGTCCTCCAAGTGATAACATGGGAAATGTCCCACCACATCACCACCAAATTTCCATAACCAGCTAACATGAATCTCCACCATCTCACATCACCACTTTTAATTTCCTTTCACCATGTTATAACCAACTCCAAATTCCATTAAAGGGGTGAGCATGGTGGTAGATAAAGATACTTGATAGGATCAAACAAGATGATCTATATAATGTAACTTTACAAAAAAAAAGAAAAATATCACATTAAGGAGAACATATAGTGATAATAAAAAATGCAATTGTGATCTATGTCATGCTAAATAATTACATGATTTCCATAGTTCTAAAATAATATAGGTAAAATAGTTTGGATAATTAATTTCCATAAAAATTTATCAATGTCAATAAAGGTATATTATATGAATAATGATATAAATCCAAAGAATAGGTAAATCATTTCAACGGTTCACATCATGTCAAGATGGTAGACTAATTGTACCATAATTAACTATTTCATAATGAATTCCTTAGAACACATGCCTAAGCAGTATATTATTACCCCCTTAGTGACCACCCACATGGTCAATACCATGTACATAGAAAAATGGGTCAAGGTTGTAGTTGAATACTCCATGGGTGTAGAGACACAAAGCTTGACGTACATGGACATTAAATTACTTTTTCAGAATACTTAATACATAACAAAAAAACACAAGGATCATAATAGTTTAGTGTCTTTGGAAACTCGGAACATAATATTCTTTTTGTGGTAAAAGATCATCAACATCTCCCATAAATATATTCCCCTTTTGTTTTCTTACCTAAAACCTTTCTATACATCATGGGAAAAAGAAAACATATAAAGGGTGAGCTCAAATGCTTAGTAAGGGTATGCTTGGAGTAAATAAAACAAACCATATGCATTTGAACATAAAATCATGAACATAATGTTTAAACATCTAAATCTTGAGTAATGTCATAAAACATGGCAGTACGTAAGGCATAGATCATAATAGAACATCAATCATGACAAAATAGCTTGGAAATAAAACTTGTAATTGTGTAAAAACATTAAGCACAAGTTTTGATATCCATAGTAGCCAAGGCATTGCTACCAAGACCATCTTAGAGTACAAAGTCCCTTTCTGAATAAAGTTCACTCCTCATTCCAGTCATGTAACACTGAACCAGATTAACTTACCATTCCAGCCATGTCCATCTCATGAGATATAAATCATTACCCAATGCATTGGAGAGAGATATAGGTCTCACCCATATCATAATGAAATCATTCTTAATTTTTCCACAACATAAACATAAATCATTCATCATAACCCAAAGAATAAAACTGGGTTTCATAAACATCATCCCATCATAACATAATCCATATAAAACAAATGGATACCAATTCATCACAAGAAAAGCGAAACCATGTAAATCATAGAGATATTATACTTGAAACATACACATATGAAATATTGTCATCTTAGATGGAAAATGGTTTTGATAAAACACTTGAAAAGAATTATTGAGGAAAATATCCTTTGTTCTTAAAAATCATTTTTTTCGCAAAATGCCATGAAATTTTAAAAGAAATTTATTTTATTGAAAATAACCATGAATTCTTGTACAGTAAACTTCATGAAAATAAGGCTTTATGAAACTAAAAAAATCCGTTTATGCCGTATAAGTTAAAAAAACATTCTCCTTGTACTTTTTTCGGAAAAGTAAAAAAGTACCTCGTATGGTAAACAAAAGAATGATTCCTTCCATACGATGTCGTAAAAGTAAAAAAAGAGTAAGAATGTCTCTAAAAATACATGGATGAAAAGTAAACATTTTATGAAATCATTTTGAGAACATATGGACATGGATAATAAACATAACCCCAGTAAATACTTACGAATAAACAATCTTAGATAAGAATGAGATTGAAATAATTATCCCATACCTTAGGTCCTATATGCTTCATACGTATACAAACCTCCTGTATAATGATTTAAATAATTTCATTGAATTATTACAGAATCACATTCATTATTAGGATATCATATATGGTTCACTTATGACTTTATATTACCCTTTCTTTTTTAAATTCCATATTAAAGCATCTTTTTGGGTAAAATCGTTTCATTTATCTTCCGTGTTTTGACTTGTAATTATTAATATGATTACATAGATCATGATTACTTAATTCCAGAATATAAAACATGATTTATATATAATATATATTCAGAATATACTTATATATAATTGATCGATAAATAGAAAGAAATACACCGTTCATGGAGACGGTAGGCCGTACGTACGCATGAACGATGTTTTTCATTTCCTTATTGAATTGAATGGGATTAATTAGATGACTTATATATATAAATAAATAATTCTAGTAGCATTATTATGTCATATATTTCATGATTACTTATTATATATACTTTATAATCATTCTTGAATTGTTAACATGGAAAATGAATCTCATCGCGTCATGTAGACGGTAATCCGTACGTACGCCCGAGTGATGATATTATTCCCATATTGAAGGGAATTAGAGTGGATGATATAATATCTTAGAAACATTATGATGTTATAATAATAATATATAGTTATTCTTTACATCATTATACCCATCCAAGTAAGGTGGTGGTGGAAAAACTGATTACACCACGGCGTGGAGACGGTATTTTGTACGTACGCACGCACGGTGATTTCATTTTCCGTAGGATGGATAGAAGGTGAAATAGGGTTGTTTAATATTTATAATAACAAATAATTATATATATAATACTGATTTTATTACTTTATAATGAAACAACCAAAGAAGAGGAAGTAGAAGAAGAAAGAAACTTGAAAGAGTCGTTAGAAGAGATTACATCTTCCTCGACGCACCTCCTTTAAACTTCATCTTAGAGAACTACACTTGGTCTTTTGAGAAGACCAGAAACTCTATGATATAACTAGAGAGGTTGAGAATAGTAATTGGCAGGGGTTGGCCGAGCTTCATGTCTCAAAAGGGTGTGAAGAGTACAGGGAAGAGGTGCCCTTTTTATAAGGGAGGAGAGGGGCGCCTTTGGAAAAACTTAAAATATTATTTTATAATAAAGACTTATTCGGTTTATAATAGCTCCAAATTGATTTATTTAAAATAGAAAGTGGGTATGGGTCAAAATCCTCTCAACCAATATGTTTTAGACAATTTTTGGTTACTATTTTACCCATATCATTTAGATTTAACTCTAAGTAAAACAATTTAACTTTTACATTGTCTTCTTGTTTTCTTATACTATATGGTTAATAAACTTATTATAACAAGACAAACGTACCCCAAGTGGTTAATTATTAAAATATATAACCCTATATAAGTCATTTGGATGAACCTTACATTTCTAAGAATATAATATAAAAATATTTGTTTTAAAAACTATTTTATGTCAATTTTGACACTATTTGGTAATTGATTTTTGTGAAAATTATTACAACATGATTAGTTAGAAAAAAGTTAATTTAATCAATACTAAAATGTCATATTAACCTATAAAATTACTGGAATTCATAAAAGGTCTGAAATTACATTTATTTGGCTATTTATAACACCAATTATGTTAATATTTCATTAATAAGGTAACTACTGCATCATCATTATGTAATGAATAAATTAAATTTTTTAATGTCTATAAATTATAAATAAAATACCATTATGTAGGAAATATTTTATTCTTTATAATGAATATTTATAGTCTAATTTATATTTTGTATAACCCTATAATAAAAATGTTTTAGTTATTTAAAATTGAATTTAACTATTTTAACTCTTCTTTAAATAAAAAATAATAATAAGTGTCCTAATCTAATCCAAGTGGACCTAAAGTGTAATGTTTTATTTCTAAGGTTGTTTTTGGTCGAATTACACTTATCCAATAGAATATGGACATGTGTTAGGGTAATAATAATATCTTTTTTACCCTTAATTACCCTATTTACTTTTAATCGTGGTAAATAAAAGTAAAAAGTTACTATTCACCAAAAATTATTTTTATCTTATTAAACCACATTTTACTCCTTGATATTAACCGTGTCTCTCAGATTTTTGAAATTCTACTAACAGAAGCGGTAAAATTAAGTTTTATGTAAATTTTCAAATTCTCCTAGGAGGTGGGTGGGTAAAAGAAGGTTAAAAGTACAATAAAATTTTTATATATCTAAAATTATTATAAAATGACTCAAATGAATTAAATTGAACTTATATAGGTATTATGTATCAATTTTTTCCTAAAATAAATTTAAATAAAATAAATAATTATTTAAATAAAAATTCGGTTTTTAAATAGTTACCCAGTGTTTTCACTAATCATTAAAAATTCAAAGTTTTTAGAAAAATACCAAAAATTCACCCTAGGATAATTTTGATATTCCAAATCAAAAATTGAAGTCCATTCTGAAAAATAAAATTTCAAAAAGTGGGTATTACTATTCATAACGGCTAGTTTATAATATATTTTAGTAATATATCGTTGTTTAGTGAAACTCGGTATTGCCTACAACACACGCTATTGTGGAAGGTCACGATTGCGTGTAAAGCAAGCCATATCCGGGTTACGTGTAGTGCAAGATTCCTTTCTTTTTGTGTATAATAGAATCTAATAGTATTTCATTTATACATTGAATATATATATATATATACACACACTCAATGTTGCGTAGAATAACTTCTATCAAATGAACTTTCAATTTTGTGTAACAGAAGCCAAGAATAGTGTTGTGTATAGAACAAGCTAATTTTTGTGTCGCGTAAAAAACAAGACATCGATGAAATTAAAAAGAATAATTCTCATAAAATCTCGGGTTGTTACATTCTACTCCCCTTAAAATGAATTTCACCCTTGAAATTCGTCGGGGTTATAAATGGTTTACTTCATGAAAGTTTCTTTCATAGAAACCCACATCGTAAAAAGGAATACCAAAACATAACTTTAAAAAACTAAAGTATGAAATATAACGGTTACCCAAATTAACTCATCACTGGGTTTCCCCATAAGAGAACATAGGTGAATATATGGATATGGAAGAGAAATCTAACCATCGAGTTCTGATGGAGAGTGGAAGAGAACATGGCTATAAAAATTCCATCAATCATAAATCCATAAATTTGTGATTATCTAAGGTTCCATCTGATTTATCAGGTTTAAGGGTACCAGGACAACATTTTTAGTTTTCAAGATCATTCCCCTAATGCTGAAGAATTGATGAATTAAACGACATACTTACTTGTTTTTGGTAAAATATCACGGTTGTTCGCCCCGTGAACAATTTCCACTTCATCTCTTAACGAAATAAAGTTGAATTTATCATTCGTGAAGTGATAGAAGATCATGTGACAGAATGATAGGTCATTCCATCTATCTCAAACAAAAGGATAGAAAAAGTTATCAAAAATACATAAGTCCATCTATAGTGAGATTAATCATATATGGTTACTAAAATGGACTTATACTTCATATATCATACTACTTAATATAATAAAACTAGTTTCTACTAACTAGGGACTTCCTATAGGCCTGTGGTAGGTGATAAAGGCATGTCACACTTTAGTTGTGGGTTCGATTCCCACATCCTTGTCCGACGCGACGAGTTGTCGCCCGTCCTGCAGGTGGTCCTTTTTCTAAAACTACATTATTATAACATTCCATAAATAATATCGAAAAAAGTTCTATCCTTAAACAATACTGACTTATGTCCAACATAATCCATTCCAATCTTTAGGCTTATCCAAAATAATTCTGTCCAAGCTCATGGTATAAAGAAAACAATTACTAGAAATTTCATCTACCGAGCATGTGAATTCCATCATTTTTTCTCCATATATCATACGATATATCTTGTTGGTCAAATTAAAAACATGTGAATACCTTAATCTTATATTCTCCTGAAAGATGAATACCCATTGACCCTTAGTGAAAACATGAATGCTGTAAAAATTTAACACATTCCACATACCAAAATCCCAAAATTTCTATATACTCAAACCATTATATAACTTTGTCCTTATATCAGTCATGAGATCATATCATTTTTTCATTATCGCTTCATTATGCGCATATCATCTTCTTTCAAAAAATATTTCAATCACTTTTCATGGTTACCGGTACAATATAATTATTGAAAACCAATACATAGATATTCCAAAATTCCACGATTCCATAAATGAGATTCAATTATACTATTTTGAAATCCCATTACATAAACACTTAATCATTACACAACATCATTGTCATACTTAACATCACAAATAGTGATCACATGTGACTTCCCTTTATCCTTTTCCTTAAGAGGTTGCTCATGTTGATCATCATTAATCCTTGGATTAGGGCATTGAATAGCAGAATGTCTCATTTCCTTTCACTTGAAGCATTGAAGTGTTGGTGGTGCATTCTCTACAGTCTTTTCATTATACAAATCATCAGAAACCCTTTTTCCAGTACTTCGACACTCAGCTATTTGATGATCTTATTTTCCAGACTCAAAACACTTTCTAGTCCCTTTAAGGAAATCTATACCACGATTCCTTCCACAAATTGAGCATAAAGAAACATTCCTCTTATTTTCACCATTATTCAGAGATTTCTCCTTCAACTGCATCTTTCATTTCATGTCAAAACCATGAGACGAATATGTAACACCAACTTCCATTTCTACCTTGATAGTACAACGCAGAATTTATTCATAGCTAATGAAGTCTCTTATAGCTAATTCCCTTCAAAGACATTGTTTTAATCCATTGATGAATCGATCAACGTTACTTCCAGGTTGGATGATAAATCCATATGCATAACTTGCAAGCCTTGTAATTTTTTTTTCAATATATACCAATAGATTCATGATCCTTTTGCTTAAGCTCAAGGAAATACTTTTCCATCTTTGTTCAAATAATACGAGAGAAGTACTTATTGAAAAATAAGTTTGTTAACTCATCCCATTCCATGGATTCAATTTCATATCTGGGCCTCATATTCTTAATTAAAGTCCACCATTGATCTTCTCCACCTTCTAAACGGTAAATAGTCATAATGATTTTTTCATGTTCCGAACAATGAAGTATGGAAAATATCTTTTCAACAGTACTATTCCATTCTTCAGCAAGAAGTGGATCAGAAGACCCACTGAAAGAAGGTGGATGTTACCTCATGAAGGACTCAATAGAATATTGTTCCCTTCTCTACTCATTTGGATGTCCAGAATGATTCATAGCTTGTGTAAGTATAACAATAATATTTTTCACTCCATCTCACATAACATTGTTTTGTTCAGGGGGACAATCATTGCATTTTCCATTACATTGATCAACACGGTTCCTTCAGGTTCCAGCCATTGTCTAAAACCCAAAAAGAATAGTGTGAAAGGTAAAAATCATGTAAGGGAAAATAACATAATAAAGGGGGATTAAATTCAATATATAACATCTTAAGGTAAATTCTACGATTTTTACCGTAATTCTAGGACTATAACCTAGACTTATACATAACCTTAGGGACATCCCTAAACCTACCTTAGAAATATCTCTAGGGATCTCACTAAAGTTTTCGCATCCTAGTTTCCAAACGTTAACTAAACCATTCCTCTAATACCAACTGTAGAGACCCAAATCTTGACGTACATGGACATTAAATTACTTTTGCGGAATACTTAATACATAACAAAAACACACACAAGGACTGTAATAGTTTAGTGTCTTTGGATACTCGGAACATAATTTTCTAATCGTGGTGAATGATCTTCAACATCTCCCATAAAGATCTTCCACTTTTGTTTTCTTACCTAAAACCTTTATTTATATCCTGGGGAAAATAAAACATGTAAAGGGTGAGCTCAAATTCTCAGTAAGGGTAAGAATTGAGTAAATAAAAAAAACCATATACATTTGAACATAAAAACAAGAACATAGTGTTTAAACATCAAAATCTTGAGCAATGACATAAAACATGGCATTACGTAAGGAATAGATCATAATAGAACATCAATAATGATAAAATAGCTTGGAAATAAAACTTGTAATTGTGTAAAAACATTAATCACATGATAGGATTTCCATAGTAGCCAAGGCATTGCTTCCAAGATCATCTTAGCGGACAAAGTCCCTTTCTGAATCGAGTTCACTCCTTGTTCTAGTCCTGTAACACTAAACCAGATTAACTTACCGTTCCAGCCATGTTTATCTCATGAGATATAAATCTTTAACCAATGAATTGGAGGGAGATATAGGTCCCGCACATCTCATAAGGAAATCATTCTTACTTGTGCCACAACATAAACATAAATCATTCATCATAACTCAAAGAATAAAAATGGGTTTCATATACATCATCCCATCATAACATAATCCATATAAAACAAATGGATATCATTTAATCACAAGAAAATTGAAACCATGTAAATAATAGAGACATTATACTTGAAACATACACATATGAAATATTTTCATCTTAGATGGAAAATAGTTTTGATAAAACACTTGAAAATAATTCTTGAGAAAAATATCCATTCTTCTAAAAAATCATTTTATTTTCACAAAATGCAACGAAATTTTAAAAGAAATGGATTTTATTGAAAATAACCATGAAATCGTGTAGAGTAAACTTCCTGAAAATAAGGCTTTAGTAAACTGTTAAAATATGTTTATGCCGTATAAGTTAAAAAATCATTCTCCTCGTACTTTTTTCAGAAAAGTCAAAAAGTACCTCGTATGGTATCAAAAGAAATATTCCTTCCATACGATGCGGTAAAAGTAAAAAAGGGTAAAAATGTCTTTAAACATACATGGAAGAAAATTAAACATTTTATGAAATTTTTTTGAGAACATATGGACATGGATAATAAACATAACCCCAGTAAATACTAACGAATAAACAATCTCAGATAATAATGTGATTGTAATAATTATCCCTTACCTTAAGTCTGTTATTATTTGTATGTATCCAAACCACCTGTATAATGATTTAAATAATGTCATTGACTTATTATATAATCATATTCATTGATATGATATCATTTATGGTTCACATATGACTTTATATTACCTGTTCTTTTGTAAATTCCATATGAAAGCAGTGTTTTGGGTAAAATCATTTCATTTATCATTCGTGTTTTGACTTGTAATTATTAATATGATTTTGTAGATCATGATTAATTAATTCTAGAATATAAAACATGATTTATATATAATATATATTCAGAATATACATACATATAATATATCGATAAATCGAAAGAAATACACTGTTCATGGAGACGGTAGGCTGTACGTACGCATTAATGCTGTTTTTTGATTTCTTATTAAATTGAATGGAATTAAGTAGATGACATACATATATACATACATAAATATATTAGAATTATTTTTTCATATATTTCATGACCACTTATTATATATACTTTCTAATCATTCTTGAATTGTTAACATGGAAAATGAATCTCATCGCGTCGTGGAGATGGTAATCAGTACATACGCACAAGCGATGATATCGTTCCCATATTGAATGGAATTGGAGTGGATTATATAATATCTTACAATCCGTATTATATTATAATAATAATATATAGTTATTCTTTACACCAGTATACCTATCCAAGTAAGGTGGTGGTGGAAAAACTGATTACACCACGATGTGGAGACGATATTCCATACGTACGCACACGCGGTGATTTTGTTTTCCATAGGATGGATAGAAGGTGAAATAGGGTATTTTCATATTTATAATAACATATCAGTATATAAATAATACTGATGTTATTACTTTATAATGAAACAACTAAATAATATGATGTTTAATAAGAATGAAACTTGAAAGAGTTGGTAGAAGAGATTATCTCTTCCTCGACGCACCTTCTTTATACTTCTTCTTAGGGAACTAGAGTTGGTCTGTTGAGAAGACCAGAACCAATATGATATAACTAGAGATGTTGGGAAGAGGAATTGTCAGGGGTTGGATGAGCTTAAATGCTAAAAATGGTTTGATGAGAAGAGGGAAGGGGTGTCCTTTTTATTAGGGAGGAGAGGGACACCTTTGGAAAAAATTAAAATATTATTTTATAATAAAGTCATATTCGGTTTATAATAGCCCCAAATTGATTTATTTCTAATATAAAGTGGGTATGGGTAGAAATAATCTCAACCAATAGTTTTTAGACTAGTTTAGGTTAGTATTTTAACCATATCTTTTAGATTTAACTCTAAGTCAAATAATTTAACTTTATAGTGTCTTCTTGTTTTCTTATACTATATGGTTAATAAACTTACTATAACAAGACAAATGAACCCCAAGTGGTTTATTATTAAAATATATAACCTTATATAGGTCAATTGGACAATCCTTAGATTTTTAGGAATATAATAATATAATATTTGTTTTAAAAACTATTTTATGTCAATTTTGACACTATTTGGTAATTGATTTTTGTGAAAATCATAACAACATGATTAGTTCGAAAAAGGTTATTTTACTCAATTCTAACATGTAATATTAACCTATAATATTAGTGTAATTCATAAAAAGTCTCAAATTACATTTATTGGGGTATTTATAACATCAATTATGTTAATATTTCATTAATAAGGTAATGACTGCATCATCATTGTGTCATAAATAAATTAAATTATTTAATGTCTAAAAATTATAAATAAAATATAATTGTGTAGGAAATATTTTTATCTTTATAATGAATGTTCATAGTTTAATTTATCTTATTTATAACAAAATAATAAAAAAAATTAGTTATAAAACTTTGATTTTAACTATTTTAACTCTTCTTTAAATAAAAAAATAATAATAAGTGTCCTAATCTAATCCAAGTGGACCTAAAGGGTAATACTTTATTACTAAGGTTGTTTTTGGTCGAATTAATCTTATCCAATAGAATTAGGACATGTGTTAGGGTAATAATAATATCATTTTTAGCTTTAATTACCTTATTTACTTTTAATCGTGGTAAATAAAAGTAAAAAGTTATTATTCACCAAAAATTATTTTTATTTTATTGAACAACATTTTACTCCTTGATATTAACCGTGTCTCTCGGATTTTCAAAATTTCACTCAAAGAAGCTGTAAAATTATGTTTTATGTAAATTTTCATATTCTCATAGGAGGTGGGTAAAACACGGTGAAAAGTTCAATAAAATTTATATATATCTAAAATTATTATAAAATTACTCAAATAAATTAAATTGAACTTATATAGGTATTATGTATCAATTTTGACCGAAAATAAATTTAAATAAAATAAATAATTATTTAAATAAAAAGTCGTCTTTTAAATAGTAACCCAGTGTTTTCACTATTCATAAAAAATTGAATGTTTTCAAAAAAATATCAAAAATTCACCCTAGGCTAATTTTGATATTCCGAATCCAAAAATGAAGTCCATTTTGAAAAATAAAATTTCAAAAAGTGGGTATTACTATTCATAACTGCTAGTTTATATAATATTTTAATAACATATCATTGTTTACTGAAACTCGGTATTGCGTACAAGACACGCTATCATGGAAGGTCGTGATTGTGTGTAAAGCAATCCATGTTAGGGTTGATTGTAGTGAAAGATTCATTTGTTGTTGTGTATAATAGATTCCAACTGTATTTCATTTATACATTGAATATATATATATATATACACTCAATGTTGTGAAGAATAACTTCTATCAAACGAACTTGAAATTTTGTGTAACATGAGCCAAGAATAGTGTTTCTTATATGGTGTTTCATATAGAACAAGCTAATTTTAGTGACGCGTACAACACAAGACATCAATGAAATTAAAAAAATAATTCTCAAAAAATCTCGGGTTGTTACAATGGGTGAACCCCTTAATAATACATGGATGATGGACTTATCATTAACCTTCCAACTATGTACCTAAATCTACCCTTGTGCTTCATTTATTATGTAAATTTCAGAAGGTATTTTCACAATAAATTGCTAAGAACCATTTCCTGTCATCATACAAGATTTAGAAACCCATTTCACATTTCTTTGAAAAAACCAATTTTCTATTACCAAAACAAAAGAAAAAACATCAATTACTTCATTTACCCATAAAAAATCATTCCAATTTAATCAAAAAAAATTCATTAATTTTCACACATGATTTTTTTCACCATTTGTTCTTGATCAAGTCCAGATCATAGTTTTTCTCTATATTTTTGGATGTGGCGAGTTTGAATTTTAAGGTGATCTTCTATTTGTCATTGGACCAATGGTTTTATTTAATATCATAAGGGTTGTTTTTTTTTTGAAAAGTTAAGTTTTTGGTATTAAATATAGGAGGTTCACGATTAGAGGGAACTATGGGGCATGCTATAGGAACCCATGAGAGCCATGGGATAATTCAGGTTGATGGTACATGTCTAGCTCATGGTTATAAAACCCATGTGGTAAGTGTGCAGGGTGGTTCTATCTCATGGTAGAACCATCTCCCATAGTTTGCTAACAAGTTATCAAATAGTGTGTCCAAATGGTGTGACTACCTATATATTAAAATTTGTGAACTGTATATTCTAACCACTCTATATTTTGGCTTTAGAATATCCATTTTATTCTTCCACCTATTTCATACATTCCTAGGGAAGGATATAATTTGTTCTTCCACCCTCATCCTTCATCCCAAGGGGTAGATATGTGTATTTCCTCATGTTTGAGGGTGAATTCTCTTGGTAACCCTTTCGCCTCTTCTCCCTATTCATTACCCAATAATTTTCACTGGAGTTCATCTTCTTCCATATTTATGTGGATAGAGGGTTCATATTTCCCATGATTTATCTTGGGTTTGTTGGTCTTGAAGGTTCGTCTTGTATGTCATTTCTTCCTTTAACCGTTACAAGATAGTTTTGGGTGTGTGTTGTCGAAGAGCTATGAGATTTGAGGTAGGTTTATATTTGAACACGACTTTATATTTAATATTCATTGGTTTCAGGGTTCTATCACCTCCTTTATATGTTAAATATTTATGGTCCATCCTTGATATACTTTCTTGGTGTACATTGTGTTTTTTATTCATTGTTTTGAGATAAATGGATTTTTTAAATAGTTCACATGAAGTGTTGGATGAAATTACTAGATGGCTTTCATGAGTAATTTTTGGTATATAAAGAATGGTTTGGCTTTGTAAATTTGTAGTGGAAAATGAAATGTTGGATTGTGTTCCTTGAATGTCTTATCCAATTAGTTTATAATTGGAAGGATATTTTATTTGGATTTTAAAAATGGAATATCATGTGATAATGATATGTGGTTCTTTTGGAACTACGGTGAAAATAGTTTTGGTTGGTACAAGGGGTGCAAGTAATAAAATGGGTGTTTTTATAAATGGTTGGAAATAGAAAATGACTTGTTTATACCCATTTTGAAAAGGTGGATTTTGTTCTTTTAAAGGTGATGGTTACATGAAACATGAAGGCGGCCCGTTTGGAAAAATTTGGGAAAATAGTGAAAGTGCCTATTATAAAAACACTCCTTGGATTATATTCATGCCTTATTTATATTTAATATATGGGATTTAATTATTTTTTAATCATTGTGATTCATTGTTGTGAATGGGTGGGATTTCCTCACTAGGGAATCCTCATAACCCATTTAAAATGAATAGAATATGAGATCCTCGGTGTGCACTCCTTTGAGATATATTGATTTTAAGGAAAATGGTTAGTCCTAGGGGTGACTCTGTGGATTCATGTTATATAAATTATTAATATATATGTTTATGTGATTTGATGCTTGGATGGAATCTATTGGATCACCCTCTTTACGTAACAACATGGGAACCTGTCATATCGAGTGAATTTTTATATTACAATTAATTCACTAACATAGGTTACCTACTTTCTAGTGGACCATATATGGGGATATTTTTTTATATGGGATAGTACCCCTCAGTATATACTATGTAGGGTGTGGCCTAGCTTGTAGGATTTTTTATGTCATCAATTGTGGAATTATTTCTAGGATGAGTCAACATGTATTAGTATATTATGGATTATTCAAAATCTCCGAGGTTTCTCCCTTGTAAATTTAAAATTAGTTGTCTATGATGAATAATTGAGATGTATGATCTTTGGTTATTCTAATTTTCTTATGTCCATTACCCTTCTTATATGATCATTGATTTTTCATACTTGAATGGTGTATTTCTTGGATTAAAAGTTTGTTCCATATTTCAAAATGTTTATGAAAATTTATTCTGGAAACTGTTTTGTAAACTATAAATCTCATATTTAAACGAAACATTTTCTTTCAACCAAAAATGATAATTCCACTTTCTCGGTTAAGAATATGAATTTTTAAAAAAAGAAATCGAAATCGATACTATTTCGATCCAATGTGAAAAATGTGTAGAAAATCATTCTTTTATACATAGTATTTTAATCTAAAAAATTGTTTTCTTTTCTGGAAGGAAGTTAATTGAGAATAGATTTTGTGGGAATTACTATCTAGTTTTAATACTCATGCCTACAGTTCATTTAGGTTTTTATCCTTTGGGGAATAATTTATCTTTGTTTTGAGCACTGTGGGGGATGGATTATCATAGTATCAAAGAGTGAGCCATGGGGTCACACAGAGATATTGTGTTTTAATGATTAGTTGGGTTTGATGTTCAGTTTTGTAATATTTTCAGCTTCTATGAATGATGATGTTTAGTTTTTATAATTATATATGTTTGGTTATTATATTTAATATATTTTATTATCTTTATTTATTTATATAGTTAAAAATCATTACCTTGTTTACAATGATGATTCCCAACACTAGTTTCATACCCATAGGGATTAGGAAAACCATCCGGGCCTGGCCTTGGATCCTCAGTTGACTAGTTTATTGATGACACATGTTGGTTTGTAAAAAATTGCATTAGACTGAGTTTGGTTTTGTATAAGACATGTCTTTTAGAGAGAACTTTCTAATTTAGTATCTCATGTGAGATTGATTATGATAATTTGATGTGATGGTGTAAGTATCGAGTGGTGTATTGCCCACAAATTCTGGCCCAAGCATTGATATTCCATCAGAAGTCCAACTTTTTTGGTCTCTGGGGATCTTGTTCATTTTTTGGTGTTTTATTTAAGAAAAAGGAGTTGGGTTATTTGTCTCAGTGTGCTAACAGGGCCTGGAATGCAATATAGCACTGGGGAAATGGTTCTAGAATCCTTTCTGTGCCATGTGGCCAAGTCAGCCATCAACATTAGTTTATATATACGTGTGGATTTGAGTTCCTCATGATTATGAAATTTTTTTGGGAAATTGTATTTTGGGATTGTGAAAACATTATTTAAAAATGTAAATTGTTTTTTTGGAAAGGGAGAAAATTACTTTTCAGTTTTATTTTGAAGAAAGAATTAGAATGTGGGTTTTTGTAATATGATTTTGTTTGAATGGAATTTTTTGAGTAGTTGAAGAATGGTTTGAGTGGTATGAATTTAATTTTTGGATTGAAATAAATAATATTTAGTAATTGATAATGATGGAATGGATTGAAGAGTGGAATTTTAATTTTTTTTGACATGGTGGTTGGTGGGAATTTGAAATATTTTATGTGTTTTGGAATGAATTTTTTTGTTTTGTTATTTTGTATTTCTATGGAAGCTTACATGCAAAGATATTTGTTAAAAGTTTATAGATAATGGAATGAGTTGCATAGTGCATGAGGTTTAATGATAATGTCCGTGTATAAGGATCCATGGAATAACATTAGTGAATGTGCAATCCACCAAGTCTTTTTTCTTTCTATTCTTTTTTCAAAATGATAAATTTTGACTATTTTGAACAAATAGTAGTCGTGTAGTTTGTTTTCTTGTATTTTGGTATGTGTTTTAATGAGTTTGTGAATTGTTTATGGTGTATTGGTTTTGATTGGTAACTTGTTTTCTTGTTGGTTATTGTTCATCCCCATGATGATTTAATGGATATTCAAACTGCGGCCATGGGTGGTTCAATGTTGGGAGATTTTCTAGTTGATAAACCTATGTATTTCCTTATTGAGTTTAGAAAGTTAAATACACTTCTCTTTTATGGTCATATGGATCCTCTCAAATATATAGATTTGTTAAGAAAAATCAAAATCAAAATTTGTTTCCTTGAGTTTCCTGAGACATTGAAGGTGATGTTTTCTTCCTTCATGCATGAAGGACTGACCTAGATGTGGTATAAGTCAGTCTCTTAAAAAAACATGGGAATATTATACATGGGAGTTCATGAAGGCTCCATTAATCTGGAAGTATTTATTTTAAATAGTGAATACAAGAAAGGTAATGAATTTTTTTGTTTACATAAGGGTGATAGATAGTTGTTGGATTAAATCCACCATTTTGTGGATCATGTTCCATACACTCCAGAGTGGGAAATGGGAGATTCCTTAAAGGATCGATGTTTTGAGTTTTGGATTTGTCTTGATCTTTAATTTAAGGAGTCATAGTTCATTTTATCTTATTTTCCTATTATAGAGAAGAAATATATTTTTCTTAAAGCCGTGTCAGTATGAGTACATAAGGTAGTCATCTCTTCTTTAGCACCAATAAGTGGTGAGGGTAGTTCATGTAAGCAAATGTGGAAGCTGCCAGATGTTTTTGGTGCTGGTCATGGAATTAAAAATCCTTTAGATCATTTATTATCATATTCTATTCATGGGATCATGGTATTCCGTCAGTTCAACATGCTAGATCATAGAAATATTTCATGCCTAACAGATCCTAATACCTCTCATTCCTGTGAATTCCTAGGATATTGGAAACTATTCTTTGACAATGCTTCTGAGAATCTTCATGGAGAGAATCAACCTCTTCAAAAAACCCAATCTTATTCATAGGAGTGGTATTCCATATTATATTCCATATGAATTCCCTTATATTTTGGTGTCTGTTTCTATAATATCAATTTTACCAATGGTTTTCTCTTTTTATTGAAATGCATGGGGATGTATTGAATATATTGAGAACTCTTATTTTAAAGAATGTTTTATTCTTCTTTTTGATGTTATGAGTATTTATATTCTATGTTGTGGGGTGATTGGTGTGTGAATCTTATAAGTCCACATTTGGGGGAATATGATTTGATGAAGCAAGTTTTTTTCTTGGTGTGTTGTGATCTTCTGGTCCCATTTGGGGTGTTGTGTGGAAGCTTGTGGAACCAATGGAAGGAGTTATAATCATAGATCATTAGGTCCTGGCTATGGGGTAGAAGATTCTTGAAATATTTGGGCTCCAACCATAGGTCTCTATGTGAAGTTATTCACATCGTCAGGAAACCTGTAGGAGTTTGGAGAGCCTTGGCTACATTATTGTCTCTTTTATTGGGGAGTGAGAGGACAAAATTCCATTCTTCTACCATTTCCAAATCCTAGTATGGGTACTGATTGGCTGGAGTTTCTTTTGGAAGGGATCTTTATTGTGGGGAGGGTTCCACTATGTGGGATAGTTCCCGGGTTGATCCACGTTGGGGTTTTTAGGTTTTCTAGTGTTGGTATGTTACTTAATGGTGGGAATACCCACAATGGGTCTATTTGCAGTTTCTTCGAGTTTAGATCAGTGTTAGTTGATTCCAAATCGTAGAGATTCCATTCCAGCCTCTCATGTATGTAATCCAGATTATATTTCAATGTGCTATTGGAAATGGGATATTTTATTTCATTTAATCTAATTTTGAGTCCACCTCTATTTTTGGGAACATTGTTATTTGGAACACACTTTGTAATTTGATATATGATTGGGTTATTCGATATGTAATTTGAGTTTCATATTGTTTCTTGAGGAGTTGTTCATTGTTTTAGGAAAAAGGTATGAGATTCATTTTGTGGTAGTTCATATGATCTTGATTCGGGAGGTCTGATCATGCTATCATGGGAATCATTTTTTGTTGATCGATCAACTAGAAAATGATGTGCCATTTGAGGGGATGAAAACATTATGGTTGAGAGAATATTCACAATCGTTTTCACCCTTTATTGTAGTTAATTTTTGGAAATCTAGTTTTATCTCAAGCTATAGGTACGAAGGATTAAATATTTAGGTTTTATTTTGTTTTTCTTTTCCCCAAATATTATTCTATAGTTTCCACTAGGAGGTTTTTTTTGAAATGTTGATTGTTTGGGCTTGAGAGCAGGTGGTGCACGGTTAGAGGAAACAAAGTTGCATGCTCCCAAAAACGATGAGGTCCTTAATATAATTATTTTTTAGGGTGAATAACCTAAAATAATTATAAAAACCATAAATTAAACATGCAGGGAGGTTCTGTCTTATGGAAGAACAATATCTCATTGCTGACACACAATTTACAAAGCAATGGAAACTTTCAAGATCCAAAAAATTGTCTAATTTGTATTCTAACCTATAAGTATTATATCCCTAATATAGAAATTTTCTTCCTCCACCTAGTTTTTAAATCCATTGGGAATGCTCTACTTTGTTCTTCAAGACTCCTCATTAGTCACCTGGTGTAGATCCACGAATTTCTTCATGTTTTAAGGGTTGTTTTTCAATATAACCCTTTCTTATCTTCCCCCTCTTCCATCTCCTTTCATTTTCACTCATGTTCCTCTTCTCCCATTGTTATTTGGATCTAGGGTTCATGTTCTAATTAATTTATGTTGGGTATTTTTGTTTTTTAAGGTTTATCTCAAACGCTTTTTTCTTCCTTGACCCTCCACAAGATTGTTTTGGCATTGTGTTGTTGAAGAACCGTGAGATTTAAGGTAGGTTATCCTTTTCACATTCCATTAAATTTAATAATCACTGGTTTCATTTTTTTTGAACATCCCTTATATGAAAAATATTTATGTGTGATCCTTGGAATATTTTTTGGGTGTTAAATGTGGTTATTTATTCCTTATTTATTGATAAATGTAATTGTTTTATTAAATATTCTGCCCCAATAGTTTGATGAAATCATCTGTAGGATTTTTTGAGTGATTTTTGGCATCTGAAGGTTGGTTTGACTTTTTAAACATGTAAAGTCATATGAAATGTTGGTTTAGGTTTCTTCTATTTGTTTTTATGTGGGTTTTAAATGGAATGAAGTTGTATTTGGATTCTCAAAATGGTTTATAATGTGATAATGATATATAGCTCATTTGGAACCTTGGGGAGATTTTATTTGGTTTAAACCTGTGGTGAGTGTACTTAAATTGGGGTTTTCTAAATGTTGTGAAATGGAAAAAAACATTTTTATATGCCTTTTTAAGGTTGGATTTTTTTCTTTTAAAAGTGATGGTACTATGAAACATTCTTGAGGCCCATTTGGAAATTTTATGAAAATGATGAAAGTGTATATTATGAAAAACCTCCATGGATAATATTATTGAATTATTTATATTTAATATATTTGATATACATATAATGGAATCCTCACGATCCATTTAGGATAATGGTTAGGGTGTCCTCATTCTGGACTCCTCATGTCCCATTTACCTGGAAAAAATAGGAGATCCTCTATGTGGTCACCTTCGAGATCTATTGATTTAAAGGTAAGATGTAAGTCCTTGGGGTTAATCAGGTGATTCTTATTGAGAGAGTTATTAATATATATGTTCATGTGGTTTTATTCTCGATTAAAATTTGTGGTCTCACCCTCATTACATCATAACATGTGAACCCGACATAGTGAGATTATTTTCTGATGATGATTGATTCACTATCTTATGTTACATAGTAGCTAGTTTCCCATAGTAGTGGGACATATTTTGATTTCATTGGGATATTTACCCTCAGTCTGTACTAAGTAGGGTGTGGGTAAGGATTTTTGGGAATTTTTATTCATCGAGTGAGAAAATATTTTCGGAACAAGTCAACATGTATTAGTATGTTTTGGATCATCCATGAGATCCTAGGTTTATTCCATGTCTACTAGCACTTAGTTGTCTATGTTGAATGATTTAGATTAATGTTGGTTGGTCATTATTGTGTTCTTATTTCCATTCCCCTTTTTTACAATCACTGTGTTTTCCAACTTGCATTGTTTACTTATTGGATGAAAAGTGGTTTTCAGATTTCAAAATTCTTATGAAAATTGTTTTTTGGAAAAGATTTTTCACACCATTACTCTCCTCTTTAAAGGGAACATCATTATTATTCAAAAAATTCTAATGACCATTTCTTAGTAAATCAACTAAATTTTTAATAAAAAGAGGAAATGTTCCATTTTTTATTTAAAGTGGAAAATTTTGTGAGATTATTAATTTTATACATTTTATTTCAAACATGAAATTTATTTTTCTTTTATTCCATGGAATTGCATTGGGAATAGATTTGTTTGGGAATTCCTACTGGGTTTTTATACTCAATAGTATAGTTCCTTTATGTTTTTATCATTTGTTTCATGTTTCCTTTTGTTTTTAATCACTGTGGGTGATGGTCGATCTTGGTATTGGAGATTGACCCTCATCGTCACATGGTGATATTGTGGCTGTCATGTTTAGTTGGGTTTGTTGTTATTTTTTTATATTTTATGATTCTGTAAAATATGATGTTATGTTTATATAGTTATATATGTTAGGATGCTTGGTTTCATCTTCAGTGTTATGTTAATTTATTTTTATCAGTTCAAGTCATTCCCTTGGATACTTTGATGATGAACGACACTAGTTTCTAGACTGTGGGGATCTGGTGTAATGTCTTGGTTCCGGTTACCACCCCAAGGTGCCCTATACCCAGTTGGTCACATGAACTCAAGCGCATTTACCCAAATGATAAAGGATGCTAACTTGTAGCGAGTGCCTGGGGTGTGATAGTGGGGAAACTATGACCTCATTGGGAGAGTAACACATGGGAAAGAAATAGATAACAATAAGAGAAGCAGTAATAATACCATACAACAACAATCAATGGATAACTAGAAGTAAATAAAAACTGTAGAACATATATATACAATTCATGATATCTATGTATAGAAAAGTATCCAAACAAGTCATAATGATGAAATAAAGTAAGAAAACAAAGTACAAGAAAAGTAGGAAAACAACTTTTTAGCATCGCAAGCCTCAGCTTGGTCACATGCTCTCAAGATACACAGCAATCAAGTACCTTAAGAATAAGGGAACTTTCCCTTATCTATACCTACAATAATATAATCTATTTGGGACTAAAGGAATGACCCAAAAAGGGTGTGGGAAAAATCCCAGTAGAAATCCACCCAAATATCTCTGCCTAATAGTCAGTGAATATATATGGCGAGTAATAAGAAAAATGGAGAAATAAACAAGGAAGTAATAAAAGTAAACAATCCAACAGTTTCAAATGCATTCATTTCATATATCAAGTAAGGAAATAATAAAAAACAAGTAACCCTCTAATAATTACTCACAACCGATCCCATATGGTTCACGAAAACAGACACAGAAAACACTTGCAGATGTTTACACAGTCTAACCCATCTGGTTCAGCTTTAACAAAGACTATCTGAGGAAGCACTCACCATGAATTCCCCCTATGGTCTTTTATCTGTAACTATAAAAACACGGTGTAACCACTCTACATATAATTTCCCATGTGATCTCGTAACTAGGAACTACAAAAACTCTAAGGGAGAACTTACATCTACCCCCCTATGGTTTCGCAATGGGAATATCCAACAGACACCATAGAGAAGCCCTCAATATCCATTCTCCCTATGGTCTGTTACACCAGGTTCCCATAACCATGTGTAATTAAATCATGGAAAATGATGTCCCAAAACCAAATTACACCATATGAACTACTTGGATAACATATTTCAAGAACTGCTTGGATAAACAACAACAAGCATAACAGTATCAGATAAAGACAATCCATCCTAACAAAACTAGGCATGGAAACAAGCAGCCTAATATGATAGCCTAGACCAAAATGTCAATATCCCACAAACATGGGAAACACATCCATATAATGGTAAAATAACCCTATTCACAATCATAAAACCTCTCCTCAATCACATAATTCATAACAAGAAATAACATGGATAAAAACCATAAAAATGGTATACCCCTTTATAGGGTATTGAGAAAATTTGCACATAACATTCAAAGAATAACTATGGAATGGCACAAACAACATACCTCGATGTTGTATGGATGATATACGTGAACCATATTCCTTTAATCTCAATAGAACTCCATATATCTACAAAAACGTCTAAAAATTTCAACCGTGTATATCTCACAAAAGAGTATAAAAAAGGAAACAAGGATCTAGAAGAAGGAATAGATCACCGTGGAGATTCCAACGCAATCGATGATAGTCAATTCAGAGAATGGATGGGGAGTTGGGGGATTAGAGAAGAACCACTGGCTACTAGTGTTCCTCAGTGAAATGTGCGGAGAATAAGACACTTATATCGATTATACGCAACCCTAGTCCATTTAATGAAATAAAAATAAACTATATGGTGTGTACATTAAAGGTACACAAAGTATAAATGCCTTAACTGGCCTCTTCTTTAGGTAGTCTACATGCCACCCCACATGACCATGTACTGAGCCATTACAAATCCCGTAAATGTTCACCCACAGTAACCAGTTACATGACATGTACATGAAAAGTACATGGTGTGTACTCCATAAATTTTTAGATTCCACCCTTTTTCAGAATACTCATTAAAAGGAAAACCCATACCTAAAAAGAAGATCTGGGTTTTCATATACTTTCCCCTTAATGAAATTCATCATATAATTTTCTTAGAAAGGTGACATAGAAGAAGAGTCCTTGAATAGCTCCAGCCATTGAGACCGTACATCGGTCTCCCTCTCCAACGTCTCATCTTATACCTGCGCGTGCTGCCATAGCACACATACTAGTGGAATAGACCGACCACAGAGAACCTTCATGATGTGTTCAACAATCTAGATAAAATGATCTTAGAATGAAGCATCCTCCTCTAACTCAACTTACATGGGTTGAAAAACATGAGACGGGTCTAGAAAGTAACATCGTCGGTGAGAAACGTGGGAGACATCATGAATATCCTAGTACCTCTAAGGTAACTGCAACCGATAGGCAACTAGCATGAGGCTCTCTAAAATATCAAATGACTCGACAGATCATGTTGAATTATTTCCCTATCTCCTAATCCTCATGTGTCCCAACCTTGTTGTTACATGAAGGAAAACCTGATCTCCGACCTCAAACTCCAGGGGTCATCTCTGCCGATCAGCGTAATACTTCATTCATCATTGTGCAGTACCCATTCTATTCCAAATCAACTCTATCTATTCAGTGGTTTCCTAGACAAGATGAGCTCCGAACACAACTACCTCTTCTAAATCCAGCCAACATAAGGGTTATCAGAAAGGCATAAGATACAAATCCTCATAAGGTGAAATCTAACAAGTTTCATGAAAAGTTTTATTATAGATAAAATCTACTAGAAGTATGTGATTCTCCCATGAACCTCCATAATCTAGAACGCATGATCGAAGCATGTCCTCCAACACCAGTATAGTATGCTCGGACTGGCCATCAGTCTGGTAATGGTAAGATGTACTCAGAAGCACCTGTGTACCCAAATACCTTTGTAGTCCATGCCACAACCATGTAGTAGAACTTGCATCCCTATTTGAAAAAATGGAGTGAAGAACTCCTTGAAAATTACAATCTCTTGGATGTAAAAAAATCCCAAATCATCCACACTAATGGTCTTCTTGATCATAAAAATTGAGAATCCTTCGTGAGACTATTAATGACTACCCAAACTGCATCATTCCATCGAGGTGATCTCGGTAAACATTTCAAAAAATCCATTGTGACATAATTCACTTCCACTAAAGAATGGGTAACTACTTCAAAATACATACGGGTCGTTGATGGTTTTCACTCACCTGCTGATAGGTGGAACACCTAATGAAAAACACAATAACATGTATCTTCACACTAGGAAACTAATACTGATAGTGATGATCTTGATACTTCATGGTGACACTAGGATGAACTGCCCAAAATGATGAATGAATGTGTCACATTAGCTCCTCACATATATCTTCTGACACCCATAAACTCCCCTAAAAACACAATATCTCATCCTCGCCTACTTTCCATCTAGGAATAGGGTCCCCTCCTGACACACCCTCTCGTAGGACTAGATCTTCAGAATCTGATACCTTCTTTATTCGAACTCGGCCAGGTATAGTAGTGGTAACAAACACAGAAGAAATAAACTTATACCCCTTCCTATCGTGGACCTCCAAATGAACCTCAGAGAACAAAGGAATAAGCTACCACTCATTACCAGCCTCCTAAACTGCCTGAATCTGCGTCCTCCTTCTCAAAGCATCCACCACTGCATTACCCTTCCCAGAGATGTAGGAAAGTTTAAAATCAAAAGACTAAGGATACTCCACCCACCTTCACTGTTTCAAATTCATATCGCGCTGAGAGAAGATGTACTTGAGATATTTGTGGTCTAGGAAAACCAAAAAATGCTCCCCCAATAGATAATTTCTTCAATAGAGTAAATAATTAACAACTACAACACACTCCAGATTGTGTGTTGGATATTTCCACTAATGTGGCCTCAACTACTGAGACAAGTACACAATGACTCCTTCTCTCTACATAAGCACTACTCCCATCCCAATACCTGAAGCATCACAAGAATAAAGTAAATCTTTCTCGTCTCTGGAATCACTAGTATCAGTGATAATGTAAACCCCCTTTCAACACATTAATGGATGGCTCACAAGAAAATTACCACAATCACTTTTCACCCTTCTTAGTTAGGCTTTTCAGTGGTACTGTTAAGCGTGAAAATTCATGTATAAAACATCTTTAGTAACCATACATCACTAGAAAACATTTTACCTCAAATAAATTCTTCGGATGATACTAGGAAACTACATCCCTCACTTTCTATGGGTCTACTGATACTCCTTTCTCTGAGATAACATGACTCAAGAAGTGAATCTGGTCCATCCAGAAGTAGAATTTTGAGATATTTGCATATAACTGATGCTATCTCAATTTACTCAAAATGACCTCAAGATTCCTGGAATGGTCATGTAAAGTGTGGTATTATACTAATATATCATCCATGAATACCACCACGCAAGAATCCAAGTATGGATGGAACATTCAACTCATCAGTTCCATGAAAAATGCTAGTGTATCCATGAGACCGAATGGTATAACAAAATACTCGTATAGACCATACCTTATCTAAAATGCTGTAAGAGGATTATCAAATGGTCTGACAAACAAATTATGATAGCTAGATCTCATTTCAGTCTTCATGAACAATCAGGTTCCTAGAAGCTGATCAGATAGATCATCAATCCTTAGCCAGGGATATCATTTCTTGACCGTCAACTGGTTCAAATTTCAAAAATCCACATAAAGTGTTAAGGTTCTATCTTACTTCTTCACAAAGAGGACAAGCGAACCCCAAGGAGAAGTACTGTCTTGGATAAAACCCTTTCCTTTATTCTCCTTCAAGTTCTTATTGAGCCCCTATTACACTAGTGTAGCCATCCTATAAGGAGGAATGGACACTGATGCCACTCCTGGCACAAGCTCAATAGAAAAGTCCAACTCCCTCTCTAAAAGAAAACCTAAAAAGTCCTCTATAAATACATCCCTAAAACAATAAAACACTTGAGGAAATTAAAAATGTGATGTCCCATGGACATCCAAATATGGACTAGAATTTTGGGTGGTAACTCCTCCCAACCTATGATGCTCGGTTCTCACTCTTCTTGCATGGACATACCATTCGCCCTTATCAAGAAATGATCTTCCATATGGTGTTGTAAAACTCACCCTATGGTGATAGCAATCGAAAATATCCTAGGAGAGAACTAACCAATCCATCACGTGAATTACATCATAGCCTGTCATCTCTGAGACATAGAGTTCCCATGAGAAGTGACACCCACCAGCCTCAAGAGGGAACTCCTTGAAATGACTTACAATAGATGTTATTCTCCCCAACTGAGTGTCCAGCGTCAAGAAATCTACATAAGTAAATATATAGGCCCTAAGACTCTCCACAATAGCAACATATATTAAACAATGGGAATCCTCTATATTAAAAAGTGTAGAATATAAAATTAAGGAAACTAGAATCATACCTCGAACTGTTGAGGGTCTGGGATAATTCTCCATCTGGGACTGCTCCACTGCAAATATCTGACCTACAACATGACACTGTGACCCTAACTGACCAACATGAGCTGATCCACCCTGCTTTCACTAAAAACATTCCAACTGGTTACTATGGCCGCAACCTCCACCTCAGCCTGAACGGACAGAAGAACTCCAGTTACAAGACTGATGAGAAATTGGTGGTGCTTCTCTTGAACAAGGAGTCATTGAAGAACCACTTTCAACAGCTGATGGTGAGAAAAATTGATAGAATCACTGAAGATGACCCTTCTTGCCACTAGATCAGCACGTCAATAGGTCTTTTGGGCAATGTGGCCTCGTCTGACCACTCTTCCCGCACTGGTAGCACACAACCTGGATACTCGAAGAAGCATCTTGAATCCTTGTATATCCGTGCATAGACTCCTTACAGTGCATCCTACTATCAGTCATAGGGGTGACCAATCCGAATGTCAAGCTTCCCTGGCCCACAACTCCAGAATCTGTTAAATTACACTCAGTGATTAGAGTTTGGTTGACTATAGAAGTGATTGAAGTCAACCTGAAGATGTTCACATGAGATCATATTTCATGCCTGAGACTATCCTCAAACTTACTTGCCATAAATAACTCAACACCTATTGTAATGGGTTTAAAGTGCAGCAGCTCTGTGAAGTGAGAAGAATACTCCATAACTGAAAGAGTACCATGGTCCAGACTCATGAACTGTCTAGCTTGGTTGGACCTCAAGGTCTCTAGTTAGAGGTAATTGTAGAAGGAATGCTAGAACTCATCCCAGGCCATACCCTGCAGCCGTCTTGCTTGAGAGATCACATCCCACTATCTCTTGGAGGAATCCGGAAGCATATACATTTCCAAATTCACCCTCCTCTCTAAATGTGTCTCGAGATGATCGAAGATAGAGAGAATGTCTTATAACCATGACTCACCAGCTTGAGGTCCTACTTCCCCTAAAAAAAGTGGGAGAATGATGCTCCTGAAAGATCCCTGTCAACTCTACTATAGACGGGGCACGATGCGGTACTCCTCAAAAGGTATGCATGAAACTCATAAATCCTTCTTCAAACTGTGCATTAACACAAGTATCTGTAATAAATGTTGGTACCAAGAAATGAAAAATGGGGTCCTCTTTAGGTAGTCCTTGATCTTCCATGTCTGGAGTCTTATCACTACCTTGTAACTAGAGTACAACCGGAGGACATCTTGGTGTCATGTTTCCACAAGTTCAAATGCACACCTTATATCAAGAGTAAAAAGTATTGAAACATAGAAGTGTAATAAAGGAACATGGTAAATAAATCATTCATGTCTTTTAAAACATGTATACACGACTTGTATGTACACTACACAACGTGTTCCTTTAATCCTTCACATGGGCATGTACTCTTTCCCACCCTAGTCATGTAACACCCCATTCACATGGCGTTTTTACCTAACACATGGCATGTACTTGAATCATCTTCCCATACTCGAGTTATTCTACATGACTTAACCTACATGGTTCTCTTAGATCATGACTACACGACATGTTTGTGCCAGACATGATGGGTACTAGAATAAAATCACCAACCTGTGTCGTTAGTCACATGGTTGGTTACACGACTAACTCTACACGGCATGTAATAACTACCCATAATCCACCTATGTCATTAGTCACATGACCAGACTCATTGTTTAAAAAACACGCCTTGTACGTCCGATACACATCGTGTTCCACCAAAGCGTTCTCAACCTCGTGTCTCTTCCTAGATAGTCAGTCACACGGTTAAGAGCTACACTGAGTGTATATACAGTACATGATGTTTACTTAAGAGAAGTTTTTCCTTCCCAAATAGAAGGATCCATGGTGTTTATTCATTATTTAAGACCATGTATTCTGGGTTTCTTCGGACAGTATGCCTCTAAAACTACTCCAGGATCCATAAAAACACCGAAACAAACATTAAAGTGCTAAATCCCAATCTTGTGGGGCCCATAATCCCATCAAATCAATATTTTTCATTTAATACATGTCATATATAAGCATAATAGTGCAATGACCCACCAAATTCTGATCCATGAGGGCCCATAACACCATAAGAACCAAATTTGGTGTTCATTCAAACAAAACATTACAAAATCCAATAACTTATCAAATAGCCTATATTCGATCAAAACATCTTTCACAACAACATGCATATCTTGAACAACACCTATCACAACAACATGAATTTGCTAATTCACCTTAAACAGAATGACAAAATGCCTGAAATGTGATCTCTAGAAAGTGCTTGTATGATGCTTGAGATGGACTACCATCATCTCATCAGGTTGCAATAGAAATAGAAATTCAATAATATAAATGATAACTATAAAAAACATGTGAATTGCCAAATGGAGAAATCAAATCAACCATAATAATTGAAAAACTAGAAAAATTACAATAAATGAGGTAGATTGGCATTTCCCTATACATGGGTTAGCTACTCCTGGGAAAAAAATACCATGTACTTATTCTTACATATCCCTATCTATAGACTGAAAACATTATGTCTAGAAGAAAAATAATCCCTTTGATACTACATTGTAACTTCCCAGTTCCGAGTGCCACCCAGAGGTGCCCCGTACCCGATTGGTCACATGGACTGAAGCGCATTTCCCAATGCCAGAGGTTTCCGACTATTAGTGAGGGCCTTGGGTGAGACAGTGGGGAAAATATTCCCTCATTGGGAGAGTAACACAATAAAAAGAAACATATAAAAAATAGCAGAAACAATAATAATACCATACAACAACAAACAATGGACGACAGGAAGTAAATAACAACTAGAACACATATATAGATGATGCATGATACATATGTCTAGGAAAGAAGCCAAACAATTCACAATGATGAAATATAGTACTAAACCAAAGTTAACAAAAATCAAGGACACAACTCCTCAGTATCGCAAGTCTTATCTTGGTACCATGATCTCAAGCTCCACAACAATCATGTACCTGATGTAGAGGGGAACATTCTATTATCTATTCGTGTAATAATATTATCGGTTTGGGCCCAAAAGCATGACCCAAGTAGGGTGAGAGAAGAATCCTAGTAGGAAATCACCCAAATATCTGTTCCTAATAGTCATGGAATATATATGGCAGGAAATAAGAAAAAATGGGCAATAAAGTAGGAAATACTCAATGTAAACAATTCCTATAGTTTAAAATGCATTCGTTTCATATATCAAGTAACCATATATTCAAAAAAGTAACCCTCTTGGAAGTACTCACAGCCTATCCCATTTGGTTCAACTAAACAAACACAAGCAACTTTCTGGGAAGTTCACACTGTCTGACCCCTCTATTTCAGCTTTATCAAAGACCCTCTAAGGAAGAACTTGTTGTCAATTCCCCCTATGGTCTCATATCGCTAACTATAGACACCATGGGGAATCACTCAATGTCCAATTACCCCTAGGGTCACATAAATATGAACTTCAAACACTTTAAGTGACCACTTACTTCAATTCTCCATATGGTGTCACAACGTGAAAATCCAACAGACAATCTGGAGAATCCCTCAACATCTATTATCCTTATCGTCTACTACAACAGGTTCCCATAGCCCTGTACAAGTCAATTGTGCACAACGACGTTCAACAACCAAAGTAAACCATATGAACTACTTGGATAAAATATTTCAAGAACTACTTGTCTAAACAACTACAAGAATAACAACATCAGATAAAGACAATCCATCCAAACAACACTAGGCCTGAAAGCAAGCAGCCTAATAGGATAGACTAGATAGAACAGTAAACATCCAGCAAACATGGGTAACAAATCCATATAATGGAAAATTAACCCTATTCAGAATTATAAAACCTCTACACAAGTAGACATGATATATCTCGAAATAACATTGCTAAAAACCATAAACACACAATACCCTGTTCAAGGGTATTGGGGAAATTTTCACATAACATTCAAAGACTAACTACGGAAAGGCACAAACCACCTACCTCAGCATTGTACGGATGATATATACGAAACATAGGACTCAAATTTCCCAATAACATCATAGATATACAAAAACATCTAAAAGATATAACCAAGGATATATCACGAAATTATGGAAATCAGGAAATATTGATATAGAAGAAGGAAGAGCTCACTATGGTGATTCCAATGCAATCAATGGTGGCTGATTAAGAGAACAGATGGTGAGTCAGGGGCTCAGATAAGAATCGTTAGCTACAGACATTACTGAAAGAGACGAGAAGAGAAGAAGACGATTATGTAGATTAGACATTATCCTAGTCCATTTAATAAAATAAAAAGAAACTACATGACATGTACTATAAAGGTACACAATGTGTTCTTTCCTTAACCAGCCTATACTTTAGGCGTTCTCTAGATCACCCCACACGGCCATGTACTCGGCCGTTACATGGCCGGTACATGGTCACCAGCAGAAACTGGGTAGACGGTGTGTACATGAAATGTACATGGCATGTACTCTTTAAATTTCATAGTTCTCCTCTTTTTCAAAAGAAATTCCTTAAAAGGAAAACCCAAAACTAAATAGAAGATCTGGGTTCTTACATCTAGAATGCAATTTTAGGCATTGAAATGGATCATTTAGTGGGACCAGTTGGGGGTCATCATGGGATGGTTCATGAAAATAATATTGGAACTATAAGGGATAATTTAATAAAGGTTAAAGAGACATATTATTGACTAAGGACCAGTTTATTTTTAGGTACAAAAAATCAATTACTTAGGTAAAAACTATTTAATATCATAAAATCCAAAATTGTAAAATTGGTTAACCAGTGGTGTAAATAACCTAACTGATTATAAAATTATTCTAGTTGATTATTTGAAGTGTTTAATGAACAAAAATTATAACCACTTAGTTATTTTCAGTTTTTAGATTATTTTTGAAGTTACAAATATGTATCCTTTTTATCTTATGAGGAAATATTTACCAAAATGTCAATCTTAGAACTTATAAAAGGGTATTTCAAGAAACCCTTCAATAAAAGTCCAAAATTTCGTTTTCCCCTTGAAAATAATAAGGCAACCCTTCAAAAAAATTATATGTAACAGACATAATCTTTTGTCCATAATGGTTTCTCTTTATCTATCACTTCTATGGAATCCTCCGAGGGATGTTTGAAGTTCTCAATACAAGTAGTCTATTTTTCCTAACATTTTTTCTTTTCTATCATTAAAATTAAAATTACTTGTTAGAAATATTTTAATACTAATTTTTTAGTTATATTAAAATTTATTTTTCATGTTTGGGGAATATACATTTACCTCGTTTCAATTTTTTTATTACAAAAATTAAAATTGTCACCATGAATTTGAGTGAATGACCACTTTCAAAATGTATCATTTCTCAATTTTCATCAAGTTTATTTATATTTTTATTAAAGTAACATAAAATATTATTCAAATTTTTGATAATATAAAAAATATCATCATGTCGCTATAATAATGATATTCTTCCAAAATAAACAACATTCATAACCGTACTAATTCATTAACAATTGTGTGATCATTTCTCATTTGGTATAACAACTTGCTTGAAATATGATATAAAATAAGCACATGGATGAATACGATAACATAATTAATGATAATACATGATATAAATAATAAAAAATGGTTTTATTTCGGTAAATAAAATAGAACATTAATGTAAAATTCATTAATTAAGATATCAATTTTTGTTGTTTGAAAATATATGAAAACTACTCTTTGCTTATTTAATATTACCTTATCATAAACAAATAGTCATAGAAAGAAGTTATAACAATATAAATAATCATAAATCAAATATTAAAATAAATTATATGATATCATAATGATGAAATTTTGGAGGTGAATTAATAACAACACCTATATTAGGAAACTATTTAGAAACCATCAAGATTACCCATAAACAATATTGAATATATATAACAACTAACAAATATAAATGAATATAATAATTAAAGTTGAAGAATATAATTTTTTTATAATAATAAAGAGATCCAAAAATAGTTTATTTTTAAATTTATAGGGTTTATATAAGAGGATATAACGTCGTTGAATAATTTGGAATTCAAGGTAAGTGGTTCTTTATCTCAAATTTAAATTTTAGAGAAATGTTTTATACTGTACATGTTGATATGTTTTATATAGTGTTATTATTTTATAATAAATTCCTTTTATAAAAATTTATTAAATAATGGTGTTTATAGATCTATAACATGGTATATCTAAAATCAATTTCAACTTAATGTATTTCATGTATGTAAGTTTCATTATTGAGTTTAATCCATTTCTTGAGTCATAATGACTGATTCATTACTCTGGTTTTACATGACAATTTTCTTATGATATATGATTATATTATAATTATTTTCTTATTAATAATCGAAGAAATTACTTTTACCAAATTCATTCATCGTAAAATATGATTATTTTAAGAATAATTCATATTCATTTAGTCAATATTGATATTTACACATTCCTTAAATTTTCTCATATTCATTTTTTGAAATCCAAAAATGATTTTCTTTTTAATAATTATAAAATTTCTCCCCACAGATTCACAAATAAATTAATTTTTATTATATTTATATTCAGGGTTTTAATAAAGGTATTTTTAAAATAATAAAATACCTTTCCAATTCTATTATATATATTTATCTCTCACACTAAATTTCCTATCTAAATATTTTAATTACTTTTGAAGACTCAATTTTTATATATCATTTAGATATTTATTTTTTAAAAAATCATGATAAAATATTGAAGATGAATTTCTGAATGTGGTTCATTAGTTCATATATTTACTAAAATGTAAAAAAACATTCTCTAAAATATATTTTTCATGGTTTTGATTATATTTTCAATATTGAAAATATAACTCCAGTAGAGTTATATTTTATGAATATCATGATAAATCCATTAATGAAATTTTCATTTTAGTTGGATTGAAATTTTCTTATCAACTGATGGAATTTCGATATCATATATTTTATTCCATATGGAAATGATGTGAAACCCATTTTCTTCAAAGGGGTCTTTAAGATATATTAAATGATTAATATATTATGGAAAAAATATGGATGGATGATAATGGTTGGGGTCTTATATCATCATATAATGGAGGAGTTAATTTTTTATATCTAATGAGATAATGATCCATGATAATTATATGATATTATCACAAATTAAATGGTGATCTATCTTGGATATGATTTCAAATTTTATGGAGAACATTCATTGATTAAGAAAACTACATATAAGGTGGTATATAATAGTTATCCTCACAATATTATGATACCTTATGTTTATGTATCCTACAATGTTCAATTTTAATAAAATTACAAAGGGGTTTTAATTTTTAAATACAATATTCAAAGGATTATGAATCGTATATCATAACTATTTTCACATCATTATGTACCCATTCTCCATGGTATATGTTTTTTTCATTCGATATCGTAGGTAATATTATCATGATTTATTTCCAGATCTTATTGTTCCATTTTCATTTTTTTGTGAAATTTACCTTTTATCATGTTTTATTATATGCTTATTATTTAAAGAAGTTGGTGATGTAGGAATGGCCCAGGAAAATGGTAACCTAGGCATGATGTAGGCATGGTAGTAAAATATGTCTTCACAAAGGTTTCTGGGCCTTCGAGTCATGTAATGTGCTTCATGTCCACTGGGACTTTGGGCCATGTACAGAATAAATATAGATTGATGGTTGGGACATACCTTTGGGGGAAATGGCCCTCCTTTTTAGCATGTGTGTGTGGTGTGTGTGTGTGTGTGGTTTATGTAATTTTACCCCCAGGTGCCTAATATATATATATAATAGATTCTTATATAAACCCACACAGTTTATAAATATATATTACATCATATTATATTAATATTCATTACATAACATATTGATCAAAACCAAAATCGTATTTCTCTATTGTCATTATAAAAGTGGATAGATAAAACACTAGTTCAAAAATGAAATGAACCATCTCCCACTCTGTTCTCCATATCAAGAATTATTCTTAGAAAAAAATACTTAATACCTTTATTTAGGACTTAGGGAAAGGAAACATAAGAAAGGGGATATCATATGCTCAGTAATGATAAAAAAGGAAGATATCAATGAACAATGAAACATAAAATGAGAGTAAGGGTATGATAAAATGTTGATAAAATTTGAACATAATACCTAATATATTATAGATCATAATATTGAGTCATAGAATAAATCATAATATATTGTAATACTTGAATCATTGTGGGATCAAATGACATGTTCCATGAGACCATATCATTCTAACAAAATATATTTTTATGAAATATATATAAGTATAGAAAATCAATTCTTTTAGAGTTATGTCTCACTTATAAGACTATCATAGTGGATTTGGTTCAATACCAATTCCACCATAGTAGTCACAGTCACTCTTCATACTATCATAGGGGATAGAGTTCCTTACTAGACTATGTTCACCCCCAATACATTACTTTTTATCTCATGAGATATCCATATTAACCCATTTAATTATAGGGATATATAATTCAAGGACTAAAAATCACATAATGAAAATTATATATATCTATACCACAAGATGAAAAAATAATCATCATATCATTAACTATGAAAGGGAACAAATCACACAAACCTCTCTTATTAGAATAAATAAAATCTAGAGGAATAATGAGGATGGTATAATTGGATAATATCCCCATTAAATATTAGGTAATGTCAAATAATTTCCTCATAAATGAAAAATTCTTATAAATGCTCAGTTGGAACATTTCTTAATGAAAATATGGTTTTTGCTTTAAAATGGCATATAATATATCTAAAATTTTCCCAAATATTAAATAAAAAGTATTCATTGTAAATAACCTTAAAATAATGTAAATTAATAGTCAAATATTTTATAGTTGATAATTAAAAGAAATTCTATTCATCTCAAATTATTTAAAATAAAGATTCCTTTCAAATCTTCCAAAAAATGTCTAAAGTACCCCATTTGGAAAATTAAAACAATATTCCTTCTAGAACATTTGTTAAAAATTTAAATATTCATAAAACATTAATTAAAAAATAAATAGGTAATAGTAAAAATATTTTGGAAATCATTTTTATAAAACATATACATGGAAGTGAAAGGATTTTCGATTGATGAGAGAAATAATTTTGTTATCCTTAAAAACCATCTTTTATTATTTTGAGTATTTAAATAGAATAAAATGAAATTAAGACATGTAATATCCATGAATAACCAGAATAAATTTATTGAGAAATATTTAATCATAAATAATTAAATTACACTTTTTGAATCTTAATCACATAAAATCATGATAAACAATGAGATATTAACATAAAACCCATAACTATTGTTCCACTTCTTTTTAATGTGATTTAACCTCCGATATAGTAAATTTTAATTTTTAATAATTATATAAATTTTTAATTTAAATAAATATATTATCATATATTATCTATTTATAACATTTCAACACCCATTTACAAAAATTACTTATTACAAATCATCATTTCTATGTGGTAACTGTTTCATTTTTTCCTGTGTATTTTTGTTTGGTATATCAGTTCATTGTACATTTATCATTGTTTAACCATCTCCAATATGATAATAATGATGTAAATATAATATATATTCTTTATATATATAATCCTAAATAAAATATTGTGGTGGAATAATTAATTACACCATTCAAGGATATTGTAGGTCATACGTACATAAGAATGTTTTTTTGACATTTTAATTGATGGAATTATAGAAAGATAAAAAATTATTAATATTTATAGAAAAATTATTATATAATATATATAATATAAATAGATTAATTCTATCCATATTACAATCCATTTAAATCAAAAATATAAAATGTTTCACATTTCTTTATGGAAGTCTTATTCCACAATTACACAGGAGTGAGCATATCATTTTACAATAGATTAGAAGGTAAGATTGTTGATTGTGTATAATCATTACAGGATTTTAATCATGTAATAAATATCATATCTAAAAATTAAATGCATCATAATACCCATACATAAAATATGGTCATCAAAAATGAATTTTATCACTTTGGGGAGACAATAAGTCATACACACACACACGAGCAATACATTCACTTCACATTTGACAGGAAAAAGAGTTAAAATATTTTGTTTAATATTCATAATACTTTTTTAGTATACTAAGGATACATAAATAACTATTTTATAAAAAAATAACACCTTTAGTGGAGGTTAATGGATTATTATTGAATAATGTGGTTGGTTAAGGTGAATACATCTTCATTGAATAAACTACATTGGATAACCTCTTAAGTATCATAGGATTGAACTTTTGGGATGCCAATAAACTATAAAAATATGGTTGTAGGGTCTTGAAAAATCCGAAAAGGAGATTCTACCAAAATCCCCCAAAGAATTGGGGCAAATAATCAATGAAGGGACACAAACAGGACCGGTCCGCGAACCGGTCTCATGGAAGCGCAATGTGGCCAGGCACTGCGAGGCACCCCCTTCGCGAACCATTGTCATTCGCGAAATGGAGGCGGAGAGCCTCTGTGGTCGCAAGGTAGGATGGGTGCCAGTCCGGTTCACCATCATGAACCACCCCAACCACGGACCGCGTCGACCAGTTCAAGCCGCAACGACTGTCTTTCGTGGAATAGAGGCGAAACCCTCCGCAGCAGTGGGGAACTCCCTGAGTTCTCCTCGGAGAGGTGGGGAAGTGTTCAATACCCACCGTGAATCACAGATTTCCCAAGTCAACTGTAAATCGGGTATTTGGTTATGGGCCACCGCAAAAGGTGTCTCACAGCCACAGATACATCCCTTTTCCTACTCTATAAAGGGAGACCAAGGGGGAAAGAAAAAGGAGATCGGAGAACTGGAATCAGATGCAGAGGGATTTGAGATTCGGAAGGATATCGGTTGAAGGAAGGCTTCAGATTTCGCAGACAGCGAAATTCCCACCCGCGAACCACAGTAGGTATATGAATTAACAAGTAATTGGAAAACGCATAATAACATGGTGAACCGCAAACCTAAAATAACAAAAACAAGGAGAACCACGAACTATACCCCCTCCGCAGATGACTTCCCCACAGATCATGGAGTTTTTACCTCTTTTCCCATCGGTCATACCACATAGCACTCTCCTACAAGGGCGAAGCCTCGACTGACGAGCCTCTAATCGGCACCGCCCTTAACTGCCGCTGCCCACCTGGAACCCTCTGCAAACCACCATGGTTCATGGATTGAACTCAAAGCCGCGAAACACCATAGTTCGCGGAACGCCAATCTAGCCACGAACCACCCTGGTTCGCAGGATGTTAATCAGTCCGTAGACCACCCTGGTTCGCGGACGGCTTCTCCAGCTGTGTGGCACTTCCCCATGTGAAGGGCGCCACCACCCATACCTCTTGGTGGCTCGCCAAATACTTCGATGTTCTCATTTCCCAAGCCTAGTAAAATCCTTCCAATCCAGCCAAGTCCTCCACAACCCCCTCATTGGCCTATTCATCGGCCCCGTGCCGAGGCCTCCACCAGAGCCACCAGATCCACGTGGTGTAACTTTTGGGCACATCAGCGCGCCATTTTGAGTTCACATATCCACGGTAAAAAGGGTCAAAGGGGTTTCCCCAACCCTTGAGCAGATTCCCGAAGTATTCATGGGTTCACATTCCCATGGTAATGTTGAGTCTGAGCTCAGGAATCCCCTCTCTACCCCTCCACTTGTTGAGGTTTCCTCAGAGATAGTAAAATAGCCATCAAAAGGAGGCCCTCATGCAATGAATGAGAGGATATGGGCACAAGAGAACCCCCTTTCCCTCTCCCACTGGGCTTTGTCTCTCCGGGAATCCATCTCGGAGTAACCCCCAACCTCATGGGCCGCCCTCATGCATAAGCCCCACTCCACGTCTCACGGATGCACCTCTCGCGACGTGATCCTCTGGTCCCTACTGCATCTTGTTTCTCACACCGAGCATGACTGACGTGGGGTTAGAGCAAGCATCAACCTTGACATCCTTTTATGGGCCTCTTTAGAGTGTATGACCCAATCAACATCATGGGCCTCCTCAGAGTGTAAGCCCCAATCTATCATCTTGGGCCTCCTCAGAGTGTAAGCCCCAATCCACATCTTGGGCTGCCTCAGAGCATAAGCCCCGCATTAATCCGAACTACGTGGACTTCGATCCCTGTCTCCTAGGCGGGGTACATAAGAAGCCTCTCTGAGGATCAAGCCCAATAACGGGTTATTATGACCCCCTTTCACGTCGGTTTACCAACATCATGGGCCTCCTCAGAGTGTAATCCCTAATCCACACTATGGGCCTCCTTAGAGTGTAAGCCCCAATCCATCTTTCCGGGCTGCCCCAGAGCGTAAACCCCAAGACTAAGTGAACTACAGGGACTTTGATCAATGCCAAAGAATGGTACATAGGAAGCCTCCACGAGGTTCAAGCCCACCACACATCCGTTTCTTCACGTTGAGTTCCACCCTTGCCCAAAATGACGTTAAACTGTGTATCCAAACTATGTGGACTTTTATCCCTATCTCCTAGGCAGGGTACATAGGAAGCCTCTCTGAGGTTCAAGCCCAATAATGGGTCATTCTGACCCCCCCTTTCATGTCGTATTACCAACATCATGGGCCTCCTCAGAGTGTAAGCCACATTCCACACTATGGGCATCCTTAGATTGTAAGCCCTAATCCATCATTCCAGGCTTCCCCAGAGCGTAATCCCCAAGCCTAAGCGAACTACGGGGACTTTGATCCATGCCAAAGCATGGTACGTAGGAACCCTCCACGAGGTTCAATCCCACCACTCGGTGATTTCTTCACGTCGATTTCCACCCTCGTCCAGAATGACGTTAAACTGTGTATTTGAACTACGTGGACTTTGATCCTTGCCTCCTAGGTAGGGTACGTAGGAAGCCTCCATGAGGTTCAAGCCCACCACCCATCGGACAACCCAGTGTCTCTTCACGTCGGTTCCCCGACACCTATCCAAACTACATGGACTATGATCCATACTTCCTAATCACGGTATGTAGGAAGCCTCTGTGAGGTTCAATCCCAACAACAGGTCAATCTAATCATCTCCACATCGATTCACCGCAACACTCCTAGTTCCACCTCAAGCGAGTTCCAACCCTTCGGGGTCATTAATCCAATGAGGGATAGTAAACCTCGGGCATAAATGATTCTGAACCCCTACATCCAGTTGACCATTTCCCACCATGGTTAAATCCGTGGATACTATGTTTGGGTATAAACCAAATATTCGCGAACATATGAATACGTATTAAATCTATAAGAGAGTCCCGTAATAGTTAATAATTCCCCCCCCCAAAAGGGTGTGATGAGCCCAACATCCCATCCTCTCGACCAATGGGAGTTCTTAAGAGTCGCTGGTCAGACCATCCAGCGAACACCTTCCTTTGGAAAGCCGGTCCATCAATCATTGGATACGGAGACTTTGGGCATTTCGAAGCCTAAAAAACCAAAACGAAACAAAAATGGTAAACCTGATGTGAATATTTAACCAAACATGGCGGATTTTACCTAATCCCACCATGTGCCCCATTTTACAGAAAAGGAGGGAAAATCAAGGCCATTAATTACGCATGGGATAATGAGATGTTGTTTTGATGGGTTTTCTTCTTGTATTTTCTAATTTTTTTTGCAGGTACTACCTTCAAAACTCTATTCGATCCAATGGAATCACAAATGAACTCACAAGTTCGCATTTCCAACAACGCAAGGACGAGACTTCCTCAATAATGGAGGACCCCATCACCCACCCAGCGTCTTCAACGCTGGGTTTCAGATGCGCTGATCCGAGAGTACCACGTGAATGGTACTCTCCTAACGGTGGAGGCGGCCAAGCATGCCCTCCAATCCGTCAAGATTCACCGGTCGCCTTCCCAGCAGCGACCACAAAGGCGGATCCAGACAGCCCCTGTCGCTGTCTCCAACCGTTTCGGGTGTCTATCCCCAGAACGGGACAATGCATACCTCCCTTATCTTAGGGAGGTGGACGAGGTCGACGTTTAGGACTTCATCCCTACCAAATGGGGGTTTCGGTACAAGGCCCTCGCCAGTAGACGCCATCGTGGTCACGCCGTGAGCCAACATCCTCATGCTAAGGAGGATGTCTCCCCAAGGATTTAGGTCCATGCTCCCTGAGCTCCGGCCCCTCGGACCGTCCGAAGAAGCTGGTAGATATACAATCAGGGACCAGTCATCACCTTGTTCCCAGAGGAGGATCTCCGCTGCTCAGCCACGAAGACGTACCATGAACAGGAACATACACCTGTTCTCTCCTCCCGAGCCTGCCATCCAGACATGGCGGCATCGTATGAGCCGGCACACATCCCCACCGAGCTCCATCAAACCCATTGCTCATGCTGGGCGACACATAATCTGTAGGCACCTCTCCTTGCCCAGGGTTGTAAAGCCCACCAGCTTGACGTGGTGGCGACCCAGCACCTGCAGGACCAGCTCCTAGTAGTTGCTTCTGACACCCACCATCATGACATGGCGGCAATCAACAAAGCCCTCCACCCAGATGTGGCGACAAATCATAGACATGCACATCTCCCTGCCAACAAAGGCCACCAACTCGATACGATGGGAAACCAATATTTGTAGCGACAGCTCCCTGCGGATGCATGTAAAGCCCGCCACCCCGATGTGGCGGAAAACGGAGAGATAAACAAGCGTATCCCGGTACAGGGGAAGATTCATTCACCTGTCCCAACATAAGAGAATTGTCAGTACCCACTGACCATTGGAGGACCGGAGTAGGATATTCCTGCTCCGATACCGGAATGGGCCTTCATATCCATTCCAGCCAAAGATGTCTCTCTACATATCTTGAAAATGATGGAGGAGAAGGTATTGATCCCAGATCATATCTTGTAGACTTTCTAGCTTGTAATTGCACCAGTGGAAATAGCAAGGACTCGGGCCCATGAGCCCGTCTCCCCAATTGAGGCGACTTATAGAAGAGATGAGATATCCACCTCAGAGAATATCTGCATCCATGCTTCTTCCCAGGAGAGTCTCCGGCTATATTCCGCGACGCAAGGGCAACCGGATCGAGCAGCTTCAGTCGTTCCAACTGGGGGACACCCATCCATCACGTTGGATGCTCCAGAGCATGCATATATCCCTGCTAAATGTCAAGATGTTTTTCGGCAGATCCCAGAAGCATCACGTGACCCAATTAGATAGGGACCCAAATATGAAGGCCGTTTCCAATAGAAGACGGTCCCCACTGGCACAAAAGAGCGCCTCGAATGCACCGAAGGCAGCTGAAAAATAAAGAGCGTGTTCATGACTCCGCTATGCGGGAAGCTAGGGTTCCCAACACCGCCAAGCACATGTCAAAGGTTCGGAACCCTGCCCACTCATTACCATATTGTGGGAGTGACAGTATCTGTTGCGAAGGTTCTCCCCGCAATGTCGCTACCAGCAGCTCTGAAGGTCCTCCCCAGAGCACCCAAGGGGGCCTCCCCCACAGGCATATAACGATCGGTCATGAGATCACCTCTTTTGATGCGAGTCACGAAAACCCTCCATGTGTCCAGAAGAACTAGCAACAAGAAGGTCCTCCACTTGTTGCAGTAAATCCTGAGGGTCCTCCCCGGGGTATACGCTGCAATCACTCTCCATGCAGTGGGGCCAAATATTGTGATGGTAGTCCTCACTATCATAGTTTCAACTACGGAGGCCCTCCCCATAGTGGTGTCTCATCACGACAAGAATGCCCTCCCCTTGTCGTGGCCTATCCTGAAGGTCCTCCCCATGGGTTATGCTACAAAGGAACTCCACGTAGCTGGGCATCAAATCATGGTGGTAGTCCTCGCCACCCTGATAACGGAGTTCCTCCCCGTAGAGACGTCAAGCAATGAGAAGGCCCTCCCCTCATTGTGGTATATTCTGGAGGCCCTCCCTAGGATGTGTCCCGCAGATATTCTCCCTGCGCCCGCAGTAATGGTAGTCCTCGCCATTGCCGTAGCTATGATGGTAGTCCTCGCCACCATGACCGCCATTGCAAGGGTCCTCCCCGCAATGGCCCCAAGCAACAAAAGGTCCTCCCCTTATCGCGGTGTGTCCTAAAGTGCCTCCCCAAGATGCGCGTTGAACATCAAGCCATGATGGTCATCCTCACCATGATGGAAGTTGTTGCGAAGGTCCTTTCTGTAATGACGCCATGCAGTCAGAAGGTCCTCCCCTTGCTGCGACACGCCTTGGAGGTCCTCCCTAGGTTGTGCACTGCAATATTCCTCTATGCAGTGAAGCATCAATCAGTTATGGTATTCCTCGCCATTACGGTCTCCATTGCGAAGGTCCTCCCTGTGATGACAAATTATTTCAATAGGAAGGTCCTTTTCCTACCAAATCAATCACCAAAAGGCCCTCATATGCCGATGAACTCAGAAAGATGGGATCGAGCATGTCAGATTCCCAGCTTGTCGCTAGCGATGCCCTTCTTCGATCAGGAACCGTTAGAGGGACACATTCATCTTCTGAACCACCTCAGAATCTCCCAAAAGACAATTCGATACCTACCGGTCCCACTGCCTCTGACTACAGTGAGTGCCTTAGTTGGGATGACCAGGTAGAGGAGCCACTGGCTGAGGAGTACGCCGACATTTTGCACCTGAGGAAATGACTGGCCAGGAATGATATACCCATTATGTTTTGGCCCACGTCCACCTCTCAATACGACATACCCAGGGATTTGTCGGAAGAATTCATGCACGACATCCACCACAATTTATGGATGACCCTCCACTGGCTGAAATCGAGCTTCCTTCCCTATGACGGGTATGTAGACCACATTAAGAAGATAGGGGACCTCCTGCATCACATCGACCGAGAGGCCCTTTCCTCAACATGAAAACAACGCCCCGAGAGGCGCAAAGGGAATATGGAGGCATCCTTCCTTGGTGCACTGCATGAACTGTGCCACCTCATCAGTGACGCTCTGACAAGAGTCCATATCAGGGGATGGGGGGAACACGGAGCTCTGAATTTCACTCCGCTCCCTGCCCAAAAGAACCCGTTCGGTATGGTGTCTTGCAACGTCATCACAACAAGATGAAAATCGAGTGGACCCCCTTCTCAGGAAAGGCAACACACCCAACAGAGTCAGGCCTTGAGTAAGTCCTAGAAGCGTCAGGCCCGGTAGGAACGAGCCATTCAAAAACTCCTGAATCAGGCCACCGAGAGCATCTAGTAGGCCTATCGCCTAAGAGAGGCCAGTCCGCGATATTTTCCGGCCTCCCCATAAGGGGATGATCTATCAGTGAATTTGGCACCAGATCTGGTTCACCCCTGAATGGGAGCATGTGATATCAGGCAGGTCGCGATAGCCGTAGCCACTGCCGCAATCCAGGGTCAACCCCATCCTACAGGGCTGGGGGCATTTTTAACAACAAACTCCCCCATAAGACCAATAAAAATGGGAAGAGACTCAATGTCCAGCGAACGGAGCCAGCCCCAGCCCTCAGGGATGGGGGCATTATTACCCCCGCAACAACAACCTCCACCATGAGAGTCAGTATTATCTCGTCTGGGGAGGACAGTCAGAGGAGAAGATTCTTGTCCTATCCCATCATTTTAATCATCATCCCCTTCGAGAGGAAGGCGCACTATAAGGTCGCATCAAATAACTCTCCATGTCACCCTTCGTCAAGAATTATGAAGGAAATCCCAGGACACAAAAGGGAAGGCCAGCAGAAGATGCGGGCGATCCTCTTCCTATTTAGAAGATGACATCCCCTCCACCCTGCAATATGAATTCATCAACGCCATAGAGTCTAACCCCGCAGGTGACACTGGGGAAAATGAAAATCTGGATGGATCGGGAGACAACGGTTCCGGTCAGGCTGTGACTCACAACGAACCCCAAGGTGTGCACACCCAGAACCAGAGGGTTGCCTTAAATATGGCTACCCCTTCAGCTATCCTCCCTCATCTTACCCTGCGAGATTCCAACAAGGATAAGAATAAAGGAATGGTTACCCTTAACCTGTCCCCTTCTCTCAATAAAAACGAGCCAGTCACGCTTGAAGAGAGATTCTCTTGACAGGAAGAGGAGATGAAGGAATTGAGATGAGTTAACACCGAGCTAGTCCGGAGGATCCGCATTATTGAAAGTGCATCCCAAGAGGAACGCATCATGCACTCCCAACAAGTGCACCATAAAGGCTATGGTTTACCCCAAAAAATGAAATACGGTCAGGGCTCCTGTCCAATGAGGCGCCTGGCCCGTCCAACTACTTAGATGTGGATTCGGATGAATACCAAGATTTCCCTCCACTCAGGACGAAACTGATGCGAGTATGCCTAAACCCTCTAAAGGTGCCACAAACTGCACATGAAACCTTGGTGTCGGCCAACCCAGACCCTCAGGCAATGCCTCGGGCTACGCCTGCCCAGGACCGGGCCCAACAGGATATAAACTAGGGACTCACCAACACCATTGAGGCACTAACTACTCGATTGGAAGCGATGGAAGGTTGACGTGCTTTGATATGGCCGGAGTGGGAACCCTACCCATATTAGGTGAATAACACACCACCTCCACCCAATTTTGGGAGCCCTGTGTTCCCCATCTTCATTGGATCCGGCGATCCAGAGCAACATTTGATGCACTACGCTTCCTATTGTGACCCTATGATGGGAACTCCGGAATGACAAGAAGTGGTGAAACTCAGATGCTTCGTATGGAACTTCCAAGGATCCGACTTCGTATGGTACACAAGTCTGCCGGTCCAGTCGATAAAGAGCTGGGAGGACCTCCGATCGCAGTTCCTGTTCCACTTCAGCTCAACGTTTCCTAAAACAACGGTCAGCGATCTCATTAATTGCAAGCAGAGGGAGAATGGGAGGGTCTCATATTTCATCGCCATATGGAATGGTCTGACCTATTATTTGAATAGACCAATGAATTAAGATGATATTCTAGCCAGATGCATCGATAATCTTAGAGACGAGATGGGAACACTGCTCATACCGGTGGAGTGCACCACTCGCATCCGCTATCTCTCAGCCATTGCCCAGAGAATTGAGGACTTCCTGCAGTGGACTAATTCAAAGTCTGGAATGACCTCACAGGCTCCTGCGAAAAGAGACCCTAGAGCTGAAGCGTCCGCTCTCACACTCAAGCCGGCCCCTCTGCCAGCTTCGCCGCTTAGGCCTCCACCAAATCATCAAGGGAATCGTCCGTATCAGCAGCCTCCCCTGCCTAAATGGGACGATTAGAGAGGACCGTAGAGGAACTAGTTTAAGGAACGAAGACAAAAATTATAATCGTTCCGAGATGATCAAGTCCGTGGATACTTCATTGCCGCCATGAACTGCAACTTGCTCCGCCTTCCAGAGCCAAGGAAACCTAAAGAGCTCGGCCGTGATGACATGCCAGATTAATGCCCCTACCATCAGATGTTGCGGCATAGTATTCGAGAATGATTCGTCATCAAAGACCTCCTGCAAAGGATGGTAGATTCCGGACAAGTCGAGCTGGGACCACCCCCAGCACATGTGTCATGTACATCTACCACCGACTCCGACAAAGAGGAGGGGTGGCCGAAAGTCGCCAATCAGGGGCAGAAATTTGACAACTCGATGACTCAGACAACCATCAACTGAGCCCAGGGCATACTACAGTAGCCGATGATTCCACCAACATCCCATGAAGCCGTAGAGCCAGTAGCATCGGCCTCACAATGCTCTACGAGCCGGTCATCTAGACGGAGTCGAAGGAGTAAGCAATCACAATAGGAGTAGTTTGCGATGGGGTCGAAGTTAGTCCTGACCCTGGCAGACATTATGCCCTCGAATTTGACACCATGGGTACCGACCCACCAAACGGTACTATCAGAGACAACTGACCAGGTTGACCTGTCAGAGGATGAAGAGACAATATTTGGTTCTATCTATGTCACCCATCTCATGGAATCATTCCCTGACAAAGTGTATGATTATGAACCCGAGTTCCATGCACGAGGAACTAGGAGGAGGAACCACAGAGGTAGGGGAAACTAGGGGAGGCACAACCGCAGCCGAAACCAACCCTACGGTTGGACCCCAGCCCAATTCGTCAATATTGGGGAATCCCATGGGAGAGCCCCTCAATGGACTCAGCAGGAGAGAGAATGCCCCTCCACTTCCATAAGTGGCCACTCAGGCCCTGTTGTTCTGTGATACCCAACAGAGGAGGAACAAGTGTCTGGTCTCCTGGTGCGCACAAACAGTCCGGCTAGGCCAAGTCATCAAAATTCAGGAACACCATCGACATTTGTCCCCGCTGCCGGTCCCTCCTAGTCAAATGCTCTAGCTCCCAGAGAACCCACTAAGACTCTACCATCAACGGAGAAGCGTCGACCGCTAGGGAAAAAATACGACATCCATACATAGATGGCATGAGTACTAGCCAAGTTGTCAATACTGGATGCCATGGGTTTGTCAGCCGACCTTAGGGAGGTTCTTATCGAAACTTTGATCAACCCCCAAGAGTTTCAAGCCGAGGTAGCTGCCACCGAGATTTATCGGACGGAGACTGGCCCGGCTGAATGCAACGCGGTGATTTCCTTCACCGATCAGGACGAAGATTCCATCATGAAAGGACACATCAGACCGCTATATGTGTCTGGCACGCTGAATGGTATTGGGATCCAAAAAGTCTTTATAGACAATGGCTCTGGAGTTAACCTCATTCCCCTACGGACACTCCGTATGTTGGGCTACAGTAAGGATGATCTAATTCACTCAGCCATAAATTTTTTGGGTTATGAAACGAGTTTTGACGAATCCAATGGGACAGGTTAAGCTAAAGACCCATTTTGGTGACCTAGAAGCCTACATGGAATTCTTGGTGGTCCGAAAGAGTACATCATTCAATGCCCTCCTGGGAAGGCCATGGCTCCATAAGTACATGGTCGTTCCTTCATCTTACCACAAGTGTATCAAGTACTGCATCAATAGAAAAATAAGGATGTTGCATGCTGACAAAGCTCCTTTCGAGCTCTCCGAGTCACATTTCATTGATGCCGGGTTCTACGAGAAAAATAAAAAGAAGCCTTTGGTCAATGGTGTTGACGGGATCCCCACTCCAAATTGCCTGGAAATGGTTCTTGATGACCCCCTCAGGTAGCTTGGCAGAGATTATGTCTTACCCCTCAACCACGTGGATGGTAGGAGTTCAAGTCCGGAAAATCACTCGGATGTCCTCATGAATTCATCCATAACGACCGAGTGTGACAATGTGGGAACATCCGTCGACCCTCAATTGGGGGGCGAATGATCGAGCAAGGATGCCCACAACACCTCGCCTCCAGACTTCCAAGAAATCGTGATGGGAGCTCTCTCCTCGTCAGACCAAGAAGATGAGGATTTGCAAGAACAAGAGGGGGAAGATCTCAAGGATGCACCTCCCGCATTTGAGGAAGGTATCTCCACCACTGTGGATGAACTCAGGGAAATAAACCTGGGTATCGAGGAAGACCTGAGGCCCACTCTCATTAGCATGGCCATGTCTCCCGAGGAACACGAGTTATATACCACTTTTATAAGGCAAAACCGGGATTTCTTCACCTGGAATTACACTGAAATGCTAGGACTCGATCTCAAGGAAGTGACGCATCACCTGGGTCGTCTAGAAGACCACCGAGGCTACAAACAGGCCACTAGAAGGACACACCCCTCACATGCTGCCATGATAGAGGTTTAAGTCGATATGCTCATTAAATCAGGCTTTATTAGAGAGGTCCAGTACCCTATTAGGTTGGCCAACATCATCCCTGTCAAGAAAAAGAACGTGAAAATCCACATCTACATTGACTTCAGAGACCTTAATCAGCATTTTCCGAAAGATGACTTCCCGGTTCCAATCACCGAGTTTTTAATTGATGCAATGCCCGGGTATAAGGCTCTATCCTTCATGGACGGCTATTCCGGATATAATCAAAGGAAGATGGCCCAAGAAGACAAAGAACCCACTACCTTCAGGGCCCCTCAGGGGTTATTCTGTTACAGGGTCATGCCATTTGGTCTCAAGAATGATGGCGCCACGTATCAGTGTTCCATGCATATGATCTTTAAGCTATTCTTGGAAAAATTCGTTGAATATTACGTGGATGAACTAGTGGTCATGTCCAAACAGCGCTCAGATCACCTATCGGACCTTGAGACCGTCTTCAACAAGCTTCGACCGCATAACTTGAAGATGAACCCCTTGAAATGTGCCTTTGGGGTTACCTCAGAGAAATTCCTTGGCATCGTCATACGCCATCATGGCATCGATGTCCACCCTGAGAAGACGAAGGATATCCTGAGCCTACCACCTCCCCGAAATCTCACTGAGTTGAGGGGATTCCAAGGACACCAAGCCTATATTAGGCAGTCCATAGCCAACTTGGCTGGAAAATGTATGCCTTTCACTAGGTTAATGAAGAAGGGGGTCACGTACCCATGGACGGATGACTGCCAAGAGGCATTCAAAAACATTAAGAAGTACCTCTTATGACCACCGGTGCACATGCCCCCGGTCGAAGGAAGGCCTCACATTCTATATTTGATGGCCCTAGAATGGTCATTGGGATCCTTCCTCACATAGAAGAACGATGCCGGTAGAGAAAACAATATCTATTTCCTCAATCAAACCATGATTGATACTGAGACTCGATACTCAAATATTGAGAAGAGATATATGGACTTGGTCTTCACGGTTCTAAAGATGCGACATTATCTGCAGCATCATGAAGTCCATTTGATCTCGCGGAGTAACCCGCTCAAGTATCTCCTCAGTCACCCGACGCTAACCGGACGCCTATCCCGATGGGCGATCGGCCTACAAAAGTTCAACATCCAGTTCGTCACTCAAAAGTCCATCAAGGTCCAGGTATTATTAGACATTCTGGCCGAGCACCCTTCAACAGGGACCACTACACTGGACACTGAACTACCTGATGAAGATATCTTCTCGGTCCAAGAGGAGTTCCCAGCATAGGAAATATACTTTGACGGCGCGTCCAGAAGCCCCAGTGGGAAGAGGATGGAGGATCACAGATTCAACAAAGTGGGTTTGGGAATAAAACTCATGTCCCCAGAAAAGGCAGTTTTTCTGTATTCCTTACTCCTGTCAGAGGTATGTACAAACAATGAAGCGGAATATGAAGCCCTCATTACAGGACTGGAGCTTGCACTCCAGGCACAAGTACAACACCTTAAGGTAAAAGGTGACTTGTAGCTGGTCATCAAGCAAGTCAATGTTGACTATGCTATTAAAAAGGAGGATCTAATCCCACTTTTTGACCATGTATGAGGGCTAATGGAGGGTTTTCCACAGAACCAACAGTAGCTTATATTCCTCGGTCCCGAAACTCTCAGGCTGATGCATTAGCCAACGCGGCCACAACCCTAGCCAACCTAGACTAGGATGAAACGGTCATCAGTATTTCTCACTGTTGAATGGTATGGCCATTTTTTCAAGCTAAGATGGAAGAAATCCACAAATTCAATCCTGTCCCCAAGTGATATTCTCCTCCTACCAGCTGGATGACCTCAATTGCAAACTACCTTCAACGAGGAGAGCTTCCATCAGACAGGGCTGAATGAGAGAAAATTTGGAGAAGGGCAGTCAATTTTGTCCTATATGGCAGTGCAGGCCAGAAAGAGGTCCTCTACAAACAAGTCCTCGATGGAGTGCTCCTCAGATGCATTGACGGAGAAGAAACTGCTGCCGTCATGATTGAAGTACATGCTGGAGTGTGTGGAGTACATCAAATAGGGACCAAGATTTCCCATCAGGTTCAAAGGATTGGGTACTACTGGCCCACAGTGGCACGAGACTGCAATCGTTTTACCGCAAAATACCACACATGCCAGATTCATGCCAACTTCATACACTAGCCCCCAGAGTTACTTCACCAAGCTAATTACTCCTGGCCGTTTTCCGTCTAAGGGATGGACATTGTGGGACCATATCCTCCTGCCACGGCCAAACAGCTGAAGTATATCCTAACAGCAACCAACTTCTTATCCAAACGGGAAAAAGCCATACCCCTCAAGGAAGTCAGGGCAAGAAATATTGTCAACTTCATTAATACCAATATCATCACCGGATTTGGTGTCCCTTATACCATACTAACGGACAACGACACCAATTTCTCCTCTGCTGAGTTGGAAAATCTATACCACGAGTATGGTATCAACGCTAACCGCTCATCCCGCTACCATGTAGTGGCCAACGGATAGATAGACGCTTTCAACAAGACCCTGTCCCAAATCCTCTAGAAAATGGTGGACAAAGACAAGAAGTCATGGCCGGGTAAACTCCTCTATGCATTGTGGGCTTATCGAACCACAATCTGCACCGTTACTCGTTCTACCCCATACACATTGGTGTATGGCACAGAGGCGGTCCTACCCATTGACCTCCAACTTCCCTAACTCTGTGTTTCCATCTGCGAGCAATTATCCGATGATGAGCAGTCAGAAAAGCGTCTAGGTGAATTGGAACAGCTAAATGAGAAGCGGCTACACACTCTGCACCACCTGGAAGTGTACCAGAACCGGATCGCACGAGCCTTCAACAAAAAGGTTCGCCTTCAGTATTTCGTGGATGGAGAATTAGTGTTGGTCCTCCATACCCCAATGATTCCTGGATAGATGCCTCCAAAGCTGGAGCCCGAGTGGGAGGGACCATATGTTGTACAAAAGGTCTACTCCAACGGAGCATATGCCCTGATCTCCATGGACGGACAATTGAAAACCGCTCTTATGAATGCGAGATTCCTAAAGAAGTATTTCATATAGAGACCAAGTGTATTAACGTCCTCACAGCATGACATTAAACTGCGTGGAGTTCTTCCTTACCACATGACGATAAACTACACGGACGAAAAAAACGAGATGTACTCATCGTCCGAGCTGCATGATGTTAAACTGCCAAGCACCCAACAATCCAAACTATATGACCTTAAACTAAGAGAATTTTACCCTCACCACATGGCGTTAAACTGCATGGACAAGGTGATTTAAAAATATCCTCTTCCTCTGTGTACGGAACAGACCTGCACAGGGTGTATCGTCTTTCAGAGAACAACGTGAGGATTGATTCCTACCCTCGTAGGATACCTAGTGAGGCCAGAATTCCACACCCTGGCCCAGCCACCTCAAAAAGAAAAACACAAATGCCCATTCCCTCGTGTATGGACCAGACTTGCACGGGGTGTCTTCACGTCCTCACCGCATGACGTTAAACTGCATGGATTCCATCCTTACCACACGATGCTAAACTGCACGAATAATAAGAGTAAAGATTTCCCCTCCCCCTGTATATGGACCAGACCTACACTAGGTGTACTCTATCCTCACCGCATGACGTTAAACTGCACAGATTCCAGAGAACTACGTACGGATTGATTCCAGCCCTCGCAGGATACGTAGCAATGCCAGGATCCCTAGTACAAGCCCAGAACCCTGAATAAAAGATAAAAAGATGCCTTCTTTCCCCTGTGTACAGACCAGACCTGCACGGGGTGTACTCCGTCCTCACTGCATGACGTTAAACTGCACAGATTCCAGAGAACTATGTACGGCTTGATTCCTGCCCTCGTAGGATACGTAGCGACGCCAGGATCCCTAGTCCTGGCCCAACCCCCTAAATAAAAGGTAAAAAATGCCTTCATTACCCCATGTATGGACCTGACCTACACGGGGTGTACTCCGTATACACTACATGACGTTAAACTGCACGGATTCCAGAGAACTACGTACGGCTTGATTCCTGCCCTCACAGGATACATAGCGACGCCAGGATCCCTAGTCCTGGCCCAACCCCCATAATAAAAGATAAAAAAATTCCTTCTTTCCCCCATGTATGGACCAAACCTGCACGTGGTGTACTCCATCCTCACTACATGACGTTAAACTACACGGATTCCATAGAACTATGTATGGCTTGATTCTTGCCCTCGCAGGATACGTAGCGACGTCAGGATCCCTAGTCCTGGACCATCCCCCTGAATAAAAAAAATAATGCCCTTTCCCCCCATGTGCGAACCAGACCGGCACAAGGTGTACTTCTCATCCTTACAACATGACGTTAAAATGCACAGAAAATTATATTAAAAATTCCCCCTTCCCCCATGTACTGACCAGTCTGGAACGAGGTGTATATCTTCGTCCTTACTGCATGATGATAAGCTGCACGAACTTCGTCCTCAATGCATGATGCTAAACTGCACGGACTTCGTCGCAACCCACCCAATACACATGGCGATACGAGATGGAGATACTCTTTTCAAATTTGGATGCATCCTCTCCATACAACAGACTCAACGACCCGGATTATTATTGATCTTCATAACCACTAATGGATATCATAAGTGGAATGTCATCGACCCGTGGACACCTTTTCATGACTATGAATACCATGCCCTCAATGGCTCTGTATAATTATAGCCCTTGGCTCGTCTACTGATGGAAATATTTCCACAGGTGAAACTCTTCCTAGCTCCGTACGCTTATCGTCCTCAGAGCCCCCATACCATATCTCCAGATCAAAAAGTTTATGGCGAGGTGGTTTACAAGATCATTCCCATTTTCACATCCAGGCGTTTCCAGGGTGTCCCTATCTGGCTAGCCTATGTGTCTGTCAGTAGTTCACATAGAGAGCTACATCAACAAACATCAAGCCTGGACTAGGCTACTATGACGCAATAGACAGGTGCAGTGAAGATGTTTCTTGTATACCTGGACACCATTATTCCCATGTGCCGAACTCTGCACTGTGAGCAATCACGGATTTTAATAATCATTCATGGCCATCAGAAGTGGAATGTGATCGACCTGAGGACACCTTTGTATGACTATGGATACCATGCCCTCAGCGGCTCTTCATAATGATAGCCCCTGGATCATCCATCAAAGGCAAGATTTCCTCAGGCAGTGCCCTTTCTATCTCTGTATGCCTAACGGACTCAGAGCCCTCACACCACACCTCTTGATTCGTGAAAACTCAATGTTACAGTTTACAACCTTCATCCCCCACGTTGTTCCATGTATATCAGAACATGTTGACTCAGTTATCCTTCAAGTGACTACAGTAGTAGTCACCCAATGGGGTGAGCTCTATGACCGATAAACTAAGATTACCTCTTCCTTACCGCATGACGTTAAACTACATGGAATGAAGGAACACCCTCGCACACAAAAAAGAGAGAGAAAAGACCAGTGTAGGGGGCTCTTTGAAAATCAACAAGCAACCAGGGACGGATATCCCCGACATGTACCGACATTCCCCTACCAAATAACAGACATCGTGGCCCGGATAATTGCGGATCCTCATAACCATTCATGTCCATCAGAAGTGGAAAGTGATCGACCCATGGAAACCTTTGTATGACTATGCATACCATGCCCTCAGCGGCTCTGCATAATGATAGCCCATGGGTCATCCATCAAAGGAAAGATTTCCATAGGCGATGATCTTCCTAGCTTCGTATGCTTACCAGCCTCAGAGCCCCCATATTACCTTTCCTGACCAAGAAGCCCCAAAACCATGATTTACACCAATCAAACCCCCCCCCCCCCCACGTCTGTAGCATGTTGATGTATTAAAACCCAGTAACATTCTGATGAAGAGCAGCCTTTGAAAAAATTACCCCCGTCCTCGTTGCATGACGTTAAAATGTATAGAAAACTGCAAAAATAACCACTGTTTTCACTGCATGACATTAAACATCATAGAAAACTTCAAAAATACCCCTCTTCCTCGCTGTATGACGTTAAACTGCATAGAAAACTTCAAAAATACCCCCCCTTCCTCGCTGCATGATGTTAAACTGCATATCAAACTTTAAAAATACCCCCGTCCTCGCTACATGACATTAAACTGCGTAGAAACCTTCAAAAATGTCTCTCGTCCTTGCCGCATGATGCTAAACTATGCGGATTATGTCCCCATCACATAATGATAAACTACACGGTCATAATCGTCATGGGTTCAATGAGAAAAATAGGCTTTTCTCCACCCTTCAGTGCATGGGGCAGACCTACACGAACCACCGCCTCACACCAGTGTGAGAAAGAATTACTTCACCCATTCTTGGGAATTTTAGTCTAGATATTTCCCCCGTATTCAGGCACCCTCTAATCATAATCTATACTCTATACTCAGAAAAATCTGAACTCTCATAAGCCACCCCTGGTGGTCCCAAATCTCAACTTACCTGAAGTTGCTGGGCTATCAGAAGTGGATAGTTTTGGCTTAAGGACACCCTTGTATGACTATGCATACCATGCCCTCAGAAGCTCTGCATATTGATCTCCCTTGGCATGTCTACCAAGGGAAAGATTTCTTTAAGAAACGCTTCTCTCCGTACGCCTCTTGGCCTCTAAGCCCCCATTTTATCCCGGGATTCGGAAACACTCTGAGCTACAGTTTACCAACTTCTTCCACAATCCTACCTGAATGCGGAGTAACATATTTGACAAGATTACGGAGAACCAAGAGAAGTCATTTCATTCTAAATGATGTCTCAGCTGCATGACATTCAACTACACCAAGCCTTGACCATCCCTTGCACTAAATAAATGCGTAAGGATGTGGTCTCCTGACCATGCTCCTGATTAGTATGGATGCGCCCAAAACCCTTTCAGATGTCACACTCCCCTTCTGAGCCACCCCTGGTGGGTTTCATAATTTTCCAATCCACCCATCGTGGTTTCCATGAGATGGGCTTCCAAGAAGTCCCCTGGCCATCAGAAATGGATAAGTATTTGACTTAAGGACACCTTTGTAAGACTATGCATACCATGCCCTCAGCGGCTCTGTATATTGATTGCTCTTGGACCGTCTACCAAAGACAAGTTTTCATTAGGCAATGCTCTTCCTACCTATGTATGCCGAAACGACTCTCATGGCCTGAGACATGCCCTACATGCCGCTCAAATTTAAACATGTTTCCCCCCACATGTGTCTGAAGGGTATTAAGACATATTTCAATCAGTTGAACCCCATTGGGGCCCTCGCCCCACCATATTTGGTCAAAGCTGTTCGACCTAAAACATCAGTAGTGATAGTCTTGATGGTGGGACTTTAGACCGCTCACAAAATAAAGGGGAACAAATCCTGTTTGGACAAAAACCAAAAAAGGGAGACCTAATAAAAAGCTAGGTTATACCAGCTGGGTCCACACTAAATGGGCCCAAGATAAATTAGGGCATTAAAAGAAAAAAAAGAAAAAGACAAAAAGTTTGTGGGGTTTTCCTACAAAACCCTAGAAATAGTCAGACTATGCTCACTAGACCCCATGTTCTAGGAAAAAAATTAGAGCTTGTTTTCCTATGTTATGATTAATTCTGATTTAGTGAATTGTTATTTTCACAAAAATTGTTCTATGTAACAACCAAATTCCACAGCAACGAGTGATTGACAGGGATTGTGTTTAGTTCCAAAAAAAGGAGGACGTCCAAAAGCTAGGGTCTCTCCATTACACAAAAAGGGGGGGACAGAGGGGTATGTAAAACATGGGATAAAAAAGTAGCTCTGATAGTTATAAATGATCCTGACTCGCTCTCCCCACCAGATCAATGACCGCGCGGCGAAGGTCGTTGCAGGGCTGTTCCAACACTACCTTCTCCCCGGTTTCAACCTCAGCCACCGGACGGATACACTCCACTGCGGTTTGGAGGTTGTTGATCCCTTATCTGGTAGCTTCAAGATGACCAGTCATAGCCGATAACTGATCCCTTAGCATCACGGCCCGTTCTTCACATTCATGTAACTCGAGGGATAGGATGGACACCTGATCTCAAGAGATCATCTCCTGTGCTATCTGTTGATGGAGCTTTGTTGTGGTTTCCTCCAAGGTTCGGGCCCCACAATGAGTGGTATAGAAGTGATAAATCTTGCATTCATTAGTGACAGCTTCCTCACGGGCCAAGACAACTTGGAAAGAAAGAGAATGGAACCACCAATAATCAAAGCCACCTGACCCCAAACCCAGGAAGAGCTGACGAAGAGCTTCAGTTTTAGTTTCCATTTCGGCTAAAGGGGTTTCAATGAATATTTCATATATTATAGGCCAGGCCCACCTGTGCAATTCTCGATGGTCCGCCATGGTACGAGGATCTTTGGTATCATCGTTGGACGACATGAGAACAAAGTCCGGCATGGAAGCCCAAGCAGACGTGTGCTCACTAGAAGTTGACTCCGAAGATGGAAATTCTGGAGCCTCTAACTTCGGTTCAAGATTGGGGACCAAGTTTCTAAGCCCGGTATCAACTGGGGAACCTCTAGGATGGTCTCGCTGGGACCCGAAACCACAGGGTCATCCTCATCCATGCACAAGAAGGATGAATTTGTCTGAACTGCAGCCACCGTAGGGTTGGGAGAGGAAAGTTATCTGAGTTTCTTCGATCTATGAGCCATTAGTTGGTCCTCCCTTAAAATTGATGAGGAAGGTGTAGTGGATGCAGCAGCCGCCATACCTCCTGATTTGGGAACCTTCCAGACACCCTTCCCTAGGATCCCATCAGGATAGTATTTTACCCATGTTTTTTCATACTCCATGGAAAGGCCAGCAGCCGCCCCCGTATCAGGCAGGGGATTGCTTACGTCAGATCCCTCCGACGTCAGCATTAGCCAACAACGACGAAGTATGTCCAGATGCAGTCCTTGTGCCCAAGATGTGGGAAGGGAAACTGGGACTTGCATGCACCCAAACTGGAGAGAAAAGCGATATGGGTCATAAAAATCGCACAGAGAAACCCCGTCGATCCGTGCGGACAAAAACATGTCCCATGGGGAGATCATGTAAGAGCGCTCCTCCAAGATCCCCCAACGGTTGTCAATTAAGATGCCATAAGGGGTGGGGTAGGGAGTGAAGATGAACTGGGAGAAGTCACTTAGAAGCTTGAGGACTTCACTTGAATTTAGGGACTTCAAGAGAACTATGGCTATATCAAGTAGTGTAGGTCAAATGGTAAGAAGTAGGATGGCCTTGTTGTGAAGATACTCATAATAGTGACAATGATCCGCCACCCAGCCGTACAAAAATTGAAATGGCCCGCTCAGACGGTAGGGTGACCCGCCCACCTGCATGTGGCTCAGTAGCTCATAGATACGTGCCAAAGTGGGCATGACTAAATTCAATAGGTGACCCTCTGCTAACTCAGCCACCATCATCAAAGTGCACACCCGGACACCTAGGTTAACATCCCGGGAAGGAAATAACCATCCTCTCAAAAACATAGCAAAAAGACCGGCCAACCGGAGCATAGGCGACACACCAGGGTGCACCTCATAACCCCATGAAAGGTAGTCTCTTACTTCCAGGACCTCCCAGTAAGAACCTTGAATGGTTCATGACTGTTGGGAAGGATGAGTCTTGGGACGCTTAATCTTCGGCGTAGGACCAGTGCTGTTCACAAATAACCTTATCCATGTGCTATAAGGAATAAGCGAGCGGGCACGCAAGGCCTGACCTAGTGACTTCTCCACCATGTCCAGCAGCTCCTTCTCTAATAAAGGCACTTATTCGACGTCGTCCCATGCGTTGGGAGTAAGAAACAAAAGTCATACATATCGGCAGTAATCGACACCCCTCCTTTCTGGTAGATGTCCCACAGACTAATGGAAACTTCCCTGTGGGAAAAGTGGAAAGTATTTGTACATGAAAACCAGCGGCTGAACAGGTCAGGCATGATCAAAGATGGTGGGTAAACAAAAAATTTGGAATCCCACACTATGCAGCATAGAATGACCACTTCCAATGATTCAGGAGACTCCTGACAATGATGATAGACCCAGAAAGCCCAGGCCCCATCATTTGAGAAGAGACCACCAGACTGAAGATCCCACCTAGGAACCCACCCCACGTTTGGATCCCTTCGAGCAAGGTTGATAATAGAAGGGTAGTCCTTAAGGATAGATTTCTGAGAAAAGTCTTGAGTGCACTGATTGTTTTGGGTCCAGAAAGAGCCCCTCAGAATAAATGTGTTTTTCAAATGAAAATCAGAGATTATATCCCCGGATTGGGTAAGGTTTTCCTGAATGTATTTTGACAGCACTTCCAGGAAAGTAGAAGGGGGACCTAAGAAAGTAGGGGGAGAGGGACGTCATCCTGAACACCAAATCCATAGAGTGGGAGTTGATTTGATAATGGAAAAATCAAAATCTCAGGAGAGAGAAGGTTATTCAATACCCCATCATCAAGAATAATAGACTGACTGGGGTCTTCTTTGACACCCTCCGCTCTGTAAATCATAGCTGAACGTCTTTATGAGCTAGTTGAGAGCGGTTCTGTAGCAGGCCTCAACACAGAATGAGGGGGAACCATATTTTTTCCCTGCACAATGAGATCCAACAATCGGTTAGTCCAGAACAAGAATCTGGACAAAAATAACCAAATATATGGCTAAGGAGACATCATAGGCAAAGCCCGCAAGGAGGATTGGGAGGATGGTTCATGATGACATCATCCCGTGAACCAGCCCTTCGCAAAATCAGTCCACGGAGCCCTGGATCATGGAGCGTTGGCCAAGAAATAGGGAACCAAGTCGCTCCGATGAATTTCAATCATGAGTTTATTCGGAAGACTCGGATAATTTTTAAAGTTTAAGATATTTTTAGTCCGTGGAGCATTGAAATCGAGAAGAAAGTTCCCCCGCAACCCATCATCACTTACTTTATAATTAATTAAGAGTAATGGTTCGTGGTTGGGAAGTTGGTTCACGGGTGAATGCGACTGCGAAGAAGGAACGGTTCGCGGAGGATTACTGCCGGTTCACGGATGAGGCACTTCGTGGAGGAGCGAACATGCAGAGGCGAAGGAGTTGTGGTTTTGAAAAGAATTCGGTAAAGGAAAAGTGATGGGATCCCCGTATTTATAGGCATGGTCCCCTACAAGGTCCACCTCTATACCACAAACCATTTCAGTTTTAGGACCGCTTTTCATCGGAATGGCCTCCTCTTCGTTCCGATCGGACCCCATTCTAATGGGGGGGCATTTATAGGGTCCTGAAAAATCCGCAAAGGCGATTATACCCAAATCCCAATAATAATTGGGGAAAATAATCAAATATGGGACAAAAATAGGACCAGTCCATGAACCGGCCCCATGGAAGCGCAACGTGGCCAGGCACCGCGAGGCACCCCCTCCGCGAACCATTGTCGTTCGCGAAATGGAGGCGGAGAGCCTCCGCGGTCGCGAGGTAGGATGGGGGACAGTCCAGTTCACCATCACGAACCACCCCAACTACGGACCACGTCGACCGGTTCAAGCCACACCCAATGTCGTTCGTGGAATAGAGGCGGAACACTCCACAGCCGCGGAGCACTCCCTGAGTTCTCCTCGTGGAGGAGGGGAAGCGTTCAATACCCACCGCAAATCGTAGATTGACCATGTTAGCTTTAAACATGGTATTTGGTTATGGGCCTCCACAAAAGGTGTCGCACGGCCACAGATACATCCCTTCTCCCACTCTATAAAAGGAGACCAATGGGGAAAGAAAAAGGAGATCGGAGAAATGGAATCGGATTCGGAGGGATTGGAGATTCGGAAGGAGATCGGTTGAAGGAAGGATTCAGATTTTGCAAACATCGAAATTCCCACCCGCGAACCACAGCAGGTATATGAATTAACAAGTAATTTTAAAACACATAATAACTTGGTGAACCGCGAACCTAAATGAACAAAAATAAGGAGAACTATGAACCATACCCCCTCCGTGGATGACTTCCCCATAGACCAGGGAGTTTGTGCCTCTTTTCCCATCCATCGCACCACGTAGCACTATCCTACGCAGGAGAAGCCCCGATCGACGAGCCTCAGATCAGCGCCGCCCTTGGCTGCTGCTGCCTGCCTGGAACCCTCCGCGAACCCCCCTGGTACGCGAATTGAACCCGAAGCCGTGTACCACCCTGGTTCACAGGTTTCCAATCAAGACACAAACCACCCTGGTTCACGGGACATCAATTAGTCCGCAGACCACCCTGGTTTGCGGATGGCTTCTCCAGCCACATGTCACTTCCCCACGCAATGGGAGCCACCACCCATACCTCTCGATGGCTCACCAAATACTTATGTGTTCTCATTTCCCATGCCAGGTAAAATCCTTCCGATCCAGCCAAGTCCTCCGTGACTCCCTCATTGGCCTCTTCATCGGCCCTGAATTGAGGCCTCCACCAGAGTCACCAGATCCGTGTGGTGTGACTTTCGGGTGCATCAACGCCCCATTTTGAGTTCACATACCCATAGTATACAGGGGAAAAGGGGCTTCCCCGACCCTTGAGAAGATTCTCGAAGCATTCCTGGGATCACACTCCCATGGTAATGTGGAGTCTGAGCTTGGGAATCCCCTCTCTGCCCCTCCACTTGTTGAGGGTTCCACAGAGATGGTAAAATAGCTATCAGAAGGAGGCCCTCATGAACTGCAAGAGAGGATATGGGCACATGAACACCCATTTTCATCTCTCGCTGGGCTTTGTCGATCCAGGAATCCATCTCGGAGTAAGCCTTGACCTCATGGGCCTCCCTCATGCGTAAGCCCCACTCCACTTCTCACGGACGCACCTCTCCCGATGCGATCCGTTGGTCCCTGCTGCCTCTTGTTTCTCACACCAAGCATGACTCACGTGGGCTTAGAGTAAGAATCGACCATGACATCCTCTTATGGTCCTCCTCATAGTGTAAGCCCCAATCCACATCATGGGCCTCCTCAGAGTGTAAGACCAAATCTATCATCTTGGGCCTCCTTAGAGTGTAATCCCCAATCCACATCTTGGGATGCCTCAGAGCGTAAGCCCCGCATTAATCCGAATTATTTCGACTTTGATCCCTATCTTCTAGGAGGGGTACGTTAGAAGCCTCTCTAAGGCTCAAGCCAAATAATGGGTATTTCTGACCCCCCCCCTTTCATGTCGGTTTACCAACATCATGGGCCTCCTCAGAGTGTAATCCCCAATCCACAATATGGGCCTCCTCAGAGTGTAAGACCCAATCCATCAATATGGGCTGCCCCAGAGCGTAAGCCCCAAGCATAAGAGAACTACTGGGACTTTGATCCATGCCAAAGCATGGTACGTAGGATGCCTCCATGAGGTTAAAGCCCACCACTCGGTCGTTTCTTCATGTCGAGTTCCACCCTCATTCAGCATGATGTTAAACTGTGTATCTAAACTGCATGGAATTTGATCCTTTCCTCCTAGGCGGGGTACGTAGGAAGCCTCTTCAAGGTTCAAGCCCAAAAACGGGTCATTATGACCCCCCCTTTCACGTCGGTTTACCAACATCAAGGGCCTCCTCAGAGTGTAAGCCCCAATCTACACTATGGGCCTCCTTAGAGTGTAATCCATAATCCATCATTCCGGGCTACCCCAGAGCGTAATCCCCAAGCCTAAGCGAACTATGGGGACTTTGATTCATGCCAAAGCATGGAACGTAGGAAGCCTTCACGAGGTTCAAGCCCACCAGTCAGTCTTTTCTTCAGGTCGAGTTCCACCCTCTTCCAACATGACGTTAAACTTTTTATGCAAAATATGTGGACATTGATCCTTGCCTCCTAGGCTGGGCACGTAGGAAGTCTCTATGAGGTTCAATCCCACCACCCATCGGACCACCTGGTCTCTCTTCACATCGGTTCCCCAAAACCTATCCAAACTACGTGGAATTTGATCCTTTCTTCCTAAGCATGGTACGTAGGAAGCCTCCCTGAGGTTCAAGCCCAACAACTAGTCGATCCGATCTTCTCTACATCTGTTCACTGCACCACTCCTAGTGCCATCTCAAGTGAGTTCCAACCCTTTGGGGTCATTAATACAACGAGGGATGGTAAACCTTAGGCATAAATGATTCCGAACCCCTGCGACTAGTTGACCATTGCCCACCAAGGTTAAATCCGTGGATACTATGTTTGGGTATAAACCAAAGATTCATGAACATATGAATACATCTTAAATCTATAAGAGAGTCCGGAAACCGGAAATAATTCCCCCCCAAAAAGGGTGTGATGAGCCTGACTTCCCATCCTCTCGACCAATGGGAGTTCTTAAGAGTTTCTTGTCAGACCATCCGGCGAACGCCTGCCTTTGGAAAGAAGGTCCATCAATCATTGGATACGGAGTCGTTGGGAATTTCGAGGCCTGGAAAACCAAAACAAAACAATGTCTATATATGTTTATAATATATATGGGTAGGTTTTTATAGTTCATTAATTATCAAAGTGGTGTAAATAATAGAAAGGAGGGGTTTCCTTTCATAAGGGAGAAGGAGTAGAAACATGAAATGTTTTAAAAGATTAAAATTAAATAAACTAATTGTTATGTAAAATGATTTAAAAGGATAATTATTTTTTAAAAAAATGTGATTAGGGTGAAAATAACCTCATAAAAATAAATATATAGAGGTAATACTTTAATTTTAGTCATTATCATTTTTATCAATCCCACCATTAATAATTTTTTATGATAACTGTTGAAGTAACTGTATCAATCATTAATTGTTATACATTTTTTTATGAGATAAAAATTTGATCACAATTAGAAAAACTGAAATATTTATACAATATATTTTCTAACATCCAGTATTTAAATATTCTTATGATATTAAACCAATTTAATAAAACATTATCTTAACAAAATACCTTTAATGTCATTTTTTACAATATTTAAATAATTTAACCTAGAAAAAACATGATAGAAATGAAATTAAAATATAATCCATTTTCACATACCTAATATTTTATAGTTACCTAAAAAATTAATGGAACCCAATTATTCATCCAAATTTTATTACTATCAATTAAATTTAAAATTTTTATTTAGTTTTGAAATTAATTTGTTAAATACTGTGAAAAAATTTCATAAAACTTTTAAGTAATTAATAAGTTTTTAAAAATTATAAATAAAATAAAATGATTAAAAAATTATTATATATTCCTAATAAATATTTAAAACTTAAATTATCCTCTATGTATCCTGATAATACAAACTAAATGTTATTAAAGTGAATGTAGTGACATTTTGTATTTATTCATTTTTTCAAATAATATTAGTTTCCAAAAGAAATTTATATGCCACTAAGTGGCCATATAAATTTTAATATATTTAAATTACATAATATATCTCATGAAATTGGATAAATAAAAGTGTTCTATGTATTTCAATGCCTTATACAAAATTTTTAACCCTATTTTACTAGTTTTATGCAAACATATGTGATAAAATTTAACATGCATTTATTAATATTCAGCAAAAATAAAAGAAACATATTCCCAAAATTTGGTCTATATGATTCGATTAATGTAATCAAATTTTTATAATTAAATTTATATAAGTGGTAGAAAATAATTTTAATATAAGTGCACAAAATGTAACGAAGCTAGTTTTAAAGAAAAAATACATTTCTATGAAAAAATAGATATATATTCATATCTCATGATTTAGAAATCTTAAGTGAACTTTATAACATTACATTGAATATAAAATATATTAATTTCATTAAAATAATTCACAAATTATGATTAATTTAATTTATTTATATAAAAACACTTTTTTTTAATAAATATGTTTTTTTAGAAAAACTTCTCCTCTATTTTCAAATGATTTATTTCATTTATAATTAATTGTAGACCAATGAATTTATTGTATAATTATATAAACCAAATAATTTTTTATAATTTTGAAATTCATAGTCATACCCACCACATCAATGTTAATGCGAAAATTTTCATATTAATTTATAATAGTATATTATACTTCTTTTAATCTCGTTGTTCTATGTAAACTAATCTTGAAAAGAAATTATTATTATTTATAAATAAAATAATAATATGTCTAATGATTTTATAATTTTAGTGTGGGTTAATTATAGAAGAATGTTAAAAAGTGTTGTAGAATATGTTCTTAAATTATATAGTCATCAAAGACACTAATCCATCCATTTCTTATATTGTGAGATGATTTATTATTTTTATTTATTATATTTTAAAAACAATGTAAAATGATTTTTTTTAAAAAATTAGTGGTTATATAATTGGATCCATAATATTTTTATTTTAAAAATCCTCTAATTTTTAAAATATATTTCACTTTTTTTATTTTACTAAGAAAAAATATGGTTTTCATGAAATGATTTAATCTCATTTTTAATTGAATTTTCTAGTTTATCTTTCAGAACAATTTAAATTACATAGTCATACAATTATATTTATATTCATCTAATGAGGAGAATATATTTATGAATTTTATATCTTATATAATAGGTATAACTTTAAAAATATAACTTCTGTAGAACAATGGGATCATTAATTTTCCATAGAGTTTTATCATTAAATATGTTTTGTGAATTAAAAAATTTCTTTCCAATTGTTATACCCATAAGTTTATTATGCATATCAAAATAACGATATGAATCATTGTTTTTATGTATATAGTAATTCAAGAGTATGTTAAGACTATCCAAAATATTTTAAATATATAATTACATTTTTTATCCCTTGTCAATGTTTTTAATGGTCTAATACTCTAAAAATATTACACTAAAGTAACTCCTGAGTTTCTTTGAAACATATTTATAAAAACACTTTTCAAACTCATCATATATACAACAAATCAATATATAATATCATGTAATACTATAAAAATGTTACTTTTTTACTACATGAATAAAATATTTAATACCTAATAATATATAAATGATTATTTGGGATAATTTTTCTATTGGAAATTTTATATGAGGTGTAAGTATATAAAAAATTAATGGCTGATAAATTATTATCAAATGTATTTGTAAAACATTTCTCATGCCAAAATGGTAGGAAAATATATCTCTAAGATGTAAATATTTGATATTTTTTATAAAAATACAATAATTCAACTAATTCCTAACGTCTTCCCACTAACCTATAGTATTGGGAAGAGGGTAAGGTGATACTATCCTTAGGTGACATCCCCTAAACACCAATGGATGAAAATAAATTCCAAGGACATGATAAGTCAGGGGTGATTATCCCTTACAAAAATTCTACTTATAAAGGAAATATTACTTATAATGTATAACACTATATGATGGATATCAATTAATAACACAACACAATATACAAATTAAAAAAACAAACGTAATTTTAGAGTTCCATCAAAAGACAATGTACTTAATCAAACCGTAGCTCAAAAGACAACCTGATGCCACAAGACTGACATGGAAGTACTCCTAACACCCAAAAAAATTAACTCAAAATAAAAATTGTTTTCAGGAATAATGAATCATGATCTACTAGTATAAAATATAATTTTATCTTTCAAGTACCATGGAAAACTATAGTATCATATTCACTAAGGTTCATATACCAATTGTGATTATATAACCCAATGTCCAAACCACTGATATCCCTTTCACCTAAATTTTCCAAGAAAATTATAGATTAAATTTTTATATAAAAAATATTTACATAAGTGAAAAATAGTTTAAAAAACATTCCATTTCAGAACATAATTAAAACCAATTATATGTGTATGACAGACCCAATCTAGAAAAAATACAAAACAATGAATCCATCATTTTATATTCATCAATTTTTGTGTAAAACCAATCCTTTTCCTCTATTTTGTATGAAGCAAATATTTTAATCTTTTTTTATTTGAAATAATTTTGGCTGAAATCATTCTTTTCCCACAATAATGAATCACAATGAATAATATAATAGTGTTTAAATTCTAAAATATAGACTTAAAATTGGTAGGTAAAAATATATGTAAATTAGTAATGATATATGTGTTGAAACAAAAATAAAGGATATTATTAATATTATGGAATTCATAAAATTGAATTATGTTTTCTATGTAACTAACAGTACTAATTTATACATTAAAATTCAACCCTTCTAAAATTGGATTTTATGCACTTTATTCTAAAAAATTAAATATATTAAGGATAATTTTATTCATTTATATCAATCATACATTAATATAATTTTCTTAATTATTGGGAGGATAAAAGAATAATTAAAGTATATATTTTCTAGAAAAATAGTATTTACCAATGAATGTAATTTTCATTATACATTCACCCATTTCTATAGAAGTAAAATTAAAAAATATTAAAATTTTATTTTAAAAAACTATTTTTATATTCATCATGAAACAAATAGTTTAAAATAATTTTTTTATATTTATAAAATATTTTATTTTTAGTTTAATTTTTTAAAAAAATATGTATTTACCAAAACAACTAATATTATGATATCATCTTTATTTATGGGATTATTATTATATAAAACCATTTAATTATTTAATTATGTATTTAATTAATATTAATATAAATTTAATTAAACAGTATCAATTTTTAAAGGGTATGATTCACATTTTGTGAACATCATTAATATTTTCCAACAAAAGAACATATTTTGGCCTTTTCTTATAATTAAAATTTATTTTAGTGAAATTCAGTTTTTTTGAAATATAAAAGAACCATAAATTTATTTTTTAAACTACCAAATATGTTTTATCATGAAAACCAAAATAATGGGAAATTTTACCCTAAACATAGTTTGTAAACATAAAAATACACATTTTATATAAACTTGTTTTTACACATAATATGTGCTAATGATAAAGATGATTTTTCTTACACATATAACATTAATCTAATTAAACTATTTTAATATTTGGATTTAATATTTCCAAATTATCCAAGAATTTAAATTTTATTTTAGGTATAAAAGTGATTTAATTATTTAAAAATAAGAAATCACATGACTAACCAAAAATGAAATATAATATAAGAATAAAGAACTCAAAAGAATGTTAATTGTTTTTTCTAAAAGATAATGTTCATGGAATTATCCACCTTACATCATCCCCCAAAAAATTGTATTCCATTCCAAAGTCTTCTTGACTTGTGAAACATGTTCTCTCTTTATATGAAGTTGAAATTTTTGAAACAATGTAATTCTAATTCATATATATATAAATCATTATTTTTTGAATAATTAATTTTATTATTATTAGGTGATAACCATAATACAAATGTATCCTTCACTATTAATATATTCATACAATTATTTTTTATTGTGAAGACTACTTCCTCTATCTAGAAATGCTTTCTTTTTTTCACCACCACCACTCTTAACAAGTTATAATGCTGAATGTGAAGAGTAAATGAGATATATATAAATATAAATTATAATAATAATTATTAATATAAAAATTATAATCAACTTTATTTCCCAATCATTATTTGAGAAATTAATACCATAATCTTGAAATGTGTGGACTACCAATTCCAAGAAGCAAGATATCTCATTTTTATCCTGTTCCATTATTATTAGTTATAATAACACATAATATGATTAAACACCATAAAAGTATAAAAATAACATCATTATTTTTCAGTTATAATGATAATTTTTTCGAAAATAAAAGACCTTCATAATCTTAATCATCCATTCACTATGGTATGATTATATTTGGGTCAGTTTGGAGTCCTACATGAATAATGTTGTAAAATAATATCAAGGATGACTATGAGAATTTAATTTAAATGAAAATATGATCTAAATAATAATGTAAATATGTTATTTTAGTTCATGATGGGTATCATTAATTTGAAACTCATTAATTAAAAAACCAATATCCTTTGACTAAAAGAAACTAAACATTAACATCTCTAATTTTATCTTTATAGAACATAAAAAAACTACTTAGAAAAAATTATGAAATTATAAATATTTATATAACATCAATACTAGTTCTTACTAATAATATGATAATAATGACCATTTAGAGAAGAATTAAGAACAAAACTAATATTATGAAACAAGATAAAAATGATCAAGATAAAAAAACTAGTATTAAAAAATTTAAATAATATACATTTATATAATAATTATAAATTTTATATATAAAAGTTAATAAATAGGAATAATATTCTAAAATAAATATTAAAATATAAATGTATGTTGTAAATGAGGTAAGAGCGCATTCGATTATGAAAGGAAATGTGGTAAGCGGTTTTTGTCTCAATTTTCTCCATTAAGATTTATTCATTATAATTGACCATAAATTAATTTTTTATATCTTTAACAACACAATAATTTTTGATATATTTCTTTTAAAAGAAAATTTACCTCTTGGATAACTTCTATAACACAAAAACCTGAGCCTAAGGGAATCGTAATATATAATAACACTATATCCAAACCATTAAATTCGAGGTTATGTGTAATAAAAACTAAATAATGAAAATTATATGTTTTAAAAATTTATAAACAAGCCTATTTCTATTTTATTTATTAGAAATAAAGTATAATTTATTTGAAATTGAAATAAAAGTTTTTTTGAAAAAAAAGTATTTGAGTAAAAGAAAATAAAGCTTTTCATTGACACATAATTTAAAATAATATTTCAAAACCATTATGAAATTAATTTTAAAAAATTATATTCATTTTTAAATCTAAATATCAAATTTATACCTTGGTATATTTTTTATAATTTTTCTGAAATAATTCATATTTTGACGTATATTGAAACTTACTGATTTGTATTGAAAAAATTGCCATTTATTTGAATTATTTACAAATTTAATCAATATTTTAAATTTCTTTCAGTTTAGTTCATTGATACTAATTTCATATTTAATTTTTACATTTAAACTATCTATACTTATGAGAATTTTCTCTTACAAGACCTTCTTTTTCATCACTTCTACATTATAATTTTAAATTTTATTCTTCTAATTTTGTGAATTGAATGTGAAAAATTGAACTCCATATTTATAATTATAATTATTTAGTTTATAAAATTATTTCATTTTAATTATTGAAAATTATTAAATTTTAATGCAATAAAAACTAACTACCGTAGTTAATGTAAAAACTAATTAACTGTGGGTTAAACTGAGAATATAATGATTCTATATGAAATAAAAATATTCCAAAACCCATTATATGAACATAGTTTTACCTTATCTCCTATATAGTTTTAAAATGAAACAATTATGATAATTGTTTCATTATAAATATATAGGTGTAATTGAATCCTTTAAATTATTCATTGTGTTTCCTTTACCCCACTTATAAAAAGATAACGTATCTCCTCCACTCTTCACAATTATTGAGCCATTTGGATCACCCAATACCTAAGAAAAACACTTATATAATCCCCTCCTAGAATCATAGATCCGTTTTTATCATAAATCCAAACATGGAAGGATTTTAGTTCAAACCTAAAGAATTCTTCAAAAGAGGTGTAACATTCTTCAAATTTTTTTTGTTTCTTCTTTCATATCCTCAAAATGTTTTTAAAACATAATTATATAATAAATAAATTATATTAAATATAATGAGATTTTATTCAGATAAGGTAATGACCCATATCCATCTAATATTCAATCAAATGGGAAAAGAAATAGTCAATCCTGTGTACAATGGAGTATCATCTCACGAACCGATGTAAATAGTTTTCCATCCAGACCATCAAATGGTGGATATAATGACATATTTAATAAATTTATATTATATTACTATTTTATTATAAATATATAATTTTAAAATCGTATATACCTTCGTATATTCTATTATGTTAAAAATACTATAACATGGCTCATGTGTATGACATATTACCACATTGCAAAGCGATTTGATTTTTCATCACTTACGTTTTACATGGAAGTAAAAATCTATAAATTATGATAAAAATATGTGATATATAACATTATATTGATTCTAAAAAATTATTATATCACCATCGTTCTTACCCATTCACTAATTAAGGCAATTATAACATTGCCCGTGCGTAAGCATGACCTACCATTTACATTAAGCGATCTGATCCATTTTACATTTTGAAATTTCATCAATGCTTCTTAGAATGAATCAAATGAAAAAAATTATATTTATTGCATTAATATAATTTTGTATATTTGGGAACCATATAATATGCACAAGAACTACACCTTTCATGACAAAACACCCGTGAGAAAACAAGGAAATTAACACCAAAAACATTGAAAGTAATGAAATATTAATAACAGAGGGGTGGTAGAATGTTATATGGGGATCATATATGATATTATAAATATTAATAAGGTTTTTATATTTATTATTAAATTTTTTAAAATAATAATACTCTAGATTTATGTATATTAAACCAATAGTATGTGTGAAATAATGGACTTCGTCTCAATTTACTATCATTGAGGTGTATTGTAATGTTATTAAACTAAATGTATTTTTATGGTATATATAGTACCCTTTTTATATAATATCAAGAATTACTTTTACATCATCATATTTAATTTTCCATTTTATTATTTCATGAAATCTATTTGAATTTAAAATTTCTATATCGCGTAGAATTAAATAACTCAATTTCTTTTCATTAGGTTTTATTACTTTTTATTTGTCTTTTTTATTATAATATTATGTACCTAATTTATGTTTACTATATTATGATTTATTTAAATATTTTTTACATTTACATACATTTTATAGACATATCATGTTCATTTATTAATTATCATATCAATTTCATGTTATTTTTATCGCTTTATTTCACAAAATCTTTTTAATCAAGATTGTTTATAAATGAATCTCCATTGATAAAAATGATTTGATAATTGTATAAAAAACCCATTTTATTTTATTCTTATATGGTTATCCTTGTTTATTTTTTGTAATAGTTCTATTTTGAACACATTGGTTCTTAAAATGATAGAGTAAATATTATAAATAATATATGACTTTATTTCTATCATCAGTTGAAAATCCTTTTTGTTCCAAAATAATTTTGTATAAAATTTATTTTAAAAATTATAAATAATTATCCAAATATTTAAATGAATAAATTTACACTTATATTTTATTCATTAGATTTTTTTTGAAATTAATCTTCATGTGGTTTTCTAAATAAGGCTAGTTTGTTTTTATTCAATATGTTAAAAGAATCATTGTTCTAATTTATACTGAATATAGGAAATTCCAAAACATAATACACAACGAATGTTTTAAATATTCAATTATATGTTTCAAAGAATATGTTCAACCAAATTTATTTTCAAAATATTTTGTGATCTTTTTGTTTAAAAAAAATTGAATGTGAAAAGGTCATTTTTCTAAGGAATGTTCTTAATAACATTTTTTATAAATTTATATTTATTAATGACATAAAAACATCATTTTACTTATAACACAATGGATGTAGTTTTTATTGATACCATCTTTCGTATTTATTTGGATGGTTTCTGATCCATTTGAAAATAGAAGGTGTTGAAATTATCTCAATCGATTAATTATTTAAATCAATAACATTCCGTTGAATTATTCATTTTCATGTTATCATAGGAAATTCCATTTCCCCTAAATATCCTTGTTCTTACCATATTATATAATTTTTCCTAAAACATATTTATTTAAATAAATATAGTTTTACTTTTAATGTTATATGATTGACTGTGGATGTTATTATTAATCTTAATTTCTTACATGATATAGAGATTATTCAGCAAGGAATAACTTCTTGAAATAAATGGATTATTTGATATATGAGGAATTATTTGTACATTTAGATATAGTTGGCCCCCAATTATATAAATCAGATAAAATAATTTTATTATCATGAGATGTATCATTTTTTTCCTTGTTTAACTGGGTTTTTAGTGTATACCTACCCCTCAGTTTTAAACTTTCTTATAAATGTCCTTAATAGTATAGTTATCATGATTCATGTGGTCATGATATACAATAATTAATCATTTACATAATTATGAATACCATTATTATTATCAATGACATTTTTCAATGACATTAATTTATATTAATTTTAATTCTTCTTTTATTTATTAAATGGCATGGGTTTTTAGTTACTTTCATTTCCATATTTTTTATGCCTTATATATTCATGATATTCATGTTGTTGATTAAATGGATTTTGGGTTATGTTATTTACCAGTACATAGTTACTATGACATATATTTTCATTATACTAAATTAATTTTTTAAATGGAATGTGTTTTTAGTTATTTACATTTGTATATTTCATATGCTTTATTATTCATGATAGGTAAGTAATTAATTAAATGGAATGCCAGTTCAATTATTTTTCATGGAATATTGATTGTGCCTTATCTATTCATGATATTCAATTTATTGAGAAAATGGAATTCATGTTCTGTTATTTACCTTTAAATATTTATTATTCTTTATCGAGTCATGTTAGAGAAATTATTTAAATGGAATGCATGTTTTGTTATTTACATTTCCATGTTGATTAAATTTATGGATTCGTGATTACTTCCATATTACTTGTAAAACCCTGTGTTATTATGAATTATCTTTTTAATAAATAAAATAAAATTATTTTCTTTTTTATATGAAACATCAAGTTAATCTAGTGTTACACACAACCCTGAGTAATCATTCACCACACATGACATTGAGTTGTAAAAAAACTACAATAAATATTTTCAATGTTATTATTCAAATGGGACTGCTATAAAGTAGTCGTTAAAAAAAGTTATATTAATATAAATACATATTTTATAAAGATTATTTATAATTTCATTATATAATATAAAAATTTGGATAAAAATATTCTTAATTATCAGTAAAGACTTTATATGTTTTGAAAATAAAAATTCTCCATAAAATGTTTTCATTTATATTTTTTGAAAAAAAATAAAAAGAACTTTTTTTACATTTATGAAATGAATTTGATAATATAAAATTAATTTTTGAAATCATAATATCAATATTATTATAGTTCTAATTGTTTTAATTTTTCAGACACGTCTCAATTTTTGGTGAATAGGGGAAACACTGAACATTAATTGTAACATGCCTTTTTCATTAAATAATTTATAATGATAATTACAATTTTTTATCTATTTTAAATTAAAATTAGTAAAAAGATTATCAATTAATCCAATTTATTTTATTTCAATAATTTAAAAATCAATTTACAAATAAAAACATTCTAATATTTTAAACATTTTTTTGAAAAACCAATGTTTTCATCACACTTGTATGATTAATTTGAAATATAAACTTTTTCCACATATATGAATTGATATTAGAAAAATAGATTTCATATTTGTAATAATATCAATTTACAAAATCTAATAGGGTCAATTTAAATTTTTACCACAATGAATATTGTGAATATTCTCAATTATTTACCATGGTTAAGGTAAAAACTGATTTACCCGAGGTAAAATAATGAAAATAATGGTTAAAAATGACTTAATATACTTTAAATAACCCATTTATTGGAATATTTACATATTACTTCCAATAGTTATATACTTTCACCTTTTTTAGTATTGTGTCATTATAAAAATATGTTTTTGATTTTATATTTTCAATAAATTACATGTGTTCCACTCACATCACTTATAAAAGGCCACCACCTATACTATATTATCCACACATTCAAACCCATTTGTTTTGGACAATACTTGATCAAATAACTTTTAAAAATCCATAATACCATTAGTAAATCCTTTGTTTAAACATGAAACCCACTTTGGAAATATTTTTATGCAAACGTAATGGGGATACTCGAAGAAGAGGTAATGTTAATCAATGAGAGGTTTTTTGTTTATTCCTACACCTAAGTCAATTATATTATTCCATGATGATATAATAATCACATTATCATCTAAAAAATATTTTATTAGGTTAAGGTAATCACTTACTTTCATCTACACTTCCATCAAATTGTTTATGAAATCATCATTTGGGTGTATGGTGGACTACCACCTCACCAATCGATGTTGTTAATTTCTAAATTACCACCTCTTGAGGTAGGACATAATGATGAATTTATTTTTTATATAATATATTTGTGATGTTATTATGATTATGTAATTATTATTTGACATATTCCATCATACTTACTAGTTTATACTAGTACCACATACTACCGTCTCGCAAGGAGAAGTGATTTGATAACTCATTACATGGAAATTATTTAGGTTCAGTTCAAAAAATATATTTGATATATACTAAATATAAAGAAATATATAATGATAATATATATCAATTATATTTTTTTCTTTCACTCTGATAAGGAAATAGAAACAGCAGTCATGCGTGCTTACGACCTATCATCTCTATGAATGGTGTATTTCATTTCCTATCACTAAATTTTATGGATTACTCAAAATAAATATTTACAGAATATATATTATATTTATATCCTGGTTTAAATTATATTTATTAGTAATCAATTTTCATAGTAATTGTACTGTCAAATAACAAGTCAAACAAACGTGAAAAACAATGAAGATTGTGCCTAAAACATCACTATAACACGTAATTGTCAATACTAAGGTAATAAATGGCCAAAAAAATAATATATCATCTGATACAAAGGAATAAATTTTTATATTATATTTATAATAAAATTATATTCAATTTATATAATATTTTAACAATTATTATGGAATTCAATACTTAAGGTTGTGGATTTTTGTCTCAATTTTTCTTCTTTGAGATACTTGTTATGTTACGCACCTATATTATTCTAGGTGGTGTATAAACATCCCCATTGACATATAATATCATGAATTTTTTTATGCTAATGATATTTTATGTGCTGAAATATTCTATCCTTTCACAGGCTTTTCGATTTCGTGGGCCCCAAAGTTAAATTTTTTTTGTAACAGTCTCATAGTTTATTGCAATTATTTTGGTTTATTTCTCCAATGCTAAATTCATATGTGCTTCCTCTAAAAAATTCCCATGATTCTTTATCATATAGTTATTCCTAATATTATAAAGTAATATTACCATATTTATACTCTCTGGTACATCATACAATATAGAAAAACGTTTTAAGATCATCCAACTTAACTTCCCTCATCCACCAGAAATCTGTTTTTTCCAAAACAATTATTATTTTAAAAAGTTTGAAATAATGTTTCATTAAACAAATATGTTTTTTAATAATTAATTTTTATCAGTTTTTTACATTTGGAAATAAATTTGGAAATGATTTTTCATGTCGTTTTCCAAAACAATTTCCATTTGGATTTTAACAAATAATTGAAAGGTGTTTTCATTTTAACTTGTACTTAATTATATGAAATCATGAAAAATCATTTATTTCCGAAATACTTTATAATAATTAAATAGTATATTAAAATATTACTAATTTAAAAAATTTCTATGATTACAATTTATTTCTATGAGGAACGAATATTTTATTCAAGAAATGTGTTGAATGATCATTCAAAATATTTTTCCATAAATGATGAAATTAATTGTTGCTACCTATTCCATATTACAGATATTTTGCAAGGATAGCATTTTAAAAATTTCAAATAATATTTTATTTTTTAATGAAATTATGTTTATGGTACCATATTCTCAACCCTGAATAATACCTTGAGGAAATACTTTTGAGTATTAGATATTTTCATCAACAATTCTATGATTAAAAGATGATGTGATTTCAAAACCTAACGATTATTTATAGGTTATAATATGTTTAAATGATTATGAAACCCATTTTTTTTAATGTGTTTTGTTATGATGACTATTTTTTGATCTTGTGGGACACATATTTATGATTTATATTCTGGGAATAGTGGAATTATATCTCCAACAAATGAATTGGGTAATGATTTATATCTCATGAGATTAATAGCACAAGAATAGGGTGTGAACATTGTATAGTAAGTGAGATTTTCTTCTACGATGGTTTTGGTAGTAAACTAGGACTACTATGATTGTTTTTGGAGTAAACTCTTTCTAATATCATAATATTTGTAGTGATCCTTGGTTAATATCAAAATGATTTTCATTTTTTATGTGTATGCCAAAAATTCCATGTTTTTTTAAAATGTTATACTCTCATGGATAATGTTCTTTGATTTCCTTATGATTCATATATTATGAACAAACAATTTTTCCCCATGATATAATATCACGATATGTTATAGATAGTATTTTGTTTTGAAAAGTTACACTCATGTTCTCAGACCCATATGCTGAAAAAATGATTATCTTTATTTCATTTTTACAAATACTATGAATCTAAGATGACACTGTCATTTGATTATATTCTCATCGAGTCAATTTTTTTTATTTTAAAACAAACCACTTTATGGTAAGTGGGAAGAAGGCAAAGAACCCAAATTCTTAAAAATTCAAAATTTGATTTCAAAATGATTTCAAAATTCAAAATTCAAAAAATGTAACTTTTGAATGAAGTGAAATCAAAATTCCTCAATCGGCTAAACATCTCGAACCTTGCATATAGATGGAACATTAGTCCCATGAAAATCAAATTTTCCCTCACATAACCATCAATATTAAATTTTCTACATGAATAGTAGCCATCATTAGAAAAGACATAATAGAATCACTAGATCACTGAAGAAATATTTTGACATCATAAGAAGATCATAGATACCAGTAAAACTCATCAAACCATTTTTTTCATCTCTATATATATTAATTAAAAAATATCCACCATCACTATGAAAATTAAGAGAAATTTTACCACATGTTACGCCTCCTGGAATACCAAACCTCCCTCATAAACACATACTAAAACCTCATGGGAAACTATCTCACCCACTACCATGGATCATTATTATATGTAATGAATATTATTATACTAATATATAATAAATATGTATTAGAAGATAAGGTATTCAAAGTTGGTTTTATAACATGTTATTGGTTACCTTTTGAGTCTACAATGACAAAAATTTAGGGATATCCGTATGAAAATATGAAAGGATAAGTATAAGGATGATTTAAATTATACAGAAATGTCATATAATTATGGTTAAAGATGAAGAAAGTGGTTTCTAAAAAATTACATACCTATTTGGATACGTTATGTGGATGTGGCTATAGAACAGAGGTACCTAAGAAAAATAAATCTGAAAATTGTACAATGATCTCTACATAAAGACCACTCGATGAATGAAAATGGGAATTTTGAAATACCTGGTATGACACTCTAGGGCGATATGACTTATAAATTGAAAAACTCATTAAAAACCATCCTAATGGACATAAAAAAGGGATAATATGAATAAACTATGATAGAAATAAGGTTTCATAGATTAAATATGATGTTTTAATAATTTATACACCATTGATATTATTTTTCATGATTATATTGTTACCACAATAATTATTATTTGTTAGACTATGTTTTTTATTTTTAGTTAATGGTAAGAAAACAATGAAACCATGTTAGTGTTATGTGAGAAGGATAATGAGATAATTGACCCCTTGAGTATCCCAACATTATGGGATTTTGAATGTAAAATATAATTTCTATAATCATAAATATTTCTTAATCTATCAATCATAATGAACATCCAAATAATCAAAGGAGGGAACAACATTCTATTGATTCCTTCATGAGGAAATGTTCAGCTTCCTTCAGTGGATCTTATGATCATATTATTACTAAAAAAATTATCTATATAAATGAAAATATAATCATTTTTCTCTATTGTTCAAAACATGAATAATTAATTTATTTGATCTATCGTTTTGATGGAGAATCAGATCAATGGTGAAAAATTATCATGAATATGAGGGAATGTGAATAATTGACTAAATGGATTAGGACGAGTTCATGAACTTATTTCTGAGAAAGTATATTCTTCTTATTCCCCATATAAATATGGATAAGGAAATCCAAGTGTTAAAGAATTATCATCATTAATCATTTGTTACCTATAAGGAATATTTTACAAGACTTGCGATGTATGGTTTAGGTATTATCATCCAACCTAAATGTAAGGTGTAACAATTATTAAGTAGTTTAAAACCCAATTTCTAATTAGATTTATCTATAAGAGACTTCTGTATTTGGGAATATATTTTTTGTTGTTCTTTCAAGGTGAAAATAAAGTTTGATGTTAAGTATCAATCACATGGTGTTGACAAGAAAAGGAAGATGGATTCCAATGGAAAATAATGAAACCATAGAGAGAAAATGATGAGATTTCCTTTAATGTTAATGTGTGGGAAGAAACAAAGAGGAAATTTTCTTAAAGGTACTAGTAATTGTTTTAAGTGATAAAGGGATGCTAACTAGGAAATGGATTGGTGAAGTGATGTGATATATTAGTTAACAACGTGAATAGGGAGAAAATTGCAAAGAATAGACCCCCATATATCAATTATTCAAATGCAAGGAGAATAGGAATTATGCTAAATAGATTCCAAATCTAAAGGATAATGATGATGGTTTATATTATTAACCTATTATGAAAAATGAAAAGGGGATATCTCATTTGATCACAATTATTGATTAGGAGTGTGATGACATCGTGGTGAAAAGTATACTTACTATCATCTATAGTACTAATAATATCCTATTTGACTCTAGATCTACACATTCTTTCAAATGTATTGAATTTGATAAGGGCATAATGATTCCCTCAAAATGGATAGATTTAGAATCATCAATGAAATTCCTTAATGGTATTATGATATCATCTTGAGTATTTGATTATTCTCTGGTTAAAGTTGGTGATAATATGCTAAATCCAAATCATTCCATTTCTAATATTGTAGAATTTGATGAAATCATAGGCACAAATTATATATCCCTAAATAAATCACATATAATATTTCAAAGAAGGTTGGTCACAATTGATATTCCTACCCATCCTATGATTATATATCAATTTCATTATATGTGAAAACATCCAATAGAGATAACATCTATTTTTTTGGTATTATTTCCCATTCATGAGGGGTGTTTATCACAAAATGTTTTGGAGAAAAATGGAAAATAAGATTTTACTATTTTTTTTGGAATTTTTTGATTTCTATTTGGGAGATATATCTATACTTTTATAAAAACATTAAGATAAGTTATCAATTAAATAGAAAACTGGTGACAAACCAATTTCAAAAAACAACCTATATAATGGCCCCAATTTTTTTATGGGAAGTAAAAAATCATCTACAAGAGAAAATTTATAAGCGTTTCATTTAATATTGTATGTCCCCTTGGGGTGTACTGGTTCATTCTATTAAAAATAAATATCAATAGACGAGACTCTGTATTTATTATTTGGATATAAAAAATAACAATCATGTACAAGTATAATCTTCCCCATATTGATAAATTTTTTGATCAGCTACACATAGCTCAACACATTTCCATGATTGAAATTCAATATATATATCATAAAATGGTGTCCATATAGAGTATATATACAAGAAATAATTTTATACAAGTTAAGGACACTATGAATATATTGCTATGTGTTATAGTCTTACTATTTCCCCTTCTATATCCATGGATTTAAATAATAGAGTTTTTATTTAATATCTTAATTATTTTATGTAAGTATTTATAGATTATATTATTATCAATTCAATGATAAAATGAGGGAATTATGATAAAATGAATATTTTACTAAATACCATTTGGAATGAGAAGAAATATGAAAAATTTACAATGTGTTAATTTTGGATGAAAAATGTTTCATTTTTAGTTCATATAATCTCTAGAGGGGGTATATAAATAGATATTTCAAAGACCAAGGCTATTGAATGTTGTCCTAGATCAACCATATTGAATGAGATCCATAGTTTTCTTGATTTATCTAGTAATTTTTAATGGTATACGGAGATTTTATTACGAATATCTAATCCACTCACTAGGTAAACTAAAAATAGATCTACGATCCTCTATAAAGATTAATGAGAGAAAAATTTAAAGGAACTAAAGAGAATATTAGTCAGTGCACCTATGTTAACAGTAACATATAGTGGAGAAGGTTTTAGAAATATATATTTATTCATCCAAGAAGGTAATGAGATGTGTTCTTATGAAAAAAGAAATATTTATAGCTTGTTGATTATGAAAATTGAATTTTCATGAGTAAAATTATACAACACATGATTTTGATTTAGCTCTGGTAATATTTTCATTTAAGATATGGAGGCATTATCATTATGGAAAAAATTGATCTATATATATACTAATACTAAAATTTTGAAATATATATTCCCATAGTTAGATTTAAACATGTTCTAGAGAATTTTTTTAGAGTTGATTAATGATTTTTAATACTTAATAAATTAAAACCATAGGAAATGAAAATTTAGATATTGTATTTAGTTAATAGGTTCATGCTACCATATACATGATGAGGATCACAAATGACCAAATTTTATTTGATTTTAAAATGAAGTATTTTTAAATACTAAAGTAAAGGGAAAATATTATCTTTTTCAATTGAATGTGAAACCATCTATCTAAGTGAGTACTAAAGAGACACATGAGGAAGATATAGAGTTTCGAAAAAAGGATATAAATATTCTTGATTTTAGCCCTGATAAAGATATAATGATAGGGTTTAGGAACCCTGTCTGTATTCTATCTAGAAACTATTTGAAGGAGTTATTCAAGGATGCTAGAAGTTCATATTATCTATTCATCGTGGAAGTATAAATATGTATATAGATTTAAAAGAACATTTATAGTGGGATGGAATGGAAAGAGATATCATAGAGTTTCTATGTCAGTTATTAGTATATGAGAAATTTATGTCCGAAAGAAAAAATTCCCCGGGGACTATTACATCTAATTCCCATTCTCGAATGAAAATAGGAAATCATCACCATGTATTTGGTCATTGGACTCCCCAAAACATATAAGGGATATAATTTTATAGGGGTTATAGTTGATCATCATACTAAGTCAGCATACATCATTACTATTATAGAAGAATTATATCGATATTAACTTTTTGGATATACATTAATGAAGTGGTACGTTTTCATGGAGTTCCACATTCCATTATTTCTGATCAAGATATGAGGTTTACCACAATGTTTTTGTGAAGCCTTCAACAAGATCTCGATATATTGTTGACCTTATGGACAACATATAATCCTCAAATATATTTTCAGTCTAGAAGACAAATTCAAAAACTAAATAATATATTGAGATCATATTATTTTGATTTTAAGGTGGTTTCAATCTATCCCTTCCTCATACAGAGTTATATTACAAAAATATATTTAACTCAATATTTATAAGGATGATAATGAGTCTGTCTATAGAATTAGGTGCTGAAATATAACATGTTGGAATGAAGTTAGAGGAAAAAAAATATTATGTTCCAAGATAAATGATGAAATTTTAGAGAAGGTGAGATCTATTCATCAGCACATCAAGTCACCTCAGAGTTGGTAGAAAATTTATGCTGATAATCTTCGGTGTAATACTAAATTTGAATTTGGTGATAATTGGTTTCTAGAATTTTTTTAGGGAAGATGGTTATGGGATTCAAGAAGAAACATAATCTAAGAACTAGGTATATCAATCCCTTTGAAATTATTGATTGTATCAGGATGATATCATATCTATTAGTGAATCTATCAAACCACTGTCATGTTCATGATGTGTTTCGTGTATCTTTATTGAGAATGTAAATAGTTGATCCTTCATAGGTATTAAATATAGAGATTACACCATTAGAGGAATATTTTTCTTATGAGGGACAACTAATGGTGATTATATTCCATTCCTAGAATGTTCTACAAAACAATTCAACTCTCCCATAACAAGTTTTGTGTTGAAACCACTAGTTCGAGGAATATATGTGGGATACCAAGGATATGATGAGGAAAAATTATCCTCATTTTTTTTAACATGGAGTAATGAATTTTTAGGGTGAAATTAATTTTTAAGGAGGTTAGGAAGTGACAAACTAGTTTTTGTGAATTATTTTTTTCAAATAAATTAATGTTTTGAATTATATTTTTTAATGCACAACATAATGTTATGTTTTTCTTACATGGAATCCTAGGTTATTGTACAAAAAGGCATTGAGTCATAATAATGACATGACATGTATTATTATCATTATTATTATTATTAAAATGTTAGCATTATAACATAGATTTTAAACAGAGAATTATTATTATTAATAATGAATTTATAATAATATTTGTAATTTTTATATATAAATAAAACATATTGATAAAAAAGGAAATAATTTTTGGTAAAATATATATACATTTTGAATATACTATTCTCTCAAAAAATGTTTCATTTATTTTTGGGAAAATTAATAAACTTAGTTTTTGTGACATTTTTAAAATGAATTTGATAAAATATACATCATTTTTAAATTTCCAGCTCGAAATTATCATAGGGTGATTTTTTGGTATTTTACTAAAATAAATTATTTATAGTGAAAAATACTAATCATATATAACTTATAATGTTAATTAAAACATGGAATTAGTTTTAAAAGTATAATTATTACAATTTTATATTAATTAGTCTAGTTTTGGTCATTAGATTCATTTTCATAATGAATTTAATATAAAAAATGTAATCTTTTTCCCATTTTCTCTTTAAAAATCAGTATTTTTGTCGTGTCTCTATAGTTAATTTTAAATTAAATATTTTCTATTCTATTAATTGGCTTTCAAAACATTTATTCCATATTATGAGTCTTAATAATTTATAATTTATAATATGGTAAACATATTTTTTCTAAAATAAATAGTGAAAATAGTAAAATTATTTATCTTGTTGAAGGTAATAACAGATATATTGAAATTTTAAAGCAAGGCGTTAAGTGTTAAAAATGATCTAAAAACCTATCCAACAACCACTATTCAAAACTATTTCAAGGGATAAAAGGCCATCTAGTATACTCTCTTTCTACAAACTTTACGCCCATTTCTTTCAGCAATGACTTGCCCAAATCACTTACCAACTTATCTTTAATCATCAAATAAGCCTTTGTTTGACCATAAATCCTACCAAGGAAGGATTATGGTGAAATCCAAAGTAGGATACCTGAATAATAGGGAATTTGTTTCAATGAGTGTTTTAATTTTATTTCTTCCTCCACCTCCTTAAATTAATATCATACCATGTATATATAATAATCTATTAACCTTTTTTATATTGACATGTTGTTATGTAATGTCCATGACCTATAACCATATCCAAATCCAAAAATGGTTAATGAAATCATTATTCGCGTGTCTAGTGTAATAATACAATGCAAACCGATGTAATTTTTTTATCCATCACCTCTTCCCTTAAATAGGCATAAATATGTATTTATTGTTAATATAATATATTTGTGATTTTATTGTTTTTCATGAATTATTATATCACAAATATATTCATAATTTATATTTCTTGGTAATATGTTAATGTCGCTCTTGTTTACGGTGAGCTACTAGCTCTTGAGGTGAGGTGATTCGTTCATGCTTTACATGGAAGATATTAAAGAAATATTTAATGAACATATGTGATATATATAAAAAATAATTATTATATTGTTGACGCTTCTATCCGTCACAGAGTCTAAATGAATGAAAAGGAAAATACCTTGAACAAAGAAGATTCAACCTTTGAAGAAAACATCAAAAATTGACAAAGGAATGAACAAGGGATCAAGAGAACCTGTGCCACACAAGTTCTATCACTGTCGTGCAAGTCCACCTGCGCGACGCCTTATGGTCGCACATGTGACTTGCACGACCTAAGTGATAACCGCCCGGTAACCGCCCGGTGTATTCTCCTACCTATAAATAGACCCTGTGGGCCCCCCATTCGAGGATGATTTTTCCCAGAAACCCATATTTGAGCTCCCGGCGGCCAAGTCTCTTCTCAAAGCTTTCGAAACACTTCTAATGCAATTTATTACCTAGATCGGAAGATCTAAATAGGGGTAGGAAGGCCTAAGTGTTGAAACTCATCAACACTTGCGCGCCTGAGTGGACAACCCTGAAGGGAAAAGGGCTACACTTGCATGTCACCTTACTCCTTCATTAGATCTTGCGCGCCCTTATACTGGAAGAACCTCAAGAGGATTCTAAAGGATTTAATGAAGAGTAACTCAAGTATTACCATGCTAGTTAACTATTGCACAAGTACACCATGTGTCACGTAGGCATACTTGCACGACTAGGACCTGCGAGACCAGGACTTGCGCGCCCTGGACTTGCATGCCCACGCAGCACCTGCGCACCTGCCAGGACTTGCGCGCCCCTGCCTTTTTGGGTTCCTTTCATTCCCATTTCACCCCTCTTAAGCCATTACACCTTTCCTACTCAAGATTCAGTCTTCAAGACACTCATCAATGCCATTTATGGAATGATTTCTTGATTTTACTTCCTTATCTAAAAGGAATTCTGTGGAATACCTCTCAAAACCTAGTGATTTACATATCATTATGTCACTAAATATTGAGAGTTCATTCATTCAACCTTATCCTTTAAGATGAGAGAATATTTAACCTGGGTCTCCTTTTCAATAATAATCACTAGTCATAAGTCAACAAATCTAGGCATCCTCTTTAGGAGTAAGCCCCAAGTCCCTTAATTTTTTGGGCATCCTCTTAGGAGTAAGCCCCAGATCCCCTAACTTGGGCTTACTTTTCAGGAGTAAGCCCCAGTTCCCTAATTTGGGCATCCTCATCTGAAATAAGCCACAAACCTTAATCCTTAACCTGGGCCTCCTTTTCAGGAGTATGTCCCAGTCATAATTCCTTAACCCGGGCCTCCTTTTCAGGAGTAAGTCCCAGTCTTAATTTTTCTTAACCAGTCATAATTTACCTTTGATCTGGGATTCCTCTTTAGGAGTAAAACCCAATCATAAGTCTTCTCCTAATTTGTGCTTCCTTTTCAGGAGTAAGCCCCAAGTTAGAGTATTCAAAATCTCCATGAAACACATATACCTTTATGGACCTTGTTCCTAGATTTCTTCCCTAAAGTAAATCCTAACATTTATTTATCTAGGCAGTCATACATACATAAGCCCCACATTATTTCTTATGATTGCATCTTTCATGGCACAATTGTCTAATTTTTACCAATACCTCTTGTTTCTCACTCCAAGCATGATTCACGTGAGCATAGAGTGTAAAAGTAATGGTGACATCCTTCTTTGAGCCATCAATAATAAACATCATACTCCCTTACTCGAACTACGTGGGTTCTGATTCCTTTTCTAATCAAAGGATACGCAGGTAGCCCGTCTACGGGTTCGATCCCAACTCTAAAATAATCCATGTCCTTATGAATGAGAATAAACTTCAAGTGCCCCACTGAGTGGCTTTAAAACCAGCATGGTCATCATAATGACCAAGAGACTTCTGTATAAATGTGTCGAAGGGTACCATTGACCAAGAATATCTAATAAATACAGATGATTCTCTATCGATGAAGAACCTCGAATACATACAAAAGATTCTCTAAATTTCTTACATATTTAATCAATGATTACCAGATCTAAAGGAAAGATTATTTTATACTAGGTAATGTAATAAGGATTCACGAACATAACTTAAATCTATAAAGAGAGTCCCGGAGTAGACAATAATTCCTCTCAAAAAGGTTTGATGAGTCCGAACTCCCATCCTCTCGACCAATGCAAATTCCTAAGCCTCATCAGTCCACAAACTAATGAGCACCTACCTTTGGAAAGTAGGTCCGAATGGATTTGGAATCATTGGATGTTTCCGGTTCTACGAACAAACCCGTTAGAAACTGATTGGAACGTTTGAACCTCCCATCAAGGCGGTCATCCCCAGATTCTGAGGGAAACATATATAATTTTAAAATATATATCATTTTCATTTCTCTTTTTCAATCCAATAATTGAATGGAAAAAGTGTTCATGTTTACGTGTGATTTACCATCTCCATGAAATCTGTATTTCATCTCACAACACAAAAATTTATAGATTAAAATAAATTAATATATTATTAATATATATGATAATTATATAATGTTTTAATTCATTATATTATTAATCATTGATATATATAATAGGAATAAGAAATAAAAAGGAAAATATATGTTAAAAAATACTACTTTCCCGAAATGTGACTTTAACAAGGAATTGTCAACAGATGTGTAATGAAAGATCAGAAAAAATAATATATGTTATTATACATATAAATATGGTTCAATGATATATTTTTACTAAAATATAATTTATTATTCATGAATTTTGAATGAATATAATAGATGTTAACACTTAAGGTATGTTATTTGTGTGTGAATTTTTCTCTATTTGAAACATACATAATGTTATATACTTATATTCATTTTCAAGATGTATATACATCCTATTTGATATGTAATATCATGAATTTATTTATCCTTATGATATTTTATGTTTCACATTATTTTATTCCATCACAGAGCTTCAAATTTCAATGTTACCAATGTAGAAAAGGTTTTATGCCACAATCTCATCATTTATTTGGATTGTTTAAGGTTAATTCCCAAATATTTAAATCTAATGATATTCCACTTATGAATTCTCATGAATATTATTGTCATTTATTTATTCATTATTTTTTCACTTAATATTTGTTTTTACCACTCTTCGGTAATTAAAATGAAAGAGGAAATCTGTTTAATTATATATAAATTTACATTACTCTTAAAATAGAAATCCATATTATTAAAAACTTATTTTCAAAAAAAGTTATACAAATTTTTTTATTACATAAGAATTATTATTATAAAGTAATTTATATCCATTTTTTCCTTTTTTAAAAATTATTTTAATGGAATATTGATTTAATTTTACCAAAACAATGCTCGTTTAGATTTTACTGAAAGTGTGAAAGGAATATTTATTTTAACAGGTAGAAAATAATTTTTTTCCATGACCAATCATTTATTAAAATATTATTTCATTAATTTTTAGGTTTATTATCAAATATTAGTATTAAAAAATTATTTAATTATTTTTTCAAAAAATAATTGATATTTTCTACAAGAAATTATTTCAAATGATATTTCAAAATTAGTTTCCATCTTAAATGAAATATATTGATGTTACCTATGAACAACTATGTATATTTCATAAGGATACCATTCTTACTCAATTTTCAATAAATTTTTATTTTTTTATGGCATGATTTTTATAAAACTCATTATTTATCCATGGGCTATAAAACTAGGATATTTTTATAAAACCTTCTTTTTTCATGTTTTTTTACTATGATGAGATGAGAAAATTATTATGAAACCTAAATCTTTTCCAAATGTCATGATACAATGAAATGTTTATGATAAAAATTTCATATCATGGGTTTTGATATAATAATTTATTATGATCTTGCGGCACACATATGTGTGATTTTCTCAATGAGATAGGTGGGGAATAGTTCTCCCTCCAATGCATTAGGTAAGGATTTATAAATAATGAGATAAACATGAATAAAATGGGGTTCTAACCTAGTTTAGTAAGGGAAATTTTATACTATGATGTTTTCAGAGTTAATATTTACTACTATGATGGGTTGACGAGTTAACCCATTCTAATATGATTGCCTTATTAGTTCTCCTTAACTAATATGGAAATGATTTTATCCAATTATGTGTATGAAAAAAATTCATATCTTATTCCATTATTATTCTCTCATTGCTCATATTATTTGATTTCATTATTATTAATGTTGTAAATACAATAAATGTTTTTCCTTGATTTATGATTATAATATTTTATAAGAATGTTATGGTTATAAAGACTTATTTTTATTTCATCATACTCTTATGTTAATGTTATTCTTACATATATCCCTTGATTACCCTTACTGAGCATATGCTCTCAACATTTATTATTTTATCATTTCCCTGGGATCTAAAAAAAGTTATTATAAACTATAAGTATAATACGGGGTTTGTTTATGAATAACATAGTTGGAGATGATTTAAATCACTTACAGAAGGGGATATTTTACTCAAAATTAATTTCATGATATATATAAAATATTCTGAATAATATTTATTTTTTATGGTGAAATGAATTCCATTTTGATGTAATATATCGTGATGATTTTCTATTTATTTTATTCAAAATTTTACTTTATATTATATCATTAATGTTTTTTTATTCTAATTTTTGGAATGTTTTATGTTTTCATTATCTCTATTCCCTATTATGTGAGAAAATTTTGACATTTAATAACATATATTAATTTATATATTTTACATGCTACCATGTGTCCTTCATGTTCATGGAATAGATTTAATTTCATTATAATTTATGTTCATGGTATCCCACTCAAGGTTTTATATCCATACATTACCCTTACAATGAGGTTTTTTGCATCAAAATTTTTCTTCTTTTGGATTTGAATTATATTCACCACTTGTTTCCATTTTGAGGTGAATATAATATACTTATATCACCATCTATATCCTATCATACTATTTTTATGGGGATTAAAATCTTAGAAATACATAAATGCATTTGTCCTTCCATATCTTCCTCTATTATATGCATATTATTTCATTACTTATATTTTCTCTATGAAGACACTATATTTTCTACTGCTTATTGAAGGGTATTCACTAATATTTTATGAGTTAGTTGATTTGTAAAATTATTGACTTTAATATACACCCCATTATCAATGAGATGTTAGTTTTATTTTTTCATACAAAAAATAAAATATTTTTTATTGATTATAGAAATATAGAAAATTTATATAATTGTTATTATGATACATATGTTTATCAATTATTGAAGAATGATGTTTCTTATTGTTTAATGATCCACTTTCTTCATCTAGATGGGTTATGTCTATTTTTGGATAGGAAATGTATTTCTATTCTGTATGTTTATATCTCAATATTCATTTTTTTAATTACTATGTTAGTATGATCATGAGTTATATAGATATTATTATCATTAATATAGTTAATATATTTTATTTAGTGAATTGCAAGCTGGTTCCCAGAATTATTCAACCATTTAATTCATCAGTTGGTCTCTTTAGAAAAAAATGTTTCTGTATTAAGTGTATACCGTTGAAATTCAAGCATGATGTCTTGGATGTGAACTTGATATATAAAAACTGATATCTTGGTGTGGGTATTGATGGATATAATAATGTATTCATTTTTCTATTTAAGGTAATTGTCTATACATTCTATTACTACAAATGTACTTATTTTTATCCATGGGTATATTTATATGGTTATCTATGGATTTTATTGAATCCTATTTGATTAAATATATGGATTTTTTATTATAATTTCTTTAATTCCATATTATTCATTCTATTTTTCTTCAAAGATATCATAAGATATAGTTGTTTCCTTATATTTCACTTGATCTTACCCATCTATTATTTTTGTTTTCACCTGTGATAATGAAAAGTATTAAACATGAAATTTATAAAAGAATAGAACGTGTGGTCATGTTTTTGGGAGATATTGAATTCTTATAATAGATTATATAGTCTCTTATATAATTCTAAATATATTCATTTTAAGAGAATGATATGTACTCTATTAGAAAATATTACTTCAAAAATAATTAAATATATAAACATTAAAGGTCTTTAAATGAATTTAACATAATATTTCATTGTGATATTTTAATTCTTGATTGTTGAAATTATGTCTCTTCAGTTCAATTCAAATTATGTATATAAATAAGGTATTTATGATAACTATACATTGGATTGTGGTTCTATGGTGTTACATAAGTAGTCAATTAGACATTTACCCCCATAAACAAGAGGATTTGGACCTATGTTCGGACAAAAATAGGGTTGTAATGTAATATAAATGCACAGTGTCCAATCTGTGATTTCGGGCCTCACACCCAATCATTTCATATAAACCAATTTTACCATTAAATAAATTTATTATATTTATTTAAAGCATCACCCACAACCAATAATTAAGAGCCACAAAGTAACGTTTCTTTTCTAACAATAATTAAAAATAATTTTTACCATTGAAAAGAAAAAACTGTTAAATTTAGAAATATAGTTCTTAATGTTCTAGAGGGATTGGGGAGAATAGGAGGAAACACACAACAAAATGGTAATAGATAATGAAGTATTGAAAAAAATGTAGACAGATGTGGTAACCATACTTCATTCCTTCAACAATTTCAAATAATATAACATTATATCAAATAACTAATATATATGATAAAATTTTCCCACATCTATGGATTTTCCATTGATAATGTGGGGGGGTGAAAAGTAACAAGAAGGAGGGAGATACACAAGGGTTATACATTTATTTATTTGATCAAAAAATTGATGATCCATCAATATGGATTTTTGGTGGGAAAATGATGGTGAAAATCACCAAGGAGAATGCTAAAATTCAAGATCCTAGTTTAAAGGACAATTGGTAAGGGGTATTAGGATACATAAGGAAATAATATATAATTTTTTGAAATGATTAATTATTTCATATAGTTATGTAGCATTGTTTTGAAAACCATGCATCAATCATGTTCATTAGACCTATCCTAAATATTAAAAAGTGACAATGTTACTATGTGGTTTAACTATAGCATGTTCCAACTTTGTGACTTAAAAAAATTCCTCATCTGCTTTTATGCGGTTACACCGAGAACCCACATGGTATCCCCTAACCTTGTACAATAACAAATACGTCTAAAATACTTCAAATAATCTTATAACAATCTCAAGATCAAAAAAATATATTTTATAGAAAAAATTTAATAAACATAGAAAACAATGGAAGCATATAAAACTATATTCATTTGGATAATGAAAATGGACAATACCAGTTTATAAAATGCATTCATGTCTTGGTGATAAATATCCTAAATTAGTAAAAAAATAGAATGATTTACATTACAATGAAGAAAAAAAGAAAGGAATCAAGCCCTAAGGTTGATCTCCACGATTATCCCAAACTACTTCTTGGTCATTTTCTCCAAACTCCCAAGTACACACAACATCCACATGAAAAAGTCCAAATTCCTCTATACAAGAATGCCTACTCTGGTACCCCAGTGCAATGGCATCCCAGATAGGGTGTGAGACATACATCTTAGTAGGCCGAGACCACCAGTTGTCTAACTCAATATAGAAAATGAAATATAACACATGACATGTAGATATAACAAGGTAATAACAGAACTGAATAAATAACCAACAACCCTTCCAGGTTCCAAAGGGACACCTGACAATGACACTTACTTCGGACCGTGGTTGGAATAAGAGTCTGCTTAAGAATCATAGAAGCATATTTATCAAACGTCAATACCTTTCAAAAAATTTACATTTATTCTATATTTAATCATTTATTATCTCTAGGGTTTCCATGAAACCCCGTACCTCAATAAAATATTTGGCTTGTCCAGGATCTCTAATCATTCTCAATATTTCGTCATTTAATCTCATTCAACTAGAGCATGATTCATGTCTCTCATTAATTACATTATTCATTCATATAATATAATATTGTTTTTAGAATGCCATATATAACACCTATTTCTCATTCAATGTATATTGTCATGTCCAACACCCTTACATTTAATAGCTTAGATAACTATTGGGGAGGAACACCATGTCCAACTCCCAAATTCTACATTGGATTAAGATTACATACCTAGCACCAAATTCTCATTCCATTTCATGATTTGATAACTAATGTGGAGGAAAATCATGTCCCAGTCCCAACTTCTACACTGGTCTAGGATTCCACACCTAGAACCACATTCTCATTCATTTACATCATTTGATAGCTATAGGGGAGGAACGTTGTGTACAAGTCCTAACTTATATATTGGTCTAGGATGTCATACCTAGAACCAGACCATCTAATCTATTTAATCATTCATTAAGTTATAATAATTTTCCACATTATTCTTTTACTAGTACAACAATTAGTTAAACATTAAAAAGGAAACTATATAATTCAAAAATTAACTAAGTATATAATACATTAATTAATTCATAAATTCATTAATCAATCAACAAAATTATCATTCAATTTTAAATTATTAATAATTAATTATCAAAAACATTATTAAAAGATCCTATAATTAAGAAATCATTAATTATCTCATTTTATTCAAGGCATGAAATCACAATTAATCCACAGATTAATTATCTCAATTATCAAAATCTATATTATATAATTAATCCCCTGATTAATTATCAATATTTCAAAGTCAAGAACCTAATTAATTCTAAATTAATTATTCCATTCTAAATATCATATTTCCATAATTAATTCTTCATAATTAATTATAAAAATAAATTGTCAACTTATCATAATTAATTCTCATCATTAATTATCTTTAATCAATATTGTGAAACATAAATAATTCACCATTTATTTTCTTACATATCCAAAAATAAATTCATAATTAATTTCCCCCAATTAATTATTTTAACATAACCAATATAATATTTCAATTACAATTTTCTTGGTTCATAATTAATTTGAAAATTAATTATCTCAACTTATCCAATTTAAATTTCATAATTAATTCTCGAAATAACTATCTTATCTTATCCCTCCCAATACTCATAAATTCCATTTAACTGAAGTGTTTCAACAAAAAAAAAAGAATAAATAATAGTTGATACAATTGCGTGCTAAATGAACATGTCATTTTAAAAATGTTGTTTTTATCAGGAAGGAAGCGCACTTCTGTTGGAGGGGTTTTAATAGAAAAAATGATTTTTTAAATCTAACAAATAATAAAAAATTTACTCCAATATTTTAGTGGACTTTATCCGAAGTACTATATTAACAATAAATTCCTTTTAACCATCTAAAATCAATATTGAGGACCCTACCTCAATAAATTGGCCGAACCAATGCATTGTCAATTAAACAAAAAACTTCTCACAGACACAAACCACCAAAAAATCGTTCACACACTTGGAATTCATAACTAAACCTAACAACAATTAACCAGCACTCATTCATAAGGCAGAAAATACCAAATCACACCCAATTAATTCCTCGAAACTCAAAATTCACCAACATCAATAATTCAAGGAAGAGAATATAATTAAATAGTATAAATCCTTACCCAAATATGATGGCGGTGATCCAAATGAAGATAAACCACCATACCTTCGACAATGGTTTTCAAAAAATGGACCAACAGGTCCCAATACATCATTCTCACCACTTAGAATCAGAAGAAGGGAAGAAACTGAATAAAACCTAGGCCTTAGGTTTTCTGACTGTTGGAGATGAAGCAAATAATAAATGAAATAGCCGATGCGAAGAACGAAACATGCGGAGAAGGACTTACCTCGATGATACAGACAACTTCTGTGAAGGAACCACCATGATCTGGTGCGCGGAAAGGGAGTTAAGTTGTGGAGTGGTATGCCCCACTATGGGAAGATGAGGGGCATGGGTCGTTCCTCACCCAACTGCGATCCACCCTCTTATAACCCCAATTAGTTATATAATAATTAATACAATAATAATAATAATAATAATAATAACCATATTATTGTTATCATTTTAATTTAAAATATTCTTTGACAAACCCCATAACTCCACCATTACACCACATTTAATTAAATTCCTCTCTAACAAATTTAATTTAATAAAAACTTCACCTTAACAAATCTAATTAAATTCCCTTCAACGAATTTAATTAATACAACTCCAAATCATCATTATTAAATTCATCCAACCTCAAATTTAATTAAATAATTTCTCTAACTTTTCATTAAATAATTAAATTCATCCTATCATTGAATTTAATTAGTTAAAGCCCCAACTAAAAATTTATTTCTCATGTAATTAAATTAATTTGACCTAGATATAATTTAATAAAACTCTAAATCATTATCATTTAATTGAATTCTCCTAATATTAATTTAATTAAATTAAAAACTATTTTGCGACAATTAATTAAATTCCATTTTAACCATGAATTTAATCAATTAAAAACCCACATATTACAACATTTAGATATATCGCTCATAGCTGGGAATTTAATAAAAATAACCTAAATCCCAAAATTGGGAAATCTGTATGGGTTGTCTCATATGGTCTGGAAGCCATGCACCAACCGTGCATGAACATCTGTCTAAAGAACCAACATTTCATGGGTTATCCCACATGGTTTTCCTAACCATGTGTAGACCGTGTTTGTGCCTCTACCACACCTTTAGAATGAAGCACAGTTTTACCCCCACATTTTGACCAATTGTGCTCAACCCATGTGAATTTTAGGACCCCGGGACACCCTTAGAGGGGAGTGGTGAATCAGGGTGTCAACTTTTTCTTTTAAAACAAGGATCTTGTTCGCGCGTTGGTAGGAACTAGTTAAAGCTATATGATGTATATGATCAGCAATGAAACACTCACGTGCAAAGAGATGACAAAATACTTTTTACATGGTCCACCGATAAGGGCAATGTCCAAGAAGCATATGCCGGTAGGTTGTCAGTCATACCTAATTCCACTATTCTTCCCTAGTTGTGGATTAAAATGGTTCAAAAACAGTAACTCTATCCCAGGCTCACTTCCTTTACAAATGTTTAGAGATATACCACTACATCTCTCAGGTCACTCCCATTAACACCCCCAGGCTCGCTTTCATTGGCAAAGTCTCAGTTAGTTTATAGAAGTGAGGGTCTCTTCAATTGATTTCAATTGAAGTCTTTTTCTCTTTTCATCACGAGACTATGATTTCATTGAAGTCCAAAATTGATGCTCTTGAACACACTGATCCACTGAACTGGATAATCAGAACATGCAAATAGGTTGCACTGATGATTTCGGGTAGCACCTACCCTTTTCGCACAAGTCCTCACTTTTGCACGCAATACATGTTTTTCAAACGAAAAACTAATTCTCGCAACTTAATTTATTTTTCACACAAACTCTCCATTTTCATGAAGCTCGGAATTTTTTGTGCAACTTAGAAATTTTCCCACAGCTCGGCCTTTTTCACACACCTTCGAATTTTTCGCGCATCTCGTCCTTTTTCGCCCAACCGAGAATTTTTCACACAAATGCCTTTACACGAACCTTTTACATGCAACAACACTCAGATATTCCCTAAATTTTCAATGGTACAAAATGAGGGGGGTCACCTTATATTTATAGTCATCTCAGACCCCCACCCGCAAAACCCCATGTGTCGTGAAAAACCTCTCATTTGGCATGTAATATTTAGCGCAGGTACTGTTTTTCATGTAGCTCATGCCTTTTCCATTTTTCAACATTCTACTTCCAAAAAACCTCTTACATGAAAAATCTCACCACTATTTCTCTCACCACACTGTTTTTCATGCACGCCTCCCTTATTTCGCGCACCAATTCCTTTTTGTGTGTACCTCCTATTTCAAACATATTATGTCTTCATTTTCCGATTTTCAGTTCCATAAATTTGGTAACACTTCAGAATAGCACCACCTTTAATATTGTTGTCTTATTGAACTATCTGATCACTTTACTAGCACACATTCTGTACTTCCTATGAGGATTGATAATAAACACAAACCATACTCAAATTCATGCATAGAACGACCATGGCTCCAACAATATCCCCCTTTAGATTTTTTGGAAATAATTAAACAAATTAAATAGATCAACACCCACATTCAAACCAAAAACACATGAATCAACTCATCCAACACTCCAAGTCCACGTGAGCAATGCTCGGTGTAGAAAAAAAGAGGGTAAGCGTGAATTGGGATCTCATATTTTGGAATTCTCAATGATGCCAAAGAAATTCTCTTAAATTTTCCCCAAAGAATTACATGTCTAATGTATTCCTTCTTATCCTATCACCGAAATAAGATCATGATACCAAACATGTCTGGAATTAATTCTTTCTCCCCCATTGGCTATAAACACAAAGATCGGTATTTACTCATTGAACATCCCAATTCATCCATGGATTGTATCTTCCCCATAAACCTATATCATATCGAGAAAAGGATTAGAAACAATTAACATAACTAGGGAGAGGGGTATTTAGTAACCTCCTTATGCACTAGGAGGTTGCTAAACACTGAGGTTCAACCGATGCTTCACAAACACAGCTGCTAACAGTGGCTTGGTCTGGATATCAGCCACTTGCTCATGAATTCCCACATGATCCATTCTAATCACAGCTTGCTCAACTTTTTCTTTGATAAAGATATACAATATTTCAATATTTTTTGTACGAGAATGTTGAATAGAATTATTTTTAAGAGCAATTCCGCTCTTGTTATCACTGTAAATCACCATTGGTTGTTTCATCTCATCACTAATATCTATTAATTGTTGCTTCATCCATAAAAATTGAGTGCATACTTTTGTATCCGATATATACTCAACTTTAGCAGTACTAAGAGACGTACTTTATTGTTTCTTTCTCAACTAGCCAACACATTCCTTCCCAATATAAAAGGCTCCACCACTGGTGGACTTTCTGTCCACTATATCACTAGCCCAGTCAGCATCAGAAAATGCTGATAACTCATTGTCCCTTCCTGCAGCAATGTATAACCAAAAGTTATGAGTACCTTGAATGTACCTCGTGATTCCTTTTACTAACGCCATATGTTTCAACTTTGGATTACTCTGAAAGCGGGCCCCTAGACATGTTGCAAAGACAATATCTATTCATGTAGTTTTCAGGTACAATCGGATCCCAATGATTCTCCTATACATGTTGGGTCGTACAGAGGTCCCATCCTCATGATTTCCATGTTTGGTTCTAACTGCAATCGGATTTGATATTGGTTTAGGTTCATTCATATTAAATTTCTTTAGCAGCTCTCTTGCATACTTCTCCTGAGAGATGAAAGTGTAATCATTCTTTTGAGTCACCTGTAGCCCCATGAAATATGTGATCTCCCCAATCATTGAAATTCCAAATTTTGATTTCATGTGATTGGAAAGTTCATCCAATGATTTCTTCCAACTGCCACCAAATATAATGTCATCAACATAGACTAAAACCATGAACTGATCATTTGATGAATTCTTCACATATAGATTGTGATCTACTCCTCTTTTGAATTCCATCTTCTGGAGATAAGAGTCCAGCTAGGAATACCAAGCTCGTGGTGCCTCTTTCAAACCATATAGAGCTTTATTTAGTATCCAAACCTTTGTTTCATCTGTACAAGGAAGAAAAACAAATGGTTGTTCAATGTAGACTTCTTCTTCGAGTACACCATTCAATAATGTTGTCTTGTCATCCATTTGATATAATTTATATCCTCTTTGTACTGCCATGGAATGGAAAAGCCTAATTGACTCCAGTCTAGCCACTGGAGCAAATGTTTCTTCAACATCAACACCTTCAATCTTGGAGTATCCTTTACATACCAGTCATTCCTTGTTTCTAATAACACTTCCATGCTCATGAAACTTGTTCTTGATGAACCATTTTTTACCAATCACATTGTGACCTTCGGGTCTCTAGAGAAGATCCCATGTCTGATTCTTGTCAATCCGACCTGAACCTTCATTCAGGGCTTTCACCAAAGAATCATCCTTTGCTGATTCTTCAAATGAGGATGGCTCCACAACTGACAGAAATACAGATTGTGTGTTATTCCTCACCCTCCTTGTTTTTGTGGGTGCACTCCTATCCCCAATTATTTTTGATGGATCAATCTCAGCTCTTCGATTTCTCCCATGTGGTTCAGTTGTATTCTCTCCAGCCCTGATTTATTCTTCAGATTCTTCTTCTGAGTCAACATCATGATGTGACTGTATAGTTTTTTGTACACCATCCTCTATTTCTATATTTTTATTTTCTACACATTTAGTTTCTTACTCACTTTTTATCACGTCAACATATATAATCCTTGAAGAATTTGTGGATTCCTCTTCAATGATCTTAACATCACTAATTTCCACAATCCGTCTTAATTTCTGGTTGAAACACATGTAGGTTTTTCTTTTCATTGAGTTTCTAAGGAAAATTCATTCATCTGTATTATCACCATACTTCCCTTGATTTCATTCTTTGTTCCTGATGAAGAATTTACTTCCAAAAACATGAAAATATTTCAAATAGGGATTCCTTACATTCCATAATTCATATAGTGTCCGGATCTCACCCATATAATGTCCTATTCATTTTTGAATATACAATACAACCTAAATAGCCTCTTTCCAGTAATGTCGTTGAATACAACTCTCAATCAGTATAGTTCGTGCCATGTTGTTCACCAGTTGATTCCTACGTTCAACAACTCCATTTTATTGTGGAGTTATCACTACTGCTACCTCATGTTGTATCCCATGTTTCTCTAGATTGTTTTCAAATTCAATGGATGTTTATTCCCCTCTATTGTCAGATCACATGACATCTATTGTCTGTCCAGTATCATTTTCCACGATTCAGTCATAGGTTTTCATGCAATCTGGTAATTGTCGCTTCTTATGGATAACCATCACAAAAGCCATAATACTATAATCATCGATGAAATGAACAAATTATCTCTCTCCCTGAATTCCGACATCATTTATCATTCCACAAAAATCTGTATGGATGAGATCAGGAAGGTGTGATGCCTTTTTCTTCTTTGGTCGATATGAATTACAGACTAGCTTCCCTAATATAAAAGCATCACAAGTCTTTTCCCATTCATGTTTCAGAAAAGGGATATCCATGACTATATTCAGCTTAGATATCTTATCCATTTCTTGTGGGTTAATGTTCCCTAGCCTTCAATGCCACATGTTTTTTCTTCTTCAATAGAAAAATAGTAGGAGTTCACTTTGTTGTCAACCTGATATAAGTTTCCATCTGTTTTGTATCCTTTCATTACAAGAATTCACTTTTTCCCTTTATAGTGCATCCTTTTTGATTGAATGTTACCATGATCATTGAGTCACATAGTTGACTCACACTAAGGAGATTGTGGCATAGACCATCCACATAAAGAACTTCAGTCTTATTCAGATCTCTATTGGAGAGAGCAGTATTCTCACTACCCTTAATCTTCAAAGCACCATCATTACCAAACCTTACTATTCCATCAACCTTCTTTTTAATGTTGTTAAAAAGTTATGCAATTCCTATCTTATGTGAAGAGAATCCACTATCAAGAATCCAGGGGCTGCTGCTCTTTGTAGCTTTGAGGGATACTTCTACAAGATTGGATTTCTCAATATTATTCTTTTTATTCCAAGAGATATTGGATTTAGTATAAGATACTGATGGCATTCTAATTATTTCCTCCACATAATCATAATATTCTTCTAGAGGAGAAAAACTATTTGTGAGAACAACACCATCAGGAGGGTGAATATTGACCCGTCTCTAATAGATGTAGGAATTAATCTTCCCGGACCTCTGCCTGCAATACATAGCTTTATGGAAAAAGTTAGAAAAATGAAAACAGTATCCATAAAAACTATTTACTCAATAAGATGGAGGATATGAAATTGGTCTCTTTTTTTGACTCCCCAGCTCTTCCCCATTTAAGTAGCTCCTTTCCTCTTCAGAATATGAAAAGGTATGGCCCAGATAGAAACGGAACTGACATTTCATGGGGGGAAATGTCTTCCCACTTGAATTACTCCTCATGCCTTCTTCCTTGGGAGAATGGTTGGACTGCCTATCATTTTTGAAAGTTTGAGGATAATCTTCAGTTCTTCTTTTAGTTTGGAATTAGGGATTCCTTTTTAGCACATCATGCATCCTTTCAACATTTCCAACTTTCATATTGTCTTACTTTTGCCTCTCTTCACATCCAACAGTTGATGTCTCAGCTTCACAGCCAATTCCATTCATTCCCATGAAAGCGAGTATTTGATCACTCAATATTTTTTCAACCCCATCTAAACCACACTTATCTCTTACTAGTAATTCAGCATATGATAATCTTCAAAAATTAATTTTCATCTTACCCTCATTTGTGGTTGAATGACATCCATATTTACTCCTATGAGTAACAAGTTCTTCCTCATGACCCTCAACAGTCTTATAAATCTCTTACAATATGGATGAAAGGTCATTTATGGCCTTTTATTAATCTTTTATTATAAGCTTCAGTTCCACAATGTCATCTATTCTTTCCATGATTTTAGACTGAACTCTCACTAGTTCTTCTAGTCATTCAATTTCAGCTTCAACCTTGTCAACAAATTCTAATGATTCTTCCACCATTTCCTTCCACTTATTGCATATCTGACATTTATTGTCAATCTTGGAGAAGGCATATTTAATTTCAATATTTTAATATCCATTAGGAGTAACTTGGTTATATCTACCTTTATTGATACAAGGTTCTGACTTTTCAATGGTAGCCATTATGGATGCATGATTTCAAGTTTTAAATTCTGGTTCTTATTCTTCACAAAATTCAATATCATCATCTTCCCCTTAACAGAAAAAAACTCCTCTTCTGTACTTTCTTTCCAGATTTGAAGTCCCTCTTTTTGAAAAACCTTTTCTGAGGCTTCTCAATGTCTTCTAATTTACTCTCATTATCATCAAACTTTCTTTGGCACTGAGAGGAAATGTGCCCAAATCTTCTAGAATGAAAACATGCCAGAGGTAGGTTACCTTTAAATTTACCTTTTCCCTTATTTAGCTTCATGGTAATGAGAGAAAGAATTTATTTTTCCTCATCATCTTCACCACGATTATCTTCTGAAATTTTCAGTTTTTCATGGATTTGAATTCCATTTCCTTGCTCACATGAGTCGTGGAATCTTCGGGTTTGACTCTCATCCCATATTCCAATAGACTACTTATTAGATCATCCAGACATAGTTTAGATTAATATATTTCTTCAAGGGCTGACACCTTTTCACTGTACATAGTAGGATGACTTCTCAAGATTTTCTTTACGATATCAATGTCTTTGATATCCTCTCTAAGACCTCGAATTGCGGCCACTACTCCATTAATTCAATTGATGAAAGAATATGCATTTTCATTACGATGCATCTTCAGATTGTCAAACCTATTGTGTGAGGCTTGAAGTTTTTCCTCATTTTCTTTGCTGTCTCCTTCATAAATGTTTTCATGTTTATCCCACATAGAATTTGCTGAGGTGAAACTCATCACCTTTAGATATATCTAATCAGAAAGAGCCGCAATGATAGCATTCTGAGCATTAGCATTTTCATCAAGAATGCTTCTGTCTGTATATGTTAATGCAAGCCCTTTTGGATTAGTAACTTGTATTTCTTGCACAATAGCAAGGCAGTCTTCCATTCCAAGGGATATTAAATGAGGTTTCATTTTTTTCTTCAAAATCTGAAAATTACTTCCATTGAAGAGAGGTATTCCTATATCATTTATTGCATTATCCATGATGAAAAGTGTAGATCTAACACCAGTAACCTCCCTCTTATACCACATGTAGGACCCTGAGAGACCCTTAGAGGGGAGGGTTGAATCAGGGTGTCAAATTTTTCTTTTAGATCAAGGATCTTATTCCCACATTGGTAAGAACTAGTTAAACTTGTATGATGTATATGATCTGTAATTAAACATTAACATGCAAAGAGATGACACAACACCTTTGACATGGTTCACCGCTAAGGGCTACGTCTAAGAAGCATAGGCTGATAGGTATTTGGTCATGCCTAATTCCACTATTCTTTACTAGTTGTGGATTATAATGGTTTAGAAATAGTCACTCTTTCCCAGGCTCACTTTCTTTAAAAATGTTAACAGATAGCCCACTGCGTCCCTTAGGTCACTCCCATTAACTCCCCCTGGCTCACTGTCTTTGGTGAAGTCTAAATAAATTTATCGATGTGGGGGGTATCTTCAAAAGATTTTCATTGAAGTCTTTGTCTATACGTAGCAAGAGACTATGTTTGCATTGAATTCCAAAATTGATGCTCTTGAACACACCGAAACACTAAACCAGATAATCAGAATGTGAAAATAGGTTGCACTGATGATTTCGTGAAGCACCTACCCTTTGTACGCAGATTCTCACTTTTGCGCGGAATACATGTTTTTCACAGAGAAACATATTTCGTGAAACTTCATTTCTTTTTCATGTAAACTTTTTTTTTTCACACCGCTCAACCTTTTTACACTCCTCGGAATATTTAACTTACCTCGGTCTTTTTCGATCAACCCATAATTTTTCACGCAACTTCTTTTACACGAACGTTTTACACGCAACAAAACTTGGAACTTTTCTCAGTTTTAAATGGCACAGAATGAGGGGGGTCACCACTTATTTTTAGGTGTCTTAGTCACCCACGTGCAAAACCCCATGTGGCATGAAAAACCTCTCATTGGGCGCATAATATTTCGCACAGTTATCGTTTTTCGTGCACATCTTCATGTTTTTCGTGCAGCCCATGCCTTTTCCATTTTTTGACATTCTGATTCAGAAAAACCTATTGCGTAAAAAATATTTCCAACCGTGCATAAAATTCTGTCTAATGAACCATATTTTCATGGGTTTTCCCACACGGTTTAGCTAATAGTGCGCAGACTGTGCGAGTGCCTCTACCTCACCTTTTGCATGACACACGATTTGATCTCCACAGTTTGACCACCTGTGCTCAACCCGTGTGAATGCCACTGTAATGATCAGTGCTCTTGAAACCCATTGAGACACCTTTAAAACTTCTTGAAACATTACTCAACCTTATTCCCAACACTTTGAAATGGTCCAAACTCACGAAAAATCACCCCAATGATTGGTTTTAAGGCCGACACATCCAACAAATGAGAAATTTAAAAATCATTCATATTTTAAACCGGTTAATAAACACACGAATTAAAATTATTCGACCTTAAAAATTTCTCATCCCTAAGAAGCTAACAGGAACTAATACAACATTATTCAACCCAACAAGGTCATAAACTCTCATATGAATAATTACATTGTAGTTCTAAACACCAAATACACTTTAAACCAAATCAAAATCACAATGACTTAAAACTTTTAAACCTGATCAATGCCCTAAATCCAACCCAAAACATCATAACTTCACATAACTAATCACACAATACTAGAAATATGATCTCATCATTGTCTCCTCAATTTATATGGCTAAACCAAAAAACAAAAGTCACTATTAACTCGGTGACATGCCTTTAAAATGATTCCATCACCAACCACAAGTAACCAATGTCCTCACTCCACTTTCGGTGACCTCTCCAAGCCAAGAAAACTCAAGGATATGTTAAAACTATTTTTCCTAGAACAAATAAAAGTGTAACCCAAAGAACCATACATCCCACATACAATCCAATTAACAACCACTTATTAAGTCCAACAACTCTTATAACATTAACACGACGTATGACATATTCTATCTCAGTGCCTCCAGGAAGAGGTCAAGACTGGGGAGATTATTGTCTTATTTAATAGAGAACACTAAGAGTAAACCCATGTAACCAAAAGATTAGTTAAACTATCACCGATTGAATCTTTACAAAAAGGCTCGGCTTCTCATGCCAACGCGTCATCAACCAAACCTCGATGCCTGCACCCCCAAATGAATTCTTGTTCCATTAAAGCATACCACTAAAACCATTTTAAAAACATGCCAATATGAAATTACCCACCTTAAGAGTTTTTTTTCATAGAAGAAAAGATATGTCGCTCACAAGAATAGAATTTTAGAGACACCTTAAACAAATATGTGATGTTCTACAAACCACGATCACCACGTCAACATATCATATAAAAGACGAAACTTATACCTATTAGTGTGTCAAAACACCAAAATCCCAAAAGTTAATGTAAGGGAAAAGACACTATAATGGCAGAAATATCAAAAGATCACAGCTGAAAAAATTATTCCAAGATTTAAGGGTGCTACCTACCATGATATAGTCCTTTAATAAACATAAACATCAACCCTTTCTCTTGGTTATGCAAAACATAAATTGCTAGGCTCAAAAGAGCCCTTTACATTTTTGTCATTTACATTAATTTATTTCAACCAATAAACATTAAAAGAATTTTAAAAAATCCCAAAATTACTTTTCCACATCAAGAAACATGGCCTATAACCAAAGCTCCTTGGCCAAAACAGGAAACCTAGAATAAAATCCCTCATAGAGAATTAAGATTTAGTGTCATTTCATTTTTAAATAGGCAATTTGGAATTTAAATTTCTTTTAATCAGAAGGTGACATCTGAGTGTACTATTTAATTCAAAACATTTAGGTTCTTCACAAAGAAACCTTATAATAGTTCATTTCAATAATATCTTTACAATTTTACATTTATAACCATTTTTAAAAACACTATGGGTATACTCGGCTCAGTCACATGGGTCACCATCAAACAATCGATAAGGTACCCATACACCTTACCACTCAAATTTGGCTCTCATTTTTCTGAATTAATTTCCATTTAACATTTTTCCTATTAGTATCCCTTTTTAATTATTTCAATACCTGGGTTACAATTTTTCGTAGTTACAAGGTGCCCATACACCTTATAACTTAAAACTGTTTCTACTGAAGACGTAATCAATAAAATTATTTTTATACTCATGTAGCTATTTACACATCCAAACTACTCAAGCATGTTATCATTATCAATATAAAAAAACATGTTATAACACAGAAGTATGTAAAAACATCAAAACATGATAATAATAGAGGTAACATGACATATAAACACTGAATCATATTAATTATATCACAAAAACAAGCTTTTTAAAAAGGCATGTAAAAAAGTTCAAGACATGGCATATATTCAAGGCACCAAATCCATATCAGTATGCATCCTACTAATGGAACTACATGACATTTCATATATTATTGTCATTTTATTATCTATGTGCATAATTTTGTGCATGTAATTCAACTTTCATGACATATTAATAAGATGTGTAAAATACACCACTCACTCAAGGTGAAATCATATCAACTATAACATCAAATTGTATAAACATCAATTCCCATCCCTGAAAACTTGGTCATTTCCTATACATGGGGTGATCAGTCCCAAGAACAGCTATTAACGGAGGACTAAAACATTCCTAGTCTCTTACCTACAACCCAAAACAAAAAGAAATAGGAAAAAATAAGGAAAACATGAACCTATGATACCACTTTGTATCATCCCAACAAGGCTTAACCTCAAACTGGTAGCCGGATCGGTTGCCACATGGCATCAAGCTCATCTCCCTATACGCCAAAGGCTGTCGACTAGCAGTGTGGGTATATGGATAGTCATTGGGGAGACTATACCCTCATATTCAGATTGCATAGAAGAAATAGATAATAAACCTAGAAAATAGAGGAAGCATAAAAAAAATATTCAATTGGATAATGAAAATGGCCAACGCTATTTTATACAATGATTTCATGTAATGGTGATACATATAAAAAATAAGTAATAAATCATCATGCTTTATATTAAAATATAGAAATAAATAAAGGACTCAAGCCCCAAGGGTGACCTCTACAAGAATCCCAAACTCTCTCTCAGTCTTTTGCTCTTAACTACCATGTACACGTAACATCCACATGCAAAGGTCCAGAGTCCTAAAAACATGAATGTCTACTTGAATACCACAGTGCAATGGTGGCCCAAATAGGGTGTGAGATATACATCTCAATAGGTCGGGACGACCGGGTGCCAAGCTCAATCTGGACAATGCAATATAACAAATGATATGAATATATAACATGGTAATAACATAAATCAATAAATAACAAACAACCCATCTAGGTTCCCAAGCGAAACCATATGGAGATACCTGCTTCTGCCCATAGCCGGAATAAGAGACTTATCAAGAATCATACAAGCATAATTATCAAATATAAATACATTTCAATAGATTACCATTTATTCTCTATTTAATCATTTATTATATCCACGGTTCCCATGAAATACCATACCTCAATACCAACTTTTGCTCATGCCTGAGCTGTAATCATTCTAAATCTTTTTTTATTCGATCACATTCAAATTGAACATGATTCATATCTCTCATTCATTAATTTATTCATTCATATAATATACTATTTGTGTTTGAACCCAAGGTATAACACCTATTTCTCATTAAGTGTATATTATCTTGTCTAACACCCTTACATTAAAGAGTTTAGGTAACTATTTAGGAGGAACACTATGTCCAATTCCCAACTTCAACATTAGTCTAAGATTCCATACTTAGAACCACATTCTTATTCATTTACATCATTTGATAACTATTGTGGAGGCATTCCATGTCCATGTCCCAACTTCAACACAGGTCTAGGAATTTATACCTAGCACCACAGTCTCATTCATTTAAATCATTTGATAGCTAATGGAGAGGAACACCATGTCCAAGTCACATCTTCTACATTGGTTTAGGATGTCATCCTAGAAACACAAAATCTCATCCATTTATTCATTCATTAATTCATAATAATGTTCCACATTACTCATTTACTAATCCAACGATTAATTAATAATTTATAAGGACATTAGTTCATTCAAAAAATAACTAAGCACATAACCTATTAATTAATTCATCAATTAATTCATCAATCATCAATTAATTAATCAATCATCACAATTGTCATTCGATTATTAATTCAGCATAATTAATTATCTGAAACATTTCTACAGGAGCATATAATTAATACACCATTTATTATCTCATTTTATTCAATGAATCAAATCACAATTAATCCACCGATTAATTCTCTCGATTATCAAATTAAATATCTTAAAATGAATCCCCCGATTAAATGTCTATATTTCAAGGTCAAGCACATAATTAATTCACAATTAATCATTCCATTTTAAATCTTATCTTTCCATTTATAATTCTTCAAAATTTATTATCCAAATAAAATATCAACGGATCATAATTAATTCTCACAATTAATTATATTTAATCAATATCAAGGCACATAATTAATTCACCATTAATTATCTTACATTGCCAAACATCATCTCATAATTAATTTCCCGTAATTTATTATTTTAACATAACTAATTAAATATTTAAATTAAAATTTTATAGGTTTCTAATTAATTCACAAATTATTTTTATTAACTTATCCAATTACAATATCATAATTAATTATCCATTTATTTATCTCAACTTATACTGCCCAATACTCATAAATTCTAGTTAACATATGTGCATAAAAAAAATAAAAATTAATAATTCACATAACTAGAAGCTAAAAAACCTGTAATTTGAAACATTGTGTTTTTAGCAGGAAGGAAGCACCCCTCCATTGGATGAATTTTATTACAAAATGGGATTATATAATCTAACAAATAATAATCAATTTTCTATAATATTGATGGAAACTTTATCAAAATAGTATCTTAACAAAAACTTCATTTTTACCCAATAAAATCATTATTGAGGACCATACCTCAATGAATTGGCTGAAAACTCTTTATAACATAAATCACAATCTATTAAAAAACACACACCTCCAAAAAAGAATTATCATACTTGTAATTCATCACCAACCCTAACATGAATTAAACGAACTGCATAAATAGTGCAGTGTAGACCAACACAAAAAAAAACAGAAACTAAACATACATCATTATCACTAATTAAAGTAAGAGAATCCAATTAAAGAGTATAAACCCTTTACCCAATATGATGCAAGTGGACCAAATCAAGAAAAACAACCATTCCTTCAATGATAGTTTTCGAAATATGGACCAATGGGTCCTAAGACATCATCTGCATCACCTAGAATTGGAAGAAGGTAAGAACCCGGATAATCCTATGGCCTTAGGTTGTCATCCTAATGGAGACCGGGAAAAAAAGAGAAGAAATGGCCGATGAAAAGAACAAAACAAGCAGAGAAGGACTTTCCTCGATGATACGGAAAACTTCCATGAATGAACCACCACAATATGACACATGGAGTGGGATCCGAGTTGGGGAGTGGTGCGCATCACCATGGTAGGATGAGGGGTGGGGGTCGCGCCTCACCCTACTATGTTTCACCCTATTATAACCCCAATTAGTTTTATAATAATTAATACAATTATAATAAAAACTACAAATATATTATTATTATCATTTTAATTTAAATAATTCTTTGATAAACCCCATAAATCCCCCCATTCCACCTCAATTAATTAAATTACTCTCCAAATAATTTAATTAAATAATACTCATCCATAACTAATTTAATAAAATTCCATTCAACTAATTTAATTAATACAAATCCAACTCATCAATATAAAATTCTTCCAACCTCAAATTTAACTAAATCTGTTCCCACAATTTTCATTAAATTATTAAATTTATTCCAACTTTGAATTTAATTAGATAAATCCCCATATCCACATTTATTCCTTATTTAATTAAATTCCATTAACTAGAATCTAAATAAATAAAACTCTAACTCAGTATCATTTTTATTAAATTCCATCAATAATATTTTAATGAAGTGAAAAACTATTTTCCATCAGTTAATTAAAATTTTTTTAACCATGAAATTATTTAATTAAAGACCACTATATCCCAATATTTAATTAAATCCCTTAGAGAATAGAAATTAATAAAAATAACCTGAATCCCAAAATTGGGTAAGACTCATGATTTTTCTCACACTTTCTGAAAAACTGTGCCCCAACCGTGCAAGAATTTATGTTTAAGGAACCAACTTTTCTTGGTTTTCCTTACCATGCGCAGACCATGAATGTTCCTCCATCTCACCTTTACCAAGCTGCACGGTTTGACTAGCACAATTTAACCTATCGTGCTAAGCTCGTGCGAACGCCACTGCTAGGATCGGTTCTCAAAAAACCCATTGAGCCACCCGTAAAGCTTCTCAAACCTTTACCCAAGTCTGTTATCAACACTTTTTAATGGTTCAATGTTATGAAACATCAACCTGAATCTTGGTTTTAAGGCCAACCCATTTAACACATGAAAAAGTTAAAAAAACATTCATATTTTAACCCAGTTTAAAAAAACAGGACTTGATAGAAAATTAGTATTTACATCCATATAAAACTGGATATTATCTTTTCTTGTGATGAGAAATATCCATTTCTCCCACATAATGATTTCACATTCTCATTTTACATCATCAAAATGACATTGATTTTATAATATCTACGCTAAATTATTGCATTTCCCATGAAATATATTATCTAATCTATCTAGAATATGTATTGAAATGTGGATAAATGTATCATTGTTCCCATGATCAACAAGATCCCATTGAATCACATGACTAGGATCAGTCTATTAGTTCTTGAATTAAGATGTGGGATATGAATTATAAACTAAATGTAGTCATGGTTGTAAATCCAAGGGAATATCTATAGAAAAAATATGTTCTATTATCTAAAATGTTCTAATAGAGTGATATAGAAACATAAATTATTTCTAAAAATGTAGATTCTCAAGCCAATAAGATACGTTCATAAATAGAAAGACAACCATGAAAAAAGATAAATATTGTTAGTGATAATCCTCAAAACATTTATGTTGTCTCTAGGTTGTATGTATTAAATTCCTAGTCATTTGAATATTTTTATTCATATCATGATTAAGGAATTTTCAGAATACATATGTTTCTGTAGTCTTTAACGAATAATGTGGAGAGAAACATGGATAAACATTCAATGACTAAAATTAATCCATATGTATTATCTCCTAATAACTATTTTTATATGATGACCATAATAAAGATAAGTGATCCTCCCATGAACCACCAAAATCCATCACACAATATTAAATAATTTCTTCCCATGTATTAATCATTCATTTCGAGTGCCCATCCATTTAGGGATTACACATCATGGTCATTATCAATTTACTATAGTGGGATTGTTTCAATTATTTACAAAATAACAAGGTAAATCTCGGATACCCATCAAAGACAATTGAAATGGATACTCCTTGTAATTTTAAAACTTCCTAGAGATTATGATTTCATAATTCATCCAACTTATAATATTCTAAAATCTTAATGATGTTGGAAATATTTTAAGACAGTTTAAAATCACCTATATGGAATCAAGTTTACAAATCATTCTTGAAAAACTAGTGAGAAATTCAATTGGAATATACTATGATTTATAGTTATGTATGATTTATAATTGCAGAAAATGGGAGGTTTGTTTACTTTAATTCTTCAACTATTAGAATGTGAGGTATTTCATATCATAAATAGACGATATTCATTTTATAAACTACCAATAAAAATGCATCATTAATTACTTACAAAATATAATATTCAAAAATTAATCAATCACTTGGAATAATGATAACCTATAAGAAGATATTATTTGAAATATTGTTGAACCACTATACGATCCTGAAGTATAAACACTAAATTTAAAACGTTTTTTAATTTGTCAATATTTTCTACAATATTAGTTTTTGATATAATGGAATGAAAATTAGGGTTTGATCTTTTGGAATTGTTGAGTTCGTCAACCATATGAGGATCATGATTATCCAGAAAGAGTACTACATCATTATTTACATTATTGTAATCAAATAATTCTACAATAATAATGATCATCAGTTCCCATTGATCATGAGATTCTATAGTCAATTGGTTTTTTAACCTCCATCTTCTTGTATCATCCACTAATTTTTTTTTCTGTATATAAAATGAAATTTAAATTCAAAAAATTTAGAAATAATACACCAATGTTAATTTTTTGAGGCTTCAATATCCTTGTGAAAATATGTGTTTCAATAGTTAATGTATAGTGAATATAGTGAAATTCCCAAAACAAAATATCATGGTATAATGTTTTCAATGCATGGGATCCTCTATGTAGCTCTAGATCATTCATTGCATAATTTTTTTCATGATAATGTATCTATCATGATCCATAATATATTACATGAACACCATTCTTGATAAGAAATCCCAAACATGATCTATACTAATCAAAATAAACCACATAAGCTTAATTGGGTTCAATCATGATTCAGATGGGTGTTTATGTTACCCTAGTCTTATACACTAAAATGTATTTCTAGAAGCCACCTCTATATCAGAACAATGATGATGTCCTGATTAATATAATCAAAAGTAAACTGATATGTGAGATATTAAAAACATAGAGGTGGTTGTCACCTGCCAATCCTATAATGTCTCCGATCGATTTTTTTTTGTGATTCCCATTAGATATCTACTTCAATCATTTTAATGTTTACTAATACACCCTTTTGAAACTTACACTCCCATGGAAGTGAACACATCTTATCAAGTAGCAATACATATTTTTTTCATAAATTTAGTGTTTTTACAAGACTCCCAACATAATAATCAATATATTTTATTAATTTTTTCTTGTACTAGAATACACCAGGATGTCATCAAAAAAATAAAATCTAGGTTCCTTAAATTTAAGTGATAAAAAAATTCCTAGAATTTGGATTGTGTGTTAGAGAGACCAAAAGCATGAAAATGAATTCATAATGACTATTGATAATTTTAAATCCAATTTTTGGAATTCTCTACCTATGAACATGATTTTTTGTATACATTGATCATATGTCATTTTTGGAGAACCACACAGCTCCATTAAATTTATCAAATAAGTCATTAATTTGAAAAATCAGGTATTGATTCTTAATCATAAACCTGTTTGGTTAATTAATATCAATAAAAATCCAAAATTAACCATATTTATTCATTATAAAGATAGTTATAGTACAAAAGGTGATATACATAGTCTTATGAATACTTTACATTCAAACTCTTCAAACTCAAAAAAATCAGTTCTCTAAATTCTATTTGGTCCATCATATAATATGGAGGTGAAGTTATATTTTTCCATGGAATAAGTTTGATAAAACAAATTCAAAATCACTTTCTTGTGGAAATCCCAAAAACATTTCATCAAAAGTATCTACATATCAATATACAACAAAAGTAAATTCTTCAGTCTAAATTGTATTAGTAGTCTACAATGATACTACTACCGTTAGATTAAATTCAATTCCAAATATTATTTTCTATGGTTATTGTCTCCTTCTGTACACATCCCAATCCCCTTATAAAAATGTGTACTAATCCATCAAGGAAGTATTTATAAATTGTTGAGAATAAAAATTGATATGATATATAAACTCTACCTAACAAGTCCAATCATTAGATTAACTCAAATATTTTTATTTGTAAAAAATAAAAAATTGAAAAATAGAATATTCTATTAACTGTTATAGAAAATTATTAGACTTAAATCCTAGATACATTCAACATCCAATAGGTGTTTGGATTCTCATCATATGTGTCATAATTTCCATGTTTAGACACATTTTTTAAATATTAGAAACAATGAGATAATTTTATGTTCCAATGTAAATGAATAAATGGATAAGTGTATAACTAATAAGGATTTTACCACAAAGTGAATAGGTTCCCAATGGATCCTCCTCTATATCCTCATTAACACCATACAATAATATTCTAGCTCCAAAAATGTAATATTTATAACAAACCCTAACCTAAAATAATAGTTTCATTGCTAAAAACATATTATTTATATTTATACCATTGATACCAAAATAAGGACAAAAATTTAGTAATCCAAAATCTAAAACATCAATAAATCATTAGATAAAGTATACATAGGGATTTTCATAGGTTTATAGTTTTGATGAATTATGACAAACTCTTACATTACATTACCAATGTATTAAAGAGATATTTTCAAAAAATAAATATATTTTATTATTCCAAATTAAGTCTTCATCATCAGCTTAATGAAACCCATATTCAAATATATTATTTAAAATTATTCTCTATTATCTAGGGAGAATAAACATAAGAAGGATCGACTTAAATTATTAGTATGAGTAAACACTGAAATTATATATTGATTATCTTCAATGAGAGTAATATGTGCGTATGGTTATGAGATCATATTAAAATTTCATAATAGTTACACAACTGAATAGAAACCTATATCATTAAACATATGACATGAAATAAACTATTAACAATGGAAATAGTCATTTAATCAATAATTATGATCCATGTGATTTTATTCTTGATCAATAAAACCATTGAAAACCATTGAAATCATAAAGATAATTCATTTTTTTCCTAGAACATTATCTCAATCACCCATGTTCAGTTGTGTAAGAAATAAGTAGATCCTAGTTAAATCCATTATAGAAACCTCCCCAGTTGAATCCTTAATTATTTCAATTAAAGACAAATAACATTATCTATTGCATTGGAATTATATACCAGGCTCAATAATTATAAAATCTATATCTAAATCACCTGTCACCAAATATAATTCCAATGTACCATATTAGAATATAAAAAATAAAATCATTTATTTCCATCATCAGATATTTAGAACATATTAGTATCCACTATAGATTAATATTATAGTGAAAAAATAGAGAACATAATTACCTCTTTAAAACAATTATAATAATCCATATGAAGAAAAAAATGGTCATATTATAAGATCACATCTGAATTAAATTATATTAATTATTAAATGATATTTATAAATATAGAAATACATTTTAAAAAATTAAAACCATTTCCTTGAATACTTGGGAAAATATACCTTTTTTGGATAATATTTTATAACAGTTTCATTAATATTAGATAAAGATTATATTTGAATACTATTACTAAGAATTTTAAATGAAGCAACCAAAAAAATAATCTTTTTGACCACAATAATTTGTACTTATTCTGTATATGTTATATAAACATTCCTTTCACAAATTGGTAAACAATTTTAAAAAATTTCATAGGGGTTATTTTTAATAAATTATTTTATAATCCCTTTTCTAAAAAATAAGTTTTGTTAAAAATGCATTTTAATAAATAATTAAATTATAGTACATATAATTTTGAAATCATTATTTATAATATGGATACTAAAGAGGAAATATTCCGGACCAAAAGGTTAAATCTGATTGTTTATTCTAAAAAATATTACATTGATCTTCATGAGTACCAAAGAGAGGAAAATTAAATGAAATAATGTAAACCACAAAATGACCATATGATATGAATAGATATGTTTTTTAAGAAATTAATACCATAAAAATTCCCCGCAAAGGAATCTTGAATTTAAACAATCCTAAAATGAAGTCGTATTGTAACATATAACCTTTACCAAATTTATAAATTTAGAATCTATAGTAATTATAAGAATGAATATTATATTTATATATAAAAACCCTAAATTATATTATGTAATATGTCAAAAATAAATTATGGGGATTTAATTACACCATAAATATAAATCATGGTTCTTAACATAACATATATCTCCTGAAAATGAGATAGAGACAAGAAAAAACCCATGTAACAATCATTAAAATTGAATTAATAATTAATTATGGAAGTGATGATGTGAAAATATTTAACTCCATATAAAACAACTGAAAATTCAACCAAAATTGATTTATATATTTATTTAACTATAATTATGGATTTATAAATCCAATGAAATAGTGTTGTATCCCATCAAAGGAAATGAAATAAAAAATCACCGTATATCAATTCCGGATTAAAATTATAATTTATTTAAATATTTTATAAATAATTTATATAAAATATATAATTCTTTTGAAAATTAATCTATTATTATTCACTTTACATTAAATTTTTTCTTTCAATGATTTTTTTACAAAATCTGTTTAGTCCACGTTGAATGTTTTGAGGTCGTTCTCTTCATAATTGATAAAAATAGTGGTAGGATGATCATGGCCAAATGGATCATTGATAAAACATGAAAATAATTTTTATAATGAAATATTAATAATTTTAAACATTAATATCATTTTTTTAGAACCATCCATGAATAGAGTACATGTTAAATGATTCACATCACTTCGCGGAGGTGGTAATCAACACATAGGCATGAGCAAAATTTTCAATTACAAAAAGATGGACGGTTTTGGAAAGAAACAAAATATTATACATAAAAAATGATAATAATTTTATTAATATCCTAATAGAGTTTAAATCTATTATTATGAACTTTCATGAGAGGTTGTTATTTAAAAAAACACATCGCTTCCTAGAGGTGGTTTCCCACACGTATACTTAAATAATGTTCTTTTTCTCAATTATGTGTAAAAACTATATTAATAAGGTTATTCAATTGATATAAAAACATCTTATTATATGGGTGATACTAATTTTATTATATTTAAAATATTATGATTTAATTTAAGGAGGTAGAAGAAGATACAAAGTGAAAATTCTCAATTAATACGATTAAATAATATTGAAAGAACCTCCTTTGGATCACTCTTTGAAGACCATTTGAATGTTATTTTAACAAAACCAACATCTCTAGTATTTATATAAGGAAGAAATAAATAGGTTCTTGTAGGTTTTGGTTTATTCAAATTCATTTTCAGTATTATTTAACTAATTGATTTGAAATAAATTTATGTCATAAATTTATTTTGAATATAGAAATTAGAAACATAAAAAATACATTATAATTAGGTAAAAATTCATCAAATTCCACAACTAACCAAAATATATATTAATTTTTATGCTTCTAAAATCAATTTTTAGATTTTTCTACTACTTTCATAATAAATGTGTCTCTATTTAATAATAATCTATGTTAACTATTTTATATATTAAAATTAAATATAAATTAAATTAATAATAATTATGTACTTATGATGAAAATAAAAAATATAAATCGTTAATATATTTTTTATCCTTTAAAAAACATTATATTTATATCAAAATAATTAACATTACTTTTTGTATTTTTCATTTACATAAAATAATATAAAGGAACATAGAATGGAAAAATATCATCAAAAGAAAATATTTTAGATTTTTTTATGGGGATGGTCTTGTTACACGAATCCGATAGTTTATATTAAACTATTAGAGTAATTTTAAATAATTTTCTCATTATTTTAATCCGAATATAGAATAATTTAGCTTTTATTATGGTGAAAAATATTTAGCATGGTTAAATATCATTATGGTCTAAAAGAAAAACATATTATTTTCCCTATATGAAAATTATAATTCTAAATAAGGAAACAATTTTCAGAAATTAAATCTATATATTTTGAAGAAATTATTTTTAAAAAAATCACAAAAATTGATGAAAAATTAGTTTCCATAAAAATACATTTTTATGTGTAATAATGTTTCTTTGAAAAAAAATTTAGTATAATTCAGATTAAATGTCATTAATTTGATTTTTTAATCAAAATTAAATATTTTAAAAATTGTTCAAAATAAAATGGGACATATTAAATCACTGTAATGAAATTATAGAATTCCAAAAAATTAGTATTTTTCAATATTCTATGAAAAATCATTCACTTTTGAAAATATCCAAAAATTTCACCCTCGACTAATATCGAAATGACAATTTCACAAATGAAATTTTTTATGATATAATATTTATAAATGTGGTAAAAATTAAATATAATATATGGTAACAAAAAATTAATAAGAATATTTTTGATGAAAATATATTTTCTGATTATAAAATGTCTTTACTGAAAATTATGTACATATTTTGTTATGAATTAATCAAAAAAATAGGATTATATAAAAATTTTATGTAGTTTTTTAGAATTTTTTATTACTTTTCATCCCATTAATTTACTGTTGATGTTATAAATATCGAATATAAAATTACAATATTTTTATAGTATATTGTAATTCACTTAAGAATTGGTTTTGTTTTTTATAAATGAAATAAAGTATAGTAATATTTTCAATGCAATTTTTTGGGTGTTAAATTTTACTCCCTCAAATATATTTTATACTAAAAAGTATTTCTTATTCAGAATAAAAAGTGAATATAATATTTTATTAAAATAAATCCCAGGGAATGGAAGATTAAATATATGATCCTGAAGGGAAAAATCATATGAAAATTTAAAAAATACTTTTTTTTATATCATTCATCTAAAAAATGAATAATAAAACAACATTTGCAAACAAGGAATGTGGAAACTTCATTTTAACCAAGAATAAAACATAATTAGGTTCCCATATATAGATAAAATAACTGGTATGTAAAACCATGGATATAAGTTAGAAAAATAACATCTAATGGAATAATATAGAGTTACAGATAACATAATTACGAGAATTTTAATGACCAAAACACATAAATAGTTTTTGGATAATGAAGACCATCAATTCATCATAGATGAATGTAATAGGATAACATCTTTACATTAAGATTCTTTTCATATTGTTTAATTATTATCTTAATAATAAGATATTTAACATGAGAAAATATACTTACATGATTTATTTCCATTCAAAATGATTATTTTTATCCATTGGTTAGGCCTATAATTGTTTTTATATATCTATCTCATCACTGAATCGAAAAAAATTAATATTTGGGATGATTGTTTTTCATGGAAATTGCACTAATATTATCATTTAATGGATAATAAAATCTATATGAGGATAACATGTGATTCATTATATCACTATAAATTAATCAAAAACAATATGTTTATGACAATATTATATAACATACTATATGTATAAACATTCATATGAATAAATAAGAAATTAATCTATAATTACTCAGTAATAAAATCCATTTTTCAACTAAAATAATTCAACAAAAATCTAACCATAAACCTCTCCAAAATATACTTGAATAATATAGAAACCCAAATATTAGAATGATTTAATCTCGTATCCTTCTAGAATTAGAACAATAATTATCTTGAAATAATATCAATCACTCATAAATAAAAATACGAAAAATGTATATTCTCTAATTATAAAATATAGAAAAAATGTTTTTTATTTCAAAATATACTTGGGATCATAAAAAAAACAATAAAATCATATATGATTCCAATAAAAAGTCAAATTTTATTTAATAAATAATATCCCATATTATCCAAAAATATTTCCATTTATCTTACATATATAATGTTCAGAATATTGTGGAAGTCATTAAAATAATTCTAATGCAATAGTCATCAAATCCCATTTTATCTCTAATTATATTTTCAATAAATTATTATTCTCCAAATGGAAGAAACCTCTTATCTCATTATATTATAATTACCCAAACATTTATGTGCATCACAAATCAAATTTTTATCAATTATTTTATCTTCTGTCCATAATACACAAGTTAATCATAAAAAAATACCTCAATAATTTATGAAATAAAATAAATTTGTCCAAAATTACTCCCATAACATAAAAAAACAAAATGGGTATCTATAAATTTTACGTTGGATCACTATTATTCATATAAATCCATGAAAAACTTGGTTTATCCCACATATATGGGGTTGATCATAGGTTAAAATGGATGTATACACTCATTCTTTATAATGGTTTATAAATAAAACATGAATTAATATAACAATAATCCTTTAATAGTGTCTAGATAGGTGTACAATACTAATACCACTTTTTAAACACTATGAAGATTGAGTTAATATGAAATTTAATCCCTTCAGATATATTACCCCAATTTGAATTTGTTTAATATTTACATCCATATTCTAGTATCAAGATAGGGATTTTAATGCATGGAAACCACATAGGGTCTATTTTACCAACACATCAGGATGTTATCTTTATTATAAAGACCCAGACTCTATTATCATTGAGATAATGGTTACATTATTACATTAATAATAGATACAAATAATCACATCCTAATTGATATACTAGTTTATAATTTTTTTTAAATCAGATACATTCATGAAATAAAAATTTCAACAACAAATATAAAATAAAATTATTATTTTCTTATATAACACTATATTTCACATCAATATATCACTTCTGATAAATAATAAAACATTTCTAGGTATCATGGGGAAAATAAAAAATAAGAAAGTGGCTTTCTTAGAAGATTAATAAGAATAAGAGTAAAAAATAAGTTATCATTGATAAATATATATAGTCATTATGGAATGGTAAATAACATAATGTGGGGTCGTATAATTAATTAAATTTCGATAATTTGGAAGGAATAAATGATGATAAAATAAATCAATATAAATGGTCACATAAGCTTCAAAATTATCAATGTATATTCTAGAAAATAAAATAATCACATGGATAGAAATATAAAATCGCATAATGTGGTATTGAACAATATTATATATATGAACCTTAATTTCATGACCATTTACTAGGAAATTTAATTTTGTGGGTAGAAACCAATCTAATTTCAGCAACTAATATTTACCATGATTCCTTTTGTTGTATCAAAGAGAAATGTATAAATTTACACCACCCATGGAATACTAATTCTGATTCATTTTAAATATGAATGGGGTGAAATATTATTAGCAGTAACAAGCATTATCAAACGCTATCATATGAAATCTTAATATTTACCTAAATAAAATAATCATAATCATAAGACATCCACAATAATATAGTGAGTTGTATTAAAATTAAACATCCACAGTTAAGATAATCGAAAATTATCAAAATAAATAATAAGGATTATATCATTACAACGCATCCCCAGTGGATGAAATGTAAAATAATGGTTTACATTATATGATCAATATATATTCCATAAAAATGCAATTAAAATAATTCTTTACGAAAATATACTTTTCACTTTGAAAATAACCATTAAAAAACATTCTTATTTTTTTAAATAATTTTATATAGAAATAAAATTTTAAAACATTTAAAACAATCGGTAAAATTTTGAGTGGTCATGTTGGTATAAAATTACATTAATTTTGTACACATAAAAACAATTATTTCTTTTACATTTTTGATTAAATCGAAAAAGGTCATGTTTTGAAAACAACATGAATATTCAATTCAAAAAATTTCAAAAAATATAAATGAGGTAAATTTATTTAAAAATTTATTTAAAAAATGAAAAAAAATATTTTTTTATAAAACATGTATTTTGATAAAAGGGGATTTTCGGACGAAGATAGAAATAATGCAAGATTTTATTAAAAAAATTACCTTAATAATTTTAGTTACCATGTGTGGAAAAATTGTCCTATTACATTAAAAATATCATTAATAACCATATTATAAGAAAATATATCTATTTTAATATTAAAACAATTTACAAATCCCCTAAGGGAGACTTACAAAAAAATAATTCTTAATAATGATGATATTTTGAAATAAACTCTTACCTCTTTGGGAACAACTGAGTTGTAATCCCCATATAAAAGTTAACATTTAATAGAACATTAAATACCAAGAGGATAAAGAGAATATTTATATAAAATTGAAAGTGGAGTCTTATAAACCACATAAAATAAATATGTGAAGAATATAGCATATGTATCATTGATATAACAGTGAGTTAAGAAATCATTATAGCAGGACTGACATACTTTGTATGTGTTTAAACCTAATTTATAATTACTATATGTTTATTATACCTATATTACATAAAAAGACACATGTATTTCATTCCATATATGATTTTCATATAGTATTTATAATGTATGTATTAAATATTATTTTTTAAAATAACTGTTTCATGTGATAATTGTTTCATTTTTCATGAATTTTTTACATCAGATATTTTGGACCTTTTAATTTTGTTATTATTAAATAATCTCTATAATAAAAAAAGTATATAAATATCATATATGTAATTATATATTTATTTATATTATTCTATTATTGTTAAACATATAAAATGGATTGAAACATTCACAGATATGGTAGGTTGTACATATGCATGAATACTTGTTCCATTTTTCTCAGGGAATGGAACAAAAGAAAAATAAATATAATTAAATATTCATTATTCATTATTATGTTATATGTAACATCCCAAGTAAGTAATTAATAATATATATTTTTATCTATGTCTATTAATGATTAAGATAGTGTTTTAGAGGCTTAAAATGAATATAAATACAATCTTATGCATGGAATACACTAATATTCTTAAAAGATTGTTTTACTACCTTTTGATGGAAAACCCCTTTTAAATCTATCTATTGACAATTTTCTAAGCTATGTTTGTCAAAATAATCTTATTATTTATTATTGGGACATCAAAATTTACTTTGTGTGAATTTTTGGTATTTTTCCGATAAAGTTCATTTTTTAAGGAATAGTGAAAAATGTTGTATTTTAATTCAAAACTTCTTTTTAATCTAATTTATTTATATGATTAGATTATCTTTTGAATTGGTTTTGAAGTTAAATTAGAATATATTTTTACCATTTTATCCAATGGTGGTCATTGGAATCAATTTCACTTTGAAATTGAACTTAAACTAGTGTCAATCTTTTGATACTTATTGTTTCATAAAAACACGCTATTTGTCATGATAGTGGGAATTAGTTATTAAATTAATTAATGGAACTTACATGTTTTGAATTTTGTAAAATAGAAATCATTTTTGAATTCGTAATATCAAATATATCTTTGGGTGAAGTTTTGGTATCTTTCTGAGAAACTTCAATTTTTGATGAATAGTGAAACCACTAAGTGGTTGTTAAAGAAATTGATTTTTCGTTTAAATGAAACTTTTCCACTTCTGTTATTTGATCTTCAAAAATCCGACATACATGGTTTTCATTAAGAAGAAAAATGTGGTTCAATGAGATTAAAATAATTTTTTGGTGAATAGTAACATTTAAGTTCTTAATCGCGATTAGTGGTAATTAGTGTAGTTTAAGGTAAAAATAATGTTTTAATAATATGAGATTAGCTTGAAACATGTCCTACCCTCATTGGATGTGTCATGTCCGACCAAGAAAATCCATGGGTCATATTGGGGACCCCATGGAGCCACTTTGGTTGGGAAATGACATAAATAACTTTTTATTTAATGTTAAAGTAAAAATGAAACAAACAAGAGATGTTTTACTAAAACAATTTTTACATGGGGTTATACAAGCCAGATTTTTGATAATAAATAGTCATTGGAAAGGTAAAAATATTTCCTACATCATAGTATTTGTTTTATAATTTTTAGACTTTAAATAAATTAAATTATTTATGACATCATGATAATACAGCGATTACCTCATTAATAAAGGATTTAAATAAAATGAAATGATAATGTAATATCTATGAACTACACATGTCCAAAACCTATTTGATGGGTGGATGTAGAACCCGTATCACCTTACCCTCGAATTATATCAATGTGGGACCTTTTTAATTCGAAACTCATTTTAAAATAATGTAACATTTCTTTACTTTCCAAGAGTGCCCCTCCGCTCCTCTTATAAAAGGCCCCCACCTCTACCTCCTTACCCACACTTCCAAAGCCTTTGGCTCAGCCAACCCCTGCCCATTTTGTCTCTCCACTTCCCTATATTACTCCTTAAAGCCTCACTTTGGGCAGAAGTCTTCCCAAGTAAGCCTTTGAGCTCAAACCAAAGGGAGTTACCCAATTTTAAGGAGATTAAAGAACGACCGAGTCAAGTCGGACCCGAGGTATAGGACTTCGTCTCAATCTCCTTTAATTGAGGCATATTTTGTTTTATACACAACCTTCTATTATACGGTGTATAATCCCCTTTGACTTTTACGTTTATTCAAAAGGAATCTTTTTATACGAAGCGTTTACTAAACGACAAAAGGGAATGTTTTTGTCATACGTATGCGGTGAAAATGACTTCTCCACCGCCGTGACCATTATTTGAGTTTTGGCTTCCTCTACAAGCCATACCTTTTTTTAAAAAAGAAAAATAAATACCATGTTTTACTTTTCTTTTATTTTGGTATTGAAAATGGTTTTCAGAATGTTTTTATATCAATGTGTTGTATTGATATCTTATGATTGAAAGGTGGAAATGTTATGTTTCCTTTATGCATGTTTTATGTGATACGATTATGTTGTGGTTCTTGGGAATTATTATGAAGACGGGTGGTTCTGTGATAGACTAAGGGTGGGTGAGCCCGATATAGCTCTCCAATGCATTGGGTAACCCAAAGGAGTGAAACATTATGGTTTCTACAAAGAAATTTAGGGAATATACTGTGATGGGTATTCCAAACATAACCAAGAGGGTTACTCCCTACGTAAGAATGTTATGAATGCCTCAAGTTACCTTTATATCTTATGATTTCTATGATTTATTCATGATTTGATGAGGTATGTTAAAGTGCTTATGTTTTATGGGTAAAGTATGATTTCATTCTTATGTATATATGCACCCATGTTTCCTTTCCATATTTTTATATCCCTTACTGAGCTTTTTATGCTCATCCCAAGTTTTTTTGAAATGTTTTTCACAGGTCAAGGGAAAGGTACATGATATGATGATAGTGTCAAGGAAGTTTCAAGAAAGAATCCATGTTTTATTTTAAATACGTTTCCATTGATGGGAAAGAAGAATACTATCTTTTTGTAACCACTTTGTTTATATGTGGAATGTAATGAAAGTTTTATGATCTAATTCTCTAAAACACTAAACCCGAAAAGATCCCCTATGAGTAATCTTGTAATAACTCATGATTAAGTAAGGTTTAAGGTTGGGGCCTTATAGTTGGTATCAGAGGTCAGTTTAGATAACTTTAGGAGTTAGAATTCTATTAAATGATTATCCCAAAATATTTTTTATGGTCAAATTGAAATGATATAGAGTTTGAATATTACCATGTTGCTTCACCTAAGACAAGTTTTTTCATAATGGTTTTCCATAGAGGAAATAGGGAAGCAGTGCTAGGAAGGAATACAGAAGGAAATAAGCTTCCGAATCAGCATCCTGAGATGGTCGGAATTATAACTAAACAGTTTGTTGCAGTAATGGCGCAGTTGAATCAAGCGATAAATGGTGGTGGTATCCATACACAAGATCAGCCAGATCAACCGTAGAGGAACATGTCAGTGGTGGAACATTTCATGAGGCAACATCCCCCATAATTCAGAGGATCATCTGACCCTGTGCTAGCTGAAGGGTGGATTAAAGCACTGGAGAAGATTCTTGATGTCATGGGGTGTTCAGAAAATCAAAAGGTTAGTCTTTCTATTTACCGTTTGGAGGGTGAAACAGATCAGTGGTGGTCGATGGTTAAAAATATCAGGGACACTGATGAGATTGATGCTCTCGACTGGGATGAATTTAAAGGTATGTTTCTTGAGAAGTATTTTCCTAAGGTTGTTCGACTTAGGATGGAAAATAAATTCTTGAATTGAGGCAAGAGGAAGACTCAGTGGCTGCCTATGAAGAAAGGTTCACTCGATTGGCAAGGTATGCTCCAAATTTTATCTGAGACCTTGATAGTAAAATCAATCATTTTTACTCAGGATTAAAGACAAAATATCGAAGGGCATTAGCTTCTCGTGAGATTAAAAGTTATGAAAAGCTTGTTCGATGTGCTGAGAAGGTGGAAATGGAGTTTGCCGATGATCAAGTGTTCTATAACAACCAACAGAAGAAGAGACCGAGGTGGCAGGAGAAAGGTAAGAATTATTCAAAAAAGCCTGATGGTAAGAAAACTAAGTTTCCAGTTTGTGATAAATGTGGCAAAAGGCATGCTGGGGAATGTCTTCTGAATTCTGGAAAGTGCTACCGATGTGGTAAGATGGGACATAAGGCTCGTGATTGCACTGAAAAGGATCAAGGTGAATGTAAGACCAAATTTGATTTATAGTTAGTGAAATGTTATAAGTGCAATGAGATGGGTCACTATGCAAACGAGTATCCGGCAAAGAGCTTGAGTGATGGAAAGCAGTTAGACTACAAGCAGAAAGGGGTGGTGAAAACCTTTGCAACTACTTCAGCAGATGTTGGGCCATCAAATGAAGTTGTATCAGGTAATTTGTTTGTTTTTTCAGATTATGCTAGTGTGTTGTTTGATTCGGGGTCTACACATTCTTTTATCTCTGAAACCTTTTCTAGTAAAATGGGAATACCATCTCAAGAAATGACTCCTGAACTTTTGGTAAAAACACCTGGGGGAAATGTTGAGGCAAAAAGAATTTATAAGAATCTTCCTATCCTTATCTGTGAAAAGAACCTACTTGGAAACCTTATTGTTCTACCTCTAGTAGAGTTTGATGTTATCCTGGGTATGGATTGACTCTCTATTTACCATGCTAAGATTGACTGTAGAGCTAAAGAAATTTCTTTTCAGAAAGTCTTTCAGTTTGTGTACAAGAATGAAACCTTACTGTTGATAACTTATGAAGAGGCCGAGAAACATGTAAAAGATGGAAATGAATGTTACCTTTCACACATCATTGAAAATAAAGGAACTGTTCAGATTAATGATGTGCCAGAGTTAAATGAGTAGCCTGATGTTTTTCCTAATGAGTTGCCTAGAATAATACTCGATCGGGAAGTTGAATTTATTGTTGACTTAGTTCCTGATTCTAAGCCAATTTCAAAACCCCCGTATCGAATGGATCAAATTGAACTTTTAGAGTTGAAGGAGCAATTGCAAGATTTATTAGAGAAAGGTTTCATTCGAACTAGCACGTCTCCATGGGGTGATCCTGTTTTATTTGTTAAAATGGTAGATGGTTCTATGAGACTTTGCATTGATTATAGAGACTTGAATAACATCACTATTAGGAACACATATCCTTTCCCTCATATCGATGATTTCTCTGATCAGCTCCAGGTAGCTCAGTATTATTCAAAGTCTGACCAGAGATCGGGGTACCATCAACTGAAGGTAAAGGAAGCAGATGTTCCGAAGACTGCATTTCGTACAAGATATGGCCATTATGAATTTGTAGTAATTCCTTTTGGGCTAACAAATGATCCTGCTGTATTCATGGACTTAATGAATAGAATTTTCCATTAGTTCTTGGATAAGTTTGTGGTGGTTTTCATTGATGATATTTTTGTGTTTTCTAAAATTAAAGAGGAGAATGAAAGACATTTAAGGGTTATCTTGCAAACCATAAAAGAAAATAAATTGTATGGGAAATTCAGCATGTGTGAGTTTTGTTTGCAACAAAATTCTTTCCTTGGACACATTGTTTCTAAAGATGGGATAACTGTTGATCCTTCAAAAACAATAGTTGTGGAAGACTGGAAAAGACCCAAAAATGTAACAGAGATTCGTATCTTCCTTGGTTTGGAAGGATATTAATGAAGGTTTGTTAGAAATTTTTCACGGTTATCTAGTCCAATGACTAAGCTAACTCGGAAGGGTGTTAAGTTTATCTGGACAAAAGAATGTGATGATTGTTTTCAGTAATTGAAAAGAAGATTTGTGAAAGCTCTAGTTTTGGCACTACCTTCCAGGAATGGTGATTTTGTTATCTATAGTGATGCTTCATTGAAAGGACTTGGTTGCATCCTAATGCAGAATGATCTGGTAATTGCTTATGCTTCACGACAGTTGAAAACTCATGAGGTAAATTACCCTACACATGATTTGGAATTAGCTGCTGTTTTTTTCGCTTTAAAAATTTGGAGGCATCATTTGTATGGAGTAAAGTGTGAAATATATACTGATCACAAAAGTTTAATGTATATATTCACTCAGAAAGAGTTAAACATGAGACATAGGAGATGGCTGGAATTAATCAAGGATTATGACTGTACAATTCATTACCATCCGGGAAAAGAAAATAATGTGGCTGATGCTTTGAGTCGAAAAAGTAAATCTTCATTAACAATGTTGCGTTTGGAACGTGATACTTTGGTTAAGGATTTGATGAACTTTGGCATAGAAGTTTTTGGCGCCAGATGTTCTTCTGTTTTGTTTCAGGTATCAGTGAGATCATCTCTATCAGATAGAATCAAGCAAGCACAGAAGCAAGATAGTGAGTTGCAGAAAAAGGTAGAGCTGGTTCAGAAAAGTAAGTTTCCTGAATTCAACATTGATAATGATTGTGTTTTGAGATTTGGGAAGAGATTGTGTGTGCCTTGTGATTCACAGTTGAAGAGAGAGTTGTTATGTGAAGCTCATAGTTCTCCGTTTTGAGTTCATCGTGGAAGTACTATGATATACAGAGATCTGCCAGAATATTACTGGTGGGATGGAATGAAAAGAGATATTGCTGATTTTACTATGAAGTGTTTGGCATGTCAACAGGTTAAAGCAGAGCGGCAGTTACCTAAAGATATGCTTTAGCCTTTACCAGTTCTAGAGTTGAAATGGGAGAATATATCCATGGACTTTGTTGTGGGATTACCGAAGACATCTCGAGGTAATAATGCAATCTAGGTTATTGTTGATCGCTTGACTAAATCTACTCATTTCCTTGTTATACGAGATACTTTTTCCCTAGATCAACTTTCCTGTTTGAATCTTAAAGAGATAGTCAGGTTACATGGAGTTCCTCACTCCATTGTATCTGACCGTGATCCCAAGATCACTTCTAACTTTTGGAAAGGCCTTTAGAAGTCGTTGGGTACTGAATTTAATTTTTAGTACATCTTTTCATCCTCAATCAGATGGGTAGTCAGAATAAAAAATTCAGACCTTGGAGGATATGCTACAAGCTTGTTCGATGGATTATCAGGGAAGTTGGGACCAACATCATTCTTTGGTTGAATTTTCATATAATAACAGTTTTCATTCTAGTATACAGATGGCACCATTTCATGCATTATATGGGAAGCGGTGTCAAACTCCATATTTCTGGGATAAAGTGGGAGAAAGGATGTTGATGGGACCAGAATTGGTAGAAGAGTTGGCAGAAAAAGTTCAGCTGATACAGAAACACATGAGAACAGCTCAGAGTGGGAAGAAGAGTTATGCGGACAATAGGAGGAAGGATCTCTCTTTTGAGGTAGGTGATCATGTTTTTCTCAAAGTATCACCATGGAAAAGTGTGATGCGAGTTGGTAAGAAAGGAAAGTTGAGTCCAAGGTTCATTGGACTATATGAAATTCTAGAGAGAGTTGGATCTGTTGCTTACTGAGTAGCTTTACCTCTGAGTTTATCTCAGGTACACAATGTTTTTCATGTTTCGATGCTGAGAAAGTACATGCCAGATCCATCTCATGTTTTGAGTCTAGAGGTAGTTCAGCTGGAAGAGAACCTATCTTATGAGGAACAACCGGTCCAGATTCCTGACCACAGAGAGCAAGTATTACAGAATAAGGTGATTAATCAGGTAAAGGTTTTGTGGAAAAAACAACATGATGGAAGAGGCAACATGGGAATATAAAAATGCAATGAGGGATAAGTACCCCCATTTATTCGATAAGTAAATAAATTTAGGGTATGCAATTTTCTAAAGGGGGGAAGGATGTAAAATCCTAAGTAAGTAATGAATAATAGATATTTTTATCTATGTCTATTAATGATTAAGATAGTGTTTTATAGGCTTAAAATGAAAATAAATACAATCTTATGCATGGAATACACTAATATTCTTAAAAGATTGTTTTACTGCCTTTTGATGGAAAACCCTTTTTAAATCTATCTTTTGACCATTTTATAAGATATTTTTGTCGAAATAAACATATTATTTATGATTGGGACATCAAAATTTACTTTGTATGAATTTTTGGTATTTTTCCGATAAAGTTCATTTTTTAATGAATAGTGAAAATGTTGTATTTTAATTCAAAACCTATTTTGAATCTAATTTATTTATATGATTGTATTATCTTTTGAATTGGTTTTGAAGTGAAATTAGAATATATTTTTACCATTTTATTCAATGGTGGTCATTGTAATCAATTTCACTTTGAAATTGGACTTAAACTAGTGTCAATCTTTTGATACTTATTGTTTCATAAAAACACGCTATTTGTCATGACATCGGGAATTAGTTATTAAATTAATTAATGCAACTTACATGTTTTTAATTTTGTAAAATAGACATCATTTTTGAATTCGGAATATCAAATATAGCTTAGGGTGAAGTTTTGGTATCTTTCTGAAAAACTTCAATTTTTTATGAATAGTGAAACCACTAAGTGGTAGTTAAAGAAACTGATTTTTCATTTAAATGCAACTTTGCCACTTATGTGATTTGATTTTCAAAAATCCAACATATATGGTTTTAATTAAGAAATAAAATGTGGTTCAATGAGAGTAAAATAATTTTTTGGTGAATAGTAACTTTTAAGTTCTTAATCGTGATTAGTGGTAATTAGTGTAGTTTAAGGTAAAAATATTGTTTTAATAATATGATATGAGATTGAAACATATCCTACCCTCATTGGATGTGTCATGGCCGACCAAGACAATCCATGAGTCAACTTGGGGACCCAATGGAGCCACTTTGGTTGGGAAATGTCATAAATAACTTTTTATTTAATGTTAAAGTAAAAATGACACAAACAAGAGATGTTTTACTAAAACAATTTTTACATGGGGTTATACAAGTCAGATTATTGATTTTAAATAGTAATTGGAAAGCTAAAATGATTTCCTACATCATAGTATTTTTTATAATTTTTAGACTTTAAATAAATTAAATTATTTATGACATCATGATGATGCAACGATTACCTCATTAATAAAGGATTTAAATAAAATGAAATGATAATGTAAAATCTATAAACTACACATGTCCAAAACCTATTTGAGGGGTGGATTTCGAACCCTTTTCACCTTACCCTAGAATTATATTAATTTGGGACCTTTTGAATCCGAAACTCATTTTAAAATAAAGTAACCTTTCTTTAATTTCAAGAGTGCCCTCCTCTCCTCTTATAAAAGGCCCCCACCTCTACCTCCTTACCCACACTTCCAAAGCCTTTGGCTCGGACAACCCCTGCCCATTTTGTCTCTCCACTTCCCTCTCTTACTCCATGAAGCCTCACTTTGGGCATAAGTCTTCCAAATGAAGCCTTTGAGCTCAAACCAAAGGGAGTTACCCGATTTTAAAGAGATTAAAGAACGACCGAGTCAAGTCGGACCCGAGGTATGGGACTTCGTCTCAATCTCCTTTCATTGAGGCATATTTTGTTTTATACACAAATTTCTTTTATACGGTGTATAAACCCCTTTGAATTTTATTTTTATTAAAAAGGAATCTTTTTATACGAAGTGTTTACTAAACAAAAAAAGGGAATGTTTTTGTCGTACGTATGTGGCGACAACGACTTCTCCGCCGTCGTGACCATTATTTGAGTTTCGGCTTCCTCTACAAGCCATACCTTTTTTTAAAGAAGAAAAATAAATACCATGTTTTACTTTTCTTTTATTTTGGTATTGAAATTTTTTTTCATAATGTTTTTATATCAATGTGTTTTATTGATATCTTGTGATTGAAAGGTGGAAATATTATGTTTCCTTTATGCATGTTTTATGTGATACAATTATGTTGAGGTTCATGGGCATTATTATGAAGACGAGTGGTTCTGTGATAGATTAAGGGTTGGTGAGCCTGATATTGCTCTCCAATTCATTGGGTAATGCGAAGGAGTGAAACGTTAAGGTTTCTCCGAAGAGATTTAGGGAATATACTGTGATGGGTATTCCAAACGTAACCAAGAGGGTTACTCCCTACATAAAAATGTTATGAATGCCTCAAGTTACCTTTATGTATTATGATTTTTATGATTTATTCATGATTTGATGAGGTATGTTAAAGTGCTTTTGTTTTATGGGTAAATTATGATTACATTCTTATGTATATATGTACCCATGTTTCCTTTCCATATTTTTATATCCCTTACTGAGCTTTTTATGCTCATCCCATGTTTTTTTGAAATGTTTTTCACAGGTCAAGGGAAAGGTACATGATATGATGATAGTGTCAAGGAGGTGTCAAGAAATAATCCATGTTTTATTTAAAATATGTTTCCATTGATGGGAAAGAAGAATACTATCTTTATGTAACCACTTTGTTTATATGTGGAATGTAATGAAAGTTTTATGATCTAATTCTCTTAAACTCTAAACCCGAAAAGATCCTCAATGCGTAATCTTGTAATAACTCAATATTAAGTAAGGTTTAAGGCTGGGTCCTTATATTATAAATATATATAATATTAATCATATACATAATTATTACCAATCATGTAAATATGAAATGAAAATCTATTAACATTTGTTGGACTCCTCATGTATTAATCATGTTTTAATGATTGCAAATCCTATTACTGCTAATTAAACTCAATCTGAATTGCACATCTTGCTAATTCTATTCAGTCTCAATAATAACTACACATCATGTTTTAATTATAGAAAATCTTATTGATGATAATCACTCTCTTTATTATTTACAAGTCTTATGCATGATCAAAAATCTCACTTATATTATCAAGCATTTATATTTATGTTTCAACTTCTCTTACTCTCTAATGATTAAGCTTAATCAATATTCTGCATATAACTATTTATGTATAAATACAGATATTTTTTTAAGTATAGACACACCGTGAAGGACACACCGTGACCCAGACACTGTGAATGACACACCGTGACCCAGACACCTTGAAGGACACACGGTGACCCAGACACCATGAAGGACACACCGTGACCCAGACCCCGTGACGGGCACACCCTAACCCAGACACCGTGAGCTACACACCGTGACATAGAGACACTATGAACCACATACCATGAAGACTACACCATGAATAAGACACCGTTTACATAATCATTGTGACACCGTTTCTTAACTTTTTGTCAATATTATTTAAATAATGTTGACGGTCATATTTGATGTTTTTATTGCAATTAATCTTATTTAATGGTAGTTGTTGGCATGTCAGGAAACCATATCTCATACCTATGAAAAGTGAATTATTTCTACTACCAGAACAAGTGGAATATAAGGAATATTGAGATGCAGTACACATATCAGGTTTAAGAAGTGGTGCACAAGTGTGACGATACAACAAGAAGAACTTACATACGCCCAAGAGCACTGTGGTGAACAAAAAGAACAATCCTGATCAAGAAGGAGATTGCAATACTTTCCAAGAACTCTCATGAGTGCAATCCAACACCACTTAAGAATACAAAACGAATCAAGAGATTATTTTCACTCCTGTAGAACCCAATCTAAACTACGACACTCAATTTTTCAATAGAAAAACCAGGGAAGGACTAAGAAGCAATTATGCTGAATCCAATGAGTCCAGAGCTGCATTGCTAATCACAAGAGCCTTATAAACTCTTATCTATTCTCTCTAAGTGATTTTTTATTTACTTTCAAGCAGTGTGGTGTACTCTTTATATCTCTCACACACACACACTCTCCTGCACTAAACTGGAGGATATCAAAATCCTCACTCTAAAACTCTTAACTCTTATTTACCCACGTCAACTGTGGAAGAGGTACTTTTATGACCTGATCTTGTTTTGTTTCCCACGAAGAACATTGGTAGAGTTCCCTGCGTGGCATGGACCGTTGTGTAACCTGTTGTTAACCCCGATTTAGGGTATGGATCAAACATATATAAATTTGAGAGGACTAAGTCTCAGATTGAGACTGAACCTCTTGTTACATCTGTTGTGCATATTTAGTTTAAGTTTAATGTATACTACATATATCTTTTATACTCCGCTGCTATTACTTTCAAATACAAAACTATTTTAAAAGATACTTTGATAGTTAAATTAGCAAGTGTTTACACTCATTGTAAATCAGTAGGATAGTTTCAAATGTTAGTTTTATCTTATGGTTAAATTAACTTAGACCTAATCAATCTTTGAGAAGCTAAGTGAAAATTTACAATCTATATAAATTCACTACATTTTAACATATTTTATAAATTGGGGGATTTTAAAGAGACAATATTTTAACAGAAATTTTAATTGGAACTCAATTCACCCCCCTCTTGAGTATCCACTCTGACCAACAACACTGATATGTGGTGGCGGTAGTCCACACATACACCTAAGCATTGTTATTGTTTTAAAAATAATTGGAAGGTAAAAATTTAGATGAAATATTATATTTTAAAAATTATTAATAGATAATAAATGTAAAATATATTCAGTAACTTTAACAATAAAACCATTCATGTATATTATTAATGAAAGACAAATCACATTGCTTCTCGAGGTAGTAATCAGTTGTACACACAAGTGATGTTATCGTATCCTTCACATGATGGAATGTAATGAGGTAAAAGCGTTATATTTATTCCAAAAGTATATAATTTTTACAAATATAATATAAATATTCTAAATTCATCGTTTTGGATATCCTTTAATGGTTGTCATGGAAAAAAATTACATCGGTTACTGAGGTGGTAGTCTCTCGTACACATAATCAAAAATATCATTTCCCATTTGAAGAAGGTGGTGATAGGTATTGGTTATTCCATTACCATAATAAGATATATGAATATAGAAGATATTGGTGTTATTATATTATAATATTTTTATAAATTTTTAATGAGGTGGAAGAAGAAAAAAAACAAATACACACAGTTAATAATTGTACCTCTTCTCTATAGAACATTTTTAGTTTCACACCTTAAGCCTTCAAAATACAGATTAATAATAAAAGTAGGACCTCTAGGATTTTTAGGGTACTATTTAAGGTATTTGGGTAGATATTTTCTACTATATAGGGTTTTTAGATTATGAATAATAGGAGTAGACTGGGGATCAATTTATAAGCGGGGGAGAAGACACACATGGAATTGTTAAAATGATAATTTAATATCCTCATTTTTCTCATGAAAAATCATAAAAATGAGTCATTATAAAAATTTATAGGTTATAATGTCTATATATAGTAAGAAAATAAAATTTTGAAAAGTATTAGTTCATATTTAACCCTTTTATTATGAGTTTAACCTAATTGACAAACCCATTTTTAGCATATCCATGGTAATTATTTTTTACTTTCTTAATTATTAGTTATAGTCAATATTTAGGTTTAAAAAATTATATGATATGAATTATTCTGATTTTAAATTCAGAATATATTTTTTAAAAATTAAATTCCCATAATTGGAAGAATTTAATTTAATATTAAACTATATATGCGACGAAAGTGCGGTTTTCCAAAGAGAATAATCTGAGAAGTATATATTATTTTAGAAAGAAAAATCAATTTGATATTTATTTAAATTACCTAATGAAGCTAAATTATAATCTTGTTGAAAAAATTTCAGTCTAAAAAATTTAAAATATTATTTATTTATGTCAATATTTTAAACTAAAAGGAATTTTCTATAAAAACATTATTTTTCACTATTCATGAAAAAATTCATCTTTAAAAAAAATTCAACAATTTACATTCTAATCCCATAAATAAATTTATTTATTGTAATTTAATCATGATATTAACAATCAAGGTCATGAAATAAAAAAATAATGTTCTTGAAAACCACATCATAAAAATGTTTAATAACACTTCCTCATTATAACAGAGGAATATATGTATGAATATGATATCGAATAAAATATTCTAGGTTTCCAAATAGTAGAATTTTGGTGGAATGTGAAGATTTAAACAAAGTAGAAAAGTGTAAATAATTAACGAGAGTGGTAAAGATCATAGATCGTAAGAAAATGAATGATAATTAAAATTTAATGATAAAAAATCCATAAATATGTAATGTATAAAAGGACTAATGGTTGAACAAAAATTAAGGTATTTGGATAGATTTTTTGTTTCAATATCATTTTTTAGTTGAGGATTTCCTTTATCATATATAATTAGAACATATAAAACACACAAAAATCTAATATTTTTTTTTTCATATAACAATTTCATCCACTATTGGTTATTCGATAAATTCTAACTCAATTTCTTACTTTAATAAATAAATATACAAAATTATCTTTTATGCGGAATAAAATTTAACATATAAATAGAATGAGAAGTATTTCCTCTAATCTCTGGATATTTTATAATTCCAGAATGGTTAGAATAAGTTATCCAATTTCACCCAAAGTTCACCATAATCCATTCCATATGTATTTATCCTTCATACTCATCTAAAATATGTTGATCCCAATTTAATGTTCAAATTTTTTAATGGAGGGTCTCTAAATAAACATTATATTCCCCATAAAATATAATGTAGATCTCAATATCACATTCCAAATAATTAAATTCTTTTATTTTATCAAAAACTTAATGAAACCACATCTGATTTTAAAAATAAAATCTTAGATCTAAAAACAAATTCTATAAATCCAAACATAGAGTAAACCATAGAAAAGTTAACATAAATAATCAAATCACTAAATAAATTAAATGCAACTCATATTATCATTAAGGTATAACTTTATAGTTATTTTCTGAACATTGAACAAAAATTAATATTCATATTCATTCAACCATATGTTTTTACGATTGATCACCCATACACTGTATCACATTTCCTGGTTATCAATACAATTGATCACATTATTTTAGATATTTAATGGAAATTTATTGAATTATAATCATTATAGATTTTATGATTCATTAAATTGTGATATGATTGATAAAATACTTCTACCGCATATTTCTTGAATCCAAATACAAGAACATTAATCATTCCACTTCATAAGAATAAATATCATCAACTTGAACCTACTCACTTAGTTTAATATAGGGTGTATTTCCTTGATTCTTAAGAAATTAATTTTCATAGTAACATATCTCCTTAACCATTTAATCATTTAATACTGGAAACATATTTCATTACCCTTCAATCTAATGTATGATTTCCTTTCACATCACTAATATAGAAAACACTATTTACCATCAATCATGTAACAGGGTGTTTATTTTATGGACTGTTACATGGGGGAAAATCATTCTTTCCCTTCTTCCCCTTTTCCATTGTTATCAATTGTCTTCTTCTTTATTGATTATATTTTATTGAATAAAACATAGATAATAATTTCTATATATTTATATCAAATGATATTATGTCCTCTTATATTAATAATTTTTTGGATATTTTATCCCTACAAAATATTGGTTTAACCACATAAAATAAATGATCATTATTAGACTTTGTATTACGTAAATTCATAAGATACCCATTCAATTCACTAGGATCTATTTATAAAAAATATAATACACTATATTAGATAATAAAATTATGAAAAATATTGGTTAATCCAAATAATTGTGAAATAGATAACATAAATTAATTTATTTATACATTATTAATCCCAAAATCATATACAAGGTTTCATTGTGAATATTTTCATATCATATTAATATTTTCATATCCATCATAATTATTTTTAAATAAAATATAAATTAACCAATGAATATCCTTAGAGAGTTTCAGTATAGGTGAGTAATATGACCTATTTTTTAGTACCGATAAACATTTGATTCAAGGATATTGTGCCTTTTTCTCGAGTTATCACCCTAAGGTACATCTCTTACATAGCCACATATTGTTATAATATGTAGTTCCAAATTTATTTATTGAAATACCACATATAATCCACCTTCGATAAATATTATGATGTTATCATATACTTTGACTTATCATTAAATTCAGACATATTGTTTTATTACCTAATCAATGTTTTCCAAAATATTTTTTCTAAAGTTTCTACAAATATTAATATAATTACAATTATAAATAACATGACTCCAGTTGGACAGAGTGGGTGATTACATTATTACATTGGCATAATATATAAGGAATTTTATCATTAATGAATGAATAGTTTAGTTTTTTTCCTTAACTATTTAAATAACTGAAATTCTTATACAATTTGAAACATAAAATTAACAAAAAAGTTTCTTTGAGAATTTTATATTCCATTTATTATATATAAGCATATAAATCGTAAAACACATCCTTATATCTTGATAAAAATAAAATATAAGAATGGGGTGAGATATTATTCTCGATAAGGGTCAACTTATGGTGGATGTTATCTGGAATAAAAAATTATAATCAATATGTAAATGTAAATAATTGAAACAAAGTCCATTTAATAAATAAATTTAACATAATATTAATGAATTAAGTGATGACCAAATAAATCCATTTATGCAATCACGAAAGAATAGAATTTATCTATGGATATTCTATCTAATTGAATAAAAATATTCACATAATTATATGATATAATAATAAGGAAATAAATAATTGTAGACATATGAAACACTATATCACAACTATTTACCAGAAAATTTAATTTTTTTCGTTGAAACCCTTCTAATTTGGAAAACAGATTTGTCTCATTAGACATGTCGATGAATAGAAGAGATATCAATAAATTGGGACCACCCATAACATACTAATTCCCACACATTCCTCATATTAATTGGGTGAAAAAATATCAAAAAAAATATTCATATTGAAAATGTAACATATGAAATTATAAAACCAACCTGTAATGGCCCAGACCCCACCGGTCCATTCCTTTGTTGAAATCAATGTGGTCAACACGCTGCACGCTATAATGATAATTTTTAATAATGATGATAACGTAAAAATATGTTAAATAATAATGATGATTACATAAATTGTGTGATTAATTAAACTAAAAAGAGAATAATCATGATAAAAGGATTTAATGTGTGTTATTATTATTAATTATGTGAAGTGGGGAGGTCTGTAACCCATTAGACGTTGATAAATAAAACATGTGGTTTATTATTAATTGAGTAATTGTTGAAATTAAATTCGAAAAATAATAATGGGTGTTGTGTTATGAATATTATTCATAATATTAATAATAATTTGAAGTTAATGAAATGAGTCATGGTATTTATTACAAACAAATAAATGGAGATGCACAGTGGAAGCATAGTGGTGCATTAATAAAATTAAAGGTTAGTTCGTTATTATTATTATGTTAAATAATAATAATAATGGTGGTGTAAAACTGTGTTGGGTTTATAAAATTGAATGGTTTTAATTTAATAAAAGTGGTTTCAATTTAATCAGTGTGAAATAAAAATAAATAGGATTAAATAATTAAATTAATGGATATTATGTGACATTGACGTGGCATTGTTAGATTCAGATATCCAATGGGGTGGTTTAACGTGGTCAATGCGATGAGCATAAATATTATCATTATTAAAAATAATGATGGTGATGAGTTAATAAAATAAGTTGATGAATTGTTATTATTATTGAAAAACAATAAATAACAATGATGGAGTAAAACTATGTGAGAGAGGTTAATGAAATTAAATGTATTAAAAATGGGTTGAATATGTAAGTTATATTAATTTTGTTTTGTCATTTAATTCAATTAAATGAAATGGTTTTGAGTTGCATGGAATGGTTTTAGTTTAATATGAGAATAATTATGGTATCTAATTTAATGGGATTAAATTAGAACATTAATGATGGGTGTTATTAATATTAATTTTATTAATAATGACATTGAAGTGATATTGGAGAGAGATTACAAAGTGATGGAATAATAAAGAAAATAATAATAAAAACCATAAAATAATGGAATTAATGGAGTCAAAGAAAAGGAGGTCCCACTTTTGTTTGGGGTGTGATGGAACTTGGAGAACAAAGGAGATTGGAGAGAGAAAAAAAGAATAAGAGAAATAAAATTATAAGAAAAATAAATGAAAAAGGGGGAATTGGTGTTTAATTCTAGTGCCCAAGAAGACTACAAATCGTGATTGCATTTGGAGTTATGAAAAATAAATAATTAATTGATTAATAATAATAATAAAATATTCTTATTATTAATTTTGATGATAAACCAGCTATTTGTCCGCAACTTCTTCGTGCGACCTCAGATTCACGAACCATCACCGGCAGTGCGACCCTGACTACAAGACGAAAATTATGAGTCCAATATTGAATGTATTTTTTGGGTTTTATGATCGGGTTCCCGAAACGCTCCAATATTAATACATTTAATATTATTATTAAATCTTTGACCCGCCATAACTCCCGTGTGCAACGTCCGATTGAATTCTCTTCAGTGGTAGTGTGATCCTGTCATTAATACGATAAATTCAAGTCTAATGTTGCATATTAAATTATGGTTCGTGTCTTGGTTCAATAGAATACCTATTGTTAATTGAAGTTATTATTATCATTAAACGCATGGAAACCACGTGACGTGTTGTCTGTTGACCAGTCAAACAATGTAATAGTCGTACAGTCACATTGTGTATTCACTAATACACACTGCGTACCTTTTTACATTTTCATATCCTATATAAGAGAGGAGCCCATGTTATTTACGGACCTCTCTTCTTCTTCACAGGGCGACTCTCTCGGATGACCTAGACGCCTTCCTCCTAACTTCTTCAACCGGACTCTGATCTTTGATCCGTCAGTGACTACGAGATCGTGTAATCGAGGAGAACATCATACACCCTGTTTTGTTCCCTCTTTTTAGAACTCCCCTCCATAGTTTCCAATCGAGGAGACTGCTAACAATTGACATAAATGACGGCCTTTGACGAACGACTCTAAAAAGGTATGTTAAACCTCTATTCTTGTATTCTATTTCCGACCATTCATCTCTCATTTTCTTTCTATACTATGGCATGTGATCTCCATGTTGATTTAGTTTCTTGTGTTCTTGATTCGGTGGTGTCGTGAAGTCCTTGGTGGGTGCAGTCATTCTGGGAGAAGCCTTGTGATCGTGGTGGTCGTGTTTGTAGAAGGACATCTGAACCTGTTGAGGTAGGGATCTTACCTTCGTCTCTCTAAATTTGTGCATCATGTGGGGTGGGTGTCCTCTTGTTTATGTGGAACAAATTTTAACCGGTTTAATAAAGATAATAACTAGATTATATAATGGGTATGGGAAGTTTGTGAATGCAGTTACATTATTTTTATCCTGTGATATTTTGTTGTGAATTGAATGAGCTTCTACCTACTAAAAATCATGGTCGTTGGGGTCCTTTTCTTACAGAATTAAAATTTTCCCTCTCCTTTTGGATTTTAATTTCAATGAAAATTTTATTGAATGTTGAAATTGGTTAATAACGTAAATTTGGCTAATTGAATACATAGAACCCTTGTGGGATCACCTCAGTTGAAAAAACTGAAATAATAAACATGTGGGTGCTGTTTAGCATTTATTTATGTAAAGGGGGTGTTTTGTGGGTTGTTGTGGATCTGGTGAGCAGCGGGGCTGTGGTTGGCTTGGTTGTGGGTTGGTGTGAATTCTATGTTGGTGATGGGCAGTGGGGCTGCGAGAAATGGTATCAAAGGGATGATGATGTATGAGTTTCGGTGTGATTGTGGTTATAGTGGTTGGCAGCGGGGCTGTAGTGATGGGTCTTAATTTGAACGAAATATGGGTTGTGAATAATAAATAAAATTCGAAGTGTTAATGAATGGTGGGGAATGGTAATGGAACATGAATAATAATCAATGGTATTGTTTGGTTAATAAGAAGGTAATTTCTTGTGTTTCTTGTGGTTTCCTAACTTGATTTGTGGATGGAAGGGATTTGTTTTATGAACACTTAATCCAGTTTGGTTGTTCATAGTTTCCTGGTAGTTAAGAAACTGATAACTAATGCTGTTGAAACATGAAAACATTAAATGGGGGTTTTGGATTGATTATTGTGTGCATACTCTCAATGTAGCAGTGCCAAGGAACATACCCAGATCTTTGTGTAGATGCCTTAGGATGGGCTGAGTGGTTGTTATACTTATATAAATCTGTACGTTTTATGTTTCTTTACGCACCCCACCCATGTTGAGCACTTAGTGCCGAACACCCCCATTTCATGGGGGAGGATGTTTTTCCCAACACTTTTATTAGTGGCTGGTTATTATCTTCTTTTTGATCCCTTTCCCAGATAGCTCAAGTATCTTCGGGCATGCTATGATGGTCTGAGGTCCATTATTAGCCCAAAAATCGTCAGGTACGGTAGTGTGGTGGTTGGCCCAGGTGTGTGAGGGCAGGTGGTTTTCCAAGTGTATTCGGGATGAGGACCAGGTGTATTCAGGCATCGCAGAAGATATTCTAGCCCAGGTGTCTTCGGGTGTGATGGTGGTTGTTCTGGCCTAGGTGTTTGCAGGCATGGTTACACATGACTGTTGTGGCCCAGGTGTTTGCGGGTGGGGTTTGGCAGTGGGACTACGTGAGGATGTGGCCCAGGTGTGTGCGGGTGGGATGAGGCAGTGGGACTGCTGTGAGAATGGCAGGATTGGTTCGATGCGTAGGATTTCTTCAATAACTAGTGGGAAGTTGGTGCGGGGTACCCATACATTGATAACATTACTACTATACTCTATTGACTTATGTTACTTGGTGAGTGTGACTAGTGAGGCTGGGTGGATAGATTCCTTGCTAGGTTTTTGTTCTTCTGTTTTCTTATGGGGCATTAGGATGTCTCCCCACTTGTGCATGAGAGCTTTAGGTTTCCCTACTAAGTATACTTTTATGCACACCCTACATTTACTTTCAGGTTTCCCGGAGGACTACCAGGGTCGTGCGGGACCCTACTAGTCGGGACAGTTGGAGTTGTTGCAGTTTGTTGTACTCTTGTTTCTTTTGGTATTGTATTTTTGAGCTCTCTTGTACATGTACCGTGTTTCAGAACTATTTAAACATGCATGTGGGATTGGTTTGGGTTTATTTATATACACTTGTTCTTTTCCTTTTTGGTGGATGACTCGTCCTATTTCCCGATCTTAAATAATAAAAATGGTAATGCCTTCCATATTTGTGAAAACTCATACCCTTAGTACTAGTCGCAACACCGGAGCCTACTATAGGCGGAACATGGGGGGTCATTATATCCCTTTCACCATTGCCAGCTTAGGAGGGGCATCTTTGGTGGGAGGGGGTCGTGACATAATGGTATTAGAGGCTAATGGTTGAGAGATAGGATGAATACTGGAGTTAGGCACACTGAGGATTGCATGGGATTGTAGGGAAACAGTGTTGGCTGACCTTGTTTCGTGACATAGGCGAGGGAAGACCGGCTAGGACATGGGATTTTTGGGCCCCCTGTGATCCGATGCAAGTACTCTGAGCTTACCGAACAACCAAGTATGACTACATTGATTGTAGGGTAGAGACCCTAGGAATGGTACATAAATCCTCATGATTTGTGTTTTACATGATTTGAGTGTTTTGGGAATGAAATCGAAATAATATGAGAAAATGAAACCTTTATAAAATTTCCTTGCTACTTGGGCATAGGCGTTCTTTGTTTACCGTACAACTATGGATCCTAGACATCAATAGAGAGGCAGAAGATTGGGACGTAGATAGTTGCACGCAATAGAACTGACAACCCTAGCAAGGACGGAGATCGAGAGAGATGTTTTCGGTTTTACTTAAATGATCTTGTTTATGTTTTTGGAGTGTCAAACTCCTTTGTCGAAACTCATTATCGCCCATGATTTGGGCCAAGAACTTGTTTTTTATGAGTCTATAATGATATGTTGTTTCCCACTTTCCTTTAAATGTGTGTGAAGAGTCCTAACATGTGGGTAGAGGAGGACCTGATCCCTAATCGAGACGCATTAATTTGGATGTGATTAAACCCATGCAGGCGAGTCAGTGCCACCTAATGTGGATAATTTCTCAACATGGGAGAAGGAATTCCTCAAGCCATATTTCCAGGAAAATATTTGTTGTTTTGTATGGTTTTGGGGGCAGTGTGAGTTTGGAAAATCCTAATATATAGAAGTCGGAAGACCTAATTCCTAATCGAGATGCATTAATGTGGATGCGATTAAACCCATGCAGGCAAGTCAGTGCCTCCTAAAGTGGATAATATATCGATATGGGAGAAGGAATTCCTAATTCATATAATTAGGTTTGTCAGTTGTTTCCTGTTATGACGAGTTCCCAGAGAGGTATCTTGCTGAGTGGTTTTTTGGATCCATTCTTTCTTCTAGGTTGGTTTTTCATTCTTGAGGACGAGAATGTTTTGAGAGGTATCTAATGTAATGGCCCGAACCCCTCCGGTCCATTCCTTTGTTGAAATCGATGTGGTCAACACTATGCACGTTATAATGATAATTTTTAATATTGATGATAATGTAAAAATATGTTAAATAATAATGATGATGACATAAATTGTGTGACTAATTAATCTAAAAAGAGAATAATCATGATAAAATGATTTAATGGGTGTTATTATTATTAATGATGTGAAGTGGGAAGGTGTGTGACCCATTAGATGTTGATAAATGAAACATGCAGTTTATTATTAATTGAGTAATTGTTGAAATTAAATTTGAATTATAATAATGGGTGTTGTGTTATTAATATTATTCAAAATATTAATAATAATGAGAAATTAATGAAATGATTCATGGTATTTATTTCAAACAAATAAATGAAGATGCACAGTGGAAGCATGGTGGTGCGTTAATAAAATTAAAGGTGAGTTCTTTATTATTATTATGTTAAATAATAATAATAATGGTGGCATAAAAATATGTTTGGTATATTAAATTGAATGGTTTTAATTTAATAAAAGTGGTTTCAATTTAATCAGTGTGAAATAAAAATAAATATAATTAAATAACTAAATTGATGGATATTTTGCAACATTGGCGTGGCATGGTGAGATTCAGATATCCAACAGGATAGTTTAACATGGTCAATGTGATGAGTGTAAATATTATCATTATTAAAAATAATGACGGTGATGAGTTAATAAAATAAGTTGATGAATTGTTATTATTATTGAAAAATAATAAATAACAATGATGGCATAAAACGATGTGCGAGAGGTTAATGAAATTAAATGTATTAAAAAAGGGGTTGAATATGTAAGTTATATTAATTTTGTTTTGTCATTTAATTCAATTAAATGAAATGTTTTTGAGTCTCATGGAATGGTTTTAGTTTAATTTGAGAATAATTATGGTAAACTAGTTTAATGGGATTAAATTAGAATATTAATGATGGGTGTTATTAATATTAATTTTATTAATAATGACATTGAAGTGAGATTGGATAGAGATTAAAAAGTGATGGAATAATAAAGAAAATAATAATAAAAACCATAAAAGAATGGAATTAATGGAGTCAAAGAAAATGAGGTGCCACTTTTTTTGCGGCGTGATGGAACTTAGAGAAGAAAGAGAATGGAGAGAGAAACAAAAAAAAGAATAATAGAAATAAAAGTAAAACAAAAATAAATGAAAAAGGGGGGATTGGTGTTTAATTCTAGCGCCCAAGAACACTCCAAATCGTGATTTCTTTTGGAGTTATTAAAAATAAATAAATAATTGATTAATAATAATAATAAAATATTGTTATTATTAATTTTGGTGATAAAACACCTATTTATCATCAAATTCTTCGTGCATCCTCAGATTCTCAAACCATTAGAGGAATTGTGACTCTAACTATGAGATGGAAATTATGAGTCCAACATTGGATGTCTTTTTCGGGTTTTCTGATTGGGTACCCGAAACGCTCGTAAATTAAGAGATTTAATATTATTATTAAATATTCAACCCACCATAACTCACGTGTGTGATGTCCGATTGACTTCTCGTCAGTGGTGATGTAACACCCCAAGCTTCCATGATACACTTCTCTTTCAATAATGCAATAACTGGCATTGTACCCAAGTTCAAGATTCTAACACACCACGACTAATCAAAATAGCCGTTATGAGTAGTAATACCCACTTTTAAAATTATAAAAATTTTATATTTAAAAATGGACTTCATTTTTGTATTCATAATATCGAAATTAGCCTATGTAAAAGTTTTGGTATTTTTCTGACAACTTCCAATTTTCTATGAATTGTGAAAAATACATAAAATCAAATTTTTTAATCAAAATAATTTATAGTGATAAATTATAATATTGAGTGGTTTTAAAGTATAAGTATAATATATTTTTACCATTTTATCCAATGGTATTCATTAGAATTAATTTAACATTGAAATTGGACATAAACAATTGTCAATCCTTTGATATATATTGTTTCTTAAAAATATGCTATTTGTTGTGACAACGAGAATTAATTATAAAATTAATTAATGAATCTTATATGTTTGGAATTTTGTAAAATAGACATCATTTTTTAATTTGGAATATCAATTATATCTTAGGGTGAAATTTTGGCATTGTTCTGAAAAACTTCAATTTTTGATGAATAGTGAAACCACTAAGTGGTAGTTAAATAACTATTTTTTTCATTTAAATGAAATATTACCACTTCGGTGATTTGATTTTCAAAAATCTGACATACATGGTTGTCATTAGGAAGTAAAATTTGGTTCAATGGGATTAAAATAATTTTTGGTGAATAGTAACTTTTAAGTTTAATTAATCGCAATTAAAGGTAATTAGTGAAATTTAAGGTAAAAATGGTATTATAAAAATATGAAATGACCTTTACACTTGTCCTAACTGTATTGGATGAGTCATGTCAGACCAAGAAAAATACATGGGTCAACTTGGGGACCCCATGCAGCCACTTTGGTAGGAAAATGACATAAATAACTTTTATTTAAAGTTAAAATAAAAATGTCACAAACATAAGTTGTTTTACTAAAACAATTTTTAAATAGAGTTATACAAGTCATATTTTTAACTATAAATATAAATTAAAAATATAAAAATATTTCCTACATCATGATAATTTTATTATAATTTTTAGACATTAAATAAATTAAATTATTTATGACACCATGATGATGCCGCGATTACCTCATTAATTAACGATTTAAATAAAATGAAAAGATAATGTAAAATCCAAGGCTTAAACTTGTCAAACACATATTGGATGAGTATATTTCTAACCCTTATCACCTTATCCCCTAATTATATAAGTGTGGGACCTTTAAAATCCGAAACTCATTATATAATAAAGTAACATTTCATTACTTTCCAAAAAGCTCCCCTCCTCTCCACTTATAAAAGTCCTCCACCACTACCACCTTAATCACACTTTCAAAGCCTTTTGGCACGGCCAAACTCGGCCCAAATACTCTGCAAACATCCCTTCCTTACTCCTAGAAGCCTCACATTGGGCAGTATTCTTTCCAAGGAAGCCTTTGGCTCAAATCAAAAGAGTTACCCGATTTTAAGGTAATGTCTTCGCTTATGTTATTTTGTATTATTTTGCTTATCCAACCCCCTAAAATCTTTTTATTCATTTATTTTGTAACAAAAAAGTATACTCAATATATTAAGATGTTTTTATAAGAAGTATTCGAGATACACTTACACACACCTACATCTAATGGTTAAAGAACATACTGTTTCGGTGGATGGCGAATTTCTGCCTCACGAAACAATGATTGTTCAACACTCATTTAACACTTTCAAAGGTGGACATCAAGATGTCACAATATTTTTACATAATATATAATATGTTTATGTTTTACTTAAGTTTCTGTATTTTTCATTTATGTCATACCTTTATTGTTTCCATTATGGGTAAACGCGATATTTTCATTTTAGGAAGTGCGGACTACCGCCCCCTCAATGTGATTTGAATCTTTAATGCCATATGGGGGATGTATAAAGGATGAAGTAAATGGTATTATACATTATATTATAATATAATTATATTATACCTTTATATAATTATATCTTCATTCCATTAAATACGAAATAGAAATGAAAGTAGCGATCATGCGTACGTATGGCTTACCGTCTCCCTGAACGGTGCATTTCATTTCTTATCTCTAAATGTTAGGTAACATTATAAATGAATGTATATAGTGGATATATATGATGTATATGATATATACATCATGAATATAATTATGGATATAATGTTTATATTACCACATGAACAAAGTGTAATTATAAGAAGTTTATTTTTGACTCAAGTACCTAAGATCGACAAAACGACTGTTATAAACATAAATAATTACATAATGTTCATGACATGGTAATAAGTGATATAAAAATAATAATGAACTTTAATAAGGTTATTAAGAAGGTATAGATTAACTCTAGTTTATTATTCAGGAGGTTAAAGAGCGGTCGAGTCAAGTTGGACACAAGGTAAAGGAACTTCTTAACCCAATTTCCATTCTTTGGGTTAATCTCCTACTTTCAAATTACGTCATGATATTATTATGTACTATCTTGTATTTGTACTTTATTAATGTGTAATTATGGTGAATACACATAATAGATCTATTTTATTTAAAAAATGATCTTTGTAAGGGTCTTCGTCTCAATCTCCTTTCATTGAGGCATATTTGGTTTTATACACAACTTTCTTTTATACGGTGTATAAACCCCTATTAATTTTATGTTTATTCAAAAGGAATATTTTTATACGAAGCATTTACTAAACAACAAAAGGGAATGTTTCTGTCGTACGAATGCGGCGACAACAACTTCTCAGCCGTCATGACCATTATTTGAGTTTCGGCTTCCTCTACAAGCCATGCCTTTTTTAAAAGAAAAATAAATACCATGTTTTACTTTTCTTTTATTTTGGTATTGAAAATGGTTTTGAAAGTGTTTTTATTATATCAATGTGTTGTATTGATATCTTGTGATTGAAATGTGGAAATTTTATGTTTCCTTTATGTATGTTTTATGTGATACGATTATGTTATTTTTTATGATATGTTTAAACCTGTTCATATGAGGAATGCATTGGACTTAATAAGTGACGGGTGGAGCCCGCTATAGCTCCTCGATGCATCGGCAGGTCTCATGAGACAAACTAGTGTCTTGGCATGAGGCCTTGACAAAATCTTATTTGTGGTCTTGGAACGAGACCTTGGCTACGTGGTTATGATAGTCTGGCATTATGCATTCCATCATTATGAAAGTGGTTATTGATATTGCATGTGATTATTCAAACAGTAGAATATCCATGTGAAGAAGTAAATTGCATTATCTCATTTTACTTTTTCCATATTATGTTGAAGTTCATGTTTAAAAGGATTTTGTTTTAGTTATACATTGCCTTAAATGTTTATGTTTATTGATGAAAGCTTCTGCTATATTGTTATCCTTACTGAGCATCTGAGCTCACCCCTTTCAATGTTTTAATATTTTCTAGGATGTGAAGAAGTATTTTATGAATAACCTACAGGGATTGTAAGAAGAGGATATGAGTGTGGACTATGAAGACTTTGTTATTAGTTTTTCACTTTATGATGTAATGTAACATTTATGAATGTATCTAGTGTTTCCAAGGCTACTAAACTAATCGGTCTTTCGAGACTTGATCTTTTGTGATCATGCCAATGTTACGAAGTAATGCACCGACTCTAGGTAACTGGGGTTGGGGCGTTACATTTGGTATTAGAGGCAGTTTAGTAATATCCTTGGAAGATAGATTTAGATAAACTCTGATTAGATCACATAGCCCGAAGATATACTTTAAGGATTAGTGTAGAAGAACTTCCTAGAATTTTGGTATTATAGAGATTTTGTGAGTTTTCCGAGCAATACATCACTGTATAGATATGAGCAGGTAGAGGCGGCTCTGGCACAGATGTACCTAGGGGTAAAACCCGGAAACACCGCTTTGAGCTAGACTCGAACGGGAACTGGTGCACGACAATGGTCCTTGCTGCACTCTTGGTTACGACACTCCCAGGGGATATGCTTATGATTATTCTCATTTTCATTACAAACCACTATAAAGGGTTATGAGTATATACTTCCTCAAAGAAAACTTGTTTTATGATTATGGATTATATCCATAAATTGTTCAATTTGTGTTATGTGTTTTACAAGTATGGAATTATGTATTTTGATTCATAAACTAATCTAGTTTATGCCATTGTATAGAAATGGGGCCTAGTGGAAGGAATGGAAACCGTATAAATGCATTCACTCTGTGTTGGGATTTCCCTCCTGCTCAAGATAATTATTGTGGAGTTGGAGATACAACTGGTGCTGATCAACTTATTACCATACTGGGAAAACTCACTCAGGTTATGAATAATAACCGTACTCATATGGAGCACCCTGATCCGCAACATGGAGGATCAATGTTATACCGCTTCGTGAGGAAACAACCGCCAACATTTAATAGGGGTACAAATCCATTAGTAGCTGAGCAATGGATAAACTCCTTAGAGAAAATATTCCACGCCTTGGGGAGTAGCGAAAGGGAGAAGGTTGTCATGGAAGTCTACCACCTCATTGGAGATGCCGATCAATGGTGGTCATTGATTCAAAATAAAAAATAAGATGAACAAGTATCAAGTATGGAGTGGAGAGAGTTCAAAGATATTTTCATAGAAAAATACTTTCCACATGACCATCGAGCAGATATGGAAATGCAATTTCTGAGACTGAGACAAAAGGAGGATGATAATGTCGCAAAGTATGAGGCTAACTTTACAAGGTTAGCGAGGCATGCAACAGACTATATACGTAACCCAAGAAGTAAGATTGATCGTTTCTTTGATGGGTTAAAACCATTTCTCCGTCGAGCTTTAGTATCACAATCCTTCTCATCGTACGAAGATATTGTCTCATGTGCTATCAAGATAGAAAAGGAATTCTCTAAATCTTATGACAACAAAGTAAAGCAAGAGAAGAAGAGAACTGTGGAACAAGAGACAGATAAAGGGAAAAAGGGAAAGAAGGATTTTCTATTATGTGATAATTGTGGGAAGAATCACCCTGGTACTTGCCTAGAGGAATGGGAGTTTTTTATAAATGTAGAGAAAAAGGTCATCAGGTGCGTGATTGAAAGGGAATGAAAGAGGCTATCAATGTTGAATGCTACAATTGTAGAGAAATGGGTCATTATGCAAATGAATGTCCTAAGCGTTCGGGAAACTTACATCAGAAAAGGCCATGGGATCAAGGCCAATCTTATGTTGAGACTATAGTTGAAGCGGAATAATTAAGGTATAGGTGCTTTTGGACTCATGGATAATATTCTGGTTATTAGAATAATGTGATATATATATAAGTATTGTACTACAGTACTTGTTGTTTCAGTAAGGTTTTAATATGATGAAGGTAATCATATTTTTAGTATGTGACAATAAGAGAAACTTTACTTTGTTTCAGGAATCTGATAAATTGATTTTGGAATTAAGAGACCTTTTAGAGAATGTTCGGACAGAGGTATTTTGGATAACTATATAGGTTGGAATGGATTAAGTTGAACCTTGGATAATATTGTTTAAGGTTAAAACATTTACGAAGATTATTTTTGGAATATTATAATACTATAGTTTTAGGAAAAGGACAACCTGCAGGGTGGGGCCTAACCCGTCGCGTCGGACAAAGCTGCAGGAATCGAACTCACAACCATAGTGCGACAGGCCTTTATTACCTACCACTAGCCTATAGGAAGTCCCTGGTTATTACAAAATAGTTTTACTAATCTAAATGGTATGTGTTAATATTTGGAACCTTATAAAATTAGGATAAATATAATATTTTTGAGTTATATTACCTTTTAGAGTGAAATATGGGTTTGAGGTAAAAATTTATTAAAGAATGAAAGTCTACATGAAAAGTATGTATATTCCCTTACGTTCTTAGTAAATCTCCTAAATAAATTCCTCAACTTTATAAATGTTAACTTAAAACAAAAACGTTGCCGGTTAACTTTTCCAACTAGGGATTCAATGACCGTTTAACCAATCACAAGTTTGTGATTTTCTTATGGTTAACTTTCTCATAATCTAGTTTTCTATAACTCTCCATCAGACCTTGATGGTTTGTTTTTATTCCATATCCATATTTTCATAGAATCCTATTATGGGCTATCTCGGGTGACCTTTGTACTTATCTTTCTTTCTTTTAAAGTTATATTTTTATTAACATTATTTCTGATGTGGGTTTTCCACAAACGTATTCTCTATTTTCAACCTTTTATTTTCAAAGAAAAATTTCAAATTGCGAGGATGCAATTTATTGAATGAGGTGAGAATATAACTCCCCTAGCTTCCATGATACACTTCTCTTTCAATAATGCAACAGCTTGCATTGTACGCAAGTTCGAGATTCTAACACAGCACGACTAATCAAAATAGCCGTTATGAATAGTAATACACACTTTTTAAAATTATAAAAATTTTATATTTCAAATTGGACTTCATTTTTGTATTAGTAATATCGAAATTAGCCTATGTTGAATTTTTGGTATTTTTCTGAGAACTTCCAAATTTCTAAGAATTGTGAAAAATACTTAAAAACAAATTTTTTAATCAAAATAATTTATAGTGATAAATTATAATATTTAGTGGTTTTAAAGTATAAGTATAATATATTTTTACCATTTTATCCAATGGTGTTCATTAAAATTAATTTAACATTGAAATTGGACATAAACAATTGTCAATCTTTTGATACATATATTATTTCTTAAAAACACGCTATTTGTTGTGACAGTGGGATTTAATTATAAAATTAATTAATGCAACTTATATTTTTGGAATTTTGAAAAATATACATAATTATTGAATTTGGAATATCAATTATAGCTTAGGGTGAAATTTTGGCATTGTTCTGAAAAACATCAATTTTTGATGAAGTGAAACCACAAAGTGGTAGTTAAATAACTGATTTTTTTCATTTAAATGAAATATTACCACTTCTGTGATTTGATTTTCAAAAATACGACATACATATTTTTCATTAGGAAGTAAAATGTGGTTTAATGGGATTAAAATAATTTTTGGTGAATAGTAACTTTTAAGTTTAATTAATCGCGATTAAAGGTAATTAGTGAAATGTAAGGTAAAAATGGTATTATAAAAATATGAAATGACCTCTACACTTGTCCTACCTCTATTGGATGAGTCATTTACGACAAATACAATACATTGGTCAACTTGGGGACCCCATGGAGCCACTTTGGTAGGAAAATGACATAAATAAATTTATATAAAGTTAAAATAAAAATGTCACAAACATAAGTTGTTTTACTAAAACAATTTTTAAATGGAGTTATACAAGTCATATTTTTGACTATAAATATTAATTATAAATCTAAAAGGATTTCCTACATCATGATAATTTTTTTATAATTTTTAGACATTATATAAATTAAATTATTTATGACACCATGATGATGCCGTGATTACCTCATTAATTAACAATTTAAGTAAAATGAAAAGATAATGTAAAATCCAAGGCTTAAACTTGTCAAACACCTATTGGATGAGTATATTTCTATCCCTTATCACATTATCCTCGAATTTTATAAGTGTGGGACCTTTAAAATCCGAAACTCATTATATAATAAAGTAACATTTCATTACTTTCCAAAAGTGCCCCTCCTCTCCACTTATAAAAGTCCTCCACCACTACCACCTTACTCACACTTTCAAAGCCTTTTGGCTCGGCCAACCTCAGCCCAAACACTCTCCCAACTTCCCTTCCTTACTCCTAGAAGCCTCACTTTGGGCAGTATTCTTTCCAAGGAAGCCTTTTGCTCAAATCAAAAGAGTTACCCGATTTTAAGGTAATGTCTTCGCTTATGTTATTTTGTTTTATTTTGCTTATCCAACCCCCTAAAATATTTTTATTCATTTCTTTTGTAAAAAAAAGTATCCTCAATATATTAAGATGTTTTTATAAGAATTATTAGAGATACACTTACACACACCTACATCTATTGGTTAAAGAACATACTGTTTCTGTGGATGGCGAATTTCTGCCTCACGAAACAATGATTGTTCAACACTCATATAACACCTTAAAAGGTGGACATCAAGATGTCACTATATTTTTACATAATATATAATATGTTTAAGTTTTACTTAAGGTTCTGTATTTTTCATTTATGGCATAGATTTATTGTTTCCATTATGGGTAAACGCGATATTTTAATTTTAGGAAGTGCGGACTACCGCCCCCTCAAAGTGATTTGAATCGTTAATGCCATATGGGGGATGTATAAAGGATGAAGTAAATGGTATTATAAATTATATCATACTGTAATTATATTGTAACTTTATATAATTTTATCTTCATTCCATTAAATATGAAATAGAAATGAAAGTAGCGATCATGCGTACGTACGGCTTACCGTCTCCATGAACGGTGCATTTCATTTCTTACCTCTAAATGTTATGTAATATTATAAATGAATGTATATACTGGATATATATGATGTATATGATATATACATCATGAATATAATTATGGATATAATGTTTATATTACCACATGAACAAAGTGTAATTATAAGAAGTTTATTTTTGACTCAAGTACCTAAGATCAACAAAACGATCGTTATAAACTTAAATAATTACATAATGTTAATGACATGGTAATAAGTGATATAAAAGGAATAATGAACTTGAAAAGGGTTATTAAGAAGGTAGAGATTATCTCTATTTTATTATTCAGGAGGTTAAAGAGCGGTCGAGTCAAGTCAGACACGAGGTAAAGGAACTTTTTAACCCAATTTCCATTCTTTGGGTTAATCTCCTACTTTCAAATTACGTCATGATATTATTATGTCCTATCTTGTATTTGTAATTTATTTATGTGTAATTATATTTAATAAACATAATAGATCAATTTTATTTAAAAAATGATCTTTTCAAGGGACTTCGTCTCAATCTCCTTTCATTGAGGCATATTTGGTTTTATACACAACATTATTTTATAAGGTGTATAAACCCCTTTGAATTTTAAGTTTATTCAAAAGGAATATTTTTATACGAAGCATTTACTAAACGAAAAAAGGGAATGTTTCTGTCGTATGTATGCGGCGACAACGACTTCTCCTCCGGCGTGACCATTATTTGAGTTTCGGCTTCCTCTACAAGCCATACCGTTTTTTAAAAGAAAAATAAATTCCATGTTTTACTTTTCTTTTATTTTGGAATTGAAAATGGTTTTGAAAGTGTTTTTATTATATCAATGTGTTGTATTGATATCTTGTGATTGAAATGTGGAAATTTTATGTTTCTTTTATGTATGTTCTATGTGATACGATTATGTTATGGTTTATGATATGTTTAAACCTGTTCATATGAGGAATGCATTGGACTTAATAAGTGACGGGTGGAGCCCGCTATAGCTCCTTGATGCATCGGCAGGTCTCATGAGACAAACTATTGTCTTGGCACGATCCCTTGACAAAATCTTATTTGTGGTCTTGGAACGAGACCTTGGCTACGTGGTTATGATAGTCTGGAATTATGCATTCCATCATTATGAAAGTGGTTATTGATATTTCATGTGATTATTCAAACAGTAGAATATCCATGTGAAGAAGTAAATGGCATTATCTCATTTTACTTTTGCCATTTTATGTTGAAGTTCAAGTTTAAAAGGATTTTTTTAGTTATACATTTCCTTAAATGTTTATGTTTATTGATGAAAGCTTCCGCTATATTGTTATCCTTACTGAGCATCTGAGCTCACCCCTTTCAATGTTTTAATATTTTCTAGGATGTGAAGAAGTATTTTATGAATGACCTACAGGGACAGTTAGAAGAGGATATCAGTGTATAATATGAAGACATTGTTATTAGTTTATCACTTTATGATGTAATGTAATATTTATGAATGTATCTAGTGTTTCTAAGGCTACTAAACTAATCGGTCTTTAGAGACTTGATCTTTTGTGATCATGCCAGTGTTAGGAATTAATGCACCGACTCTAGGTAACTGGGGTCGGGGCGTTACAGTTGGTATCAGAGGCAGTTTAGTACTATCCTTGGAAGCTAGATTTAGATAAACTCTGATTAGAGCACATAGCCCGAAGATATACATTAAGGATTAGTATAGAAGAACTTCATAGAATTTTGGTATTATAGAGATTTTGTGAGTTTTCCGAGCAATACATCCATGTCTGGATACGAGTAGGTAGAGGCGGATCTGGCACAGATGTACCTTGGGGTAAATCCCGGAAACACCGCTTTGAGCTAGACTCGAACGGGAACTGGTGCATGAAACTGGGCCTTGCTGCACTCTGGGTTACGACACTCCCTAGGGATATGCTTAGGATAATTCTCATTTTCTTTACAAACCACTATGATGGGTTATGAGTATATACTTCCTCAAAGAAAAGTTTTTTTATGATTATGGATTATATCCATAAATTGTTCAATTAGTGTTAAGTGTTTTACAAGTATGGAATTATGTATTTTGATTCATAAACTAATCTAGTTTATGCCATTGTTTAGAAATGGCTCCTAGTGGAAGGAATGGAAACCATATCAATGCACGCACTCCGTGTAGGGATTTCCCTCTTGATCAAGATAATTATTGTGGAGTTGGAGATACAACAGGTGCTGATCAACTTATTACTATACTGGTACATCTCACTCAGGTTATAAATAATAACCTTACTCGTATGGAGCACCCTGATCCGCAACATGGAGGATCAATGTTAGACCGCATCATGAGGCAACAACCGCCAACATTTAATAGGGGTACAAATCCATTAGTAGATGAGCAATGGATAAACTCTTTAGAAAAAATATTCCACGCCTTGGGGAGTAGCAAAAGGGAGAAGGTTGTCATGGCAGTCTACCGCCTCACTAGAGATGCCGATCAATGGTGGTCATTGATTCAAAATAAAAAATAAGATGAACAAGTATCAAGTATGGAATGGAGAGAGTTCAAAGATATTTTCATAGAAAAATACTTTCCACATGACCATCGAGCAGATATGGAAATGCAATTTCTGAGTCTGAGAAAAAAGGAGGATGAGAATGTTGCAAAGTATGAGGCTAACTTTACAAGGTTAGCGAGGCATGCAGCAGATTATATACGTAACCCAAGAAGTAAGATTGATCGTTTATTTTTTGGGTTAAAACCATTTCTCCGTCGAGATTTAGTATCACAATCCTTCTGATCGTACGAAGATATTGTCTCATGTGCTATCAAGATAGAAAATGAATTCTCTAAATTTTATGACAATAAAGTAATGCAAGAGAAGAAGATAACTATGGAACAAGAGACAGATAAAGGGAAAAAGGGAAAGAAGGATTTTTCCATTATGTGATAATTGTGGGAAGAATCACCCTGGTACTTGCCTAAAAGGAATGAGAGTTTGTCATAAATGTGGAGAAAAAGGTCATCCGGTGCGTGATTGCAAGGGAATGAAAGAGGCTATCAATGTTGAATGCTACAATTGTAGAGAAATGGGTCATTATGCAAATGAATGTCTTAAGAGTCCGAGAAACATACTTCAGAAAAGGCCAAGGGATCAAGGCCAATATTATGTTGTGACTATAGTTGAAGTGGAAAAATTAATGTGTAGGTTCTTTTGGACTCATGGATTATATTCTGGTTATTAGAATAATGGAACATATATATAAGGATTGTACTGTAGTACTTGTTGTTTCAGTAAGGTTTTAATATGATGAAGGTAATCATATTTTTAGTATGTGACAATAAGAGAAACTTTACTTTGTTTGGGGAATCTCATAAATTGATTTTGGAATTAAGAGACCTTTTAGAGAAAGTTTGGACCGAGGTATTTTGGATAACTATATAGGTTGGAATGGATTAATTTGAACCTTGGATAGTATTGATTATGGTTAAAAAATTTATGAAGATTATTTTTGGAATATTATAATACTATAGATTTAGGAAAAGGCCAACTTGCAGGGTGGGGCCTAACCTGTCGCGTCGGACAAAGCTGCAAGAATTGAACCCACAACCATAGTGCGACAGGCCTTTATTACCTACCACTAGCCTACAGGAAGTCCCTGGTTATTACAAAATAGTTTTACTATTCTAAATGGTATGTGTTAATATTTGGAAACTTATAAAATTAGTATAAATAGAATATTTTTGAGTTCTATTACCTTTTAGAGTGAAAGATGGGTTTGTGGTAAAATTTTATTAAAGAATGAAAGTCTACATGAAAAGTATGTATATTCCCTTACGTTCTTAGTAAATTTCCTAAATAAATTCCTCAACTTTATAAAAGTTAACTTAAAACAAAAATGTTACTGGTTAACTTTTTCAACTAGGGATTCAATGCCCGTTTAACCAATCACAAGTTTGTGATTTTCTTATGGTTAAATTTCTCCTAATCCAGTTTTCTACAACTCTCCATCAGACCATGATGGTTTGTTTTTCTTCCATATCCATATTTTCATAGAATCCTATTATGGGCTATCTCGGGTGACCTTTGTACTTATCTTTCTTACTTTAAAAGTTATATTTTTATTAACCTTATTTCTGATGTGGGTTTTCCACAAAATTATTCTCTATTTTCAACCTTTTATTTTCAAAGAAAATTTTCAAATTGCGAGGATTCAATTTATTGAAGGATAGGAGAATGTAACACCCTGAGCTTCCACGATACACTTCTCTTTCAATAATGCAAAAGCTTGCATTGTACGCAAGTTCGAGATTCTAACACACCACGACTAATCAAAATAGCCGTTATGAATAGTAATACACAATTTTTAAAATTATAAAAATTTTAAATTTCAAAATGGACTTCATTTTTGTATTAGTAATATCGAAATTACCCTACATTGAAATTTTGGTATTTTTTTGAGAACTTCCAATTTTCTAAGAATTGTGAAAAATACTTAAAAACAAATTTTTTAATCAAAATAATTTATAGTGATAAATTATAATATTGAGTGGTTTTAAAGTATAAGTATAATATATTTTTACCATTTTATCCAATGGTGTTCATTATAATTAATTTAACATTGAAATTGTACATAAACAATTGTCAATCTTTTTGATATATATATTATTTCTTAAAAACACGCTATTTGTTGTGACAACGGGAATTAATTATAAAATTAATTAATGAAAAATATATTTTTGGAATTTTTTAAAATAGAAATCATTTTTGAATTTGGATTATCAATTATAGCTTAGGGCGAAATTTTGGCATTGTTCTGAAAAACATCAATTTTTGATGAATAGTGAAACCACAAAGTGGTAGTTAAATAACTGATTTTTATCATTTAAATGAAATATTACCACTTCTGTGATTTGATTTTTAAAAATATGAAATACATGGTTGTCATTAGGAAGTAAAATGAGGTTCAATGGGATTAAAATAATTTTTGGTGAATAGTAACTTTTAAGTTTAATTAATCGCGATTAAAGGTAATTAGTGGAATTTAAGGTAAAAATGGTATTATAAAAATATGAAATGACCATTACACTTGTCCTACCTCTATTAGATGAGTCATGTCCGACCAATACAATACATTGGTAAACTTGTGGAACCCATGGAGCCACATTGGTAGGAAAATGACATAAATAACTTTTATTTAAAGTTAAAATAAAAATGTCACAAACATAAGTTGTTTTACTGAAACAATTTTTAAATAGAGTTATAAAAGTCATATTTTTTACTATAAATATTCATTAGAAATCTAAAAATATTTCCTACATCATGATAATTTTATTATAATTTTTATACATTAAATAAATTAAATTATTTATGACATCATGATGATGTCGCGATTACCTCATTAATTAACGATTTAAATAAAATGAAAAGATAATGTAAAATCCAAGGCGTAAACTTGTAAAAACCCTATTGGATGAGTATCTTTTTAACCCTTATCACCTTATCCTCGAATTATATTAGTGTGGGACCTTTAAAATCAGAAACTCATTATATAATAAAGTAACATTTCATTACTTTCCAAAAGTGACCCTCCTCTCCACTTATAAAAGGCCTCTACCACTACCACCTTACTCACACTTTAAAAGACTTTTTTCTCGGCCAACCTCTGCCCAAATACTCTCCCAACTTCCCTCCCTTACTCCTACAAGGCTCAATTTGGGAAGAATTCTTTCCAAGGAAGCCTTCGGCTCAAATCAAAAGAGTTACCCGATTTTATGGTAATGTCTTTTCTTATGTTATTCTGTATTATTTTTCTTATCCAACCCCTTAAAATCTTTTTATTCATTTCTTTTGTAACAAAACCAGTATCCTCAATATAATAGGATGTTTTTATAAGAAGTATTCGAGCTACACTTACACACACCTACATCTAAGGGTTAAAGAACATACTGTTTCTGTGTTTGGCAAATTTCTACCTCATGAAACGATGATTGTTCAACACTCATATAACACCTTCAAAGGTGGCAATAAAGATTTCAATATATTTATAAATAATATATAATATGTTTATGTTTTACTTAAGGTTTTATATTTTTCATTTATGGCATACCTTTATTGTTTCCATTATGGGTAAACGTGATATTTTCATTTTAGGAAGTGCGGACTACCGCCCCCTCAAAGGGATTTGAATCGTTAATGCCATATGTGGGATGCATAAAGGATGGAGTAAATGGTATTATACATTATATTATACTAGAATTATATTATACCTTTATATAATTATAACTTCATTCCATTAAATACGAAATAGAAATGAAAGTAGCGTTCATGCGTAAGTACGGCTTACCGTCTCCATGAACGGTGCATTTCATTTCTTACCTCTAAATGTTATGTAATATTATAAATGAAAGTATATACTGGATATATATGATGTATATGATATATAAATCATGAATATAATTATGGATATAATGTATATATTACCATATGAACAAAGTGTAATTATAAGAAGTTTATTTTTGACTCAAGTACCTAAGATCGACAAAACGACCCTTATAAACATAAATAATTATATAATGTTCATGACATGGTATTAAGTGATATAGAAGGAATAATGAACTTGAAAAAGGTTCTTAAGAAGGTAGAGATTCACTCTAGTTTATTATTCAGGAGGTTAAAGAGCGGTCGAGTCAAGTCGGACACGAGGTAAGGGAACTTCTTAACCCAATTTCCATTCTTTGGGTTAATCTCCTACTTTCAAATTACGTCATGAAATTATTATGTCCTATATTGTATTTGTACTATATTTATGTGTAATTATAGTGAATACACATAATTGATCTATTTTATTTAAAAAATGATCATTGTAAGGGACTTCGTCTCGATCTCCTTTCATTGAGGCATATTTGGTTTTATACGCAACTTTCTTTTATATGGTGTATAAACCCCTTTGACTTTTAAGTTTATTCAAAAGGAATATTTTTATACGAAGCATTTACTAAATGACAAAAGGGAATGTTTCTGTCGTACGTATGCGGCGACAATGAATTCTCCACTGCTGTGACCATTATTTGAGTTTCGGCTTCCTCTACAAGGCATACCTTTTTTTAAAAGAAACATAAATACCATGTTTTAATTTTATTTTATTTTGGTATTGAAAATGGTTTTGAAAGAGTTTTTATTATATCAATGTGTTGTATTGATATCTTGTGATTAAAATGTGGAAATTTTATGTTTCTTTTATTCATGTTTTATGTGATATGATAATGTTATGGTTTATGATATATTTAAACCTATTCATATGAGGAATGCATTTGACTTAATAAGTGATGGGTGGAGCCCGCTATAGCTCCTCGATGCATCGGCAGGTCTCATGAGACAAAATAGTGTCTTGGAACGAGGCCTTGACAGAATCTTATTTGTGGTCTTGGCACGAGGCCTTGGCTACGTGGTTATGATAGTCTGACATTATGAATTCCATCATTATGAAAGTGGTTATTGATATTGCATGTGATTATTCGACCAGTAGAATATCCATGTGGAGAAGTAAATGGCATTATCTCATTTTAATTTTGCCATATTATGTTGAAGTTCAAGTTTAATAGGATTTTGTTTTAGTTATAAATTGCATTAAATTTTTATTTTTATTGATGAAAGCTTATGCTATATTGTTATCCTTACTGAGCATATGAGCTCACCCCTTTCAATGTTTTAATATTTTCCAGGATGTGAAGAAGTATTTTAGGAATGACCTGCAGGGATAGTCAGAAGAGGATATGAGTGTGGACTATGAAGACTTTGTTATTAGTTTTTCTCTTTATGATGTAATGTAACATTTATGAATGTATCTAGTGTTTCCAAGGCTACTAAACTAATCGGTCTTTCGAGACTTGATCTTTTGTGATCATGCCAATGTTACGAAGTAATGAACCGACTCTGGGTAACTGGGGTCGGGGCGTTACTGGTGATGTGATCCTGTCATTAATATGATCAATTCAAGTCTAATGTTGCATATTAAATCATGGTTCGTGTCCTCGGTCAATAAAACACCTATTATTAATTGAAGTTATTATTATCATTAAATGCATGGAAACCACGTGATGTGTCGTCTGTTGACCAGTCAAGTAGTGTAATAGTCATATGGTCACATCGTGTATTCATTAATACACGATGTGTACCATTTTACATTTTCATTGCATTTATAAGAGAGGAGCACATGTTATTTATGGACCCCTCTTCTTCTTTTCACGACGCCGCTCCCGGATGACCTAGAAACCTTCCTCCTAACTTCTTCATCCGGACTCTGATCGTCAATCCATCAGTGACTGTGGAATCGTGTCAGCGAGGAGAACATCATACACCGTATTCTGTTACCTCTTATTTGAACTCCCCTCTGTATTTTCCAATCGAGGAGACTGCTGATAATTGACGGGAATAACAGTCTTTGACAAATGACTCTAAAAAGGTATGTTAAACCTATATTCTTGTATTCTCTTTCTGAAACTACATCTATCGTTTTCTTTCCATACTACGGCATGTGAACTCCATGTTGAGGGATATTCTTGTGTTGTTGATTCGGTGGTGCCATGATGTCCTTGGTGGGTGAAGTCGTTCTAGGAGAAGCCTTGTGATCGTGGTGGTCGTGTTCGTAGAAGGACATCGGAACCTGTTGAGGAAGGGATCTTACCTTCGTCTCTCTAAATTTGTGCATCATGTGTGGTGGGTGTCCTCTTGTTTATGTGAAACACATTTGAACTGGTTTAATAAAGATAATAAATGGATTATATATCAGGGATGGGATGTTTTTGAATGCAGTTACATTATTTATATCCTATGATATTTTGTTGTGAATTGAATGAGATTCTGCCTACAGAAAATCATGGTCGTTGGGGGCCTTTGTTTGTGCAATTAAATGTTTCCCTCTCCTTCTAGATGTTATTTTGGATGAAAATTTTTCTAATGTGGAAATTGTTTAATCACGTAAAGTTGGATGATTAAATACCTCAAACCCTTGTGTGATCACCTCGGCTAAACAAACTAAAATAATAAACATGTGGGTGCTAGGTAGGGTTTATTTATATGAAGGGGTTGTTTTGTGGGTTGTTGTGGATTGGGTGAGAATTGGGGCTATGGTTGGCTTGGTTGTGTGTTGGTGTGAATTCTATGTTGGTGACGGGCAGCGAGGCTGTGATAAATGGTATCAAAGGGATGATGATGTACGGGTTTCGGTGTGATTGTGGTTATGGTGGTTGGAAGCGGGGCTATAGGGATGGGTTTGAATGTGAACGAACTATGGGTTGTGAATAATAAATAAAAGTGGAATTGTTAATGAACGGTGGGGCATGGTAATGGAATGGGAATAATAATCAATGGGGTTGGTTGGTTAATAAGAAGGGACTTGTTTGTGTTCCTTGTGTTTTCCTAACTTGATTTGTGGATGTAAGGGATATATTTTATGAACACTTGATCTGGTTTGGTTGTGGATAGTTTCCAGGTAGGTAAGAAACTGATAACCAAAGCTGTTGAAACATGAAAACATTGAATGGGGTTTTGTGATTGATTGTTGTGTGAATACTCTCAAAGTATCAGTTCCAAGGAATGTGCTCAGATCTTTATGTAGAAGCCTTAGGATGGGATGAGTGGTTGTTATACTTATATAAATCTGTACATTTTAAGTTTCTTTACGCACCCCACCCATGTTGAGAACATACTACCGAAAACCCCCATTTCATGGGGGAGGGTGTTTTCCCCAACACTTCTATTAGTGGCTGGTTATTATCTCCTTTATAATCCCTTTCCCGGATAGCCCAAGTATCTTCGGGAAGGCTGTGATGGCCAGAGGTCCATTATTAGCCCAATAATCTCCGTGCATGGTAGTGTGGTGGTTGGCCCAGGTGTGTGCGGGCAGTTAGTTTCCCAAGTATCTTTGGGATGAGGTCGAGGTGTCTTCAGGCTTGTAAGTAGATCTTCTAGACCATGTGCCTTCAGGCGTGGCTGTGGTTTTTCTGGTCTAGGTGTTTGCAGGTGTGTTTACGTGTGACCGTTGTGGAATAGGTGTTCACAGGCGAGGTTTGGCAGTGGGACTGCGTGAGGATGTGGGCCAGGTGTGTGCGAGCGGGATGAGGCCGTGGGACTATGGTGAGAATGGTGGGATTGGTTCAATGCATAGGATGTCTTCAATAACCAGTGGGAAGGTGGTGCGGGGTTCCCATACTTTGATAACATTACTACTACACTATATTGACTTGTGTTACTTGGTGAGTGTGACTGGTGAGGCTGGGTGGATAGATTCCTTTCTAGGTTTTGATTCTTCTGTTTTCTCACGTGGCACTAGGATGTCTCCCCACTTGTGCATGAGAGATTTAGGAATCCATACTGATTATACTTGTATGCTCACCCTACGTTTTCTTTCAGGTTTCCAGGAGGACTACCAAGGCCGTGCAGGACCCTACTAGTCATGACAGTTGGAGTTGTTGCAGTTTGTTGTACTCTTGTTTCTTTTGGTATTGTATTTTTGAGCTCTCTTATACTTGTACCTTGTTTAATAACTATTTAAACATGCATGTGGGATTGGTTTGGGATTATTTCTATACACTTTTTCTTTTCCATTTTGGTGGATGATGTGTCCCATTTCCCGATCTTAAATAATAAAAAGGTTAATGCCTCCCATATTTGTGAAAAATCATACCATTGGGGCTAGTCGCCACCCCGGGGCCTACTGAAGACGGGACTCGGGGGTCATTATCTCACTTTCACCATTTCCTGCTCAGGAGGGGCTTCTTTGGTGGGAGGGGGTCGTGAATACCAAAATCAAATAAAAATAATTATAAACCATCAAGAAAAATATGGTGAATCATAATGAAATTGTAAATAATTTTTCAAAAGGATGATAAACCATCTAAATAAATAGTATGTATGATATCAATAAAATTAAACCCCAATGTATAAAAATTAATATAATGGTTTGATGTTGTCAATGAATATATGTACCATATAAATTTCTATATGAACAATATTGAAGAAAACACCCATTAAACTTTGAAAATATCATTTTAAAACAAATCGTTCCAAAAAATTGTTAAAAATATTTTTCTTTGAAAATATCCATTGTAAAATTGTAAATTAATAATTAAATATTGAGTGGTGATGATTTTAAAAAATTCCATTCATGCCTTACACCTTTAAATAACAATTCCTTTAATAATTTTGATGTAAAGAAAACATTCCGTGTTTTGAATACGACATGAATATTCCTTTCAGAAAATATGTAAAAACTAAAAGGCATGAAAAAAATGTAATTAATAAATCATTTTAAAATGGGTAAAAATATTTTTGAAAACAACTTTTGAAAAATTGTATTTTGATGAAAAAGGATTTATAATCGATGAGTGAAATGTGGTCAGATTTTTTAAAATATATTTTCACAATACTTTTAGGTAGAAAAGACTATTAAAATGGTATTAATAATTATAAATCATCATCAATAACCATGATAATGTAAAAATATATTTATATTAGTATATAAGTATAAGATTATTATTTTACTAGATAATTATAAAAAAATAATCTTGAATAATAATGATATAGTGAAATAATCCCATACTAATTTCATAGAATCGTAATCACTAGCCACCAAAAAGATAATATAAAATTAAACATTAAATAAAATGAAGACAAATATATTCATGATATGAAATATTATAGGGTTAGGATATACACAACACATAATAAGTAAGTGGTGAATATGGAATATCTCTCATAAAAGAAAAACTGAGTTGAGAAACTCTTACCACAGGTAAGACATCCTTTATATGTGTTCAAACCTCATTTATAGTAATATATTTTTATTATAAATGTATTGGATTTCAAAACATATATATATAATATCATATATTATTTAATTTAAACCTTATATCACATGTTTATTAAGAATTGTTTTTTAAAATCACAGTTTCTGGTGATAGTTGTCTCATTTTTGAGGTATGTTTTCATTTAGTAATTTTATTACTTTTTATTTCATCATAGTAAAAAAATATACATAATTTTACCCAAGATATTAATATAATATGTGTTCAATAGGTATGTCTTTATAGTAATATATTAGTGTTAGATACAAAAAATGGATTACATTATTCATGGAGATGGTAATTCATACGTATGGATGAAATTTGTTTCCATTTTTTTAAAGGATGGAATGAATGAAAAATTAATATTAACTAATATTTAAATAACTTTTATCATTTCATAAATATCATGTTTATTAATCAAATAAGGCTATAAGGACCCAGCCTAAAAACATTACATAATCATGAATTAAATGAATAATTCACATTAAGGATATTTTCAGGAATATAGTTTTAGATAATTAGGCCATAACTATTACATTTCATTAATAATATACAAAGTAGAAACTTCTACTCAATTTCCCTTTTTTCAAAAAACAATAACTATTTAAAAACAGAGTCATGTCTAGTTCCATGTTTAAGGCATCATGACTTTTCCTTGATCCCATCCTTGAATCTATTCCACATTATGTCTTGTGAAAAACATTTCAAAAACTTGGGATGAGCATAAAAAGCTCAGTAAGGGGTACACAAAGAAAGAAAACTGTTAGTTTTTCAAAAAAACAAGTAAACCATGAATAATTTACAATAAGTAATAATTTTTACGTTTAAGATGTAATAAATACTCTTCACTGAATGAAAGATCACTACATACCCTTTTGTAACCACAACATTTCCATAAAACCATATAAAGAACAAATAACATATAAAGGTAACTTGGGACATAAACATACATAAATGAAATAACCATAGGGTCGACTTCCACAAATATCACTAAATGGAATATCCATACCACCAACTTCAATACCTAATGCATTGGAGGTTATAACGTAACCACCCGTCCGAGTATATCATGGCACCAACCGTTATTTGGTTTATCACGCAACCACCCGTCAAATGTCCAAGTACCATTATAAAATCATATCACATAAACAACTATAAAGGAAAGAAAACATTTCATCATTTCAATCACAATATATCACTTAAATATATTGACATAAAAAACCCATTCTCAAAACCATTTTCAATACCAAAATATATAAAAGATTATATTGTATTTATTTTCCATAAAAAACATTAAGGATAGTTATGGAAGCCAAAGAACAAATAATACTCGCAGCCGTGGAATGGTTGTCGTCACAAATTACATTAAAAGAAACATTCCATTTTATTGTTTAGTAAAACACTTCATAGAAAAATATTCCCTTTGAAAAATCAAGGGTGTTTATACATCGTATAAACAAAGTTTGTTTATTAAAAAAAATATGTCTAAATTAAAAGAGATTGAGACGAAGTCCCTTTCCTCATGTCCGGATTGACTCCGTCATTCTTTAATCTCCTGAATAATAAACTAAAGTTAATTTCTAATTTCTTATGAAACTTTTTCAAATTTAATATTCATTTTATATCACTTGTTACAAAGTTATAAATATTATATAATCATTCAAATTAATAATGGTCGTTTTGTCGATATTTGATACTTGAGTACAAAATGACACATTATATTTAAAATTTGTTCATGTTGTCAATAGTTCATTATATAAATAATGATATTCATTATTTAGATATCATATATATCATATAAATCCATTATATATATATATATATATATTTATTTATATCAGTACATATCATTTGGAGGTATGTAATTAAATGTACCGTTCATGGAGACGAAAAGACGTACGTACGTATGAATTATACTTTCATTTCTATTTCTTATTTTAATGGAATTAAAATATAACTATAAATAGGTATATTTTAATTCCTATATAATATCATATATAATACCATTAAATCTATCCTTTATATGTCCCACGTATGGAATGAATGAGTCATATAACTTTGAGGGGGCGGTAGTCCGTACATCCTCAAATGAAATTATCGTGTTAACCCATAATGGAAACCATGAAGGTATGCAATAAAAGAAAAAAACAGAAGAATAAAAAGAACATAAACATAATATATATCATATATAAATATAGTTTCACCTTAATCTCCACCATGACAGGTGGCAGGAGATAATCGAACAATCATCATTTCGTGAGGTGTCAGTTTTCCATCCACAAAAATAGTATGTTCTTCACCCATTAGATGGAGGTGTTTGTAAGTGTAGTTAAAGTAATTATCTTAACAACATACTAGTATATTGGGGATACTGGTGTTGTTATAAAATAAAGGAATAAAAATGGTTTAGGGGTTGGAGAAGTAATATAAATGGAAAGAATTTAAGAGAAACTATTGCCTTTGATTTGGGTAACTCCATTTGGTTTGAACCAAAATTGTTTATTGAAGTGCCTTCTTCCTAAGGTAAGGCTTCTATGTAGAAGATAGGGATTTAGGGAGCTTAAATTGGAATAGTGGGGACGATCCAAAAGGCTTGAGAGGTGTGAATAATTGGTTAGAAATGGACTCCTTTTATAAGGGGGAGGAGAGTTTATTTAGGAAACTGTGAAAATATTACTTTATTATATAATGATATTCGGTTTCTAAAGGTCAAAAAATCATTAAAGTCAAATATACGATGACTCATAGTAGAAATAATATCATACAATAGGAATTGGACAGGTTTTGTATAATATTTAAATCATTATAATCTTATTTATTTAAATGATTTATTAATGAGGTAAATACGACATCATTATTATGTCATAATTAATTTTATTTATTCAATGTATAAAAATTATAAAAAAAATACTATGATGTATGAAATATCTTTATATTTCTAAATAATAATTATAGTCTATAATATTACTTATATAACCCAACGTAAAAATTTATTTACTAAAAGATTGTTGTTTATGTCATTTTTTTCTTTACTTTAAATTAATTAATCTAAAGTGTCTTTATCATTACAAGTAGCTCCATGGGGTCCCAAAATCAACCCAAGGATTACCATGGTCTGCAATTACTCATCCAATATGGTTAGGCTAAGTGTTAAGGTAATTTTAAATTATTATAATATTTTTTACCTTGAATTACCCTATTTACCTTTAACCGCGGTAAATAAAAGTCAAAATTTCTATTCACCAATTTTTTTTCATCTTATTGAACCAAATTTTTCTTAATAATAACAAAAATATATGTAAAATTTTAAAAAAACAATTCAAAGAAGTGGTAAAATTTCATTTAAATGAAAAAGTCAGTTTTTTAACTACTACTAAGTGGTTTCACTATTCATCAAAAATTGATGTTTTTGAGAAAAATACCAAAAATTCAGCCTAAGATATATTAGATATTCCAAATTATAAATTGACGTCTATTTTACCAAATTATTAACATTGTAGATGCATTAATTATTTTAAAATTAATTCCCATTGTTAAAACCAATAGCCTGTTTTTAAGAAAGAATAACTATCAAAAGATTAACACTTGTTTATGTCCAAATTCAAAGTGAAATTAATTCCAATGACCAAAATTGTATTAAATGGTAAAAATATATTCTAGATTAAATTAGAATCCTATTTAAATAATAATATAACCATATAAATAAATTAAATTAAAATAGGGTTTTGAATTAAAATACAATATTTTTCACTATTAATTAAAAATGAACTTTTTCGGAAAAATTCCATAAAATTTACACAAAGTAAATTTTTACATCCCCATTATAAAGAAGGATTTTATTTATTAAAATTGAATGTATTAAAGTGACCAAAACTATATTTAAATAGGCTTATCCATTAAGATGTGGTAAATCGACCTTTTAATGTAAATTATGCTTAAACTTAGATTTATTCACTTTTAAGCCTCTAAGTTTTATTGGATAAAAGTAAATACATTTATAAAAAATGTATAATCATTTTGTAGTTATTTTTGTTCATTCTCGGCAATAAAATTTCGATGAGTTAACTTCCATTTAAAATAATAACATTATATTATTAGTGTGCAATGTAATATTTCAAAGAAACCTGTTGTTGCGTATCGAGTATGCTGTCAAACATAGAAACTCTTTTAATGTAAAATTAATATTTAATTCGCTAATATTAATAAGTATGAAAATCTATGATTATTTATTTACCTTTGATGTTACATCCTTCCCACCTTTTGAAAATCGTGTCCTCACAATTTTTATTCACCTGTCAAATTAAGTGGGGGTATTTATCCCTCGTAGCATTTTCAGATTTCCACGTTGACTTTTCAATCATAAGGCTTTTCCATAAAACCCTTTCCTAGTGAATTACTTTATTCCGTAAAACCTGCTCTCCATGGTCAAGAATCTGGACTACTTGTTATACATAAGAGAGATTATATTCCAACTGAACTACCTATGGAATCAAAACATGATATGGATCTAGAATATATTTTCCCAAAATTGAAACATTAAAAAAAATTTGTACATTGGATAAAAATGGAGGTAGCGCCACTCTGTAGGAAAATGATCCAACTTTCTCTATGATTTCATAATGTCCAATGAACCTTGAACTCAATTTTCCCTTATTACAAAAACACATAACACTTTTTCATTGAGAAACAATGAGAAAGACATGATCACCTGCCTCAAAATAAATATTCTTCCCCCACTTATCCGCATAACTTTTCTTTCTACTATGAGCTATTCTCATGTGCTCTTTAATCAATTGAAATTTCTTTGCCATCTCTTCTACCAATTCTGGTCCCATCAGATTCCTTTCAACTACTTTATCCCAAAAGGATGGAGTTCGATAATGCTTTCCATATAATGCCTCAAATAGAGCCATATGTATACTGGAATGTAAACTGTTATTATAAGAAAATTCATCCAAAGAAATATGTTGGTCCCAACTTCCTGGGAAATCCAGTGAACAAGCATGTAGAATATCCTCCAAGGTATGAATTGTTCATTCTGACTGTCCATTTGATTGAGGATGAAAAGCTATAATAAAATTTAATTCAGTACCCAATGACTTCTGAAGGACTTTCTTAAAGTTAGAAGTAAACTTGGGATCAGAATCCGATACAACGTAGAGGGGAACTCCATGCAACCTGACTGTCACTTTAAAAACAACTGTGCAAGTTGATCTAGAGGCAATGTATCTCGAATAGGAATAAAATGAGCTTATTTTGTCAATCGATCAACTAAAACTCGGATTTCCTTATTACCTCAAGATGTATTTGGTAATCCCACAATAATGTCCATGGATACTTTTTCCCATTTCTACTCTGGCACTGGTATAGATTGAAGAATCCATTTTTTAACTACTACTCTACTTTAATTAGCTGACAAGTCGAACACTTCACAACAAAATTATAAATATCTCTTTTCATTCCATCCCACCCGAAATAATCCCGAAGATCTCTGTACATATTAGTACTACCCGAAATAATTAAAAACCGAGAACTGTGAGATTCACATAACAACACCTTCATTTACTGTGAATCACGAGGCACCCATAATCTTTTTACAAACCTCAAAACACAATCATTATTAATGATAGAATCAGGAAACTTACCCTTCTGAACCAACTCGACCTTTTTTTGAACCTCATTATCTTGTTTCTACGCTTTCATTATTCTTCTGATGGAAATGATTTCACTGACACTTGAAACAGAACAGAAGAATTTCCTGCACCAACAAATTATATGCCAAATTTCATCAAATCAAAAACCAAAGGATCTCGTTCCAAACATAGCATGGTTAATGAGACATTAATTTTTCGAATCATAGAATCAACCACTTTATTTGCTTTTCCCGGATGGAAATGGATCGTTCAATCATAATCCTTGATTAATTCCAGCCATCTCCTCTGTCTCATGATCAATTATTTCTAAGTGAATATATAATTTAAACTTTTGTGGTCAGTATATATTTAACATTTTACTCCATACAAATGATGCCTCAAAATTTTTAAATAAAAAACAATAGTAGAAAATTCCAAATCAATTGTAGGGTAGTTTAACTCCTGAGGTTTCAACTGACGTGAAGCATAAGAAATTACATGATCATTTTTCATAAGGAAACATACATGCCCTTTCAATGATGCATCAATCTAAATAACAAACTCACTATTTATGGAAGACAGTGCCAAAAATGGAGGATTCACCAATCATATTTTCAATTCCAGAAAATAATCATCACATTCTTTTGTCCATATGAACTAAACACCATTTCGAGTTAACATAGTCATTAGACTAGATAACCATGAAAAGGATTCAACAAACCTTTGGAAATAACCTACCAAACCACGAAAACTATGGATCTCAGTTATATTTGTAGGTCTAGGCCATTCTTTGACAACATTTGTTTTAAGAGGATCAACAGTTATGCAATGTTTTTAAATAATGTGACCTAGGAATGAAATCTGTTGTATCCAATACTCACTCTTACTAAATTTCCCATACGGTTTCTTTTTTTAAGGTTTCAAGATGACCCTTAAATAACATTCATGCTATTATTTACTTTTAGAATAAACCAAAATATCTTCGATGAAGACAACCAAAAACTTATCCAAGAACTCACGAAAAATCCTATTCATAAGATCCATGAATACAACATGTGCATTGTTTAAACCAAAAGGCATAACTACAAATTCATAATGTCCATATCTAGTACAAAACAAATTATTCAGAATTTCTTCTTCCTTTACTTTCATATGATGGTACCATGATCTCAAGTCAATCTTCGAAATATATTGAGCTCCCTAGAGATGATCAAAAAAATCATCGATATGAGGCAAAGGACACTTGTTCTTAACAGTGATCTTATTAAATGATCTATAATCAACGAAAAGTATCATTGAACCAACTATTTTTTAACAAACAAGACAGGATCACCCTTTGGTGATGTTCTAGGTCGAATGAAACCATTATCTAATAACTCCTGCAATTGCTTCTTTAACTCTAAAAGTTCAATTTCAGACACTCGATAAGGGGGTTTTCAATTTGTTTTAACATCAGGAACTAAGTCAATAGTATATTTAACTTCATGATTTGGTATAATACTAGAAAACTCATCAGGAAAAACATCAAGATACTCATTCACCACTGGCAAAACATTAATCTGAATAGTTCCATTATTTTTAACAATATGTGCAAGGTAATATTCATTTCCATATTTTACTAGTTTCTTAGCTTCCTGATATGTTATCAAAATCTAGGGTTCATTCTTGTACAAAAATTGTAAATATTTCTGAAATGAAACCAATTTAGCTCTGCATTCAATTCTAGTATGATAAACAGACAACCAATCCATGCCCAAAATAACATCAAACTCTACTAGAGGCAAAACAACAAGTTTTGCAGGTAGATTCTTCCCGCATACAAGGATAGAAAGGTTATTATGTTTTCTTTTTGTCTCAAAATTTCCTCCTGCTGTTTTTACCATAAGTTACATATTCATATCTCGATATGGAATTCCCAATTTATTAGAAAAATTATTAGAAATGAAAGAGTGTATAGACCTTGAATCAAACAACACATTGGCATAATCTGAACAAATAAACAGTGTACCTGATACTAAATCATTTGATGGCACAACATCTGTTGAAGTAGTTGCAAAGGATTTTATCACCCCTCTCTGCTTTAGTATGGGTTCTTTCACTTAGTTGAGTTCTTTTCTGGACACTCATTTCCATAATGACCCATTTAATTACAGTTAAAACATCTTAATGATGGATTTTCATTGCCTGCTTGGTCATCTTCCTTGCAGTTATAAGCAATATGACCAGACCTACCACACTAGAAGCAATTTCCAGACTTTGATAAACATTCTCCATGATGATTTTTACCACACTTCTTACATGTTGGATATTTAATTTTCTTACCTCCAGGATTCTTTGATGAATTCGTTCCCTTTTCCTACAAACTGGACCCCTTATTCAGTTGTTTGTCAATGAACACCTGATCATCAGCAAACTCCATTTCCACCTTCTCCACACATCGAACAAGTTTTTCATAACTTTTGAACTCAATGAGAGGATAATTCTCTTCGATATCATGTAATCAGTCTTGAGTAAAATCATTTTATCTTACTATCAAGACCTTGGATGAAATTTGGATCATACCTTGCAAGTAGAGTGAATTTTTCATCATAACGAGCCATTGAGTCATCCTCATGCCTTAATTCCAGGAATTGTTTTTCGACCCTAAGATGAACCACCTTAAGAAAATATTTCTCACGAAATATACATGATAATTCATCCCAATCAAGAGAATAAATATCATCATTATCCCTGATATTTTTCACCATCGGCCACCAATGATCAGCTTCACCATCAAAACGGTAAACAACAAGACTAACCTTTTGATGTTCTGAACACCCCATGACATTAAAAAAAATTCCAGTACATTAATCCACCCTTCTGCCATCACCAGGTCAGATGATCCTATGAATTATGGGGGATGTTGCCTCACGAAATGCCCTACTACTGACATGTATCTCTATGGTTGATCTGGATGATCTCATGTATGGATACCACCACCATTTATAGCATGATTCAACTATTCCATCACTACAACAAACAATTTAGTTCCTATTCTGAGCATCTCAGGTTTCTGATTTGGAAGGTTGTCTTCGTCCTGATGTCATCCCAACATAGCTGCCATGTTTCCTATGAGGAATACCAATTTGAACAAAGAAATATATTAGGCAAAGCAACCTAGAAATCTGTAAAGGCTATATCATTTCAATATATCCATAAATTAATTTATGGACATTTATTTAACAATACCATAACTCCTAAAGTTGTCTAAACCGACCTCTGATACCAACTATAAGGACCCAGCCATAAAACATTACATAATCATGAATTAAATGAATAATTCACATTAAGGATCTTTTTAGGTTTAGAGTTTTAGAGATTAGGGCATAAATAATACAATTCATTAAAAAAAATATACAAATTACACACTTCTACTTAGTTACCCTTTTTCACAAAAAAAGAACTCTTGAAAAAAGAGAGTCATGTCTAGATCTGTGTTTAAGATAGAATGACTTTTCCTTGATCTCATCCTTGACCCTATTCCAAATTATGTCATGTGAAAAGCATTTCAAAAACATGGTATGAGCATAAAAATCTCAGTAAGGGATACACAAAGAAGTAAAACTGTTAGTTTATTAAAACATCTAGTAAACCATGAATACTTTAACATAAGTAATAGTTTTCACCTTTATGAAGTAGTAAATACTCGTCACTGAATAAAAGATCACTACTTAGTCTTTTTTAAACTAAAAATTTCCATAAATCCCATATAAAGAACACATAAAATATAAAGGTAACTTGGGACATAAACATACATAAATGGAATAACCTAACGTTTGACTTTCACACATATAACTAAATAGAATAGCCATACAGATGACTTCCATAACCAATTCATTGGAGGTTATAATGTAACCACCCATTCTGGTTTATCATCGCACCACCCGTCATTTAGATTATCACGTAACCACCTGTCAAATGTCCAGGTACCATTATAAAATTATAAAACATAAAACAAATATAAGGGAAAGAAAAAATTTCCACATTTCAATCACAATATATCACTTAAAGATATTGACATAAAAAATCTATTATCAAAACAATTTTCAATACCAAAATACATAAAATAGTATATGGTATTTATTTCCCTTAAAAACATTACATCTTGTTAAGGAAGCTGAAGTACAAATAATACTCGTCGTGGCGGAAAGGTCATTGGCACCGATTAAATTAAAAGAAACATTACTTTTTATCGTTTAGTAAAATGCATTGTAGAAAACTATTCCCTTTGAAATTTCAAGGGTGTTTATACAGCATAAAAAAGAATGTCGTGTATTGAAACAAAATATGCCTCAATAAAAGGAGATTGAGTTGAAGTCCCTTACCTCATGTCCGACTTGACTCGATTGTTTCCATAATCTACTTAATACTAAACAAAAGTTAATTTCTACTTGCTTAAGGACATTTTTAATGTTTATTATTCCTTTTATATAACTTATTACCATGTTATAAACATTATTTAATCATTCATGTTAATAATGCTTGCTTGGTCGATATTTGGTACTTCAGTAAAAAATGAACACCTTATATTTACAAGTTTTCCATGTTGTCAATAGTCCATTATATCCAGAATGATATTCTTTATTTAGATATCATATATATCATATATATATAGTATATATATATATTTATATTTATAAAAATATATATCATTTGGAGGTAAGAAATTAAATTCACCGTTCATGGAGACGATAAGCATTACGAAATGTATAAATGCTACTTTCATTTATATTTATTATTTAAATGGAATTAAAATATAATGATACATTGGTATATTATAATTCCAGTATAATATCATATATAATACAATTAACTCTATCCTTTATATTTCCCATGTATGTCATAAACGAGTCTTATCAATTTGAGGGGGAGGTAGTCCGCACTTCCTCAAATGAAATTATCACATTTATCCATAATGGAAACCGTAAAGGCATGCTATAAAAGAAAAATACAGAAGCATAAAAAAACATAAACATAATATATATCATATATAAATATATTTTAATCTTAAAAAAACATAAACATTAGATGGAGTTGTGTGTAATTGTAGTTAAAATCCTTCTCATAAAACATCCTAGTATATTGAGGATACTGATGTAGTTATTAAATAAGGGAATAAAAATAGTATAGTGGTTGGAGAGAAAAAGAAAAGAAGTTAAGAGAAAATGTTAACTTTAATTTGGGTAACTCCTTTTGGTATGAACCAAAATGGTTTTTTGAATTTCCTTCTAACTAAGGTAAGGCTTATAAATGGAAGAGAGGGATGTAGGGAGCTTAATTGGACAGAGGTTGGATGAGCCAAAAGTCTTGAGAGGTGTGAGGAATTGGCTAGAAATGGTCTTTTTTTATAAGGGAGAGGAGGGGCTCTCTAGGAATGTGTGAAAATATTATTTTATTATATAATGATATTCAGTTTCAAAGGTACAAAAATAATAAAATTCAAAAATAAGACGACTAAGAGTCAAAATAATATCATACAATATGAATTGGATAGGTTTTGGATAATATTTTAATCATTATAATCTTATTTCTTTAAATCATTTATTAATAGGGTTAATACTGTATCATTATTGTGTCATTAATTATTTAATTTATTCGATGCATGAAAATTATAAAAAAATACTTTGATGTAGGAAATATTTTTAGCTTTATAAATAATATTTATAGTATAAAATATGACATACATAACATCATGTAAAAATAATTTACGGAACAATTTTGGTTTATGTCATTTTTGTCTTTACATTAAATTAGTTAATTTAATGTGTCATTATCATTAATAAGTGGATCCATGGAGTCCCAAAATCAACCCAAGGATTCCCATGGTCGGATATTATTCATCGAATAAGGTTAGAAAATGTTTTACGGTAATTTTGAATTATTATAATATTCTTTTCACCTTGAATTACATATTTTCCTTTAACCACGGTAAATAAAATTCAAAAGTTACTATTCACCGAAAATTATTTTCATCTTATTGAACCACATTTTACTTCATAATAAAAACAATATATTACTGATTTTTAAAATTCAATTCACAAAAGTGGTAAAATTTCATTTAAATGAAGAAGTTAGTTTTTTTAACTACTACTATGTGGTTTCAATATTCATCAAAAATTAAATTTTTCAGAAAAATACCAAAAATTCATCCTAAGATATATTTGATACTGTGAAATCAAAAATTATGTCTATTTTACCAAATTATAAACATATAAGTTTAATTAATTAATTTAAAATTAATTCTCGTTGTTAAAACAAATAACGTCTTTTTAAGAAACAATAACTATCAAAAGATTGACAGTTGTTTATGTCCAAATTAAATGTGAAATTAGTTCCAATGACCAACATTGGAATAACTGGTAAAAATATATTCTAATTACACTTAAAACCCAATAATAAAGATAATCTAACCATATAAATAAATTATATTAAAATGCAGTTTTGAATTAACATCCCATTTTTTCACTATTCATTAAAAAATGACCTTTATCGGAAAAATTCCAAAAAATTTCTAAAAGTAAATTTTTATGTCACCATTCTAAAGAAGGGTTTTATTTGGTCAAATATAATGTATTAAAGTGACCAAAACTATATTTAAATAGGGCTCTCCATTAAAATGTGGTAAATCGGCCTTTTAATATAAATTATGCTTAAAATTAGATTCATTCACATTTTAAGCCTCTAAATTTTTTTGGATAAAATTAAATACATTTAAAAACATGTATAATCATATTTTAGTTAGTTTTGTTCATTCCTACCAATATAATGTCAAGGATTTAAATTCCATTTAATATAATAATATTATATTGTTAGTGTGCAACATAAGATTTCAATGAAACATGTTGTTGCGTATCAGGTACGCAATCGAACATAGAAACCATTTTAAAGTAAAATTTATATCTAATTCACATATTTTAATAAGTATGAAAATCTTTTTTTTATTTACATGGGATGTTACATCCTTCCCCCCCTTTGGAAATTGTGTCCTCGCAATTTTAATTCACTTATCAAAATAAGTGGGGTATTTATCCCTCATAGCATTTTCAGATTCCCATGTTCCCTCTTCCATCATATGGGTTTTCAACAAAACCTTCACCCAGTGAATTACTTTATTCTGCAAAACATGCTCTCTATGGTCAAGAATTTGGACTGGTTGTTCTTCATAAGATAGATTTTCTTCCAAATGAACTACCTCTGGACTCAAAACATGAGATGGATCTGGGATATACTATCTCAACATCGAAACATGAAAAACATTGTGTACTTGGGATAAACATGGAGGTAAATCCACTCTCTATGGAACTGATCCAACTTTTTCTAGGATTTGATAAGGTCTAATGAATCTCGGACTCTACTTTCCCTTCTTTCCAAAACACATCACAATTTTCCATGGAGAAACATAGAGAAATACATGATCACCTATCTCAAAAGAAATATCCTTCCTATAGTTAGACATATAACTTTTTTGTCTGCTCTGAGCTGTTCTCATGTGCATCCAAATCAACTAAACTTTCTCTGCCTTCACTTCTACCAATTCTAGTTCCATCAGCTTCCTTTCACATACTTCATCCAAAAAGGTAGAGTTCAACAATGCTTTCCATATAATGCCTCAAATGGATCCATATGTATACTGGAATGGAAACTGTTATTTTAAGAAAAATCAACCAAAGAAGGATGTTGGTCCCACTTTCTGTGGTATTCTAGTGGTCAAGCATGTAGCAAATCCTCCAAGGTCTGAATGGTTCGTTCTGACTGCCCATCTGATTGAGGATGAAAGACTCTACTAAAAATTAATTCTGTACCCAACGACTTCTATAGGCCTTTCCAAAAGATAGAAGTAAACCTGAGATTATGATCAGATACAATGGATAGGGGAACTCCATGAAACCTTATTATCTCTTTAACATACAACCGTTCAATTTGATATACACACAAAGTATCTCTAATTGGATGAAAATGAGCAGATTTACTCAATCGATCAAATATAACCCAGATTTCATTATTACCAAGAGATGTATTCGGTAATCCCAAAAGAATGTCCATTGATATATTTTTCCATTTCCACTCTGGAACCTGTAATGAATGAAGAATACCTTTTGGTAACTACCGCTCTTCTCTAACCTACTGATAAGTCAAACACTTCTAAATGAAATCAGCTATATCTCTTTTCATTCCATCCCACTAGTAATACTTCCAAAGGTCTCTGTACATCTTAGTACTATAACGATGAACTAAAAACAGAGAAATATGATCTTCACATGACAACTCATTCTTCAATTGTGAATCACAAGGAACAAATAATATCTTCCCAAACCTCAAAACACAATCATTATCAATGTTAAAATCAGGAAACTTACGCTTCTGAATGATCTCTACATTTTTCTGAAACTCACTGTCTTCTTTCTACGCTTGCTTTATTTTGTCTAATAGAAATTATTTCATAGACACACAAAACAAAAAAGGTTAATTTCTTGAACCAACAACTTATTTTCCAAATTTCGTCAAATCAAAAACCAAAGGATCCTGTTCTAAACGTAGCATGGTTAATGAGACATTACATTTTGAATCAAAGCATCGTTCCCTTTATTTGCTTTTCCCGGATGGTAATGGATCCTGCAATCATAATCCTTGATTAATTCCAGCCATTTCCTCTATCTCATGTTCAATTCATTCTGAGTGAATATATACTTTAAACTTATTTGGTTAGTATATATTTCACATTATACTCCATACAAATGATGCCTCTAAATTTTTAAAGCAAAAAAAATAACATCTAATTCCAAATATAGTGTAGGGTAATTTAACTCATAAGTTTTCAACTGATGTGAAGCGTAAGGAATTACCTTATCATTCTACATAAGTACACAACCAAGTCCTTTCTATGAAGCATCACTATAAATATGATACTCACAATTTCTGGATGGCAGTGCCAAAACTGGAGCATTCACCAATCTTCTATTCAAATCCTAAAAACAATCATCACATTCTTTTGTCCAGATGAACTTGACACCTTTTCTAGTTAACTTAGTCATTGGAATAGATAACGTGAAATTTTTTCAACAAACCTCCAGTAATAAACCTCCAAAAAAAGAAAACTATGAATCTCGGTTATATTTCTGGGTCTTTCCCATTCTTCAACAACTTTGGTTTTAGCAGAATCAACTGTTATGCCATTTTTTTGAAAAATGTGACCATAAAAAGAAATTTGTTGTTACCAAAACTAACACTTACTGAATTTCCAATACATTTTATATTATTTTAAGATTTTCATGATAACCATTAAATGACTTTCATGCCCCTCTTTCCTTTTAGAATAAACAAAAATATAATCAATGAACACTACCCAAATGTTATCCAAGAACTCACGGAAAACTCTATTCATAAGATCCATGAATACAGAAGGTACATTGGTTAAAACAAAAGGCATAACTAAAAATTCATAATGGCCACATCTAGTATGAAACGTGGTCTTTAGAATGTCTGCTTTCTATACTTTCATCTGATGGTACCCCGAACTCAAGTCAATCTTCGAAAAATACTGAGCTCCCTGGAGCAGATCAAACAAATAATCAGTATGAGGAAAAGGATACATGATCTTAATAGTGATGTTATTAAATTCTCTATAATCAATGAAAAGTCTCATTGAACCATCTTTCTTTCTAACAAACAATACAATAAAACCCCATGGTGATGTGCTAGGTCAAATAAAACCTTTATCTAATAACTCCAGAAATTGCTTATTTAACTCTAAAAGATCAAAATGAGCAATTTGATAAGGGGGTTTTGAAATTTACATAGCATCAGTAAATAAGTCTACAGAAAATTCAATTTCCCGATCTGGTATAATACCAGACAACTCATCAGGAAAAACATCTCGATACTCATTTTACACCGACACATCATTAATTTGAACAGTTCCATTATTTTCAACAATATGAGAAAGGTAACATTTATTTCCATCTTTTACTAGTTTCTATGATTCTTGATATGTTATCAAAATCAAAGTTTCATTATTGTATAAAAAATGTAAATATTTCTGAAATGAAACCCCTTTAGCTTTGCAGTCAATATTAGCATTATAAACAGATAGCCAATCAACGCCCAAAATAACATCAAACTCTTCTAGATGAAATACAATATGGTTTGCTGGTAGATTCTTCCCGAACACAAGGATCTAAAGGTTATTATTTTTTCTTTTTGTATCAACATTTCCTCCAGGTGTTTTTAACATAAGATCCATATTCATATATTCTGATGGAATTGCCAATTTATTAGAAAACTTCTCAGAAATGATTGAGTGTGTAGACCCTGAATCAAACAACACATTGGAATAATCTGAACAAATAAACAGTATACCTGATACTACTTTTTATGATGGACCAACATCTACTGAAGTGGTTGAAAAGGATTTAACCACCCATTTCTTCTTATAGTATGGATTCTTTCCCTCATTTGATTTCTTCTCTGGACACTCATTTTCATAATGACCCATTTCATTACACATAAAATATCTTACCGATGACTTTTCATTTCCTTCTTGATCATCTTTATTACAGATACAGGAAATATGACCAGACTTACCAAACCAGACGCACTTTTAGTATTTGATAAACATTCTCCATGATGATTTTTACCACACTTCTCAAAATTTGGTATTTAAAATTTATACCTCCAGGCTTCTTTGATGAATTCTTTCCCTTTTCCTACAAACTGGACCCCTTATTCTATTATTTTTCAATGAACACTTGATCATCAGCAAACTCTATTTTTACCTTCTCCGTACATCAAAAAAGATTTTCTTAACTTTTAAACTCACGAGAGGATAATTCTCTTCAATATCATGGCTTCAGTACTGAGTAAAATCAATTTATCTTACTACCAAGATCTTGGATGAAATTTGGAGCATACCTTGCCAGTTGAGAGAATTTTTCTTCATAAGCATCCACTGAGTCATCCTCCTTCCTTAATTCCAGGAAATGTTTTTCCATCCTAAGAAGAACAACCTTAGGAAAACATTTCTCAAGAAATATACCTTTGAATTCATCCCAATCAAGAGAATAAATCTCCTCACTATCCCTAATATTTTTCCCCATCTACCTCTACTAAATAGATTCACCTTCAAATTGGTAAACAAAAAGGCTAACCTTTTGATGTTCTGAACTCCCATGACATAAAATTTTTTATCCAGAGCTTTAATCCACCCTTCTGATAGAATTGGGTCAGATGATCCTCTAAATGATTGGGGACGTTGCCTCATGAAATTCTCTACTACTGACATGTTCTTCTGTGGTTGATCTGGCTGATCTCTTACATGGATACCACCACTATTTATAGCCTGAGTTTACTATGCCATCACTGAAACATTACCCAATGGATCAGAGAGATATATCAGACTAACAAATCATATAATCTCTATGAGGCTCACCAATCATTATATGTATTCTACATATACCATAAATGAATATAAAACTTGTAATTTTTCATTTTCCGCAATATTCTATAAAAAAACCATTTTTTCAAGAACGACGTGATTTGACAAAGGAAATGAAATGGATTTCATGATATTAACTTTAAAAATATTATTTTATCGTATCATGATAGTGAATATGATTATTATCATATGATCATATTCCAAATGAATATTTGGAATCCTTAAATGACGTTGAAATAGTTGAAAATATGATTAAAATATCATATAAAAATCTTATAATGCATTGGAAAAATACCTTTTCATTTTGATCATATTTTCTTAGTTTCTTCAAAATATTGTTAAAATTATTTCAATTTAAAATAATCATTCAGATTTTAAATTAAGCTATAAATCATTAATATTTATGATGGTGCGAAAATACAGCTATGATGTATATACTAAAAAACATTCCAATCATGGTATGGTAAGAAAAGTGAAAATGTGTCATAAAAATATTATTTATAGTTTTTTAGAAACCCATTGATGAAAAGTAAAATGAAGTTAAAATTTATTTTTATACAATCATTTATTAAAATAAAATACATTCATAATCAAAATTTTCAAAAAAACCAGGATACATTAGAAAACAATTTAATTAAAGAATAGAAGAAATAATGTTTTTTTCATAAGATGTTATTTTAATTAACCTGAGTACCAAAGAGCTTAAATTTTATGGAAATAATTTAAAACTAATAAATAAATATATTATAATAATATATAAGTGTTAAATTGAATTAATATGAAAAAAATTCCTATACTAAAATATTGACATGAACAATCATAAAAATAAATGAGATTTTAATTAAAATCTTTATTGCCTTGGTAACTTTAAAATCAAAAGTAAATAAAATCCAAAATATGATATGGATCTATAAAGCCAATTAATTAATATATGTAATATTTCATAATTTAATCATGGTATAGTAATTATCCAACAAAATTATATCATGGTGGTTGATGTGAAACGTATTTCATGAAAATGAAATTGAAATAAAGATATTCCTTGAAAATATCATAAAATGTGAGTGATAACTAATTAATGAATTGATTATGTGAACATATGAAAATCCACATAAATAATGTCAAAGTATAGTACAAAATAATTTTTTTAATGATATTGACATAATGAAGGCATAACAAACTCAATGATGAAGTGTTATAACATTATGAACTTAAATTAAGTTACCATACCCCTCATTATGAGTACCGAATTAGTACATAAGTTCATTAACTGAATTATAATAAAAATATATTGATCATATACTTTCTTATGAAACATTTCTAGTTCAATTACCTTCTCATTGAACCGTTTTTGGAATTACATATTTTATTACTTTATTGGTTACATGCACATTCAATATTTTGAGGACGTTCAGTTCATAAGTAAACAATAAATTCCATAGGATGATTATAGTCAAATTGTTCAATGTTACAAAATAATTTTAAAATTAATAATTAAATAATTATCAGTTTTTTATATTAAATAACATATTAAAACCATCCCTGATGGGAATAAATGAAAAAAATAATCTCATCACTTTGGGCATGTCGTATTCCATAAGTATGTACGAATGAAATTATCATTTTTTAATGAAAGGAAGTTTAAGAAAATTGTTGAAATATTATATTTATAGAATTATTCATAAGTCATTACATTTATATATATTCAAAAAATTAATTATTATAAATATCCATTAGATTTCTTGATAAAAAAAGAAGCACTACACTTCTTAGAGGTGGTACTCTACACGTACTCCAGATTTATAATTTTGTAACCCATTGAAGAAAACGTATGATTAATAAGTTTTTGAAATTTCTATAATTAAATCCCAAGATATGAGAGATACTTATAGTTTTATATTGAAATATTTAATACATCATTTAATGAGGTATAAGATTAAGTAAAATGAAAATGCTTGGTTATGATTATTACCTCCTCTTGGAATAAGTTCCTTTGGATCTCTCCTCAATGATCATAGGGATATAATTTAAAGAAGAAAAAAACATCTAGTATTTTGATTATGAATTTAATATTATGTATTCATAGGTATTTTATGAGATAAGTGGCTCACGAAGATTGAGTAAGGGAGGATAGTTGGTGTACATTTATAAGTGAGTGGAGAGGTACCATTTCAATTATATTACGAATTCAATTAAAATAAATTATTTTCTGTTTTTAGGTGGGTGTAGAATGAAATATTTATAATTAAGTAATGATATTATTTCAAATAATCCGATATTAAAAAATTTATCATGTATGGGTGATTTTTTTATAATGTTATGCCTTAATTTTAACCTCATGTTAACACTTTTCATGCTTATATCAATAGTAATGATTTTACTATTTAAGGGTTAAGAAATAAAAAATAAAAGGAAAGGAGGTCCACAAGTTGATAATTGTTGATATTATAGACCGATTTTAAATAATTTTAATTTTTTTTTTGTAAATTTAAATCATTTAATAATATATAAAAAACATGAAATAAAATTAAATTCATTTTTTAGACAATTAATATAATTCAATTTAAGAAAATAATTAAGAAATATTTTTACTTGAAATATAACAATTAAACACATCAATAATAAATTATATTTTTTAAAAAACATTGAATACTATAAGTTACCCAAAAAATTATACTATCTATGTTCTTAAAATCATTTATATGATTTTTATATTACTTATAAATCAAAATGTTTGTGGGGAAAACACATTTAATGTAATTATTTCATATATAAAAATAAAAAATAAATTAACAACATAAAAAAAATATTTATCTTCAAAATAACCATTTATAACCATTTATAAACTATTTTAACCTTATAAAAACTAATTAATGAGATTAAAATCATGAAAGTGATATTTTGGAATATTATGTTAACAATACTAATATAATGATTTTTATTACGGAACAATTGCACTAGAATACCATTTTTTCAAATATTAGTTGAGGAGATATAATTAAAAATATTTAATTGAAAAAATTAAAATGTTATGATGATTTAAAATACATTTTATAATACTATTGACACTAGATAACCTAATTTACCCTTTATTGTGATGATAAAAAATTACCATGGTTATTATTTTTTATAACTAAAAATAAAATGGAATTATTAACCATATATAGTTAAGATGATTCTAAATATGGAATCTATTTTATAATATTTGATATTTATAGGTGGAAAAAATTAATTTAAAAAAGATATCCGACAAAATATGCATAAAAATGTTTTTTTGAAAAAAATTCGTTTCTAAGTATAAATATTTTTTCACAAAATTAATCCCAAAGCCAATTATAATGACATAAATTATAATAATTTTAATAAGAAGTAACTAATTAACTTTTACAACTATTAAAAAAAATCATTATGTACATAATTCAAATTAAATGATTATTTTATAAGAAATTAATATTTTTAGCTATTCACTGATAAATCAATATTTAAAGAAAATATCACAAAATCTTACTCTAAAATAATTTTTATATTCTTATTTAAAAAATGATAACATTGTAATCAAATAAAATTTCTAAAATTAAAATTAATTAGTTAGAATATTCACTCACCAATATTACAATTTTTTAATGAAAACTTATTTATAATGCTTAAAACGACTATACTAAAAATTGATAACTTGTTGAATAAAAATTAATAGAATAATTTTAATTATAAAAATCATTTATACATATATTTTCATATGTAGATATAAATATCCCTACATAACAATTTTAAATATTAGTTATAACAGTCGCATTTATCTAATTAAATTTTTACAGTATACCACAATTTGATTATAGTTAGGTGTTACACATTGACTAAGCTATCAAGCATACCATTATTTGAATCTAAATTTTCTAGTTATTTAATTATTTATTCCTTGATAAGGATTTATAATCTAGTAAATTTTTGTATATTTTAAGTCACTTAAATATGTAAAGTTATCAGATCATGAAATGTTCTGATGTGAGTGAAATATATAAGAATTACTAGTATGTGTCCCAATTTAATCACTCCCACCAGCTAGATTCAAAACATTAATACAATATTGATGAAGCTGTTTAATCTGAAATTTTCTAAAAAATTCTCATTGATGCTTCATGAAATTATTATTTAGGTTCTCTAATGAAGAATATAGAAAAAATTCAGAATTATAACTTTGATGAGTAGGAAACGAAATTGATAATGTTGACTAATTTTTTAGCACCTTACAACCTTTGTAATTGATAATAATCTTCTTATTATCTAAATTATTGTAGTTACAACATATTCCTGTATAGATAAAATTTATTCCTCCACTTTAATTCATTAAAATATCCCTTTCTACCACATATGGTCTATTGGCTATTTCAATATATTCATTTTCATAGAGTATAATTAGCTTGGATAAAATTAATCCTCACAACCTCTAATGTGAAGATAACTATGTTTTAAAACAATTTTTTATACTCCACCATAGAAAAGATTCATTTCATTGTAATAAATATATCCTTCATTTTTGAGAAATTTAATATTTGAGGATAGAATTTTTTGGTAAACAATCCAATAAATCTATTCCAAGTGAGGCCTTGGATAGATATAGTTTTTACAAAAAAATGACACAATTTTTTTTGTGAGATTTTCCAACTTATAGACTACTAGATCCACATTATTATCTATTGATGTTCCAATGTTATCAAAATATATATTTATATAAGAAAGCAATTCTTCTTTTTGTTCAATTACAGAATATTAGTGAATTATTTGTATATTTAACTTATAAAACTATACAAAACAATACTTTTGTTATGAACCCCCATTTTAATATCATCTATACACGTCCTTAAAAAATTTTAAAATATTTTTTACATGATGTGTATTCACATGTGTTTTAGGTTCAACAAAATTTTTACTATACATTTCAAGATAATTGTATGGAACTCAAACATAAACCTTATTAATAAATATATACATATACATATATAATTATATTTATACATAGTCTCTATATATCCACATACTAAAGGATTAATAATTCTAAAATCATAATAAAAAATTCATCATAAAAAATCCTATAATGAAATCAAAAGACACATGGATAACTTTTCCCTACTGAAATGTCAAGTTTTTAGTGAATGATACTCTACAATTATCTTGTAAAACCTTGATAATTCATTGAGGAAAATATTATTATTCCTAAGAGCACCCAGTTTCATCTATACCTCCATAGTAACTTTTATTATCATTTCACAAAGTTTAGCTATATGTTTTTATAGTATATATATTTCATTTTTGAAAACAACCAATATTATTTCTAACATATTATCTAACAGTGTAACCATACTAATGTAATTTAAAAATCCCACTCCTAACTCCTTATATTGAGAAGAGATAGAGGTTATAAAAACTATATGTCATATAACTTGAACCCTAAAGGATGGTAATAAATTCTAAGTGAATTATAAATCATCTTGGAAAATTTTCCAAAATAAAAAAATACATAACATTAATATGAATGATTAGAAACACTATATAATGCCTATATATAACCAGTTAAATAAAATAGCCCACTTAATAAAAAGATTATATTAGAGTATCATTATAATAAATTGTACATAATCAAACCATAACTCAAAAGAAAACCAATAACAACAGAACCAATTTTTCATCACTCCCAACACCCTACAAAAATTACACCATACTTCTTCCTATATTTTCGATTCCAATGAAATAATATCCAATAGAAAAAAATAATATTTCCTATTTCTTGTATCATGGTAAAAAAGTGTATACAAGAACCATTTTTCATATACTTGCGGTGATTATACAATCAAATAGTAAATTCAAATAATTCACATCCACACAATTGGTAATAGGACAATTTATCACACAATTTTATAAAAAATAAATAGAAATAAAATAATTTATTTTAAATATATTCCTTATTAAAAAATAAGTTAAAATAAAATTATATCTATTTATAAATACCAATCCAATATACAGACATACATAGAGGAATCCAACCATTTAAGTGTCATAACTTATGAGATCACAAACCTATCATCACTATCTACTTCTTCACTAAGACCACTACCACCATGCCTCACTATATCATTCCCCTCATATTTAACAATATTGAACCATAAAATAAAATATAAACACAAACAATCAATTTTTTATATTAATGTCTCACAACTATTCATTTCGTATAACCCTATACTCCCATTTTATATATTTATCATACATGTTTTGAGCGTTGCCCACATCCCCATAATTTAAGCCACAATGAAAAGAAAACAGTCTAAAATGATTTAAAAATGAGTTATTCATTTTAAAATAGGCATAAAAGAAATTTAGATATATAATAATTCATGGTCAAGAGGGATTGGATGGACGAATAGTCCCACAACCTCAAAATAGTAACTGATTTTTAAGGTTCACACAAGGATATAGAATGATATAGCATCCTTTTTCATTCCCTTCAATTGTTTGAAAATAGATCACATTATATCATGAAAAAAACCCATAGATCTTACAAAAGTAAAATATATTTTTAATTTTTCCAATGAGGAATCAATATGCTCAAAATGATAAAGAACGATAGAGTGAAACATGGTTGTAACCTTTGATCCCAAAGATCCAAACTCAATGATTCATCAAAATAGATCTCTATAGGGAATATGGTGGCCAAAATCAATAAGAAGAATTATATAATTTGTGAGATAATATTAGAGTAGAATAAATGTTGTGTTTCATGAAAATTTGTATGAAAAATAAGTGTTTCATATTAAATTAATCCTACCATATTTTTAGGACCCACAGTTTGGAAAACTATGTGTCAATCATGTGAATGGGTAATGACCAATTTTTTGTCACTTGGATACCAAATCGTTTCACCAAAAAACAAGAAAACCGTGATATTTCATAGAATAACTCTTTAGAGTTCACATCGTTAACTGGGGAACCCAAATGTTTTCCCCAAATTTTGATCATAATGTGAACCCTCAATAAACAATACTAATACCCTCCAAATCTATCGAGGAATATATTAAGACCAAACTAAAACATTATATATATAAATATCACAAAAAATAAAAAACTTATCTCAAAATGGAGGTGTGTTATTGTTACACTATTTTTGTGAGGTCATTTTAAGGTAATATTCAATTATTAAATAAATTATTTCCTAAAATATACATCAAATAGACCCTGATAACCATCATCGTAACTCGGGTCAACATATTATAGATTATTATTATTTCCAGAGTAAAATAAAACCATAAAATTATTTAAAGTATCAAATAGTTAGATTTTTTAATTTCATATAACAATCTAAATATTTATTTAACGGTCATATATGAAAGTTACAAAAAAAATTACACCACTAAAATTATTTATTTTTATAGGACATCAAAAATAATAATGTATAAACATGTGATGTTATGAAATGCAGTTTCATTAAAAAATGTTTTATTTTCCTACCATAAAATAATCCCACATATTTAATTTTCTTCCTTTCAATCCTATAAGTAATTATTACTTTATAAACTAGAAAATTATCTTCTCATTGATGTGAAAAATATACTAAGGCCATAAATTTGAACAACGACAACAAATAATAAGAAAAAATGCACCAAACATTATATAGGAACTAATATATTATAGGAAAATGGGATTATATTAAAGAGGCATGACCAAATAATCTTTCTACAGATTTTATTGCCCATCTCAAAATGTATTTTAAAGTTTACCATCTTTAAGAATGTTCATAAAAAAATATAAAATGAACATCAGGGAAAATCACAACTTTTATTTTAAATCAATTTATTTCTAGTGTTGTTCTATAATAAGATAGATTGGACACTTGCACAAAAATCATACTCATAAATACATATCCATTCACTATAATAGAAAAATAATTTATGATAATAAGAATATTACCATTATCAGTATTAAAAATTCATTGAGAATTTTTTTGATAAGAATAGGATGGAAATTTCTCAATTAATTTTTAATGCTAATAAAACCCACTATATACGAATATAGTATTTTATTATAAGAAATAATTTTCATCTACAACAACTTATATATTGGGAAACACCCAAAAACCAAGGACAAATCTAGTGTCCACTAACACACACAACTCGCATGCTAGAGGGTATGAAATGATACTAAATAATGATAATTAATGCACAAAACAATTTTATAGAACAATAATCTATCACATGATAGATACTTACAGAATTCTGCACATGAATATATAGTCTTCTACATGAAGGAAATGACAATTAACAATTTCCATGAACCAAAGAACAATGGTAAAATTATTAGTAATATCTACTTAGAAATAATCTATTAAATATATTTTAATATTGTCCAATCACCATTTTTGTATTAATATATTGCATAATAATTTCAATATTATATTATTTCTATTAAATTTATATTTAAATATTCTATATTTCAGCACCCTAAATCATTCACAAAATCTATAACATTTGATTATTAGTATATCAATATTCTAAAATATTTAACATTAATTAACTAAAAGATTTTAATCATATTTCATTTATTAGTTCCACTTAGACATCAAGAATTGTTTCCAATTTATTAATTCATAATTTAATAACTTATATGACTACATTCACAGAGAAAAATTATTCATAATTCATTGAATATCAACCCAAAATTGATTAGGAAATTAATGAAATCATGGAATGGAACACACTCAAACTTCATTATTTTCCAAGTATAAGATCATCATCTATAACACCTTTTCCCATCATCCACAACATAAATCCATAAAAAAAATTAAGTGTCCATCAAATAATATATCAACATAGATTAAGAATCTCCATGTGACCAACCATTCCATGACAGTATATAAAATATCAAAAATTGTTTTAATATTCGTAACATATATAAATGGAAGGGATTTATAATTTCATAGATCTGGGAATAAAATAAAAATCTAGATTTATTTAAAAATTGAATGTAGGAAAATAGAAGTATACTATTGTACATGACTGGTCACTAATATTTATTATCAAAAATATTATAAATTCATTAACATCATGGTTAATTTGATTAATTATGTGTGTGTTTTCAATAATTATACAACTAAATTATTCCAAAAAGTATTTAGAGAAAATAAAAAATATGTATTCCATTTACTATTCAAATATCTCATATAGATAAAATATATATGAAACTTGAATCAGTCATTTAAAACAAGAAATTTACCTGAGGAGAAAGCCGCTATTTGATACCATTATATTCCTCCATGTTTTACCATCATTAAGTTCCTAAAAAATATTAAATACTAATATTATAATAATAAGAACCTAGCATTGAAAAAATATACAAATTTAAACTAAATTTTTTTTAATATTATGAAGAAAATTATAATACAATGAAAACAATTTTTTATCCCTCTCAATTTATTACTTCATTACTATTATCATATTTATGTTGATCTAAAAATTTTACCCAATTTAAAAATAAATAATCGTAATACCACCATTACATATTTAAAATTATGTTGGATATTTTTTGAGTATCCTACCTTGATATCATTTACACTTGAACATGGAGAGAGGTTGAATGATAGATATTCATAGGGCTAAAAATGGTTGTGGAATCTATATTAGCCAAGAAAAAAGGCAAAGATATATTGAAAATAAAAAAGAAAAATTTTAAAGTGTCAACATGTTCTCCAGGTGTCACTGGTTATCCAAAAAATATAAAAAACATGAAAAAGGAATAGAACAAAGGGGGTTTCCAAAACAATAAAAATATAGATGTGTTAGTCAGAGACTATTCTATGGATTTCAATTTTTGTAATCTCCAATAAATTATCATCTAGTTTTTATATGATATATGGGATTCCATGGTGAATTTTCACATAATAGTTAATCATATATAATACACTGAAAATTATCTAATGATTAATGAATATTTTTTTATTAATGGTTTTTCAATAAAAATTCCATTATTTTGTATATAATAATTCTATGTCGGCCATAATATATGGTCCCAAAATAGGGGAATTTCAAAAACATATGAAATATGATGAATCTTATAGTAGTCATAAATAATAAATATAAATGTTAAGATTGTTAAGGAATATAAAAAAAAGTTGGAAGTTAATTGTTATGCTTGAAGACATATAAATTTGATAAAGTGTATGGTTTCAATATGATACATAATGGTTATCCACATGCTTCAAGAACTATATATGTTACAATATTGATAGTATAAAATTGTTATATGGATGGATCTAGTTTTTGAATTAGAATGGATTACCTATATGTTATAGAAATTCTACTTGTAAATTATCGAATGATATGTTGAAATTTTGATAATTTAACTAGGAGAATGTAAAAATCATTCAAAAGATAAGGCATCTGAAGTATATTTTATGTGTATAAAAATAAGAAAATTCTTAAACAAAAGGGTAATATATGGTGATACATATGATTCAACCCATAATAAAATCCTACATCAATGAAAATGGAATGATAAGAACTCGTTACTTTGGGAAGATAAAGCAATATTTATTGGTTAATTCTAGAAGATAATTCAATATTTAGAGCTCACTTATATAATATAAAGGGGAAGTGTATTTTATATTTACAAAATATATTAAATATTTCCAACACATTCATTTTCCATTTGATAAATTCCTCATAATTAAGGGTCAGTATAATACATTACGGTTGGTGTAAACTTAGCTAAAGATTATTTTTAACTGGCATAACATCTTCCCTCACAATAAGATCACGTATCAACATCCACAGACACCATCAAGACACAAAAATAAATAGTGAGTTTAGGAAAATATGAAACCTTACATTAGATAAAAATCAAATAATTTTCAACCTTGTGACTCAAAACCCAAAATGATAAGGGAAAAAGGAAATGGTGAAATTATAAATCAAACAATTGACGAGATAGTTTCAAATAGTGAAAAAGATACTAATTTCATAAAAAATACATTTTTATAAATTATGAATAAATATTATAAAATAAAAATAATAGTATTATTTAAAAAAATGATCAAACTTATCATCCCAAAAAATTCAATCTTAAAAAAGTCAATATATTGAGCTCTCATATACGAATCATGTTTCCATGTACACTTTTCTAAGACAATGTTTCCACATATAAAAAATTAGAAGGAATAAAAGAATCATGAAACATATTTTCTTGGTGGTTTGATATCTCAATTGGTCACACTACAAACACTACATCATGTTTAATATAAAATTCAATATATACTATGACATGGAGATCATTATGAAGATAAAGATAAAGATTTGATATGCGTTAAACCATATGGATCCGATCCATTTAATGTGGAAATTCTAATCGATATGAAGATTCATAAATTTTATTTAACACCTCAAATGATTTAACAAACCTGAAAAAATGAAACTCCACTATCCAAACATCTATTATACACTATGGTGTAATATCATTAAATACAAATTATCTCTATGGTAATACATTAGATTACTCCTAGGAAAATCATTGGACTTTGGTTGATCATGTACATCCATCATAAAATATTTAATTTTCATAATCTTATCTATTACTCAAAATAGTAATTTTAGTTTCAGAATAATGGACCATCCATCCTCACTCCAACAAAAAAGATATTTGAAATATTGTGAATATTTTACTTTGAATGGGGATGAACCACTAGTAGAGTAATATGTGTTTTTTAAGTAAAACTAAACCATGGTTTGGTACCACATCCAAGACCCTAAAAAAACTAGGACTCATGTGAAAAATAAATCATCCAAAGGCTAGATTGTTATCTCTTACTTAACAACCTCATATGGATGAAATGTTTGGCTGAAGAATAAGTGGGGTCCAAAATCAATTCAGTGGATTTTCATACCTTTCTATGTAAAAAATGTATCATAATCAGATATGGTCATCCTAGAATCCCCAAAGAGAATCACAATCATGACCAAATAATTCCAAATCAAGGAATCTGTTTACCTTAACTCCTAAATCACCAATAAATGAGCCAACATAATCGTGTGGTATATAATAACCAATATATTTTCATATACACCCTTTTTTAATGTTAAATAAGGAAAAAAATCCATAAAAATTTCCTCTCACTTTTACAAAGGGTATATATTAAATAAAGAAAACCCCATAATCCCTGGGTTGTAATAGAAAACTCAATACCGATATAAAAACTCCATGATGAATCACTTTTCCCATGACCAAAAGAGTTGAACACTCAAATCATCATAAATCATTTCCATAGTGAGATGAATTGTAAAATATGTATTTTCAAACTCATAAAGATCCACCCCGTGCATCTCTATGGAAATAAAAATCCTCCCACATAAAAAAACATAATATAAATCATTTATAGATCACTCACCTTGGGCATCACAATAAATAAAATAATCTTGCCAAATTTCATCCAAAAAATACCAAATCTAGTATTCTTCCATCAGTTACACCAAGGATGACAACATGAATATATGGAAGATATGGATTCTATAATAAACTTATTTTATATCATTTTTTATCACTAAAATAACCCCCATAATTAGTCCAACATCCCTATACTCAAGGAAAATATCACCGTGTAACTTACTTCTTGGCATGTTAGATAAAAAATTACCATTTACATGATGTTGATGAAATATAAAAATAATAATCCCAAATGAATTCTATCAGCTATATCTTACTATTTTTATATTTATTTCAAACTCTTATAAACCATGATGAAAAAAATAACTCACAGATAATATTTTACAAAATAAAATACGAGGAAAACACAAATATTGAATGCATTGGATCTTGGGTATTCTATTTATGTTAATAAGTTCATAAATATTATGAGTCATAAGATATTATTTATCTATATTATATAATAAAAAAACCAAAAAAAATTGAGGCTTTATATAATATTTAAATCATAAGTCCAACATAAGGAATGTAAATGACATTTGTATACACTAGATTACCCTTTAAATAATCAAAAGAATCCGGACACTAGTTTTTTTTATGAAATCATGGGCCTTCTTGTTTAATAATATGAGTGGAATCACAATAAATTTGAATTTCTTTATAAAAGTCATATTTCCTATGAGACCAAAAAAAATTATATCTTGAAAACAATTCTATGCGATACCCAAGAAACAATAACAAAAATCATTAAGTGATCATAACAAACTCCCAAATAAGAAAATATATGCCCTAATAGATGACCCTTATGATATTATAAATTAAAATTATCTATATCCTAAATAACATATGGAACTAAAGATCAACCATAATATATCTAAGAATCTTTGAATGATCTTCTTGTGATTTAGAATATAAAATCATATTATCATTGAACACCACACCATACTTGTCCATGAACACATGATATGAATATTTTATAAATACCATGAATTTAGAAGGTGTCTTCATCTCACCGGAGAGCAATACAATGGACTCAAATTCCCTATAATGACACCATTCAAGATTCTTCGGTGTATCTTCATCTTTCACCTACATTTGATTACACCCTAATAATAAAATGTTTTTTGGTAACCTAATAGATCCATTTATCTAATTGTGTTTATCATAAAACCTTTTGAGGGGATAAAGTTTCTTCGATATCAACCTATTTATGAATAGATAATTCCATCATATTTGATGAAATTAATCCAATTTTTTTTAAATAAGATAGGAGCACTACAGGGGTGATATGAAAGGTCAAATAAAAAATCAATGTAGAGGGTATTCAATCATAATATGAATCTTCCATAACTCAGAATTTTCATTCCAAGGATGGGGATAAAGATATAAAAGAGACACATAGTCGTAACTATAAGAAAAACTCAATATTAATAAAAGAGGATAGCTCAGTAACCTTTTTAAATAATACATTATATTATTAATCAAGAACCATAAAGAACGTGAATTGTTGAACATCCAATGAACATAAAACTAGAACCGTTATCATATAAGATGAGGACACAAAATTTCTCTATCGCATCATCTGATCTTACTCTAAAATTCTCAAAACATACTCTCTATCATCATTAAGGAATATATCTAGCCTATTGATGAAATCATCAAAACAAGCACAGAATGAATCATTCCCATTCCAGATATGACATCATTGGGTTAAATATATATACATAAGAAATCAATTAAATACCAATGTTTCTAATGAATATTATCACAATATCTACATCCATAATATGAGCATAATCAACCTACATCTATAATAGACATCACTAATGGAAATAATATCCTATATACCTCATGTCTATAAGAAAGGACTAGAACGAGTGAAACAAATGAGTTCATAGCTTCTAAATAAAAAAAGAATATACCGAGGTAGAATATATATATATTACAACACACATTTTTTAGACCTCATGGAACTCGAAACCTAGGTAGACGAATCTTACCATGTCCTCCTTTATTTATTCTATTTAACTAATTTTTACTACATCCATAACTGCACAAAATTCAATGTCAAGTGTACAAGTGATATGCAAATGTGGTCAATGTCCTGCTCTGTCTCATCACCATAGTACATACCATGATCAACCTACTACTACAGCTATCACTACCTTGATGTATAATTCAACAATGGTTAAACATTAAATATATACATTGAATACTAATGATGGTTGGAATATCAGGTCTTTGATATCCATGACCTATGTATAAAATAATCAAACAATGTATGATTCACCCTTAATGTTCCAAGAATATCCAAATACTATGAAATAATATAATGGTATTTAAGAATCACTCCTTGGTATATGACACTTTAACAAAATAGGAAACTAAGAACCACTACTCGTAGCTTTTCTTATTGGGGAGTTATAATAAAATCCCTCCCATAGAATTCCATCTATATTTAGCATCATGTAAAGTACATATTCTTTCGCAGTCCCTCAATAAATTTCTGAAACTATATTGGGGTGTCCATGAACTAATTATATAGACATAATTCCATCTTTAAATTAAATACACTAGTCTCTTTATCTAATATGTCATATAAAACATAAAATATGAGGTTCTTAAAAATAAAATCAAACACCTTCGTGCTATATATATCTTGGTAGGGAAAAAATATACTACTGATGGACTACATTCATTGTAAAAGAAATAATCATGGTATGATACTGATCATGGAACATATCCCATGAAGCACCCAAATCCTTGGAATCACTACGGTATAAAAAAATCTATGTTGGGATTCTCATAGAAGTATGTTGATAGCCAGCGGAATATTGTGCTCCCTCAAAGTATGAATCAATCCTAAATTCACCTCTATCTCCTTTAAACGATCCTCAGTCTCTTCGTAGGTATCTAATACCTAAAACCTATATGGTATCAGAAAATATCACTCAAATATAATATTTCTCTATTATTTCCCTTATTATAATTTAATTCTTTGACAATATATTTGTGTATCCTTCTATATACCATCTATGTGAACTATATGAGAATAATGACTAGGATATTTACATTAAAAGGAGAAAACACTTGGGACTATCTGATCCCAAAATATATAATTTATAGGATTAAATAATACATATTTATTCAAATTTATATAATGTAAAAAATTCCAATATCTACATAGATAGTCATGATTCATGATCCATTCATAGGTTGTTCCCCCAAAAATGACATCACATCGATAAGTACATTTAGTAAAACTAATGTCATTACATCTGATCATAGGGGTTTGAAATCACATTTATCCTAGGCATTATCCCTTTAATAAATCATGTTCTATAATCAGAAAATAATAAATCCACCAATCCAGTCAATAGGTTCTGTGACAAGTACCAATGGTACATATTCCACATATATGGAAGAATTATTATCATATACATAAAAATTAAAAGAAATCAATCAATCCCATATATAATAATAAATAAATAAATTTCATTAAAATTAATTTTATACAATGTACGTCAAAAATTGAAATATACTATGGAAATGCATATAATAATGTGAAAATAAACATCTACCCATGAACAACCTCTATGAGATTATAACAGACATCAAAATTTCCAAATCTATCAGATGGACCAAAAAATTGGTATATATATATATATTGGGGATCATAAAGGTATACTCAGTAGTATCCTCTCTAAAAACTCTTATTCAAATATTGAATAAGTATACAAAATTACTAAGAAATAAATAGAGAAACAACATCATTACCAAAAATTTTAAAGCAATATTTTGATCTCCATGAAGTCTTAGTATAAAAGTGTTAGACAGAAGTATATAACATATAATGGAAAAAATATATACATAAAGGGGAACCCCACTTCTAATTTTTGTCTGAAAAAGTGACCCTAAATTTAAATATCTTATATCTTGGTGATCCCATTCCCTTTATAATTCATACTTGTCATCTATGATGACATATTACAACTGTATTTTCATTATCAGATCCTCAATCTCACATCATTTCCAAACCACTATAATCACATCGAAAAACTGTGAAACATAATATCCCAAGTAAATACATGTTATAATTTAACATAGTATACCCCTTGTGTATGTACAAAGATAATATATACAATATATTATAACCTATAAACAAGTATATGAAATAAAAATAACCTGTAATGAATCACTTATTCTAATTGTCTTGGGAATAAAATGAACTATTTCAAGGACTTAAGAAAGGTAGAGACCCAAATCTTGACATACATGGAAATTACATTACATTTTCGGAATGCTTAATACATGAAAAAAACAGACGCCCAAAGACCGTATTAGTTTAGTGTCTTTGGAAGCTCAGAATGAAATCTTATAATAATGGTGAAATATCTTCAACATCTCCCATAAAGTTATTCCCATTTTTTTCTTACCTAAAACATTTCTTTATATCCTGGGGAAAGAAAACATAAATAGGGTGATCTCAAATGCTCTGTAAGGGTAAACATAGAGAACATAAAAAAATCCATAAACATTTGAATACAAAAACGTGAACAAAAAATCTAAACATCAAAATATTGAGCAAAGACATAAATCTTGGAAGTGCGTAAGGCATATATCCTAAAGGAACATCAATAATGATAAAATAGCATGGGAATAAAACATGTAATTCTGGAAAACAATTAAGCTCATGATATGATTTCCATAGTAGCCATGGCATTACTGCCAAGACCATCTTAGTGGACAAAGTCCCTTTCTGAATCGAGTTCACTCCTCATTCCAGTCCTATATAACTAAACCGAATTAACTTACCATTCCAGACATGTATATCTCATGAGATTTAAATACTTCCCCAATTAATTTTAGGGATATATAGTTCCCACCCATCTCATAATGAAATCATTCTTTCGTGTGCCATAAAATCATAAATCATACATCATATCAAAACCCATGCAACAGAATGGGATTCTTAAATATCACTCCATCATAACATAATCCATATAAAATATGGATATAATTTCATCATAAGAAAAATAAAACCATGTAAATAATGGAGAAATTATAATTTCAAAGTAATCATATTAAATAATGTAATTTAAATGGAAAATAGTTTTAATAAAACACATGAAATGAATTCCTGAGTAAAATATCCTTTCTTCTTCAAAATCATTTTATTTTCACATAATGCCATGAAATTTTAAAATAAATGATTTTTTTTGAAAATTATAATGCAATATTGTAGAGGAAGCTTCATGAAAATGTGGCGTTATGAAACCATAAAAATCCTTTCACTCTGTATAAGTTAAAAATAACATTCTCCTCATACTTTTGTCGGAAAAGTCAAAAAGTTTCTCGTGTGGTAAAAGAAAGTAAGATTCCTTTAATAACATGTGGTAAAATAAAAAAAATGGTTAAAAAGGACCTTGACAATACATGAAAACATTTATAGCAAACATGTACATGAATGATAACAAAAACCCCAATAAATACTTACGAATAAACAATCTCGGATAAGAGCGAGATTGGAATAGTTATCCATTACCTTATGTCCGATATGCTTTGTATATTTCTAAATCCCATATATAATGATTTAAATAATGTCATTGACTTATTACAGAATCATATTAATTGTTATGATATCATATATGGTTCACTTATGACTTTATATTACTCGTTCTATTGTAAATTCCATGATAATGCAGTGTTTTGGGTAAAATTGTTTCATTTATCGTACGTGTTTCGACTTGTTGTTATTGATATTATTACTTGTATCCTAATTTAAATAATTAAAGAATGTAAAAAATGATATATATATATATATATATAATATAATATATATATATATATTCACAATATACATATATATGTGATAGATCGATAAATGGAATGAAATACAACTTTTATGGAGACAGTAGGTCGTACGTACGCATGAACACTGTTTTCGATTCCTTATTGAATTGAATGGAATTAAGTAGATGATATATATATATATATATAAAGTAATACAGTATCATTATTATTTCATATATTTCATTATTATTCATTATATATACTTTATAATCATTCATGAATGGTTAACATGGAAAATGAATCTCATGGCATCATGGAGACTGTAGTCCGTACGTACGCACGAGCGATGATATCATTCCCATGATCGTGGAATTGTATTTAAGTGTATATATAATACTTCAAAATAAATATCACTTTACAATAATCATAGATAGTTATTTATTTACACCATTATACCCTTCCATGTAAGGTGGTGGTCGAAAATAGATTACACCACGGCGTGGAGATGGTATTTCGTACGTCCGCAGAGGCGGTGATTTCATTTTCCGTAGGATGGATAGAAGGTGAAATATGGTTGTTTAATAATTATAATAACATATTAGTATATATTTAATACTGATTTTATTACTTTATAATGAAATAACTAAAGAAGAGGAAGTATAAGAAGAAAGAAACTTGAAAGAGTAGGTACAAGAGATTACCTCTTCCTCGACGCACCTCCTTTAAACTTCTTCTTAAGGCACCAGAGTTGGTATTTTGAGAAGACCACAACCAATATGATGTAACTAGAGAGGTTTATAAGAGTAATATTTAGGGGTTTTTCGAGCTTCAAGGCTCAAAATGGTGTGAAGAAAATAGGGAAGGGGTTCCCTTTTTATAAAAGAGGGTAGGGGCACCTTTCAAAAAACTTATAATATTATTTTATAATAAAGTCATATTCGGATTATAATAGCTCTAAATTGATTTATTTCTAATATAAAGTGGGTATTGGTCGCAAGCCTCTCAACCAATATGTTTTAGACAAGTTTAGGTAACTATTTTATCCGTATCTTTTAGATTTAACTCTATGTTAAATAATTTAACTTTTACCATGTCTTCTTGTTTTCTTATGCTATATTGTTAATAAACTTACTATAAAAAACCAAACGAACCCCAAGTGGTTAATGATTAATATATATAACCTTATCTAAGTCATTTGGACGAACCTTAGATTTTTTGGAATAATATAACAATTAATTATATAATATTTGTTTTAAAAACTATTTTTTGTCAATTTTAACACTATTTGGTAATTGATTTTTGTGAAAATAATAACACAATTAGTATTATGAAAAAAGTTAATTAAATCAATAAAAACATGTAATATTAACCTATAAAATTAGTGTAGTTCCTATAAAGTCTCAAATAAAATTTATTTGGGTATTTATAATATCAAATTTTTTAATATTTCATTATATATGTAATTACCCCATCACCATTGTTTCATAAATAAATTAAAGTATTTGATGTCTAAAAATTATAAATAAAGAACCATTAGGTAGGAAATATTTTTATCTTTTTAATTAATATGTATAGTCTAATTAATCTTATTTATAACCCTATATTAAAAATGTTTTAGTTATTAAACATTGATTTGAACTCTTTTAACTCTTTTTTAAATAAAATAATAATAAATGTCCTAATCTAATCCAAGTGGACCTAAATGATAATATTATATTCCTAAGGCTTTTTTGGTAAAATTATACTTATGTAGAAAATGAACAGGGTGGACCACACAATTGATTTTAACTATTTTAACTCTTTAGGCCCGGCTCACTTTTTGTAGAAAATAAACAGGGTGGACCACACAATTAGATTGACCGTGCAGGATGAGGATGTTGCTTCCACATGGTTTCAGAAACCATTTAGTAGAGGCGTCACCACCATGTAGTAATTCTGAAATGTTTCAAAATTTTGACAGAGAGATACCACATGGTTACTGCACGGTTACTTGAACCACGTGGGATAACAAGGTGAGCCACCATGGTCTCTTACAGAGACCATCAGAAATGGAACATGGTTGGTAAAACTAGGAACCTAAACCATGTGACCTAATTTTTGAGGGAAAATGACCATTTTTCTCCTGATGTGTTTTTATTCTTAACATTCCTTTCCTCCTTCCATCGCACAACAATCCTTCATTGTGGAGATCCACTTTTAGGGCCTAACAGAGGATTTGATCCCATTTCTCTGTCTGATCTCTCGTTTGACCATTGAATGTCTCATCAGATCTTTATCATTAAATCCTAATTTCCTTATAATTACTTTTCAATTATTTTGGAAATCCTCTGTGCTATTTGTTTGTATCACATGACCTAATATTCAATTCTTCATTCGTTCTTTCGATTCCTCCTAAACCTGGTTTAATTAGGACTTTATACTGCATGGGCTCTCTACTACTCAGACGAGGTTGGTGGTATATTCTTTTATTAAAATGTTTTGGAGATTTCAAGAATTCTTTTAATATGTTTCTTGCCAGACATTCTTGCGGCACCTCGTTTTTGAGTGAGTTGATTGTAGTGGATTTTGGAGGGACTAGTGAGGATGAATGCATGATATGTTTGGGTTTTTTGGAACATATTTCTCTCTTCATGGTCAACCATGGGGTGTTCTTTAAGGAAAAACTATGTTTATGCCTATTTAATCCTCCCAAGATCTGTATGCTAGTGCTTTATTAGTTAGAGGAAGCTTGTTAATGCCTTACTGGTTTTGAATAACTTCATAGGAGATGTACTTCCTCCATGTATATTATTATTCAATGCCTTTTTGAAAAAAGGGCCTAAATGGAATTGATTAATACAAGTTTGTATACTTGGTTTTTGTTTAACATTCTTATGGTTTGTGGGAATAAGGTGTTGAGTGAGTGAGTATACTCACATGATAGGTTAATTTATTATGTACTGTTTTGTGCGGGTATACATATATAAATTGATCAGGGTTTTGTTAAATGAATAATATGGGTGGGTATGACCACAAAAAATGTGAATGATAAATGGAGTTCATGAGTGGGCATACTCATGGCTTGTTTCTAGTTATGTTCATGGGTATACTCACATGGAATTTAATTGTTTAAATTTAATGAATTTATTGATTGGTTTTATAGATTCCATAGACTGATCTCTCTAGATCTGAAATTCGGTAGTGGATGCCTTGGGTTGACTGTGACCCTTGGGTATTGATTCCCTGGGATGCATTAGGCCTCTCTACTCTGTGGATCCGAAATTCTTGGACATTCATAGGAAATGTCCATATATGTGCTCCTAGGACTTCAAACATTTCCTAGACCGAGTTTCTACTGGGAATCCCATGGGGCTCAATGTGGATTCCTTGGTCTACCACAACTTCGATCGGTCCCTTTATGGTATACACTTCTTACTTGGATTACCTGGTACACAACACCTGGGATCATGCCCTTGGGGTCTAGACTTCTTTATACAACATTGTTGTGGGTTACATGACATGGTTGGATGTATATCATGTCCATGTGCCTTGTTTACATCATTTATAGTTGCCTTTTTAGGAGGCTACCCTTTCGTAGGGAGCCTTGAGGGGCTATTTATTCTTAGTTCTTGTACCGGACATATGCCACCAGCATTCACAATTTTGTCACTATTTTTATTTATAGTTGATTGCACTTTACATACTGCTGATAGAATTGTATAGACCTTTTGTGGTGGTTACCTACTTGGTCGTTTATCTCACACCCTATTTGGGCCTGTTTGGGGTCCCAAAAAGATTATATGGTTACACGTGATGGTAGGGGAATGCGAACTAGAACAATTTATTAGTTGTGGATTTGGAGCAGGGGAGAATTGGAACAAGATGAGGTTTTGATGATAATGGGATAACTTTTGGTTGTTTTTTTATTTTGGACATCATAATTGTGTATTAATACAATGTAAAACTCTGTATTTTTTTAGATACATGTATCATATGTATCATTTTGTATATGGGAACCTTTTGGTTTGTTATCTGTATTCATGTCTGACTTTCCTTCTTTACATCTATTGAATAATGCTTAATTCTCTTCGGTTATTGGTTATATTTGACATCATTGTGATACTTTGGTAATGAGGTAATTTGCTCCCCAATAAATCACCTAGGACTTTACTCTTAGTCGGTAACCTCTAGAATTTTGGGAGATGCGCTTAATTCCATGTGCCCAACGGGGTTTGGAGTACTTTTTGGGTGGCATTCGGGTCCAAGACGTTACATTGGTGAATCCCACATCCATTAAGAATATAGAGAGTGTGAGATACAAATTGAAATGAACTAATAAAAATAGGATACCTAGTTCCTTGTCAACTGTGTTCATTAATGAATTGAGAGAAACAAAAAAACAATATGGTAGAGGGATAGGGGAATCATAAATATTATAAATATATATGTGTGAATGAGGGAATATCCTTGTTGTTTCCCCTCATTCGAACCTAAAAAATTAAGCGTCAAATATTTTTTTGAAGGTGGGAATGATGCAATTCATTACTTTACTTTAGAGAATCGTAAGAGATTACAAGAAATCAAATCATAATTAATAGGGAATTTATTACATAACAAAATTTCTAAATTTTTCTGTGTTTTATCAACTATAGTTCCCTATCAATCATAAAATAGGATTCTTTCTATGAGATGTAGGCATGGAATTAACAATAGATATAATTTTTGTATGTTAATAAAGATAAGGAATTTAGTCATTGAGATAATTAATACTTCTAAAATTTAAATGATCTAATGTAAACAATTTTGAATGACTCCATTGAAATTTTATAGTGTGGGGTTCCCATATTTATGCATGGTTCATCTGAATGATTCAAGCCATCCAAAATAAAATGGATCTACAATAAAGATATCATATCTTTAAAAAGTGGGTTGTAGAGTTGTAAATATTTATTATTATGTTACTTAGAATCAACTAGTTAAAAATAGGATGACACATTAATGTTTTTTTAATTTGACTCTAGGATTTTTAATGCTTCTAGAAGATAATCCATCATGATGTTAATATCAATTTCTATAAAGAAATAATATATATAATTTAAGGGTAGAAGACTGAGATATTTATATGAAACCTAATAATAAAAATCCATTTATTTTATAATGGAATTATATGTATGGGTAACTTCCAAAAGATAAAGCAATGCTTATGTGATTGTTCTAGAAAATAAAGAATTAATTTGGTTCACTTAAAGAAAATAAAGGGAATTTGTATGGGTCACTTCCAAAAGATATGGTATATATATGGATTATTATCTTTCATTTGGAGAAAGTTCTCATGCATAAGGCTTACTAAAATATGAAAGGGTAAGTCTAAACCTATCTAAAATTAAATCTTAACCATCCAAACTCATCCTCTCAATAAAATATCCCTTTTAAACATCCTTGGATTCCCTCAACATCAAAAAAATAAAAAAAGTATATATTTATTTTTAGATTTTAAAACATGTACATTAATTCATCTCAATCACACAATAGAGTATAATGACATGAGGATAATTCATCCCCACAAAAATTTACATATGACCACTACTGTAGATCGTCATGCTAATTAAATATATTTATAATTTTTTTTAAAATGTGACATTCGATATTAACATTTTCATACATAAAAATATAACTTGGGAATTCATCCCACATAAAATGCGCATTCCATAAAATACAAGATTTGATAGACCACAAGTACTGTACCGACACACCCAACCCTCAACAACCTTGGAACCCGCACCCCTCATAAAAGACAATATAGATCATGATGTGCACACAACAGACAATTACACACAAGACCCTAGGAATCTGTTACTACACTAACAATAAAAAATAAAATAAAAATAAAAATAAAACAACCCATTCTAGTTATAAAATGTAAACAAAAATTTTACTAGTGAAAAATAATGATCAATATGCAAAAATCCACTATCAAGAATGTGTTATAGGGGTTTCTCTTCTCAAGATTGAAAAACATGATTATCATCAAAAGAACATGGATAGAAAAATAGTTGTTAGATGATTTTATATGAGTGAGACAACACAATCTTCCATGAGTTGTTGATTCCTTCATCATTTTTTACTTTTGTTTTACTCAAATAAATAAAACATGTTCACCATCATGTAATGAGAATTAACTATAGAAGAGAATGAATGGGTTTATCTAGAGAGATTCTAATGACTACAACTGAGACATAACTATCTAATTATTTATTTGATTCAAATGTAGTGTCATGTTTCAGGCACACACTAACTATCTCTCGATGAGAAATAAAATGTTACAAAATAGTGAAAAACACCAAAAATGGTAGGTTTTTGATCATATTTGTTATATTTTCCAAGGAATGAGATAATGAAATGTGGACTGTATGAGGTATAAGTCATTGAGACTATTACCTCATCACCAAAGGTACCTCAATCAAATAGGCCATGTGAGATTTCTAAGATATGAAGTGTGACCTTGACCTAATGAAATTGAAGGAAGATATAATTTTACGATGATGAATATTGGTAGAGGCTTTACTGATAGATCTCTCTAAGGAAGATAATATTGAAGATGTCGGGTCAAAAGGTACACTAGGGTTGAGGAGAAAAAACATAAGATATAATTGAAGGATGAATAGAATAATGAATACCAAATGAAACTACCATATGATCTCAACCAAGAAGGAGGGATGGAATGGAAATCACATATGCCTAAGTGAGTTCTCTCATAACGATCTTCACCTCCCCAAGTTATTTATCATATTTTTTGTTAAATTAGATCTTTTATATTATTATTATTTTTTCATTCTAATCAAATAAAATTTAAAAATTACAATATAAAATTTTTTATAATTAATAAATAAACCAATCATCATTTCATAGTGTTTTATGAGGAATTGGTGAATTTTTTTCATTATTTTGAGTTTAGAAACATATCATTAATATGGATGATAATTACATTGGAAAATACACATAATTTCATTTGTAAAGCACCGCATGTTTTAATTCTATGTTTTAAATTACTAAAAGTTATGAATGAATCAAAGATAATTTTCATAGAGTTTTTATGAAATTTTAAGATCAATTTTTCTAAATATGTCACACATGTTTTGAATTAAATAGTCACTATTTAAATTAAAATCATGAAAATTTATTTAATCCAACCATTCCATGACTTTAAATTATGCGTAGTTCATTTAATAATGTGCTATAAGTTAAAAATAAATTTTTTGATTTTCATGATAATATGAGAATTACTACTATACATTAACTATTTGGTTTATGTATTTGACTAAAATATCACATTGGAGTTGAAAATGCATACTATTTGTCACTACAACCATAATAAATATTGTAATGACATATGGTTCATAAATAGATGTCTAAAGTATGTGGATGAACACATTCCTAGAGTTCTAAGACAATTTTGGAATCATTTCCATGTATTATCTTGTGACAATCATTTTAATGTTATATAATAAATAAAATGTTAAAAAACCCTTAGGTCTTTTCATATAAACCACACATAATAATGAAATATGGTTCATTTTTATTTTATAATATTTAATAGAAGAAAAATTTATTATATTTAAAATACAATCTATGATCATATTGTCAATTTTGAGTATTTTATGCACATTTTAATGAAAAATAATTATTTTACAATTAAAATATGTACTTTACCTCATTTCAACCACACTATATAGCATTAACTAGTAAAAATTATAAATGAATAAAAAACAATATTTATTTATTTTGATGGGATATATTCTTTTTATCTTAGTCTCCATAATATGATATAAATTTCAAAACAATATGTCATCTTAAAAATTAAAAAATGAATTTTAATCCATCTAACCACACTATTCATAAAATGATGTGAAGGTTATTCCCCCATTTCATAATTAACTTCATCATTTCATTCATATATATTTATGACTTCAAGAATTTATTTCATCTAATATTTGAGGGTAAAATTCCTGTTATAACCTAAATAATACATAAAATGATGAAAAAACTTTAGGTCATTCTTACCAAACCGTGTATCATAATTATATTTGGTTCATTATTATAATAAAAAATGAATCTACATTAATTTTCCAATAAATTAATAATTATTAAAGTAACTTTTCTCAAAACTGAGCATGCGATGTGAATTTTTAAAATGGAAACACATAAAATGAAAAAAATAGACTATTGGTCATATCAATCACACCATCCAAAGAAAGATTGAGTAGCTCATTCATAAAACTAGAAACTTATATATGAATATTAAATAAATAAGTTGTTTAAAAATATTTAATCTTGTTTTATAAACTGTATATTTAGTGAACTCGAAATATATAAATATTGAAATGTATAATAGTAATTTTAGATACATGTTTCTATATTAAAAAAATAAAAAAATAAAAAAATAATAGATAAATTTAATTTGAATTTAATTTTTATATTTTTTATGGCATCCTCACACATTTACAACCATGGTAACAATATTCACAATAAATTATTTTTTAAGTCACCATGAAAACATTAATAATTATAATAATAATTTTCAGGATATATGACCCAATAATAAACTATTACTATGTATACCTGATGATATATTAATCAATTATAATCGATCCATTTTTTATGTTTATCAATTTTCTATAGAGTGTTTTTTGATTAATACAATATCATTATACTACAAAAAATAATGAAGTTTAATACATATTATATAACATATAATTAGAGGAATATATTTAATATTTAATATATAATATATTACTTACTAACAAACAAGATCATGTGTGGCCATTATATAATATATTATATCATTGAAATCATAACATATACCGTAAAATTAAATATATTTATCATATTTAACACCCATTAATAAATAGAAAATTTTAATAAAATTATTATTAAACATTAAGAAAAAATTAAAATAAAATATTTATAATTGGAGTATATAGTTTTACAATTTCCATGTAGGTACTAATGATAGTTTGGAATATTTTTTTACTTAAAACACTTTTAAACTACTTTAGGTTTAATAATAAATTCCTCAAGAATCATATTTCATCCTTCTATAAAATGAATCTAGGAGCATGAAAATAGATATAAGATGATTAACCTGAAATTGGACCTTCCAATTGAAATATAGATATCTATAAAAATAACATTTTTATAATCATAAAAAAAATATTTTATTTATAATAGGGATAATAATTAGAAATATGAATAACATATATAAATATATAATTGAGTATCCTACCAAAAAATGTTATAATATTTTATTTATAATATAAATACCAATATAAGGAATTTAATATTTATCATGTATAAAAATCTAAATCTATGCTTACAAGTACTAATATATTTTATATATTCCTATGGAATAATTGTTTATGCTCTTTACCATGTAATGGATTGTATTGGTGGAAACGTATGGATCTTGACCACATTCAGGGCGAAATAGCCACCCAATTTAATTTCTTGAACAAATAGTTTAATCCACCATATTTCATTATATATAATTTTTTTTACAATTTGTTTCATAGGAAAATGTATTAATTGAAAAATTAATTTGAAATTACATACCCTTTTCTTATTCAATGGATTTAGTAGACTGGTCACTATTGAAATTAATGTCTCAATAAATTATTTGACTCTTTAAGTATTAAGATCCACCCCTCTAAAGATAATAAATTTTATTAATGAAATTGTAACACATCAGTTTCATAGTGTTATAAAGTTGTAAACGCCATGGGAATCACCTTCAACCAAAATAACACATTAAATTGGAAGAGATCCTAGAGAATAAAATATCTTACATAGATCATCCAAGATACTACAGATGTAGGAAATTCAAAAAAAAATCCTTCACCCCATGTATGAGAGGCCTGCAGACTTCTTATCATTGGTTTTTTATCTATCTGATCTAATAGATAATTGTCCTCGGGATAATGTATTTTCCATGAATAGAAAGGATAATGATATTTGAATTTGTTTAAACTTCATCTATTCTAGTGATGATGTAGGGAAGGATTTAATATCCTATATACACGGACAAGGCCCCAACCAAGAGAAAATCACCATGACCACCATAGAAGTAACTAAAGGATATAAACACCGAGTCTTTGGAGTCCCTCAAAATTCATCCTCCTACCATTAGACTGTTGTAATAGGATCCATTATAATTGAGTTTGACACCATGATCAGGAGGGCTTAAGAACAAATAGTTCCCTTGGATAATATATTATGATAAATAAACAGCCATTTTATAGCCCTGATCACCGTAATATATGGATATGAATTCCACTATTTCACAATATAGACTACATCCACAATAATGTAGCGAGATTGGTTGGGAATGTCCAACCCTCAACTCCTTTTTTTTCCAAAACATGTTGGATATCTTTCATTATAAATCATCTAGAGGCCCACGTAAAATAGTTCTATCCTAGACTTGATATCACGACAGTTAGAACACAACCATTGGATCCAAAACCAAAGGAATTTGTTAGTATTATTGTTCCTAGACTCAATGCATAAGTTAGATGTAAAAATACCCCAAACAGATGATTCCCAATCAATTTAAAAAATAATATATTCTTAGTAGTTTCTTTCTTGGGATATATAGACACAATCAATTGGTGGGAAACTGGAAACCTATATTCTTAATCTTCACATCCGTTATTATGGATTGGTTATAAATCCCCCCAAAAAATAAAGTCAAATTCCCTCAAAAACTCACTTCAATAGATGAAATCATCCCCTATGTTATCATCACTAATATTTCATACAATGTTCCAGTAGCATATTTTGGAGAATAACCATGTAGAAGAACTGGTGATGTGAATGCAATGATTTTTAAAGGATACATCAATGTTGTTGAAAATATAATGCTAGGGAGAACTAAAAATGGAATAGATAAAAAAGTATCTTTTTTGGTCAGAGAGAATGATATATCAATGGTTTGCCAGTCAGGGAATTCTAGGATTTCTCCTGATTAGTTATAGTTCTAGAAGCTGTTCTTACCTTGAACCATAATCCATATAGAGAAATCCTATAATATATGGAGATTGTCTTGAAAAATCATCCAATGGAAATAGGTTCACTATTTGGGATATTCATCTCTATCCCATAATTATCTAAAATAAATTTTTCCTAGACAGATATCCCTTTTAGGACCTCTAAGATAATGTTTTGTCTCATACCTATCATGGAATCCTATACAGTCTTCAACTTTTGGCCTCTTTATTTTTGTGGGTTCATTAGTATTTCCCTAGAATCTGAATTTCATCATCCTTCACTATGAGAATTCCAAATTAAATCCACCATCACATGTATGATCCTATTTAGAACTGCATTTGTGACATTAAGAGTAGATATATTGTTCATTATAATTTATGTAAGGACCGAGTAGAAACATTTCGTTTAACCACTAATGGAAAAGAATATACTATTCTAGTAATTAATTATACTAGTAATATTTTCCACCATTCAGTCAAATTGATGAATTCAAATCCTAGTCAGGGAACTAGGATAACCTATGTACTCATTTTGAATGTTCAATTAGTGAATTCTCAGTGGGACCTCAAAAATTTTCCCCGCCGTATTGAAAACATATTTGATATAAACATGCTTCTTATCTTGAAACTGACCCATTTCCCACTCCACTTGATATACTATAAATTTTTTTTTTGAAACCTCTAATTGATCATGTGATTCCATTGATGAAAAAGCTCATTCTATCTACTAAGATAATATGGTAAAACCATTCATATTGTCTCTTCACTGAAAGGGTAGGATTAAATTGACTGAAATACCCTTATTGATAGATATACTATGAGAATATTAAACCAAATTGAAAAAATATTAGAGATAGAAGTCCCCTATCTCATTACCCTATTCTAATTAAAAAAACACAATTTATTCCCATTAAAGTGACTAAATTCAAGCGGAGATATAACACTGGAAAAATATTTCAATCACCCATGTTGAGAATCCCTTTATGGTGAGGAAAATTATAATATAGATCCATTATAATGTATTGTAAGCCATATACATATCAATTTTTATTACAATATTAGATCTGTGAGTCTTTTTGTTAATTCCATATACTATTTCATGTGTTATCGCAATCGTTGCTTCCGTAGATCATCCCCTGACATGGATGTGTTTTTCTTCGAAAATCAATCCATGGTGGTACTCTTGTAATATCATATTTCTAACAGTATTTTGGATTTTATGTGGAATTATACATGTGATAATGGGTCTATAATGATTCATAATGAATGTATCCTTCATCATTGAAATAGGACTATGGTATTTCACAAAAGAATATCAAGGATTATGACCACTACAGAAGAAATATGGAATGATAGTGGCCTTATATTTTTTTATTATATCCCTGGAAGCTTTATAAAAAAAACCAGATAAACCAAAGGTCGTGGGGTTATTTCCTGGTTAATAGAAATTAAAACCACCCATATATCATCTTCCTATGGTATTTTCCTGAAAAAGTATTAATATTATCAGAAACTACCCCTGGTATATAATCAATGTTGTTAACATGTGATACTACGTAACCATTCGACATGTACGGATTCAAGTTAGTAAAAATATATTTAAAGAAGTTGACATCCATACATCCCACTTCCACTGGGTCATTGGATATCAATCCATCTCCCCTTGTGATTTTTTATGATTGTTACCTTAAATATTTCTTTATAAAAATCTTGAACATAGGTGGTTTTATCATCACCTTCCCCCATCCACATAGCCTTGAAATTATTAGGGACAATTATCTCTTATTCAAGGAGAATATTTGAAAGAACTTCTTTTTGGATTATAAGATCTCTAAACATGAATTCATTCTAGATACCCTCAAGGCTACCCTCTATTTTCTAAATATCTAATTTGATGAAATCATCCCTAAGAGAAATTGGGAGATTTACATTGATCCAATACTATAGATCACTTTTCATCCACCATAATTTCTTATGAAATCCTACCTTGGAAGAATTAGGAATTTCATTGGTCCATGAAAACCAAGCCACCATATGTCAATCCAGTTTTAAGAACCACCACCAGTAGAAGAAGAAACATTTAGGATCAGAACTTTTAGAAGTCTGGTTCACCAGTAATGGATAGTTTTTAGGGATATACTTAACAAAATGGGTAAATTTTTCATTCACGAAATGGGGGATAGATTGCAGGTTAGAAAATCATCTATCAAGCCAAGATCCATTCACCTTATTACTTTTTACTATTGAACCATGAGTTTATATCACCAATTACACCAATTTTTAATAGGCCATTTCATGAATTAAATGATTCAAATTCATTCATGACCTTCCATGGGTAGATCCTTACACATTTCATCTCTGACCAACCTAATACCGTATTTATGTATCCCATAATAAACCATCTGGAGTTAATTGGATTGAAGACATCAAGATCATACCATAGTTTCTCACTATCCCTCACATCACACTTATCATAAATAAATGAAATGAAATCATTGAAATGGGTTAAAATTATCTTAGTTGTATTATGATGATATGAAGCGACAATCTTCAAAGCCATAATTTATTGATTCTAAAATATCCATATATATTGGTTAATTTTTCATCATGCTAACTATTATGAAACCCAAATTGATAAGTGATTACATCAATATTTTTCGACCAATTGAGAAACATTTATGATCCTTAGATTATCCTTTTAGGATATATAAAATACTTCATGTATTGTAAGTAATACTTTTTAGGAATTTTTTTCAACAATGAGTCTTTGTATGTATGTGTTTTTATCTATAAAATCATTGAATCTGTGTTTTTACCCACTATTTATCAATAAAAATGGGTATTGTTTACCATAATGAATGGAATACACTTAATTAATATTTGAATATTATAATATGAAATTGATACAATTAGATGAAGTAAATAATTTTCATGCTTCTAAGTAATCATTATCATCCATGTAAAAAAGAATATAGAGATAAGTTTCATCAATGAAAATTTGGTTTCCAAATATTTTTTTATTTAAATCAAATATATTTTGTAATTGTAACACCATGAGCTTACTCATTGGATCGATAAGGACTATGGACAATAGTTTAACATAAGTTACATCCCCAATATTCCAAAGGATGACAATAAATGCTGAGGGATTTGTTAATAGTTGGGTGAAAATAATACCATTGAAAATAAAGAAACTGACCAAACATGTAATAAAAAATAATTCACTACTTGATGAGTGATGTTGATGAAAGAAAACTCAAATAAAACATTTATATTAAAATAAGACTAAAACTAAGTACCATAATCGAATACAAAAAAAATAACTGAGTACATAGTGGAGGACTACAAAACTCAAAACCCTCAAAGACAACTAGAAATCCAAAAGCTACAACTGGATCCTTACTATACTTCACAAGATAGCCCATGTATTAATAAGAAAACATAAAAAACTGTGATATATTATGTTTCCCTTGTATTGATAATGGACATATGACAAATCCCCCAAGTTTCAATGCTGAGGTGAGTAGTAAAACACACTAACCATTCCCCAAATGACTTCCCTACACATGACACTAGGATAGAACATGTTATCACATTTATATAAAATAATTTACATAAAAAACCTCTATAACAGTTTATATCATAATATAAACAAGTTCCATAACAATATTGTTTTCAAAAAACAATCTCAATATCGAAGGAAATTAAAAAAACAATGATCTAAAAACATTCTTGAAATTCTATTTCTGCATAACCTAATCCTTTAAAAATTACATCACATCCATCCATGTGTGAAACATGGTCCTCCCTATACTATCTAGTGCCGAGTCATCATTTTATTAATCCACCACATAATAAACCATTTTTATGGGGGGGGGGGTTACATCACACCCATATCAATCCCAACCATTTTATGGGGGTACTTAAAGCCATGTTCCTTCCTAGTGCATATGAACACACACAACCAAACCATTCCAAATCACGTCAAACCCAAATGGGATGAACCAATTTTAATAAAACAACATTTTTTATTGAAAACCAATCCTTAAATTCTTTTTCATAAATCAATCCAAACAACCAGTTTTAATATCGTCATTTTAAAATCAAAACAAAAATCAATTTTCACAACAATTCCCCAATTTACACAAAAACTACAATCGATCAGTAAAGAGGGTTTCTATCATTATTTTAACACCAAAGACATAAAAAATTTGAATAAAATTAAATAAAATTAAATAATTTTTTCATATTATAAATAGAGGAGTCTATATTTAATCCACCTACCTCAGAAAACATGGTGAAAATGAAAAACTACATGAAAACATTCATGGAATCAAGATAAATCACCAAGATCCACTATAGATCTCTTCCTCTAAAAATGAAAAATCCAAATATAATAATATTTTTCATCAAATACCTTATATCTATCCACATAATAATTATATCTATGAAAATGAGATAAATGGATATGTTGATCTATAGAAAACTGAGAAAAACTAAAAACACTGATAACTTGCAAAGACAATCCAACTTCAACACACCAAGAGAAGCCTTTTTATTGACTACAGATCGAGGGGAAAAGCCTTATTATCCATAGAGGGGAGGAAATCACGAGTTAGGGTTAGTTTGGGGAAAAAATAGGGGTTAAAGGCTAATTTTTTCACAGCTCTATATAATGTTGATCTTGTTTTTAAAACATTCAAGGTTAGTCCCACAGTTAGGAAAACCTTGGATTAACCATGCGCCTACCACCACCTCAAGGGGTACCTCATATAGTTGGATCACATGGCTGAAAAAACTATGCACCGACCATATAAAATCCTATTGTCCTGCATTTCATGGTTTCTATCAGGTGGTAACATGGTTTAAACAAACTATGAGCCTACTATTCTCCTTCTATCTATCCCCTACCTCATTATGCTAGGTTTCCTATAGGTGTTTCATGATTTTTCAATACAGTAGACAAACATTTCACCCTTATAAAATCCCAAAAACATTCAAAACCTATTCAAAATGCTTCAACTATTTACCAAAACACATTATATATTTACAAATCATAATGAAATGGTAACATAGTTATAACCGTGGGTGCCACATTTTCCCGAACATTGTCCTTTCCACCCATTAAAAGTAGAAAAACATCATTACATTGAATTAGTTCTAACTAATAATCTTTTATTTACTTCTTGAATTCCCAAGTTTCATTGTAAACCATACCATGTTTTCAAAAAAACTCACACTAGACCAATTCTTTTTCCATGAAATACATTCTATTGCTTATATAATATCGGCACTAGAATTTGGACCAATGAAGCATCTATCCCTATTTAAATGTGATCCCATCGAACAACATGGTAAACATTAGGCTTATTCTTATTTAAAATATATACATAAAACACATTACGTAAAGCACTATACCATAGTGGAAATTCCTACTGATATTCCACCTCACCTACCAATTCTAGTATTTTAAAAGGGACTATGTATCAATGAGAAAACATTCCATTATTCCCAAAATGATGATGTCCAAGAATGGGAGAAAATATACAGAAAACATGATTAAAAAAATATTCTCCATTGTTTCTTGGAAAAGGGTCAGTACAACCAGTGAAGTCTCACCTGGTTCCGCCAAAACATTTGATAATGACACAGAATGAAAAATAATTCATCAAAAGGATCCATATGTATTGAGTCCTGAGAGTTGTTTTTATATGATAAATCCACTAACTACACACACATTTCTTATAAGGCACCAAAATACATTGCACAATCTTGCAACATTTATTCCAATGTTTGTATCATTATTTTGGATTCCTCATCTGTCTGAGGATGATACGCTATACTCATTATCAACTTATTCCAAAAGGTTTTCTATATGGATAAATTGTAATGATACATAAATCTCATATCTCTATCTAACACTATTGAAACTAGAATTCCATGCCTCTTTACAACTTCCTTGATAATGATTTTTGTCAATCCGTCCACCTTATGTGATTCATGAATAGGCATGAAATGAATTGAATTGGTGAGTTGATTGACTATCACCCATATGGAATAATGTTTCAAAACTATTATTAGGAGACCTATTTAAAAAGGAATAGTTATCTGCACAAATTTTCAAGATGGAATAGGTAAAGATTGCAATATACTAACTAGTTGATGCTTATCTACATTAACATATTGACAAGTTGTGCATCTTTAAACAATCTCAACTACCATTATTTTCAATATAAGACAACAAATCTATGATTTCAATGACTTTTACATCTTTGATATTTTGGGATTAACATCCCATCTCAAATAATGGTAAGCATGAAGAGGTTTTTATGAAAATACTTATGTATGACCGTCCTATTTCTGATGTACAACACTAAACACTTGTTCGACCTCCATCCCTCAATGGTCTCCCTAACATTTAGTTTTGATATGATAGCTCTGAATTATAAATTAGATTTATGTTCATATTTGATCAACTATAATAAATTTGGAACAAACAATAATATTAATAAGGTGTCATCTTCACATAAGACTTCACATTCCATTTGTATGTCAGCTAGGATTGACATAAAAACCCACTCATATGATTCTCCTCTATCGAATTGAGTATATGAATTTCTACATAATGTATAGACACCTAATTACCTTTTAACAATGTATACATCAAGTCAGACTCACACATTTTTTTGATTCCCTATCCATATTCATTGTGTGAGGTTCAAATTTCATTGTGAGAAAATATGCTTCAATATCTTATGATCTGTAAACACAAAACTATTATGACAAAAGATTTAATGATGCCACGTAATAAAATCATGGAATAAGGCACATTAATCCATATCATGTGTTTGATAACTTTTCTCATGAACTCATAACATCCATAATACATAAGTAACTACATGAACTCCCTGCATGAGAATACATCCCAACCTGGATACCGATGATTCACAATACACCACATACCCTTATCTGGATTATGGAAAAATAATGTATAATATTGATGTAAGGAATTAATATCATGAAAAGTCATATGTTATTCCTTAGATCATTGAATTGGAACATTATTTCTTGTCAAAGTGGTCATAAGTGAGTCTAGTCATGATAATTCTTGAATAAAGCAACATTAATGTCCAATTAGATCATAGAATTTTCCTATCTCGAATAAATTATTTGGAAGTTGCTAAAAGATTATAGCTTCTATCATTTTTGGATCCTAAAAAAACCCTTTATGAAATTACATTTCCATGTAATCATATAACTTGTATAAAAAAATAGAACATTGATTTTTTACACACTAACTATGATCTATAAAAATTCCCAGCACTGTGTTATGTATTGCCCATGCTCAAACCCTGTTTTTGAATACATCAATAGGTTATCCTAAAATTAAAACAATAAAACAATATAGATATCAATAAAATATTTTATTCATCAATTCCATAAATACCAATGGTTCATTCATTATATCGAAAGGTATTACCATGTATTTTTAAGGCCCATATCGTTTCCCTATTGATATCTTTGAATTTCTTCCTTCAGAACCCACAATTGGTGATATAATGAGTGAGATTATATTATATAGAACCACTCCACACCCGTAAATTTATTAAATAGATCATAAATACATGGAATTGGTTATTTATTCATTATCATAACTGGTTAATGATTACAATAATCTACACACAAACATAGAGTTCCATCATCCTTTTTTACAAGAAATACATGGGATTTTAATGCCAACATGCTAAAGTGAATGGAACATTTTCTTTGTAGTTCATCAACATACACATTTACTACCCTTGATTATGTTGGTTCTATCTCAAAAGACAGAAGATAAATATTATAGGTCCTCAATAGGAGATCAATCATAACTCCACTTTCCTTATAGGGAGTCAAATAGAAATATTTTCAGGATAAACATTAGGAAACTGATCCAATACTACTAGAAAACTACTATTCTTGATCTCTTCCATAGATTCCAATGTAAAATCCACAATATAGTATGAGATGGTTCCGAATTTTGGTGCCAAAAAACTCAATGCACCTACCTTTATATTCTATTCCCCTCTTAATAGATTCTCAATTCCATCATCATTCATAAAACTTGCCTGTTGGGAATAACAGTCGATGTGAGCCTCAAACATAGTAAAAAAATCCATACCTAGGACTATCTCATATACATATATTTCAATCAAAGTGAAATATCATTTTATCTTGCTTCTATAAATTGCGGTGAAAAATTCTCTATAAATAATGTCTCAAGATACTCTTTAACCAATAAGATTTTGATGTTTTATCTTAGAAGCTATCATCACAACTATTAAACTTGGAAAATCAATAGTACAAGAACCAATAGAGGAATAGTATTCAACCATATCAAACCAATATTTTGAAATGGAATAATTCAATATAATCGTACCTCACATGTTTGATGGTCTAGACTGATCATCCACTATAACCTGCTTAGATCCATATAGGTGTTTTCTTGAAATGATTTTTTCCTTATGTTCAATATGATATTTCACTACATGATGACTCAATGTAATTTTTTAATTACCATATATAGCTATGTCTTTCTGGAGAGAATGATTCTATTACGCTCATATGATAAAATCATACGATGTCTGCGACACCTGAGAAGCGTCCTGAACACTGAACCAAAGAGCACTACGACAATAGCACTGAAGATGACCCATCTAATTAATGTTATGGAATGATATAGGTTTTTCTGTACACTCTCACTTTATATGGTCATGAGAACCACATTGAAAACATCCCACTTTTCTCTTCGGTCATGGATGACAGTTTGTTGATCTATCCATCTGATTTTGATTCAGGCTCCCACCTTGGAAATAGGTGTCCCTCTTCTTCTTACTCACAACATTAGAGTTCCCACAATTTCCCATGGGTATCAGCATACAAACTCATACCATCGCTTTTGAGATGTCCCTCTTTTCTATCATATCTCTTTTGACCATCTCTATATAATCTGTAACACATAACATAGTAATCTTCAAGTGGATCTCTTATATCATCTTCAATTCAATGATGTGTGCCATTAAGGATGCACTTACAGCAACATTGGGTGTAAAGGATTCTAAATTCATAAATCTAGCTGCATCCCCCATGAAAATAATAATTTCTAGATTTAAGGTTAATATTTTTCCCATTCCATGGATTTTGAGCATGTGAGGATAGAATTGATTGTCGATGAATTCTTTAAAATACTCCTATGCAAGTCCATGGTCCATTTCGTCCTAAACTGCTAAATACCATCATTGAGATTCAAGATCTTCCCTCATATTAGTCGCCAAATTGACTTTTAGCTCTGTTGGCGTGTTGATAAAATCAATGATATGATTCATCCAATTCATCCACACCTCTACCTTTTTTAGCTTAGAGTCACCACGAATGATTAGAATATTATACTCTTTGAATTGGATAGAATACTCCAATTACATTTGATCATACCTCATGTTCTCATTGTTCAAAAAATGAAAAACATGGATAATACATTGAACCAGCTATTGGTTCACCTGTGGCTCAGGTGAAACAACATTCTCAACATCTTATTTCAGTTGGTTTCTATGATGCCTAATATTTCCTATTTTTTATATAGACAACAGTCTCCATAAATCACACTCTATGTGAACTAAAGGATTAATAATTTCAAATTCTATCAATCCATACTACATCAACATTTCATTTCAAAATTCATAATTATCCAGGACCATCAATTTTTTAAAAATATATAATTTCTTTTGAATATCAAAAAATTTTAAAAATAACACAACCATACTATTTTTATGAAAACCCATTTTAAATCAATTGAATAATATTTCAATAACAAAACATAGAACCAAATAAAACATCACTACTCAAAATGAGATATCAAATATTAACATGAATTCAAATTTTTAATGCATATCATGCTTATCTCGTTAGCTAAACCGATGATATTTGGATTCCAATTTTTGTAAGTGTCTCCAAAACACTTATGTTCCCAACTTCCTAGTAACAAGAATTTCAGAATAAAAATGGTGGATATATTTTTATGCTCTAAATCTCATGTCTTGATGATCATACTCTTTTTTAACAAGCCAACACAGGGAATGTACCGATATTAATATCAACTCAAGGTTTGAGATAATTGAAGATCACTTAATAGTTATGGACTGAAAAGGCTGATACAACATGTTCCACTAAGATATTTGGAAAGACCAAGAGTGATAATGATTGTTCCAAGTAGATATTTTAAAGGACCAATAAAGATATAACATTCAACACCCTACCCATCCTCATCGACTTTAGAAGAAAAATGATCATTACTCATCTATAGGAAACATCCCCAAGACAACAAAGTCATGTAATAAATGATGATGAATTCCTTATAATTTGGGTGTTGATTTTCCCATTGAAAATAAAACAACCAACCAAAAATGTGATAACAAAATAAAATACTACATGAGGCATGATATCAATGAATGAAATCTTCAAGAAACCATTGATATTTAAATCAATGTAAAAACACATGCCATAATAGAAGACTACAAAACAACCATGTACACAATGGAAGAATACAAAACCAAAAGGACAAGAATACAATCATAACACCAAAGCACCAACTAGATCCTGGATACACTCCAAAAAATATCCCAAATATCACTATGAGAAACTAGAGAAGTTTGATACATTTACTTTTACCTTGTCTCGATAAATAACATCAACAAATTCACCAGATTGAAAATGAAAGATTGAGTAATGTAACTCAGTAATATATCCACAAATTACATTACTACTAACACCACTATGATATAACATGTCATAATATTTATGTAAAAAATTATATATAGACCAATTTAAATAACAGTTTATATTTTTATATTATAAAGTGCCATAACAAAGTATTTTTCACTAAACAATATCATGATCTTTGAAAAGAAACCAAACAATGCTCTATAATCTTTCCAAAAGTTCTATTTTTTCATAACACAATTTTTTCAACATTACAACACAACCAACCATGAATGAAACCACAGACCTCCCTATACTAGTGAGTGGTGAGTGATATTTTAACTAATGTGTCACTTTTTGAACCATTTTTATGGGGATATTCATCCCCATATCATTCCTAACAAATACATTAGGGTACTTCATTCTATTATGTATCCAAATGAAAATGAACATACACCGAAAAACCATGCCAAATCCCATAAAAACCCATGTTTGGCCAAACTATTTCAATAAATCAAAATTTTTATTCAAAAACATTCGATAATTGTTTTTCATATATTCAAAAAAAACTATTTAAAATAATAATTTTAAAATAAAACCATTAATATTTTGTCACAACAATTCCAAATTTTACAAAAACGTATGAACTATCACTAAAGTGGGTTTCTACCATGCATTTCACACCATTATTAAAAAAGTTCATGTAAAAAATAAATTATAAATCAATCCTTATTATTCTAAATAGGCGATTTTAGAGTGAATCCACCTACCTTAGAAAACATGGAGAAATTGGAAAACAATATTGAAATGTCCTAGAAATGGGTTAAATCTCCCATACCCACCTTAAATCTCTTCCCCTATGAAAATTACAAAGATAATCATATTTAGAAAAAAAAATAACTTACTTATATATATAGTGGAATCATATATAAAAAACTGAGATAGAGGGGATGTAGATCTATAGAAAATAATGAAAAACTACCAACAATGACAACTTACCACAAGAATCTAGCTTCAATGCACTAAGAGAAGCCTTCATATTTCCTTAAGATTAGTTATAGAATCCACGATAGTTATATTTAGGTTGAAATCCCAAAATAGGGTCAGTTGGGGGAATAAATAGTTGCTAAAGTCTATTCTTGACCTAGATCTATAGAAAGTGGATATTGTCTTTAAACAATGAATGACTAGTCACATGGTTATGAAAATATTGTTTTAACCATTTTTTGACCCCTCCCACAAAGGGGAAGTCACGTGGTTTTATTTCATGGTTATAAAAATGATTAGTTAGCCATTCAATATCCCACTATACAAATTTTCATGGTTTCTTCAAGTTGGATGCACAGTTTGAAAAAACATTGCGCCTACCCATGCACCTTATCTTTACCCGTGCAACTAAGTGCATTGTTTCTTGTAGGTGTTTCACGGTTTTCCGAAATAATTCACCAAATGTGAACCCTTAAAAAATATCTAATAAATTTTAAATTTCTTCCATACCATTCTAGAATTCTCCCAAATAGTTTTATACCCAAAAAGTATAATTAAAGGGTTACATTTTTGAAACCAGGGTGCTAGAATAATCTTGTATACACAATTATTTCGGGGTATTCTTTTTAATAGGAATACTATTTCTCCACACTAAGACACAATATTTTGATCCGAGAGACTTAAATTTTGATTTTATTGATGTTTTAAATTTATGAAGGATGAAAATGACTTGTTTTTGAATTTATAGATTTGTATAATAAAGAACATATAGTTCATAAATAATTTTATAACCATGATGCTATTATAGTAAAAAAATATTGTTTAATAAAAAAGTAGAAAACTGCATTTTGGATTAATAAAATTAGTAATAGTGTGTGTTTTTAAAAAATATCAAATAAAAAACATGAATTTTGCATCATTAATTTGACCAAAAATGATCTTTATTTCCACGGTAATGATTATTACATGAGAAAATAATTACAAATCTATGAAAAACCACAATATAATATCCATAGTAAAGAAATTTTTAGGTTGTCCATAATATATTTTATCACATGAAATAATTTCATGGACTTTTAGAAATGTTTTTTATATGGGAAGAACCATTATGTTGATTATAGAAAAATATTCAATTTTTATGTTCTAAACTACAAGTTTTCAATTCCAAAAAACTGTGATCTATATTGGATAAGTGGGGTGGGTGGTTAATCCTTAAAAATATTAGTTGACATGATATATGTATAACTGTAATTTACATGGATGATATATGAAGTAAATATAAATCATAAAAAAAATATAAATAAACTCATAATAATATTTCTGATAATTTTAAATAAATATATAAATTATTTGTGTTTTAAAGCCTTATTTGGAAACCAATCTATTTCAAGCCATGATTAATATTTCTGGATTCAAATAATTATTAAACCCAATGAAATATGTGATATACTTATTATTTAAAAAATTTATATAACATATGAAATGACTATATCGAATATTAATGAGTTTATATTTTCATAAATATTAAATATTTTTATTTGAAGGGGTTTATATGAATTCAATGAAAATAATATAATATGAATTATTCATATTCTATATATAGATATTAATTATTTTGATTTATGTATTATAAAATTTACGTAATATTATATCTTAGTTATAAGGTAATTTTGATTGATTTAGTTACAAAATTTTTTAAAATGTTTATCTCATGTCAAAATTAATGAATTTTTCTATTATTTACATAAGTTAATACTTTTTATAGTCTATGAACATAAATTATTATATTATAAATTAATATATACTTTATTTTAATGTAGTAGACTAATTATAAATTTATTACCATGCATACAGTGAGTTAAAAGCTATGTTTGACATAAATTTTAGTCTCATGAAACCCACAATATTATTGTTTAGGTAATGAAATTAAAACTACGGGTTTTTCATAGGATCCTCGTATTAGGGGTTCAAATTGTATTAGAGAAAACAACATTTTTTTAATATTGAACATTGAATTTTGGAACTATGTGGTGGACATGTCAATATCATGGTGACATAAGATTTATGTAGAGAAGAGTGTATTAGAAATATATGACCCCATATTTTCTATTTTTAGATTGTTATTTAATATGATTGAAATAATTTACATGGAAGGCTTTCATGTACATCAGTTCGTTCATTTATTTGAATATTTTTTAATTTAATTTTATATTATTAATCGGTATGTAATAAGATATTATAGATTAACATGTTCAATTTACATTTTTCTAGAGAAGTGTGGTATATAAAAACAATATTTTTAGATTCACAAATTTATAAATGGAATGAATGATATAATATAGAGAGATGATCATCCCTCATAAACATTAATGTTATAATATAATTTAAAATAAATAGACATTTAAGGCTTCAACATTGAAGTAAAAGTAACCCAATGATTTAGAAACACATGAATAATATTATATAATATATGATTGAAATTTATACACATATATGTTAGGTGATCAAATAATAATTTGTTTTTTTAGTTACAAGAAGCTTTGAATTCTTAAAATCTAGGGAAATAGAGGAATAATGTTATGGTAGTCATTATGATGGGTTTTGGTATAGTTTTCACACTGAAACGTATCATATATTAAAAAGATATCCCTATCCATAGTGTCTAAATAAACATATTTCGGATTAGAAGAATCTCAAATATGAGTCAAAGAATTATTAAAATATGGATATATTCCCATTGATGAAAATAATGTTAAAATAAAATTTTCATTATTTTATTTGGATAAATGTCAATAACATGCCTTTTTAAATTATTATATAGCATGGTACTTAGCAGATATAAAATTCAATCACATATAAATAAAGAATCATCATCAAGAATGGATTTGAGGGAAATTCCAAAAAAATAAAATCTCAAAAGAAAATCCATAATAGAATAGTACTAAAATATACGAATTATTATTAAGCATGAATTTGACATTTATGTGTTAGAGAAATTCCTTTTTAATCTTGATATTGGTGAATGTATTCAAAAATATATATCTATTTATGAGTTTCAAAGAAATAATTTTCTTAATGGTTTTAAAATAATTATTTATATAAAAATATAAAAATAAATTTTATTCCCCAGTAATTTTATAAATATTATTGAGAATCTAAATGATTTAGAATGTTCAAAATCTATTTTAAGACTTTAATTTTTTATAGAAATCATTATTTAGTAATTATAATAAAGGTAATGAATATTTTATGTAAATTATAATAGGAATTATAATAAAAAAATTCACATAGTCTATGAAATTTTTTGAAGATTCTATACGAGTGGGTTCCCTAGAAAAAAACAGAAATGTATAATTTTTTGATACCATGTCCCGCATAAATTTTGAGATATATGTGATCTATATTTACCAGAATATTAACATAATTTATTAATGTACTATATTTATTGATTCAATTTGAGTAAATGCATAATAGAAATGTTTAAGGAGTATCATATTATAAAAATAACCCCATGACTCTAGGAAAATTAATTTAAAAAATTTTCAAATAGTCTAGAAAAAACAATTCTACAAGACATGGATGATTCCTATCTTATAAGTGTAGAGAAATCATAATTATTGGGGCATATTCCCATGAGTTTTAGTTTTTTTGATCTTATATACTGAATATTGGTATGATTAACACACTAAATGGAGAACCATGTGTTTTTGGTGCCAATGGATATTATTATCTATGAGATTATGTATGTGTATCTTGGTATTATATTAATAAAAATATATATCATTCAAAAAAATATTTTGATTCATGATGAAATCTGAGACTTTTTTAATGAATTGTATAATATTTTTTTATTGTCATTAATGGTTTATAATTTATTGAATTATTAATATTGGATTTGTCACTTACAAGTATTTGTATAAATAATATATTTCCTTTGATTGGGATAATTTTTACTTAACTAAATAAATTATCATAGTAGATGATGGAAATAATATCTAATAAGGTCAAAAAATATATTTTTTATAGTGGCATAATGTTTGAATCCCATATTATGAGATATCATAATATAAAGATTTTTTATTAAATATTTAGAGTTCATTTGAGTTTTTCATAACTCTAACATATCATTTTCTATTTGGGGTGGATGATTTGTCTCTAGATAATACTCTTAGTATATGAGTACAAATCGTTGATATCATTATAATTTCATAGAGGGTCACACACAAAGTGTATCTAGAACCTCCATAAATTCATGATAATTGGAACTTAGTATGAAATGGGACCCACATGTAGGGGATTATTAATATTAAACTTTGAATGATCACAAGTAAATGAATTATAAAAATTAAACTTAATTTATAAAAAATTATTTTAATGATAGTTGGAATAATTTATTAATCATTTCAAAAAGTATTTATTTTTAAATAAAATAATACAAAAAAATTAAATAGAATATTATTTAATCACAAATTCATAATCCTATTTGAGATAAAATAGTTAATTTAATGGATATTATTTTATCATGAGACGTGTTATAGTTTTTAATTTCTGTTTAAGAATTAAGGTTCTATTTATAATAGGGTATTGAGGTCCTAAATGACATTTTGGGAAGGTTTTTTCTTTATATTTCTTATGAAAATAATAACCCAAGAAGAAATATATGACCAATCTATCATAACCAATTTTAAAACAATAAATATTTTATTACCACACTTTCTTACCAATTTGATCTCTCCTATTCATTTTTGGAAGATTAAGAGAGTGATATAAATAAGAAATATGAATTTAAATTGTTTTCACCTTCTTGATTCAAGATAATCATATTCCAGATATCATATAATAATAGTAGAGCACATGAAACTCTTATTATAGATCCCAAAGAATCCAAAATCATGAAACAAGATCCTCTGTAAATGTTTAGATTACTAGGAATGGTTATTCATTGGATCCATTGATCTCTAATTATATTTTGATGAGTAGAGAACATCATTATCACATTTTTGCACTATTTTATCATTTTATATGCATTTATTTTCATCAACATTAAAATATAATGTAAAAAATTAATGTGATAATTGTGGGATGGGTATGTTATATTTATAGTTATAACACAAATCTGGTTGTTTGTTTCTTGAAAATATTAAAATATGAGAAGAATATGTCAGAGGATAGTCGAGCAGGATATGGGTTTTTTTTATCACTAGTGTTATTTTAAAAATCTTAAAGGGATAGAAGTCAGAGTTTCCAAAAGAATATTTGAGGGCGTCATTAGCGTCCAAGTTAATTGAAACCTATAGGTGTTGTCATAGTGGTGGGTAAATATTTCTAGTTAGTTGATCTTGACAACTAAAAGTATAATTTTATAGAATTGCTGAAGGGTTAAAAAAACCAGATTAAATATCAGAAATTAATATTAGTGATATCATCTATTAAAATTTTTTAGTCATTTTATAGCAATTATATATTAAATAATTGTTATAATTGCATATAAGACTTCAAAATTGAAAATAATTTATATATTATGATTGAAGTATGTATTAAAAAGAAAAAATAATGATTCACTACATTAATTACATGGGTGAAATACATTACATCAATGGATGTTTAATTATGGTTGTGTATTGTATATCATTTTCTTCCTATTATATGAAAAATGATTCATAGTTTAAAAATTGTTTAATTGAATAATATGTTTTGTATTTTTATACATATTTTCAATTATGGATCAAATTATATATAATGTTTAAGAATAAAATAAGGATAAAAGTAATTATAAAAGATAAAAGTGTTTTATCTAATTTATTTAAACAAAAGGGATTGAATTGTCACTAACGAATAGTGGAATATTTTAATGAATAAAATATAGTGTTCATAATATTACTCTAATCATGTAAAATATAACATATGAAGTGATTTTTATTTACTTATTTAAATATTCAAAAAATTTATAAGTTCTATTTTCTAACACAAAAGATATTTTTCAAAAAACAAATTACATTATAAGAAATATAATTTATTCGATATTAGAGGGAGAATTTTGAATATAATGAAGTATAAATTTAAAAATAAAAGTGTAATCACATTCCCATAAATTTAAAATTAAAAACACATTATATCATAAAAGTTAGAGGTTTGTTAGCAATAAATGATTTAAATAAGGGGTTATATATAAATTTTATAAAAAATCCCCAAATTATTATTTTTTAGGGAAACCTTCAATTTTAATGAAAAAATAGAAAAGTGTCATTGTATTTCAACCAATATAAGTTAATAATTTCATAGAATAGGATGTTGTAAAGTAAAAAAGTGTGAGTATTATGCTAAGAGAGTCGAGTATGTGGACTGCTAATCATAATCAAAACAATTTTTCATTTAAATTTTACATATATATTAACCAACAAGTGTAATTTTGGTGGAGGATTTATTTTATGGTTGAAAATTAATGTGGTATGAATTATATAGTTATGTAATGAGTTCAATAAATACACGACAGTATAGTAAAAATAGGGAAAATATATTATTATATAATATGATATATGATTAAATGGGGATTTATGTGCAATTTTTTAATAGTCTAAATTGATTATAATAGTTAAATAATTTTAATTGTTTAAAAAAATTCCACATATTTTCATTTTTTCATCTATATTTCTATATTACATGATGTAAAATGAGAATTAACCACTTTTTATATTAATTTTATTAGAATATAATAGGTGGGTATTGGGGTATATTAATGTTTTTTATTATATAAAAAGATTAACATGGGATGGATTTTTCAAAGAGATAAAGAATTCACTCGTGAAATAAAAAAGGAGTATTGTGTGAAGGATGGACAACAATGTGTACTACACCAACTATTATACATTGTCTCTTTGGAAACATTGGTGTGGATGATTTTTATTAAATCAAAATATAATACAGTTTAAAATATACCATGAATGATAACGTTCAATGTTTGACACCTTTCTTACACTATCCTTATAATGCACTGAGCTGAGTTACCCAGCTGTAGTTCCAAAGTCAGTCCACCACATAGACTGAGGTACATCCCCTATCACAACTGGTTAGAAAGAACTATCGTGTGATTTATTATCTGGAAAAGGGAATAATTTACCCATTACATGTTATAATAAATACACTAGATACATGAAAACCAATTAATTAAAACTATCATATAAACAACAAAACTACAACATATACACATAATGAGATAAAAATATTAGTAACTAACAAAAAAGAATAGAAAATTTTTCCCATGGATAAATTGAGACAACACCTCCACCACATAAATGAACTGAGCCAATGGTTTTGCCCTATATAGATAAAATTATCTTACCAAAAAAAATAATATAAGGGATCATTCAGCCACATACACACTATGTTGTTTATATTGGAGGTGAGATAATTTCTATTAGGATTCGACATTGAATCGGTGTTACACACATTATTAGATTTTTCAAAAATAATAATTGGAATATTAAATAATAAAAATCATTGTTTATTTTTAAAATAACAAAATAAAATAACCTTATTATATTCCCTTTCCAAAACCACATTCTTATATTTCAAAACCAATATGATAATGAATCAAATAAATAATCATTCAATAAAATCCATGAATATTAACATAAAGCTGAACAAAACTAAAAAGAATTCACCATGAAAAAGGAAGCACAACATAGGATGTAGATGTATATAGAGTGCATGAAACGAAAATTTACACACATTTGAAGAGAATCATAAGTATATTAAATATATCATAGGATATATCTCATTGATATCCTTTCATCTTGTGGTTCCCAAGTAATACATTGAACCCAAGTTTTCCTTGTGGCCTTGTTTAGTGGGCAAACCTACCTATTAAATAATATTCAATAGGGACCAGAAAATTCATTGTAATACATATAATAAAACTCATCCTTTGTTTCCCAAATATGGCTCAAGGGTCCCATGTTTCGAAAAAACTCTTAAACCATATCCCCTTTGTTAATTCCTCCTCATAGGGAACAATATACCACAGAAGAAAATTACAAATAAAATAGAATATAGGGTATAATAAAGATAATAAATATTAAGCTCTAATATATTTAATTAGGTCACAAAAATTATCTATAAGTCATAAAATAATGAAACTCTATAAAAAATCCATTTAAAAAACCATGGACATCTAAAACAACATTTATAAATTCCCGTGAATCAATCAATTCTTAGTGGAATATTATAGAAATCATTTACTATATAAAATCAATCATTTGTTGTAAAACACATGAAAATTATTTAAATTGATTTTTTGACAACCAAAAACCTCTTAGAACATAATTTAAAAATAACATTAAACTAAAAAACTTTCTGTAAAATTTTATAAAATACCATTTTTCATGGAAATATGTTTTAGAGTAAAAATATCTAAATATCATTAAAAATAATTTAATGTCGAATTAAAAATCACAAAATCTTCATGATACAATTATAGTACCAAAAATAAATATAAATATTATTATGATAAAAATTTGAAAACCAAAACACCTTTGGTTTCCTAAGAAATAATGTTACAAAGAATCACTAATGCAGATGACAAATAAAAATTGGAAAAATCAATAAGAAAATTAAATCCAGGGATAGTATTGATGTTTGAAACTATTTTTTACTTAATTACTAGGATAATATTATATTATTTCATAACATAGAAAAACCCCATGATTTTTTAAACTATAGAAATAAATAAATGTGGCAGAAGGAAGATGATGAAGGGAAAACCCAATATGTTCACAATATTAATCCATAATTCAGTTTTAATGAGATTTGGAAAGTCAGGGCCAGAAAATGATTTTGTTTTCTATTTTTTAAAAATATATCATTTTCTTTCATGGTTTAAAATATGGATCAATGACCATGAAAAACAATATCCCTTCCGAAATTGTTACCTAATCTTCACTCTGATAAATCACATGTGTCATGAATTGATTGTGAAATACCCAAATATTTAAAAAATAATCTATGTCCTTGAATTTTATATTATATAAATACTTCTATAAAAAAATATTATTCATACCAGACTAGTGGGCTGTTACAAGTTATGAAAGATTAAAAATATCTCATTTTTTGGTATGTTTTTATTCGTGATTTTGGATAAGGACTAAGCAAGATAAGAATTATCCTCTAGTTTTAATAGTACTAAATATGGTCCAATGGTTCATGTGATAAACATACCTATTAATATAATTAGCATATTTTTTCTCATTCATAAAAATAAATTATATATTATTTGTACATATATCATGAAATTAAAAATAGTTATATTAAGAATATTTTTTTTGGATATATGGTGTTTATGTAGTTATTTCCTCATAATCACTCGATGTCTTGAATAAAGGGATTATATGATTATATATATTGTATATGATTTAGCAGGTGGATACATGTATAGATATTCCTAACCAAGAAGGTTATGAAAAAAATACCTTCAATGAAAAAGTATCACCAATGATTATCCTGAGCTTCAAGTTGTGTAAAACTATTGATTAATGAATTCATAAAAGTTATCAATACTACAATGGTCAATTAATTCACTAATTACATTGTTGTAAATAGTTATTTTATTTTTTGATAAATTATTTTATTAATAATTTTAGAGATACTCTGAATGTGTTTTAGAGGATATCAAAATGTATATTAGGATGTATTTTCAAAAAAATTTAAATATTATGTGGAATATAGAAAAAATATATGATAGATTATCCAAAATATGATTAAAAATGTATAAAAGGAATTTTCGATATTTTTCCCGAAGTTATTATATATGATGTGACATTAGGATAAAGTTTATAAATTTCATGAGGCGTTCGTTTAAGTTGAATATTGTTATAAATATATAATATAGGTAAATAGTATATTGACTATATTACTAAGGTTGTTGATTTTTTTGGTGTAAACCACATCATGGTGAGTGTAACCGCATCATGGTTTTGTGAATAAAAGTTCATACATTATTTCACAATATGATAAAAATGGCATATCTTCTTTCTCTAACATTGTATCCATGTTCTATTAAAAAATAATCTAATTAATTTTATGTAGTTTCAAACATCTTAATTAATTATTTATATAATAAATAATTATACATTGGAAAAATTTTATGTTATAATAATTTAAAACATTATAATCTTTTGTTGAAATCTTTTATTAATGGTCGATGATCTATAAAATGTTTTATATCCCAGGATGATCCTTGGAGTCTATAAAATTGGATGATTCATTTTGATTTAGGTGTCATAGGAGATATATTTGAAGGTGTGTGCATGTGTGTTTGTTTTTTTGTATTTGTTTATGTGTGCGTGAAATGCTTGATCTAAAGAACTCATCTCACACATTTACTTTAACTATGTATCTCAAAAACATTTATGATGAGTTCAAACTTCCCAAGAATATAAGGATTCAATAAATCTCATAGATAACCTTAGAGGAAGGAATCATTTCACTACTTATCAGTAAAACTCATCGAACATGGTAAAGAAGGAGGAGGTGCCCAATTTCATAAAGGAAAAGAAGAATTCATCATAATATTTATTCAATTTAAATAAATGGATGAATATTTTGGAAAATATGGGTTTTAGTATAATTTTTAAATTTTAATATATATTCCTAAATCCTATAAAATCCAACACATGTGTTTTAAATTAACAAAATGTATTAATATCAAATTATATAATTAAAATGAAAATTATCCCAAAAATGTTTAATAAAATAAATACTCTGTAAATAATTATATCATAGATATTTGTTTTTTTTTGAAAATTCATTACTTTAGAGAATATTAACAATTTTGTAAGAATCCAGATCTTATTTTTAGGTATGTTTTTCCTTTCTGGTCAGTTTTAGAGAAAAGAGGAACTTCTAGAAAATTTTCAAGTACATTTCAAGTACTTTATGAGTTCACACCGTGTAGTTTCTTACCACAGCAGGCCGTGTGCTTGTCGTGTAGTATCCGCACACTTGACTGTGTGGGAGTGACTTGGAGTACACTTAATGCGGAGTACGGAAAATGCGTGTACACTCCATGTACTCCAAAAGTACATGTCATGTACTTTTTTCGTTAAACGCATAGGGGTCATGTCTGATTGACATAATCCACTTATTTTGGATTTTGTTTGTCCGAGAGCACCGAGTATTCATGGATCTTCGACGAGCTCCCAATCCTTTGTTCGTCCTCCGATTCGAGCACCGTTTATTGCATTGGAATCGCATCGGTGAGTTCTCCCTTCCGCTTGAGCCTTGTTTTCCAATTCCCCCTCTTTTCCATGTTATCATGGGTTGAAATTTTTGGATGTTTTCTTAGATCTACAAATTTCCAAAGAGAATCAGGATTCGAGGTCCAAGTATATTGATCTCCTAACCACGAGGTTGGTGGTTTGTGCCTTTCCGTTCGAAGTATTTGATTTTAATGTGCAATTTCCACCAATAACAATGAAAGGGGTATTGTGTGTTTACCCTTTTACCCCTGTTGGTTTCCATCCATGATTTTATGCTTGTGTAGAGGTAATATGGATATGAATTTGGTTGATTTACATGCTTTGGATGTGTTCTTCCCTTGTATGCTCTGTTTATGACCATTTGGTCCTATTGAGTATTTGGATACATTACCTGTTTTCCATGCCTTTTGCTGTAGGATGGAGTGTTTTATTCTAACATGCTTCTTATGCTGTAGACTTATTATCCAAGTAGTTCTGTAGGTTTACCTCAGCCTTATAACATTACTAGGCGTTGAAATACATGGGGCCATTAGAACCTGGTGTATTAGACTAAAAGGGGATAGACCGAGGGAGCTTCCTCAGAGAGTCTTTAGACATTATAGACTATAGGGGGATAAACCGAGTGAGCTTCCTGAGAGAGTGTTCTAGATTTACAGACTATAAGGGGATAGACCGAGTGATCTTACTTAGAGAGTCCTTGATTGCTTTAAATTAAAAGGGGGGAGACTGCATGAGCTTCCTCAGAGAGTTTGTATTTGACTTGAACGACCTGGCTATAAGGGGAATTGACCGAGTGAGCTTCCTCACAGAGTCCAAGACCTTGGGTCTATAAGGGGAATTGGCATGTGAGCTTATTCATAGAGTCCTTGAATACCTTTGACAATGTGGGGAATGGATTTCTTGAGCATCCTCATAGATTCTTGCCTTACTTTTGATTATAAGGGGATAGACCGTGAGCGCTTCCTCAGAGAGTCCTTATTGATTTCCTATGAAAAACCAGAATGGTTAGATCGAGTGTGCTGCCTGAAGGGTTGCCTGTACTTATTAGGTTATACTAGAGGGAATGGTTGTGAGTACTTCTCAGAGGGTTACCTATTTGTGATTAGATGATTTCCTCAGTGTTACTTGTTTGAACTGTGGACTATTTACTACTGAGTGCCTTTCTGTTTACTGTTTACTGTAGTTTTACCTTCCATATACTCAAAGTTCAGTAGGAATAGATCTTCGGGTGGTTTCCTACTGATATTTAGTCTCACACCACGTTTGGGTCATGATTTTGGCCACAAACAGACTATATTGTTGTAGGTATAGACAAGGGAAAGCTCCCTTCTACTTCAGGTATTTGATAATCTGTGGAGATAGAGAGCACAAGACCAAGCTATGGATTGTGACGCTGAGGAGTTTATCTACTTCATTTTGTACTTTTTCTTAGTACTGTATTCAGCATTGTGACTTATTTGGATGATTTTCTAGACATATGTGTCACGAAACATTTATATATATGTGCTCTAGTTGATTCATACATACAGTCTTCGGTTGATTACATTTGTATGGATTATTACTGCTTCTGTTATTGTATATTGTTTCTCTTCCGCTGTGTACTCGGCCAATGAGGGAATAGTATCCTCACTATCACATCGAAGGCCCTCTCTGCTAGTCGACATCCTTTGGTGTTCGGGGAAAAGCGCTTGAGTCCATGTGAACAACCGGGTACATGGCGCCTCTTGGTGTCTTTCGAAACCAGGATGTTACAAAGTGGTATTAGAGGATATCATTTCTCTTGAATTATTGTTTGGATCCTTTATCCAGGGATATAAAGGTATTGGTACTTGGTAATAATCTGCACCTAGTTGTAGCTAACCCATGTACAAGGAAAATCTAATCTACCTCGTTTATTTCAATTTTTTGGTTTTTCAATTTTACAGTTTATTTGATTTCACCGTTGGGTGATTCACATGTTTTGGGTTATTATTTTTGATGCTATTGAGGTTCTACTTCTATCGTAACCCAGTAAGATGCGGGTATGCCTTCTCATAAATCATGTATGCACTTTTTAGAAATCACATTCCATGCATTATTGCCAATCCATTAGGGGTGCATTAGAAATTTCATGTTGTTGTGATAGATGTTGTGCAGAATATGAAATCTGTTGTGATAGATGCCTTGATAGAATACTACTATTGATAAGTATTTCATTGTGTAAGTATTTTTTTTATGAACGCCAAATTTTGGATATTGAGGTGTTATAGGACCTCATGAATCTGAGTTTGGTGGGTCATTAGCTTGTCTTTGTTTTTCTATAACATGTATTAGATGCCATGCTTTGATTCACGGGGAGTATGGGCCCTCACAGATCATAATTTGGCACCTTAATGCTTGTTTTCTATGATTTCTGGGATCCAGAGCAGTTTCTGAGGTTACTGTCTAGAAAAAACCAGAATACACAGTGTGTACTTTATAAATACATGTCGTGTAGTCTATAAATGTGTCACTGACTGTGTGAGTAGGGACACAAGGTCATAAAAATATTGTAGGAACATGTCGTGTATAGTATGTACATGCCGTGTTGTAGTGACTATGTGTCTACCCATGTGGCTAATGACAAAGATGAGGGAAACTTGAGATATACACGCCGTGTCAGTATTGAACACGCTGTGTCATATAACCTATGTACTCGGTCGTGTAACGAACAACACGGACGGATAATACATAAGCATATACACGTCTTTTCTGCCTTGAACACGCCGTGTAGACTGACTAAGGTACCCAGCCGTGTCACGAACAACATGGGATAGTGGTATCCTTTCTCATACATGTTGTGTCCGTCTGGAACATGTTGTGTAATGTTATCCATGTTTCAGGCCATGTCACTAACAACATGGTCCAAGAAAATCTTATCTAGTACATGCCGTGTCTTTTGTGATCACTATGTGCAGTCTAGGATTAGGAGGACTGTGTGGGTTAGCCATGTATGGAGACTCAGGCAGAGGAATAGTGTTCAAGTACACGCCGTGTGTAGGGACAACAAGCCGTGTGGTTGGGGTGTTACACGACTAGTTGTTGCCGAAGTACACGCCCATGTGAATGACTTCAGGGAACATGTCGTGTAGGAAATGTACATGACATGTAGTCATGTTTTGTAAGACTTGAATGTTTTTTTTCTCATGTTACTTTCTTACACTCCTCGTTTTCTGTCCTTGATATTTTTATCTAAGGCGTGCATTTGACCTTCCAGAGTTATTCCACCGATACATCCTTCGGTTGTATGCCAGTTTCCAGATAGTGATTAGACATCAGATATGGTTGATCAGGGAATTCCAGCAGATCCTCCTATTGTACCAGCCTTGTCACCAGTCGTTAAACCTGGCACTGGTGCTGGCACATAGTTTAGGGAGGGATTTCTGAGGATGATGCAGAAATTTCAGGGAGTTCCATCTCCTGCCCCATCAATGGAAGAATTGATGTGGGTATTTCACCATGAGAATCCTCATACATTCTTAAGGGATTGAGGACCCCAGGCTACAAAGTCATGGATTGATGCCATGTTGATGATTTTCTAGAATCTGGAGATACCTCTAGAAATGAGGGTGAAACTTGCTACCTATATTCTCTGGGACTCTGCCAAGAAATGGTGGGATGTGGTATCATAGGTGGGACGCTAGCAGAATATGGCTTGGGATAAGTTTCGGTGCATCTTCTACGACTAATTCTACCCAGAGACCTTATGGGACAATCAAGACCGAGAGTTTATGAGTCTGGAGTTAGGTACTCTTTCTGTTATGGAATAATCGTCTCTCTTTACTGAGTTGCAGTGTTTCATGCCTATTCTAGGAGGTGATGAGTTGTTCCTTGCATGGATGTTTGAGGATGGTCTGAGGGACGACATCTGATCATAGATAAGCATCTTCAGGTTTACTTAGATATCCTCTATCGTCAACTAGATGCTGATTACAAAGCACATTTTGAAGGATTCTGGAGCTGCGAGCTACGGCGGTTCGGCATACAGAGTTAGTGATCTTCTAGCTGATAGTAGGAAGCACCATAGAGAGGTTATGTGAGGAGATCCGAGTAGGAAAGATGCATCTTCCTGTAGCCAGGTGGTTTACTACCAGTGTGGGAGAAGTGGGAATACGGGTCCACGTTTCCCAAGAGACCTATGGAGTTCTGATCTTGCGGGAAGATGGGCCACCTTTAGTGATTTTTTCAGTTCTTCTCACCAGCAGCGGGTGACAAGGGTTCTTCTATAACTCCTCGTTTAGGATCAACGCCACTAGATTCTCACCAGTCTAGGAACTGGAGTACTTCCAACCATTCGGGGCGAGGTGGAGGTTGTGGTCGTGGTAGGCAGTCACTAGGTTTTCAACAACATCAGGGTGGATCAGCTCAGAGTTGTCATGAAGGTTCATAGGGCGACGATATCGTCCAGACCCTTTCATTTGAGCAGACTCACCAAGAGTAGGATCCTGGACCGTCTGCCATTCAAAGTACAATCTTAGTAGCCTATGTTTTGTCTTCAAATCTATTCAATACTGGTGCTATGCATATATTTATCTCTATTTCATTCGGGGAGATCCTTGGGCTCTACATCATTTCTTCTACTAATATTTTGATGCTAAACACTCCATTGGGGATTAGAACGGCTAGTGTACATCAGTATAGAGAGTGCCCCCTACAGGTTGGTGGATGTCACTTTTTATGGGACCACTATGTCCTAGAGATGACTGACTATGATGTAATTCTCTGGATGGAATGTATAGTTCCATTCCAGGCAGTAGTCGACAATTATTTCCACAGGGTGAGTTTCATATCACCTGAAAGTGTATCCTTTCTTCATAAGAGAGAGTGGGGAATCCATGTGAACAAAGTGGGTCCAGAGCATCATGGGTTGGGATGAGTTACAACCCATATTGCTAGCCTCTACCTGGATGACAAGGGAACTTCAGAGTAAGACTTTACTCTAGTGGTGGATCATTTTAGAGATGTCTTTTTAGATGACATTTCAGGTTTTCCTCTGAAGCATGAGGTATAATTTTCTATTGAGATCATTCCAAGGGTGACACCGGTGTCCATAACTCCTTATAGGATGGCTACACAAGAGTTTCAGGAGGTCAAGAAGTAGTTGGAGGAGTTTCAGGCCAAGGGTTTCATCCGAACCAATACGTCTCCTTGGGATTCACCTCGCCAGTTTATGATGAAGGCAGATGGTACACTTAGGATTTGTGTGGATTATTGGAATCTGAAGTAGTTGATGGTCGAGAACCTAAATCCCTTGCCTAGGATTTTTGATCTCTTTGATCAACTTCTAGGAGCCAGGGTGTTCTCGAAAAATGACTTGTGGTCCGGTTATCATTAGTTGCATGTTAGACCATATGATATACCACTCACAGCCTTCTAGAGCATGTGTTTTTCTTAGAAATGGGGATGAACTTGTTTGATTAAGGTTTAATCTTTCCAATCTGTTTCTAATGGGGTTATTCATAGAACCGGAAACATCCAATTATTAGATATCCATTTAAACATACTTTCCAAAGGAAGGTGATCATTAGTTGTGGATTGATGAGGCTTAAGAATTTGCATTGGTCGAGAGGATGGGAGATCAGACTCATCACACCTTTTGGGGGGAATTATTGTCTACTCCGAGACTCTCCTATAGATTTAACTTATGTTCACAAATCCTTTTTAATTTACCAAGCATGAAAATGAGTTTTTCCTTTAGACATTGCAATCAATGATTGATATGTATGGGATTTAGAGAATCTTTTATATGTATTTGAGGTACTCCATCAATAAATAATCATCTATTTGAATTAGATATTCTTATTAAATTGTATCCTTTAATACATTATATAGAAATATCATGGTCACTATGATGACCATACTGGTTTTAAAGCAACCATGTAGGGTACTTGAAGTTTATTATCCTTAAAAAAGACGTGGATTATTTTAGAGTTGGGATCATACCCAAAAATAGGATACCTATGTTTCCTTATTTGAAATGGAATCAGTACCCCCAAAGTTCTATAATAAAGATATAGTTTAATGTCATATGTGACAATAAATAATTAATGAATGATAGGATTGAACCTTAAAAAGGATTCCTATATACTCTACTTTTAAGGCAGAGATTGATGTCTATGTAGTTTGGGTGAATAAGAATGATGTTTATGCATGATTATTGGACCAAATAAAGATGTCTTAATTACTTTTACACTCTAAGATCACGTGAGTCATGCTCGGTGTGAGAAACAAGAGGTATCAGTAAAAGTGACAATTGTGCCACAAAATATTCAATCATAATAAATAATGTGGGTCTTATGTATGTATGAAAACCCAAGAGAAGGGTCTGTAAAGGTGTTTTTGTAACGGCCCGAAATTTTGAATAAATCTTGTTCCCTAATTTCATGTGTTATTTTATTTTATTTTTATACTCAACAAAAATGTTTTATTTGATAAACATGATTATAATTAAAATGAGACCAGTGGGTTTTGACTGTTTTATGACCATCGGTCAATATGACCACTGTGAACAAAATGTTTTGATTACTGTCTCCAAATATAAGTAATCTTGGTTAACTATTATAGAAAGAAGATTTGATGGCCTCACCTAGTAGTCTTGGACCGATCGAAGCCCATCTAACAGAGCTTGGGAAGGAGGTAGCACCATTGGGCTTTGCTTTGGATCAAATCCAAGCCGAACTTCATCATGTGAAGCTAGAACGGAATCGCCTTCGCGAGAAGTTCAAACTGATAGAAATTACTACTCGGGCAATGTTGACTGAGCTGCCCCAAGATTCTATCACCCTAGCACACCTTACTCTTAGGTCCTATGCTGGTATTATAAGGGGCTATGTAACGAGACCGTAACTGCCTTGTGTAATCCTTGTTTTAAATAAAAATTGGGATTTCTTTTTATGATGAAGTTTATGAATTTTGAAATGACCGGATAAATATAGTATGCATATTTTTTATGAATTTTAGAAAAAGGATATTTTAAAAATGGTTGTGTAAACCTTAAATAATTAAAAATGTGTAATTTTTTTCCAAAAATGGTCTTCTACAATTATGTTCAGTACGTAATTTGGAGTCTAATAAGATCAACTTGATTTTTGATGAATAGTAAATTATGAATAGTGATTTTATGATTAGGATTAGTAATATGACTAAATGGATTAGTAATCTAACTTAAAGAAAGTTTTAAAATAATATAGGCACCTTGATTAAGTAACGTGATTCAATAAGATGGTTAAATAATGGTTTCATAAATTATTATTCAAGTATTAGTTTTTTTCGGGTGAATAGTGTTTTTAATTAAAAATTTAATTAAAATTATTTAGAAAATTATTTTTATAAAACAGATTTCATTTTTGAACTCAGAGCACCGATATTATGCTATGGTAATTTTTGGGGTTTTTTCTGAACAAAACGAATTTTCGGTGAATAGTGTTTTTATTTAAAAATTAAATTAAAAATATTTAGAAAATTATTTTTTATAAAATGGAGTTCATATTTGTAATCAGAGCGTTGATATTTGATTATGGTGAAATTTTGGGATCTTTCTGAGAAAGTTGAATTTTCAGTGAATAGTAAATATGCCGTTTTAGGGTTTCGGTATGTTTAATGACATCATAGCTATGTCATGATGATGTCATGAGTTATTTTAAGGGTTGGCCGGCCAAGGGTGATGAATTATTGTTTTGGGGGCCCCATGTGGCCTAACTCCATGATAAATTCCAAGGGAGAGCACATGGGTTTGAGAAAAGCACATGTGAGGTGTCCTTTGGCCATTAATGCCTTGTCCCCTCACTTTCCCTATAAATACCAAGCCCTACTCTCATCCATTCGACTCCCCACTCATTCCCAACGAATTTATGGTCTCATTACCTCCCAAGGTGCCCCCAAGCCCTCAAGGTCCCAACCTTTGAGGTTTAAGAGTTACATTTTAAGGTAAGGGATCCGACCTCTCTCTTTCTTTTCAAGTAATCTCTTTTATGTCATTCCTTTTATGCTACATGTTCTTATGTTTGAGGATGTTCTTTTATACTCCTATTACTGCCCTTTTCATGTTCATATAATGAGAGTCCCCTTTTTACTCTCATTATTTCGTTTTATGATGTTTTAAGTGGCGCCGTTAGGCTGCCGAAATTTTTGTAACAGATTCTTTCTCCCTTCTCATTTTTCAAGATCTATTTTCATGTAAAGTATTTCAAGTTCCTTTGTATTATGTTGGGGTATGATCTCTAAATTTTTCATACTGATCTTTTATGATCATATGATGAGAGACACCATTTGATCTCTTCAATTCATTATTTTGAAGTTTAAGTGGCGCCATTAGGCTGCCGAATTTTTAAGTGGTTCTTCACCCTTCTCGTTTTGAAGTTCTACTTTCATGTCAATTATTTCAAGTTACTTTTTGTTATGTTGGGGTATGATCTCTATATATATTATACTGGACTCTTATGTTCATATGATGAGAGACCCCATTTGATCTCTTCAATTCAGTATTTTGAAGTTTTAAGTGGCGCCATTAGGCTGCCGAATTGTTTTTAGGGGATTCTTTCACCCTTCTCATTCTTTTCAAAGTTCTACTTTCATGTCATGTCATTCAAGTTCCTTTTTAATTATGTTGGGGAATTATCTCTATATCTATTATACTGAACTCTTATGTTCACATGATGAGAGATCCTATTTGATCTTTTCAAATCATTTTTGTTGAAGTTTAAGTAACGTCGTTAGGCTGCCGAACTTTCATAAGAGAAATCTAATTTTTGTCTTCCTTCCATGTTTTTCATTTCAAATGGTATGTCCTTGAAATTTCATTACCATGATCATTTATCATTCTTATTCTGTCCATCTACTGTTTTATGGGTCATTTATGAATGTTTGACCCATTTTCCCTCTCTTTTTAATGTCTTCTAAATGTCGTAACATAGCCGTTATGCTGCAGAATTTCCGTCTCAAAATGTCTCTCTCTTTTTCTAAAGTTCTTTTATATTATTAAGTGGATACTCAAAGCTCTTTATTCTAAAAGGGTTTTCACATATATACCAAAATGTCTATTTTAAATTCTGGGATTTACATACAAGAGACCCACCTTCCTTTTCTGTGGGTTTTAAAGTGACGTAAAGATCATGTCTTTAAAGCAGTTTTTAAAACGTTATGATTATGAAATGAAACCCATTTATTTTATGCTATATGGGTTATTTATGAAATATTTGATGATGATATATGTGGATCACATGATAATAAAGGCAAATTTAAGGGTGCGCCCTGATAGCGCTCCAATGCATTGGGTAAAGACTTAATCTCTAGAGATGACCATTTTAACGACGCCTTGGTGAATAACCTTGGTAAATTTTAACGACACCTTGGGGATGGACCTTGGTGAAACGAAACGATTGTCAATATCAAATGTTGCAGCCACATCTTCAAGTTATGAAAAAGTTTTATTTTTATTATGATATGCCTCATGATTTCATTTTCATGCCTTAAAGTTCTTTTCATGACTTTATTGATGTATCTCAAGTTCATATGTAAAATGTTTCACTTGTTTCCCTTGCTGGGCCTTCTGCTCATCCTTTCTTTTGATGTATGTCCCCAGGTTATGAGATGCAGTAATGAACCTAGGATGAACTTAAGGAGAAGCCTTTCAAGTGTTTAAGAAGAGTGTTTTTGTTCTTTTCATGTTTTATGTTCCTGGTTTCCAAGACACTAAACCTTAAAGATCCTCGGTTTTGTAAAATGTAATGAATGTTTATGTGATAAAAAGGTGGGATGCTATAGTTGGTATCAAAGGATGGTTTTGTTATTTGTGGAAATTAGGATATGAAAACTTTAGGAAGAACCCTATAAAAAAGTTTAAATATAGGAAATCTTCCTAGTATTTTGGTGATTATTGAGTAAAGGGTTTCCAAGCAAATACATCGCTGTTTGGATACGAGCAGGTAGAGGTGGCTCTGGCACAGATGTACATAGGGGTAAAACCCGAAAACACCGCTTTGAGCTAGACTCGAACGGGAACTGGTACACGACAACGGGCCTTTCTGCACTCTTGGTTACGACACTCCCGGGGGATATGCTTTGGTAAATTCATAAGCTTAGTATGAACCATTGTTAAAGGAACAAAGATAAAATAAAATAAAGATTCACATAAGAATATATGATCATGGATAACCTATAAGGGAACCTAGGGGATCACAAGTAAGGGTATACTTTACTTCTACATGTTATCCTTAGATGCTTTAAGTTTCTTTTCATGATTATTGGCTAAGTATTTAAGCCCCTAACTATAGCTTCTTTTCTTAGTTAATGGCGGGAAATGGAAGAACATGTCCCAACAACCAATGTGATAGGAAATGCTATGATTGCCGTATTAATACGACAGAGATGATTAGGGGATTAAAAGAAGATTATTATTTTGGAAGACGTTCACTATTTTGAGGACCATATATGATCAAGGTAAATAGATTACTACGGTGTCTTCATTGAGGAGTAAGGATGACTTATATTTTGAAGAATCAATGAATTTAAGGTGGCCTTATAGAAAATTAGGTTACTTACGGGAATGATTAACCTATCTTGGGTAAAATATGTTTAGGTTAGCTACTTTTGTTATAAGATGTTAGGAGTGGTTGATGTTGTTTGGAGATAAACAATGAAGTTTATTTTGGAAGACTATGTTATAATTTCCTTCTTGTATTTGGGTTTCAATCTTAGTTTGGTTTATTTTCAGGAATCTTAAGGACCATTATTTACGGAATGGTCTATGATGAACATTGGGTAGTACCATGGAACTTTGAAGATTTAAAAGTAGTTTCCATTTCTATGGGATTCTTTTTGAAGATTTGTTTTACCTTACCCATTCTATTTTTGGGATAATGTTTAAAGATAGAAGAAATAGATAGTTGACCTTTTGTGGATCATGTGATTCTCTAGATGATGATTCTTGTGTTTTGATGAGACCAAGTAGTTTTGAATGCTCATCGTTTGGAGAAAAGATTAGTTTTGGTAGAAACTTATTAAAGTATGAAACTCTACATGAAGGTAGATATATTTCCTTATGTTTTTGTTCTATGTTGTAAATGAATTCCTCAAAGTTATTAAAAGGAACGTAAAACAAAAACGTTGTTGGTTTACGTTTCCTACTAGGTAATCAAAGACCGCTTATACACATCATAATTTTGGGATTTTCTGGTGGTTAACATCCCCCTAATCATGTTTTCTATCACACTCCTTTAAGAACGTTACCCTTTGTTTTCTCCTCCATGTCCATATTTCCAACATGGAATCCTAGTATGAGTAAACTCGGGTGGCCCTTGTACTTCCTTTTCTTTCTTTTAAAGTAATGGTGTTACTGACTCTTTTTCCGATGTGGGACTTTAAATGAAATTTCAAAACCCAATTTTAAAAATTGCGAGGACGCAATTTCTTAAGGGGGGAAGATTGTAACAGCCCGAAATTTTGAATAAATCTTGTTCCCTAATTTCATGTGTTATTTTATTTTATTTTTATACTCAACAAAAATGTTTTATTTGATAAACATGATTATAATTAAAATGAGACCAGTGGGTTTTGACTGTTTTATGACCATCGGTCAATATGACCACTGTGAACAAAATGTTTTGATTATTGTCTCCAAATATAAGTAATCTTGGTTAACTATTATAGAAAGAAGATTTGATGGCCTCACCTAGTAGTCTTGGACCGATCGAAGCCCATCTAACAGAGCTTGGGAAGGAGGTAGCACCATTGGGCTTTACTCTGGATCAAATCCAAGCCGAACTTCATCTTGTGAAGCTAGAACGGAATCGCCTTCGCGAGAAGTTCAAACTGATAGAAATTACTACTCGGGCAATGTTGACTGAGCCGCCCCAAGATTCTATCACCCTATCACACCTTACTCTTATGTCCTATGCTGGTATTATAAGGGGCTATGTAACAAGACCATAACTGCCTTGTGTAATCCTTGTTTTAAATAAAAATTGGGATTTCTTCTTATGATGAAGTTTATGAATTTTGAAATGACCAGATAAATATAGTATGCATATTTTTGATGAATTTTAGAAAAAGGATATTTTAAAAATGGTTGTGTAAACCTTAAATAATTAAAAATGTGTAATGATTTTCAAAAAATGGTCTTCTACAATTATGTTCAGTACGAAATTTGGAGTCTAATAAGATCAACTTGATTTTTGATGAATAGTAAATTATGAATAGTGATTTTATGATTAGGATTAGTAATATGACCAAATGGATTAGTAATCTAACTTAAAGAAAGTTTTAAAATAATCTAGGCACCTAGATTAAGTAACGTGATTCAATAAAATGGTTAAATAATGGTTTCATAAATTATTATTCAAGTATTTGTTTTTTTCGGGTGAATAGTGTTTTTTAATTAAAAATTTAATTAAAATTATTTAGAAAATTATTTTTATAAAACAGATTTCATTTTTGAACTCAGAGCACCGATATTATGCTATGGTAATTTTTGGGGTTTTTTCTGAAAAAAACGAATTTTCGGTGAATAGTGTTTTTATTTAAAAATTAAATTAAAAATATTTAGAAAATTATTTTTTATAAAATGGAGTTCATATTTGTAATCAAAGCGTTGATATTTGATTATGGTGAAATTTTGGGATCTTTCTGAGAAAGTTGAATTTTCAGTGAATAGTAAAAATGCAGTTTTAGGGTTTCGGTATGTTTAATGACATCATAGCTATGTCATGATGATGTCATGAGTTATTTTAAGGGTTGGCCGGACAAAGGTGATGAATTATTGTTTTGGGGGCCCCATGTGGCCTTACTCCATGATAAATGCCAAGGGATAGCACATGGGTTTGAGAAAAGCACATGTGAGGTGTCCTTTGGCCATTAATGCCTTGTCCCCTCACTTTCCCTATAAATACCAAGCCCTACTCTCATCCATTCGACTCCCCACTCATTCCCAACGAATTTATGGTCTCATTACCTCCCATGGTGCCCCCAATCCCTCAAGGTCCCAACCTTTGAGGTTTAAGAGTTACATTTTAAGGTAAGGGATCCGACCTCTCTCTTTCTTTTCAAGTAATCTCTTTTATGTCATTCCTTTTATGCTACATGTTATTATGTTTGAGGATGTTCTTTTATACTCTTCTTACTGCCCTTTTCATGTTCATATAATGAGAGTCCCCTTTTTACTCTCATTATTTCGTTTTATGATGTTTTAAGTGGCGCCGTTAGGCTGCCGAAATTTTTGTAACAGATTCTTTCTCCCTTCTCATTTTTCAAGATCTATTTTCATGTAAAGTATTTCAAGTTCCTTTGTATTATGTTGGGGTATGATCTCTAAATTTATCATACTGATCTTTTATGATCATATGATGAGAGACCCCATTTGATCTCTTCAATTCAGTATTTTGAAGTTTAAGTGAAGCCGTTAGGCTGCCGAATTTTTAAGTGGTTCTTCACCCTTCTCGTTTTGAAGTTCTACTTTCAGGTCAATTCTTTCAAGTTCCTTTTTGTTATGTTGTGGTATGATCTCTATATCTATTATACCGGACTCTTATGTTCATATGATGAGAGACCCCATTTGATCTCTTCAATTCAGTATTTTGATGTTTTAAGTGGCGCCATTAGGCTGCCGAATTTTTTTTAGGGGATTCTTTCACCCTTCTCATTCATTTCAAAGTTCTACTTTCATGTCATGTCTTTCAAGTTCCTTTTTAATTATGTTGGGGAATTATCTCTATATCTATCATACTGAACTCTTATGTTCACATGATGAGAGATCTTATTTGATCTTTTCAAATCATTTTTGTTGAAGTTTAAGTAACGCCGTTAGGATGCCGAACTTTCATAAGAGAAATCTAATTTTTGTCTTCCTTCCATGTTTTTCATTTCAAATGGTATGTCCTTGAAATTTCATTACCATGATCATGTATCATTCTTATTCTGTCCATATATTGTTTTATGGGTCATTTATGAATGTTTGACCCATTTTCCCCCTCTTTTTAATGTCTTTTAAACGTCGTAACATAGCCGTTATGCTGCAGAATTTCCGTCTCAAAATGTCTCTCTATTTTTCTAATGTTCTTTTATATTATTAAGTGAATACTCAAAGCTCTTTCTTCTAAAGGGGTATTCACATATATACCAAAATGTCTATTTTAAATTCTGGGATTTACATACATGAGACCCACCTTCCTTTTCTGTGGGTTTTAAAGTGACGTAAAGATCATGTCTTTAAAGCAGTTTTTAAAACGTTATGATTATGAAATGAAACCCATTTATTTTATGCTATATGGGTTATTTATGAAATGTTTGATGATGATATATGTGGCTCATATGATAATAAAGGCAAATTTAAGGGTGCGCCCTGATAGCGCTCCAATGCATTGGGTAAAGACTTAATCTCTAGAGATGACCATTTTAACGATGCCTTGGTGAATAACCTTGGTAATTTTTAACGACACCTTGGGGATGGTCCTTGGTGAAACGAAACGATTGTCAATATTAAATGTTGCAGCCACATCTTCAAGTTATGAAAAAGTTTTATTTTTATTATGATATGCCTCATGATTTTATTTTCATGCCTTAAAGTTCTTTTCATGACTTTATTGATGTATCTCAAGTTCATATGTAAAATGTTTCACTTGTTTCCCTTGCTGGGCCTTCTGCTCATCCTTTCTTTTGATGTATGTCCCCAGGTTATGAGATGCAGTAATGAACCTAGGATGAATTTAAGGAGAATCCTTTCAAGTGTTTAAGAAGAGTGTTTTTGTTCTTTTCATGTTTTATGTTCCTGGTTTCCAAGACACTAAACCTTAAAGATCCTCGGTTTTGTAAAATGTAATGAATGTTTATGTGATAAAAAGGCGAGATTCTATAGTTTTTACTTTATGGAGATTTGGGATTTTAATCCGGGTCTTACACCTGAAAAGGAAGCACAAATTAAGAGGGACTTATGATTGGGTATATTTATGAGAATGAGGCCCAAAATAAAAAGAAATCAAGATTGGGTCTTACTCTTGAGGAGGATTCCAAATTAAGGAAAATTATGTTTGGGACTTATTCTTGAGATACAGGCCCATATTAAGAGGACATGTAATTTGGGGCATACTCTTGAGAAGGAGGCCAAATGAATTCCTCTCAGATAAGGAATCCCACAATGGAATCATTCCACATATGGTTTTGAAGAGGGTTTTGAAGGATATCTTTGAAGAGGAGAGGTGGATTTTAAAATGGAGGTGACTAGAATTGAGGCATGCATATATTGTTCTAGCTTGCATGTCCTGGTCCTGCAAGTATAGTTTCGCGTCATGAGTCACCTTGGGCGAAGAAGAATACATAGGGTAATACTTGGAGGACATTGAACTCAAGCACTAAGTGTAATCCCTAGAGGATTCCATAAGGATGGTGTGCAAGTTCCATTGAGAGGGAAAGGCGGTGCACAAGTGTCTTCAATTCCCTTAAAGGCTGGACACTTAGGCATGCAATTATTGATGAGTTCTAATACTTAGGTCTTATCCTTCCTCTTTAGAGCTTCCATTCTAGGTAAAGAATTACCATAGAAGTGTTCGGAAGATGTAAGACAGAGACTTGGGTGACGAGATCTTGAATATGAGCTCTAAAAAATGTGTCCCAGAAATGGGGGGCCCACAGGGGCTATTTATAGGCCACTGAACAGCTTGAAAAAAAAGGAATAAGGCGCGCAAGTGACTTGCGTGACCAGAAGGAAACATGCGTGACCCATCTTTAACGGTTTCCTTTGTTTATGCCTTTGTAAATTTTTGATATTATTAAAAGGATGATTCTCTTTGTACTTAACGTATTCCCCTTTTCAATTTGTTAGAATCTGTGATGGAAAGAAGCGTAAATAGCAGGTATGGTCTATATGAGTATTTGGTTATACCGTTCGGTCTCATGAACACACCTATAGTTTTCATGACACTGATGAACCAGGTGTTCTATCCATACATGGATTCCTTCGTGGTTGTTTTTGTGGATGATATCTTGGTGTACTCTCACACTCCACATGACCATGCCACACATTTTGAGATAATTCTTAGTACACAGAGAGAGAATCAGTTATATGTTAAGCTCTAAAAATTCCACTTTTGGATGGACCAAATTCACTTCTTGGGGAATCTTATCTTAGATATAGGAGTATTATTAAACCTAGAGAAAGTGAGAGAAGTAGTTTATTTGGAGAAGCTGAAGAACGTCTTTGAGGTGAGGAGTTTTCTAGGGATGGATGGATAACACAGAAACATCATACAACACTTTTCATGCTTAGCAGCACCGCTAAAATGTATGACCAAGAAGGGTGCGATGTTCTTATGGTTAGATTATTGTGATACAATCTTTCATGAGCTGAAAAGGTAGGTTGATGTCGATACTGATACTAGTCGAGCCAGAGTTAGGAAAGATCTACAATTTCTATTGTGATGCTTCAGTTATCGGGCAGGGAGCTGTTCTTATGCAAGGAGATGTAGTCATTGCATACGGGTCTCAGCAGTGGAGGCCACATGAGAGGAATTACCCAACACACAATCTGGAGTTTGAAGATGTTGTTCATGATTTACATTCTTGGAGAAATTATCGTTTGGGTAAGCATTTTGTGGTTTTCACGGACCAAAAAAGTCTCAAGTACATTTTCAATCACCGTGATCTAAATTTTAGACAACGCAAGTGGGTAGAGTATCTTCAGCCTTTTGATTTAGATCTTACCTATATGCCGGAAAAGGGAAAAGCAGTGGCTGATGCATTGAAAAGGAGGAATCAGATACAGGATGTTAAGGAGGCCTGCAGTGAGTGGCAGTTTATGGCTATCTTTTGTGAGATGCATTTGGAGGTTCACGAAATACGGGGATAGACATTCCTTTCTTATGTACCTGTTACCTCTACACTTCTTGATCATGATCGAATGTGGTAGCTATCAGATCATGAAGGCCTAGTCCCATGGGAGAGTGTGTTAGGAGATGACCCTATTACTAGATGGACCTTAGGCGAGGATGATATCTAACATTTCTAGGGACGCGTATGGGTGCCAGCAGAAATACGCGAGGAGCTGATGTTGGGACATTCATTCCACTTTTTGGGTAGTTCATCCCGGTGTCACCAAGATGTATCATGATCTACACCGTCAGTATTGGTGGACATGTATGAAGATGAATTTTTCTGGGTTCATCATGAGATGTACCACTTGTTAGCAGGTGAAGGCAGTGCATCAACGACCAACAAGGATTTTACAGAAGTTACCCATTTCCAAGTAGAAGTGGAATGATGTCGTGATGGATTTAATGATAGGGTTGCAGAGGTCACCTCAAGGGAATGATGCAGTTTTAGTTGTCATTGAAAGACTCACAAAGGTTTCTCACTTCTTGTGGATAAAGGAGACCTTTAGTGTTGATGATTTGGGCAGTTGTACATCCGAGAGATTATACATCTGCATGGAGTTTCACACACCATTGTTTCAGATAGGGATGTGTGTTTTACATATCGGTTTTGGAAGAGGCTTCAGAAGGCTTTGGGTACACAGGTAATTTTGGGTATATCCTACCATCCCCAAAAATATGGCCATTCCGAGTGTAAAATTGAGGTGCTTGGGGATATGATCCGAGCATGCATTCTGGATTTCGGGGGTTCTTGGGAGAAGCATATAATTCTTATGGATATTTCCTAAAACAATAGTTTTCAAGAAACTATTTAGATGGCACCTTATGAGGCTTTGTATGGTAGGCCATTCTGATCACACTTATGTTGGTTGGAGGTAGGAGAGGCGGCTATGCTGGGACCTCATCATGTTCAAGAGACCGCAAAGTAAATAGAGTTGATTCAGAAGAGGATGACTACTAGGCAGTCTCGTCAGAAGTATTCTGCTAATCAGCGAAGATGACCTCTGGAGTTCGAGGTCAGGGATTAGGTTTTCCTGCATGTCACACCGAGTTTGGGACACAAGAGGATTAAGAGATAGGGTAAGCTTTCACAGAGCTACGTCAGGTTGTTTGAGGTATTAGAGAGAGTTGGTCTGGTTGCCTATTAGTTGTAGTTACCTCAGAGGTACCTGGCTATGCAAGACGTTTTCCACGTTTCTTAGCATCGACATAACTTCACAGACCCATCTCATGCCTTTCAACCCGAGGAGGATGATCTTGAAGTGGATGTGTCATTTGAGGAACATCTTATCTGGATTGTGGATCATAGTACAAAGGTTCTTCATGGATGGTTTGTTCCTCTGGTATGGGTGCTATGGAAGCACAAGTGAGTACTTGAAATGACTTGGGAGGGGGAGGATGATGTACGAGCATAGTGGCCAAAGCTGTTTGGAGATTCTTCTTCTACACTGCCCTAGGGAAATTTGGGGACGAATTTATTTAAGGGGTACGTTTGTAAGAACCGAGATCTTTTTTTCAAGTATTTTTTTCCTTTCTGGTTGATTTTGGAGAAAAGTGGAATTTATGGAAATTTTCTAAGTACACGCCGTATAATTTATAAGTACTCTCTATGTACTTTCTTGCCACAACAGGTTCTGTGTTGTCCATGTTTTAGCCACACACATAGCCGTGTGGGAGTGACTTAGAGGCCGCTTAAAGAAGAGTATGGAAAAGGCGATTACATGCTGTGTACTCCAAAAGTACCCTCCGTGTACTTTCTTTTTTTCATTAAATGCACCAGGGTCACATCTGACGGACAAAAACCACTTATTTTAGGTTTCATTCATACAATAGCACCAAATATCCACAGATCTTTAGAAAGCCCGCAATCCTCCATTCTTCCTCTGATTCAAGGACCATTGATTGCGTTGAAATTTCTTCAGTGATTTCTCCCTTCTGCTTGAGCCTTATTTTCCAATTCCTCTTATTTTCCAAGTTATCATGGGTTGAATGTTTTTGATGTTTTCCTAGATCTACGACATTCCAAAGAGAATCAAGCATTAAGGTTCAATTATATTGAACTCCTAACCCCAAGGTATGTGGTTTGTTCCTTTATGTTCGATGTCTTTGAGTTTTATGCTCAATTTCCACCAATACCCTTGAACGGGGTATTGCGTGTTTATCGTTTTACCCCTGTTGTTTTCCTGCCATGCTTGTATGCTTGGGTATAGGTATTTTGGATATGGATTTGGTTTATTTTCATGCTTTTGATGTGTTCTTCCCTTGTATGATCTGTTTATGACCGTTTGGCCCTGTTGAGTCTTTCGCTGCTTTACCTGTTTTCCATGCCTGTTGCTGTAGGATTGAGAGTTTTATTTTGACATGCTTTTTATGATGTAGACTGATTGGCCAATTAGTTATGTATGTTTACCTCGTCCATATAGCATTACTATGTGTTTAATTACACATGGTCGTGAGAATCTAGTGTAGTAGACTAAAAGGGTATAGACTGAATGAGCTTTCTCATAGAGTCTTTGGACATTATAGACTATAGGGGGACAGGCGGAGTGATCTTCCTCAGACAGTCTTTGAGCTTTATAGACTATAAGGGGATAGACCGAGTGACCATCCTCATAGAGTCCTTGATTTCATTAAACAAAAAGGGGAGAGACTTCATGATCTTCCTCAGAGAGTCTGTATTTGACTTGAACGACCTGGGATATAAGGGGAATTGACCGAGTGAGCATTCTTAGAGAGTCATATACCTTGGGTCTATTAGGGGAAATGATATGTGAGATTCCTTATAGAGTCCTTGGCTATGTTAGACTATGCGGGGAATGGACTGTGTGAGCTTCCTCCAAGAGTAATGCCTTACTTTTGACTATAAGGGGTTCGACCGCGAGGGCTTCCTCAGAGAGTCCTTATTGAATTCCTATTAAAAAATAGAGGGGTTAGACCAATTTTTATGCTCAGAGGGTTGCCTATACTTCTGAGGTAGGAACAGAGGGGATGGATGTGAGTACTTCCAAGAGGTTACCATATTGTGATTTGCTGATTGCCTCACTGTTGCTTTTTTGAACTGTGGACTATTTACTACTAAGTACGTTCCTGTTTACTGTTTACTATTACTATCCTTTTACCTGCCATATACTCAGTGACTATTAGGCACAAATATTCATGTGGTTGCCTACTGGGATTTAGTCTCACACCCTGTTTGAGTCATGCTTTTTATACCAAACAGACAATGTTGTTGCCGGTATAGACAAGGGAAAGCACCCTTCTAGATTAGGTACATGATATGCCGTGGAGCTGGAAAGAACGAGACCAAGCTATGGCTTGCAATGATTAAGAGTTTATCTGTTTCCTTTTTTACTTCTTCATAGAACTGTTTTCAAAATTTTGACTTGTTTGGCACCTTTTTCAGACCTATGTGTCATGCATCATTTATATATATTTGCTCCAGTTGTTTCTTACTTACAATCTTCCGCTGAATGATTTTGTTTGGATTATAACTACGTTTTCTATTTTATATTGTTTCTCTTCCACTGTTTACTCTTCCAATGAGGGAATAGTTTCCCCAATGTCACATCAAAGGAACTCTCTGCTAGTCAGAAGCCTCTAGAATTCAGGGAAATGCGCTTGAGGCCATGTGACCAACCGGGTAAGGGGTGCCTCTGGGTGGCTTCTGGAAAAGGGATGTTACAAATTTAATGATAAAAACTACCAAAAAACAATGTGTTAATATATTTTGCTGAATAAATTCATGTAATAATTATTGTTTTGGAATTAAATTCTTGTTTTATTTAATTAGTTGTCCATTATATTTAAATATTTCTGTATTTTCATTGATTAGTATTTTCAAGAATGTTATAGTATTAAATTTAGTGCATGTTACTACAGCATAGAATAATTATATGCTCATATATTCTTTATATAGTGTATTGTCTCAACCTATAATCCACTAAGTGGTTACCTAATATGGTTGGACACATAACCCTATCATCACGTCAATCTATGCTAGAGGATGAGGAAATATAGAGAGGGCTAGGGTGTGTCTGTGGGGAGACAATGACCAATTTATCCGAGTGTAGAACAATATTAAATATTAATGTAAGTAGTGTGAACTATAATATATAACCATAATGAGAATAATTATTAATCGATATACTAAATAGGCAGAAGATAAATCATTAACAGATAAAAAATGATGATCATGTAATGATTCTATATAAATGGAAGTAAAAGGGATACAAAGGTATAATAATATAGAACACACTAAATAAAAATGTAAAAAAGAATAAAATCATTCTTTTCTAGCATCATGACTATAGGATTGATCATTTATCCTTTACTTCATCCAAGTACAAGGAATATAACATTGGAAGTTGTGTGCTACCCTTTTTCTCTACCCACAATCATGAAGTCTGTTATGGTACCATAGGCGGCCTGAATAGGGCGAGCGATAATCTTTTTATGCCACCACCAATGGTGTCTCAAACTATCCACTCTGTGTATATACAATTTGATGTGTGTGGTTAATGCTAAAGGAAACTCTATCAATAAATAAAACACATCATTCCAGACAAGTCATGGGCTACCTAACTAACTCTACCTGCTTCGACCTATTCAGGATATCTGTAAACCATGTAAACCTATATATAAAAAATATATCAATTAATGTATACATATTATAATTCCCTGACATACATATATGGAATAGAAGACTGGGACATTATAAGAGTCATGTGTAAACATGGACCTATCCCAGGAATGTTCTTAAGATTTATGGATGCATCCTTAAACATGGTCAATTAGCTTTATGAGTTATTAATAAAAAGAAATCATTAGTAATTAATATCAATACATCATGGTCCATTAAACTATTATACATATGAAGTAACCATAGTATTTCTCAAGGAGAATAACAAGTGTCCATAACTATAAGAGTATGTCTAAGGCGATTCATAAGTGGAACCCAAGTATCACTCTAGACGTAGACTAAAGGCATAACTAGTTGAGGCCTTCCATGGTATGACACATAGATGACAATGTATCACTCATGAAATATAAAATTAGCATATTTCTAAGAGTCACATCCAAGTTAATCAACCAGGGATCTAGGTAACACTCATGGGTAAGGTATAATATCAGCCCAATGAGCATATATAATGAATTATATAAAAGAATCTATCTATCTATCCTAACATATTTATATCCATTTAAAAATTAGAATTATAAATATCAACAAGCCTATATAAAGAATCCTTATTCCATGACCCTTGTAGCTCCCTCATTTTGGTGGAAGAATATTGGATCAACTAGCATGAAATTCACACCATCTAAAAAATTCATGGTAATTATCACAAGAGGAAATTCACATACCTCAGTTAGTAGTTTAATTAAATTCAAGGAATTATATTATAAAATTTTAATGTAAGGAACAATCATATGAGCGGATGAAATTGGGGTGTTCACTCTACAACATTAATTGATACATTTATAGGACTATATTAATCATGGAAAACATGTTAAATTAATTTATTAAGCATTTTGGAAGTGTTTTATATGGACCCCTTCATGCGGCACATTTGTTTATAATAAAACACAATGAGTCTTTTATGGAATAGAAATATACCACCTACCTTAAGTTTTTAGATGAACCCCCATCCATCATTTGAATCATATTCAATGAAGAAAATAATTAAATATAAATAAACAAGAAATTCCCCAAAAAATAGGGGTGATTGGCTCACACCAAAAAATCACAGTTGTTTTAGAATAAACGATGAATGGAATGAATAGTGGGGAGGATCTTATGGATAAAGATATCATGTGGGAAACTATGGCTCGATAAGATTCTTGATATGGGAAGTGTCCCAATGACTAGGTTAGTAATGGGATATAATATCGTGTATTTCTGTTATATGAGAAAAGAATAGGATCTCTCAAAAAGAGAGGTTTTTCTCTTTACACTGGTTCATGACATATTCATGATGTGAAATGAATTCACATCACATATTCCTTAGGTTCTCATTTTTTAAACCTAGAAAAACTAGTTCACAAAATTATCAGGATTCATTATATGCGTTGAATTCAGGTCTTGGAATGAAACTCTTGGTGCATGTCTGTAGAAATTTACTTCTTGTATTGCATGCACACCATGAATATTCCATGTATCCATATACAACCCATATTATAACATTATTTAAAAAATAAATGAACCAACCATCCATAAAGAGTATTTAATATGGTTTAAGAATAAATAAAAATTTATTAGTGTTTTAACTAATCTATAAGAATCCATAACACCCTTAAAATTAGGAAAATTAAAACCTCCCCTCCATAAAATAAATAATCTTGGAGTTTCCTTTCCGAGGGTGGTAAAGAATCATCTATGAAAACATCCAAATATTTAGTATGTACATCATACTCACTCTCTTCGGTACCATCCTACACATTGCCATACTTCCAAACCACCAGTACTAGAGGAACTGACCTACCTCAAAGAGATATCATGCTTGGATCATTGATACAATGAAATCCACCAAAAATGACACACCCACCTATAAATCAAATCACTTAGGATCCAACGAATGAGATAGATCAGAGTAATAATGATGAAGCCAAAAAAATGGAAGACATAGTGCATGTACATGTACCTTTAAGGTAAATCCAACTGATAGGCTATCATCCCAACTCTCTCCAAGATTTCAAAAGGATCTATGTAATGAGGTGTTATCTTTCCAAATATTAGAATCATTTTATGACTAAATCTAGCTGATGTAAGGCCTCGAAACTGTTGGGACCACTTTGTGTATAAGGTTTTATTTTTTTCCATTAGTTGTCAATGAAGATCAAAATGAAGGAGATTAGGAAGTAATCCAATGAAATAAAGGAATGGAAATTTAGATGATTTCTGTACTGATCGTAATTTCAGAGAACATGTGTCAAAGGTGACACATTGTTTACAACAGTGATGAATGGTGAGTTATAATCCATATGAGGATGATCAAAGAAGAATGGGGATTTTATGAAGACCATGCAGTTCTTCATGATTGCACGAGAACCTTGCACGAGGCTTCTTGAAGAATAGAATCGTATGATTTGCATGATGTAGAGAATGACAGTTGAAGAAGAAGACAAAGTGTAAGGGATTGGAATTCTGAGATGGCCATGAATTTCTTGTTGTATAAAAATATGATGATGATAATTCTAATATATCAAAGGATATATATCATGATAATGGAGTTTTTGATGAAAGAAGGATAGTTTCTAAAGAAGAAAATATGTGGTGATTGTTCTTGTTCACAAAGCAAACATTGACACACAAATTTATTGACAAAGGGGATTTCATGGTGGCATGTCGATTTCAAGAGCTGTAGTTGATGATAAATGTTTGATTCAAGAAATTTGAAAAATTTGTGGATGATATGAAGTTGGTACAAAAATAAGTGAGTGTGGTGGACGTGTAAGTGGTGTGTGCTCGCCCAAGTAGTAGTTGCGCACCAGGTGATAGTTTTGCATGCCTGGTTTTTAGGGTGAGAAAGGAATTTGGTAGTGCAAGTTTTAAGTTGAATAAGTGAGTGTCACACAAGTGGTTGAGGTGAAATTTCATGCCGTTTTGGACTTGCACGCCAAGAGTTGCGCACTGTCTTGAAACTTGGGTGTCGGGCCTTGGGAGGCGCGCCCGGTGTTGTTGAAGTTCGACGGACTTTTTGGAGCTGCATGAAAGCTGGAAGATTGTCCAATACATTCAGTGCAAAGTGAGATTAAAGAGGAAATATAAATTTTAAATGTATGATATCAGGCATACATGGAGAAATGATTCTGATGATGACATGTAAGTTGAGATTCATTTATTGAGCAATCACATAAGTGGTTGTGATTCAGGTAAACAAAGACAAGAGGATCTAGTGCATTAGTCATTGAACTAAAGAAGAAGGATTGAACTATAAATAGCATCAACTCTGAACCATGATTCAAACAAATTCTCTTGCTGAACAGGAGACAAAGAACTTCATGTTTATCTATTGAAGAGACCTTCATGTCTATAAACTGAGTGGGACTTCACCAAAGGAAGTGAGCCAAGGGGAGTCTACGGGAGTGAACCGAGGGACGCATTGAGCTATCCCTGAACTTTTGTAAAGGTAGTGAGCCCGGGACTGAGTGACTGTACCCAAACCATTGTAATCCACATCTAGTAATGTTTAGTGGAATTTGGTATGACCAGAAACCTTTTAGCATATGCTCCTTGGACGTATCCCTTAGTGGTGAACGATGTAAAAATTGTTGTGTCATGTTTTTTCATGTGAATGTTTCATTGCTGATCATATCCATCATATAGGTTTAACTAGTTCCTACCAATGTGGGAACAAGATCCTTGTTTTTAAAAGAAAAGTTGACACACTGATTCACCCCTCCCCTCTTAGAGTGTTCAGGGGTCCTACAGAAACACCTAGAGTGGGGAGGGTTGAATCCTAGAATAAAAATTTACTTGCAATGTTAATGATATGTTTCCCATGTTGGATGGAACTTGTTAAACCTATATGATTGATTTGAGTAGTAATCTATCATTAAAAAGTAAAATATAACACTATAGTTTTAATTAGTTCACCACTAATTGATTGACCAAGGGGAAAATGTTGATAGTGTTTTGGTCATAACCAAATAAACTAATCTTCACTAGTTATGTAATACAAGAGTTCTGACACAATCACTTTGTTCCAGCCACAATTTATTTGCATGAGTTTCCAGATAGCACATTGCGTCTCTTGGAATATTTCCATCGAATACCCCTGGATCACATCTTTTATAGAAGTATAAATCATATTATCAACATTAATTTTTCTTCAATGGATTCATAATAAAATCATTGTACCTATCTAGAAAAGGAATCTAATTTCACCATAGACCTTAGTTGATGCACTCTGAAATTACTAATCACTGAAATATTGATCATTAAAACCGTGTTCAAGAATATCCTTCATAAAATTCCACACTTCACGAAGGTAACTACCTGAAAGAATAAAATACATTTTCGAATCTCGCGTAGTCAACAAACAATACCCCATAATCACAAAGAACCCTTTTCTAATAAGCATTGGAATCAATCAAGACACAAATTTTATTTTCCTGATTATCAGGCACATATAGATCACCAAATGCATGGAACACCCATGGATTCACAAAATCAGAGTGATTCCTGATTTTCCTTGGGAAAATCTATATCAATGAAGTGGGGGTAGCTTCATATTTGTTTTCATAGTCATTCATGTTGATTAACAACCATTAGAACATTTTATAATATTTCAAAAATATCTTCATGGTGATCTATTAGTTGAAAATCTTATTTGAGAATTTATGTTGTCGTAAAGAAATCCCTCAAACCATCCCACACTTGTGATGCTTCAATTTTCATAATCAGAGAGAACAGCCTCATTATTCATGATGCTCCAATTATTCTATGCTTATCATAATTTGGGGGATTTATATCAGAACCTTCGCACCTTCACAAATGAACCTTCATAAATCCCATTCTTCATAAAACTCATTAATTTTCCATATTTTTATAAGGAATCCATGTAAATACACTTTTAATGATGTAATCTAGCATCCAAATTTTGGGCCTAAATTTTTTTTAAAACCTTGGGAAATGATGCCACATTCAATACTATTGTAATCCAGAATTATAAGATCCATTTCCTTGAAAACTCTGTGAATTTCAATGTGAGTATTGACAATAAATAAAAACCATAATTAATTTCTATAAAAAATAGTATTGGTTTTAATAGCAAAATAAAAAATAAAGACACGATGTCCCACCATGAATTATAGTGTTTAGTGACAATGGTCAGTATAAGTCTTCTTCTTGGAATGATATGCAATTATATTCTTCTGAATCAGGTTTACCTTCCTAAATTCTTAGGAATGAGATGAGGACCCAGTAACACTACCACACCGTCATTTAAATAGAAAAACGGAGAATGGAACAACCTAACATATAAGGCCTTATAGGGATCCATACAAATAGTTTCCATAAATATGTTTTTATAGGAAAAAACTGATTGGTAGATATTTTTTCCAATAACCTCAAAAATCAAGAAAATATACCAAGATATTGTCATATAATGCCTTTATCGTATTCTAAGATTGATCATTGGTTTGAGGGTTATATTTTTTACTCAAATGAAACTTCAAACCTAGTTCATTTTCACATTTTAGAACATTGTTAAAAACATGGAATCTCTTTTAGATATGATATATCTTGGAACACCATGATGGTTTGAAATCTATCAAATGTGAATCCCCCCAATATCTTATCCCGAAAAGGAATGTTTTATTGGAAGAAAGTATGAGACCTTGGTCAACCTATCAACGAACAACCATACCACATCACTAAAATGACGATATCTCTACAAAACCATCACAAAATCCACTGAGACATTATCCCCATTCCATTTTTTGAATGTAAAGTAGACACAAAATTAGAGCATTCCCCTACTTCTCCACCTTCGCCTGCTGACAGGTGAAAAAACATTTGATAATACAAACAATTTTCCTATTCAAATCTAGACACCAATACTGAAGACATACATATCACTACATATTTGTAATCACAAGGTGCAATTACCAAATATTTGCATGATATTACAATATAAATTCGTCCCTTATTTATACAACAACCAACTCATTTTAATGAATGTGCAGGATATCATTCTCATAAATAACCCAACCTGTAAGGGTTTCTCACATGAGACACTCTCCCTCAAGGGTAGGCCATCGGGATCTATAATATGTCTCATTTTTAACCCTTCTAGAAGGAATTATTCTACTTCCAACATACCTAATATGACAGATATCCTCAATATTAATACACCATCCTTAAAACATTTTTTGTCAATATGAAATTAATTACACCAATAGATGTCCAATGATTGTATTAGTTTAGTGCCTTTAGAGTCAAGGAATCATAAAAACTGGTACAAAGGTAGGCTAAATTATCTCTCACTAGGTTCTTCATGACATGAACCCTTCTTAGATGCATCATACATAATAAATATTTTCATAAATTTGGCAATGAAATCATAAAAAGTAGTGATATTAGATGCTAAATATAGGTAAATAGGGGAAGTATGTAAGGATAAACAAGAGAACAATATTATGAGAACATGATTAGTTTTTTATAAGATCCTTCCCTACATATCATTTATCATACACATGAATCATGGAATAAACATTTGAAGTTCATAAGACAAGATTCCTAAGGGAATCAAGAGCATAAACCATGAAAGAGAAACATATTAATAAAACATTGAATTCTGGAACACCCAAAAACATATATTATCATTCCCTAAAAGCCAAGACACATTTACAAAATATAATAGGGATATTCATGGGTCTACACATATCGGGAGGGACACACCACCATCCCTAGTTATAGACCATTCATGGAAGGGGATCGGTTTTTTCCATATTCCCATAGTGTATGAGGCTTCCCAATTTCCCCACAGTGAATTGGGTTTCCTCTACATCCATACTAGTTCAAGATTCCCTATCTTCCATTGTGTATCAAGTGGGTCGATGTGAATCCCATAATTATATTATGATAGATAAATATTAACACAATCAATTTGAGGGAGATATATGTTACACCCATCTCATAATTAAATCATACTTATATGTGCCGCAAATTCATAAAAAATCATATAATAACCCATGAAATGAAATATGTGTCATAAAAATGTACTCTTATATTATCCTATGGAAAAATATAGAATTCATAATCATTTCATCAAAGTATAACCCATGAAAATAAGTGGGTGTCATAATCACATAGCCCCTGGAACATAAACAGGTTGTATAAAATAATTCTATCAAATTATAAAGAATTTATAAAAAGAATATGAATAGAAACTTTTGATAATTTACCAATAAAGGAATGATTATAAAATATTTATTATACCATAGATGGAAAATAATTTTTTAAGTTATTATAGAATCATTTCTTCAGGAAAATTACATTTAGGAATGGAATTGTTTTTAAACATGTTTTTTTTGAAAACCATTTCATTGAAAATAACATTGAGAACATATTTAGAAATTTTGGAAACTATAAAAAAAATTGAAAAACCATTTTACATTAAAATGAGAATAAAATATATTCTAAAAGAAAATTGAAACCATTTTTGTATATAAGGTTTTTTAAATTCACGTAATGTGTCTCAAGAAAAGAAAATTGAGAAAAAACCTACTTTTTTGATTGGATATCTTTTGAATCATAAACCACATGAAATAAAGATCATAAATGAGTATGTAAATACCTATAAAATTAATGGTAATTGTTATAGAATATATTCATTGTATGTATATACACCACAAAAAATAATTGAGTGGTGAATAAAGAACCAATCATAGATAAATAAATGTGAGACAATAAATCCTCTTACCGTAGGTTATAAATATATCCATACTTGCTAGAACTTTTTTATAAGAAATATAACCTTATTATAAATAAAATATATGACTATAACCATATTTCTCATACCATATATATCTTTATATCACCCTCTTATTAACAAATCCATGTTAACATTATGTTTGAGGTAATATCTTCTTTGTTCTTGGACAATGTATTAATTTGTTATATTTTTTGTCCTCAAACATATATCTAGATTACCATAGTGTAAACAATGATAAGAATATCATGTATTTTCATTATATAAGAAATTATTATAGTCTATGAAACATATAATTTTGAATTATAATACACCATTCATGGAAAGGATAGGTCGTACTTAAGCTTAAATGCTATTTTAGTTTAATTATTTTATTGACTGAAAGTAAGTAAATGAAATATATGTGTTTACATATATATTAATTACATTAGGAATATTATATAATATATATTATATAAATTTATTTATCCCATCATTAATAGATTCTATGTTGTGAGTGAAGAAATTCCATCGCATTGAGGTGTTAGTCCACACTTCCACACAAAAAATTTCATTTTTAATCAAAATAAAAAGTATTAATGTATATTTTATATAATAATTACACAAGAATATATGTTACCTAAATAATATATATATATATAAACTCCATAATAATTCCCATCCATGAGATGTGGTAAAAGAAAAACTGACAAGTATGTTTTGTGAGGTGAAAGATCACCATACAAAGGAATGGTATGTTAATTACACATTTAATGGAAGTGTGTGTCTGTTTAGGTAAAAACATGGAATTTAAAATTTTAAAAATATATATTATAATATTGTAATTATATAATCATAGTATAACAAAAAATTATAGGGTGGATAATGAAAATAAAATAAAAAAATTCTTGTGGAAGGATGTTATATCTTCTTTGGGTAACTCCTTTTGGTTTGTAGCAAAGGGATTGATTGGACAGATTTATTCCCAAATTGAAGATTACAAGATTAATATAAGGGTGTTGTGATGACAATTTAGTAGAGTATTTTATATTCCAATGTACATTATATGTGTGAATAATTTGGAGGGTTGCGGGACTTTTTATAGTAGAGGAGGAGTGACATTCATGTAAATTTTTGAAAATGGAATTCCACCCATGTTTTTGATGAGAAACATTTCTCCAATAGTGGTCTTAAATGGATCCATTGGAGGATAGTGTCGAAATATATACAAAATATGTATTTTTGAATATTTATAATTCATTTTGGTCCTTATGTTTAAGCTTTAGACCTTTGATTAGGTAATTATTTTCTTAATCATTGTCATTAATTTTAATCAATTTCAATATTAATTTTTGTCAAAACTAAGTTGATCTTATTAGAAATTAGAAATTATTCATTATTAGAAATAAGGAATAGATTATTTAAAATTCAAATAAATAATGTTTTAGAAATTAGTTTAAAATAAATTCCATAGACGTGTCACGACGATAGGTTTTTTTAAAAGAAAAATGATTAAAATGATGGGATGTTTTATATCCAATTTCAGTGTGAATTTTTTTTAGAATGACCTCTATTGGATCAATTTATTTATAATTTATCTAATTAATTTTTAAAACTAAATTTTCATATTATTAAACATTACCAATATATAATATAAATAAACATTTTTGAATTAAAATTCAGTATTTTTACTATTCATAAAAAATATTGTTTTTCATGAAAATACCTAATATTCAATATATAATTATTTAAAAATTATAAATTAAACAATAAATTTTATTTTATCAAATTGAATTTATAAAATTCTCTAAAATTAATTTTATTACTTTTCATAGAACAACCTAAAAAAGCATTCCTCTTAAAAAATAGTATTTTCAAACATATAAAGTCTCTACACAAAATTGTATGTATTATTATCAATATGATTTATTTTTATAAAAAAATTATAAATAATATTTAAAAAATATATATTGGTAATCATGTTACTATGTTTAATTACTAGGTTATGACTATCCCATTTTAATAATTATAATGATGAATTGTTTTTTTTTTTGAAACTTAGTGTTGTCTGTAATGAAAGACAAGTCTGTGTTGCATGTACCACAAGATTAAGTTGGTATAGATTAGAATTAAATATTGACATATTGTAGTGTAAAATTAAAAATATATAATAAAATTAGTTTATACAAGAAAAAAGTACCTTAAAACTTGATGTGTTACAAAAATAGGTTTTCTATAACATTATATAATATCTAGGTCCATCTCAAAAAACATGTTAATATTCAACCTCTCCCAACTTTCCGCCTAAATAGCATATGTCTATGCCTTTTGGCTCATGTTATCAGCTGTTGTATCTACCTTCCTCGGTGTATAAGAGAGTGTAATATCAAATGAATCATGGTATTTTACCAAATGATGGTAAATGGGATTCAAATCACTCAATGTGGATATGTATTGAATAATTTCCTGGTCCTAGTAAATGTTGAAACAATATATTAATTGATAATGAATCCAATAAACCAACGCATAAACAATAGGTAATATCTCATGGTAATTTTTAGGGTAATTCCTCTTGTGAGGTCTAAGCTAGTGGGACAAATATGCATTATAACAGAAGGCATCATAACTGTTCCTAGACTGATTTCTAATGCATCAAAACAGATTGTATATATTCTTCCTGAATGTCAACGAATACAAATTTGTCCTAAATTCATCCTATATTTCAACTCCAATATTTTTCCTCCAGAAGGTTGAAATAACAATAACATCACACTCTTGTTATTCAATCCCTTGGGTGGTACTACTGGGCATGAAATGTTATAAATGAAATGCATATAACGTCTAACCAGTCCCAAGAAACTTCATTTATTAAATATGTTCTTGGGGTGATTCCAGAAAACTAAAATTCACTCCTTCCCTTGATCAATAGATACTATTTATTCTATGATTATTCCACCCAAGAAGTAAACCCTATTGATATAAAAGTTTCATTTGGTTAGCATAGCATATAACTAGTTCTCTATCTGTTTATTCATCATGGTGTCAAGTAGTTTGGCATGGTCAGGACGGGTATGAGAATACACCAAAATTTCATCCAGGAAGATAAAAAAATGAAACCAGATTTATGTAAAACACCATTTCATTAATTATATGAAAAATTATGGTGAATTCGTTAAGTTTAATTACATATCTAGATACTCATACAAGTTGAATCTTTTCTAAATCATTGTCATGATATGTATGATAGTATAACATGTATATGACAGTATCCCGACCACAAATTGATTTTTTAGAAAACCATATATCCTAATAGGTGATTGATGATGTCACTAATATGAGTTAGTAGATACTGATTATTTAGCATAATATGGGTTAACTGGTGATAATCTACACACAACCAGATGGTACCATCCACATTCTTTTCAAAAATGAATATTGATCCCCATGAATAAGTAATATGTTATATGAAACCCCTAACTTCAAAATACATTAACATCCTCTTGAGTTCATGGAACACATTATGTTAATTTTTATAAGAATAAATATACACTGGTGACACTCCTTTCACTATCCCAATAGTGAACAACACTTTTCTCAAAAGACCTAACACAGAAAAGTCATTTGGGAATATGCCTTTATACTGATCCACTATAAGAGTAAATTCCATATTTTTTCTCTAATTGATCATAAAGAGACCACATATTTGTACTATCAATCTACCTTGCCCATGATTCATAGGTCCAGGTCAAATTTATTGGACATTTTATTAACTATTATAAATTTAAGTACAACCCCAATGTATTTTAAATGACACCCTTTAGTGATAAAAATTAACATGATTTTAAGAAATAACCCTTCCATTATGAGTATGATGTTGAAACATATCATTTAGAGGACCTATCTCTACGAGGACCCATTTCCCTAGTTCACACCCTCTGATCAAACCTCAAATGATGTGTCGAGAGTTATCACACTATAGAATTACTCCATTTATAATTTCATATTTTCAATATTTAATGAATATATAAAAGACAATGAAACTCAATTATCAAATAAGGTAGATACTAATGTAGTGGATACTAAAATAGGACATTGAACTATAAAAGGCCTCAAACATTGTTACTAAAAAGTATGATATACTGAATAGATATTTCCAAATTCATGACCATGAGTTATAACTAGACGTACCTTGTAAGGTCCACTGTGTTTCCACTTCACCTATAATGTGTGAGTACCACAGCCAAGAACATCTCCTCATCTTAATCAACTATTAGTTGACTAAATCCCTTCCTAATTTGGAACTACTGATCCTATAAAAAAAATACATTGCATAGATGTCCCATTTCATGAGGTATTGGAGGGAATGTATGGTAAAAATGATGAAGGTGACCCATCCTACCTTAATATCTACACTCAATTGGGTCCCTTCTACACTGTGGATTTTTATCAACTGTATGAACAAACCAAATACACACGCTATAACCATCGGAGTGTGAAATCTAACTCATGTTACTATTTTGGGTAGACTCAAAGTGTTATTTTAAAGCACTTATTGAACTTCCTCCCTACCTTGAAGATAAAATTCCCTGAATCAGGATAACATATTACTTTGGTTTACTCATAGTAATGAGAGACTGGTTTACTATCAGAAAAATAGTGGTCAATGGAAATACATTTACCAATGAAATGAAGGGATACCCAATACAATCCTCAAACTGTCCAATACTCATCCACTCATTAATAGCCAATTTTGGTGAAAAAATAAGAATCTTAGTAAAAACAAGTTTAATAATTCATCATAAACATATCTTCCAATTGAAGTTGAATAAGTTACCTAGTAAGATACACTATTAGAATCTGAGGGAAAATAGAAACCATAAAATATTTCTTGGATGTCTACCCAGACCATACCCATATGGAGATCAACATGGTTTATGAAACCCAACAAATGTTTAATAAAGTATCAAATAATATAAGTGGTGAGCATGACCCTTTGCTCTAAAGGAATCTCTAGATTCTAAAAGATGGATAACTTGGACTCTATCCACGACTCTTTGTTCAGAGGACCGCCATCCCCTAGTAGGGAGGTGGATGTTTGTACTAAAATTATCATGTTGAATCTTCAATAGTAGGTGTAGGTCAAATAAATATCGATATAGACTACATTATGTTGAATAATATATCTAGAAACTGGGAGTCGACACCCATTAAAGGATGAATATGAGGTTCCTCTAGTGGCACTACATGTGGTAATTCTAGTGGATTAGGTCCACCCACCTCCAAAGTGTGGTCATCACCAGACTCCTAGTGCATTAATCGAAGAAATTATGGGGATATCGTTCTTAAATTAACCAATTCAAGAATCATTTAAGAATAATAAAATCGAAATAATACATAAAAGGATAAGAATCGTGATTATCCTTCCAAAAAAACAAATCACACATCTTTCAATTCACATAACTATAGAATTTAGTTGTAATAGATATCATAATGGGTCATTACATACACAACATACTACCCAATATTGAGGTCAGTTCAAGGATATGATCTCACATTACTTAGTTGAAGTCATATTATATAGAGTTTCAATTGAAAGGTATAGAGGAAAATACCATTGACTTTGTAATTTAAATCTGAATTTAATTGTTACCATTTTATTTAATATTTTAAAATTTATCCAAATTTATACTCAATTATATATAAATAGATTTTGTAGTCCTATTATACAACATCCTAGGAGTTGAAGCATTTTAATAAATGTTGATTAAAATAAGTGTTTTATAATTTAAACAAAATAATGTATAATTTAATATAAACTTATATTTTTGGTGGTTTTATTAAGATGAAATATTTCAATCATTTAATATGGAAAATTTAAGAATATTTATATATTTTTATTCATTAAATAAATTAATTCCTCTTAAAAAAAATTTAAATATATTATTGTTTAATTAAAGTTACTTTTTAAAAAACATTATGTTTTAATATTACATGTGTTTAATATATAAATATTTTTGAAGAAAATAGTTTTTATATGATTTATATTTAAAGACATTTATTTGTAAAATCTATTTTTCAGTATCAACATGTTGTTAATATTTTAAAAAATCATCATCTAATACGAAGGGATTAATTTAATAAATTTTAAAAGGCCTAACATTGAAATTAATTTATAAATTTTAGACATTTTCTATAAAATTATAATAAGTTAAAAAAATTAATTTTTATTTTTAATATATTTTTAGGAATATTAAAAAATATGTGGGCCATACTACCCAAGTGGTCTGTCCTGCTCAACCACCATGGGATCATGCCTTCATTGTTCAACTAAAGGAGGGAACCTTCCAAGACCACCAATCATTGTGGTGGGGAACTAGGTCACCTCACTAAGAGGAGAGTCATATATTGGGCTATAAATCCCACAACACATGTGTATAAGGCACATAGATTACGTGAGACACAAACTAAAATTTATTTATTTGGTTGTCTCTTTTCGACAATGGATGTCACCATTTGGTTTATATGGGAGTGGAAAATAATAAAAATGATAAATGTGTGACATAGTTTGAGATTATTTTTCACTATTTAAAAACATTTCTTATGTCATATTCATGTAATCAAAATCACCTCAACCATTCAATGTAATCTATGTTTTATAATTTCATGTGCCAAACATCATCATTTGTGGATTCTTCTATAAGTTCAGCCAAAGCCATAGTTAAATTTTTTATATCATTTCATCACCATCTCCATCCATCATAAGGATTGAAAAATGGGAAGAACTAACAAACAACAACCAAATAACTATCTATGTTCATTGAAAAAATAAATAAATAAATTTTAATTTCATACAATTATATATATATATATACCTATTGAACAAATGAATTTCCCCATCTTACCCAAAAAGTCACAGATTCATGTATAACATGGATCGAAGACTACAGGTAGGAGTCCGTGTGTAAACCATCTTTTTTCACCTTCAAAAATTAACCTTTAAATATGTATATATACCTATACATCACCTATTGGGTGTACACTCTTCATTAATAGAATAGGATATATCCCTTTCCATGTAAAAGTTCTCCCTCAATTCCTCTATTCTCATTTCATTTGGTTTGAACACCCCAAGTAAAAAAGAAAACCCATTTTTGGTTTCCAGTAGGAAAAGTTAATCTATAATTTTTTAAATTTTTATGTATTTAAAAAAAACATGTAAATTCTAGGTTTATTTTCAAACCATTCTTCCATTTAATTGTATTTCAAAACCCCATTCAATGTAATGATGTATATGTATATACTATGATAAAATATCACCTATTTTTATGTTTTTAGAACATATAATTAAGAATGTGTATAAAAATTATAATTATACATGGAAGTACACACACGCGCACACATATATGTAATATTTTTAAATTTAATACTATTTATTAGGCATCTAATTAAGTAAGAAATAATTTATTTGATTTATATCATTGTCAAAGTTATAAAATTCATTACATTTCATAGAAAACATATTATTTATATATATATGTGTGTGTGCGTACAAACACACACAATTACCTATCATGGAAAAATTGGAAATGAGTAATATTTCATGAATGTGAATTTACCTTAAACCCATTTTGTGATCTTACTCAATTGGATACGTTCAAAACTCTTCATATATAATATAACTTATCAAAAGTATTATACTTTGAACAAATTATTAATATAAAACTACTATTATTTTATGTTGATGATTTATACCTTTATCCCATTACATTATATGTAAAAACAAAGATTCCAAACCCCTTCCAAAAAAGGATATCTCATATATTAATTCAAGAATGGATTCTCTTTGAATTTTTTTATCATTTTGTATTTCAATGTCATCTAATTTTTATGAATGAAATACAAGAATTTTAATTATTCCTTCATTTGAATTCTATGATTTTATTAAAATTAAAATAGTCAAGTGATTTGGCTATTCCAAATCTGGAATATGTGTTCATATGAAAGTACATATATATGTATTAATATAAACATATATAATTAGGTATCAATGAATTACCATGTTTTTAATGTAAAAAATATGATGAAATATGTATATATATATAATGGAATATCAAAATGTTTTTATAGTATTTGGTATTCAACATTCTAAAAATTATAGGAATATGGGGATTGAATCCAACCCTTCAGAATGCATAGGCTATGATAGGATTCAATGTTTGAAGTGACTCTAGCTGGATCTATAGAAACCCTAGTACTAATGAAGTACTATTCACTAAAGGGCTCTTTGGGAAATAAAATTTGGATTTCGGGGCTTGTATTTTGACCACTTTCACTAGGGTCTTAGAGAAATGTAATGGATCTTCCTCTACCTATTTTGGACGAGGAATTTTATTTAAATAATAAATGAGGCTTTGGACCCAACCATTAAAAAAATTCCAAAAATCAATGGATTATTTTATTAATAAATGAAATTTTATTGAATAAGTATTTTCAAAGGTATTATAATGTTTTCAATGTGTATGTATTTTTAAAGGTATTATAATGTTTTAAATACGTAATTACTTTCCACAGTGTTGTAATATTTTCAATTTTTAGTTATATTCATATATATTGTATTTTCAAAAGATTTTTTAAGAATAATGTTTTCAAAATTATATGTATATTCTACATACTTTTACATTTTTTTTTCACAACAATATTGTGAAAAATATAGTATTTAATTTTTTAAAAGTATATATCAAATACATATTTTCATATGAATATATTTTCTGAATGTCTTTTGAAAAAATTTATAATTTTTGTACTTCAAAACGTTTTTTCCAAAAGCTTTTTCAAAAAAAAATACTTCAGTGGATCTTTTATAACAGCTTACTAGGAAATTATGCTCACCAATTGATTTATAAAATGTTTTCTTTGGATCATTTATAGGATTCATGGAGATTATTTTATAAAGGGTGATTGAGTGAAAATGGAAAAATATATTCTTATTATCTATTGGTTAATCTCAAATAATATATAATAGTGGTCCTTATAATAAAAAACAGGTAATAGAAAACATCTTCAGTTGTATAATAGACTATATGTTCAATTATTTCTATAAATAATATATGAAATTCATTTTTAATGGATCTGGAAGCACATGTCGCAGAAAGAATTTAATGATTGTATAAGATGGATGGTTTATATAACAATGGTTATTAAAACTTCTCATTAAAAATATGATATGTTTATACGTATATTTTATAGTAAGACCTCCTTTTTATAACATTACAGATTTATGAAATATCTAATAGTTTTAAATCTACTTTTTAACACCTAGGTATTTAAGGGAATCTTGCGAATTTAGAACACCAGTTACTCTAGTTTTCTAAATTTTGAAAATGGAATTTCAAAATTTTATTTACGCACGAAAAACTTATTTTGAGGGTTAAATTCAAATTTAGGATGGTATGAGTTCAATAATTTTAATGAATTTTTATTGCATATTTTTTTATATTGACAATATTAAGTATATTTTAATATGAAAATCAAGTTTTTGGGGTGTTATATTAAGATAAAAATTTATCTGTATAATATAAAGTAAATTTAATTTTATTAAAATCTGTATATATTCATTAAATAAATGTATTTTTTTAGATATATTAAATGTGTGGTTATTTAATTTAAGATAGTTTTTCAAAACCCCATGTTTTAATATTATATTTTTTCAAAATATTATTTTTTTTAAGATAAAAATACTTTTATAAGAATTATATTTAAGTAACTTTATAAGTGTGTATAATATTCCATTTTGATAATCTCCTAGATTTTTATGTTAGAAATAATTAACATGTAATAACAAGACCTTAATAAAAATATGTAAATGTCAAATGTTTTAATATATGAATTAATTTTAAATTGAAATACATTTTTTAAATAAAATAATAATGAGTTTAAAGAAACAAGTGATTTTTAAAATTTATTTTTATAAATACAAGAAAATATGGGGGTCATCCTAGAGAAGTGGTCTCACTTCAACAACCCCCATGGAAACATGATTTCAAGCTCAACAAAAGGAGGGAACCAGTGAAGACCAGAAAACTCTGTGGTAGGGAACTTGGTCAACTCACTAAGAGGGAGAGATTAATTTTGGCCATAAATCCCACATAGCCCATGTAGAAGGTTACATAGGTATGGTAGTTTGCAACCCAAAATTTATGTGTCTATTAATCTAATTTGGAGAGCTTGATCCAGTATTTAGTTTATATAGGATCTTAGAATTTCCCAAATTTCTTATGTGTGAGTCAATTCTCAGTTAAAATTCATTTTTTGAAAAATACGCCTATATCATATCCATCTAATCTAAATCTCTTCTACTATTAGACCTACACCATATGACAATCTTCCTCATTACCACCCTCACTATTTGGGGCTTCTCCCTTATGTTCAACCAAATCCTCTATCATATTATCCATTTATGTGCATCACCATCTCCTTCGCATAGAATAAATAGTGTGATCGACCTCTAAAAAGAACCGTACTAACTATTTATTTTTCATAGAAAAGTAAATATAAATAATTGAAATTAACACAGTAATATATAAATATACATCAAGGGGATTATATAATTATTTAAAAGTTTATTTCTTTTAAAATTTTTATAAATTCTATATTGAATTTCTAACCATTCTAATATTTAATTATATTTTTTGACCCTATTCAATGTAAATGAGATTATATATATATATATATATTATCACCAAAATTAAATAACTTTTGTTGTTGATAATTTTAATTAAGCATTTATTTACAAACATATAAGTATTCATGGATACATAGACATATATAAATATATATATATGTAATATTTTTTAATTTAAAATTATTTCTAAGTATTATAATGTTTTAAGAAAGTATTTATTGGATTTATTTCATTCTCAAATTTACAAAAGAATTTAAATTTAATTTAAATCTTAAGACTATTATATATATATATAAATAATTAACTATCATGGAATAATTTTTAATGAGTAATATTTCATGAATGAAAATTTAAATTAAGTTTGATTTTTGATATTAGTCACTTGGATACATAAAAAATTATTTTTATGTGATATAACTTATTAAATGTATTTTTTTGTGTATAAAATTATTATTTATGAGAATATTTACTTTATATGGAAAATTTATACATTCGTACTATTATTTTCAGTTTAAAATGATGTTTCCACAAACCTTTTAAAAATGGAGTCCAATTTATTTAATTAATGATTGATTTTAAATGAAATTTTTATCAATTCTCTTTTCAGTAAAATAGATTTTATTAGTTTATGGATGAAATACATGGATGTTAATTTTTCCTTCATTGAAATTCAATGAATTTATTCAAAGCCTAAATGTCCAAGGTTTTGGTTACTCTATATCTAGTAGATGTATTCTTATCGATGAAAACACACACACACACACACACACAGATATATATATATATATATATGTGTGTGTGTGTGTGTTTAATAATTATTTATCTTCTTTCAATATAAAATACTATAGTGAAAAATAAATATATATGTAAGGAATGATCAAATAAAATTATAAAACCTAGAAATTGGAATTTGTAAACATGATAGGGATGTTGGTAGTAAACTGGACTCCTCATAATTGGTATGACTAAAAATCCTTCATTGTTTCAAGCGGTGCTATGTTTTTATTTTTTAAGGAATGAATAGTAATTTTCCAAAAATCACTAAATTAATTTATTATGAAAATTATTTTCAATGCATATTTATTTTCAATGGAATTATAATGTTTTAAAAAATAACTTATTTTAAAATTTTTTATAATTTTTTAAAAGCATGATTATTTTGAAATTTATTATAAAGTTTTCAAATATTAAATTCTGAATTGAATTTCAATTTTTTCAAAGATTATGTATACTCAATGATTTTAAATCATTGAAAGGTGTTTTCAAAATAATTGTTTCAAAATTATAGGTGTTTTCAAATGATTTTAAAAATTGATTTCCTAAGAAATATTTTTACAATTGTAGTATTATTTCGCTGATAATAATATATCATATATTTATTTTCATATAAAAACATTTCTCAAATGAGTTTTCTAAAATTAAGTACAAAAAAGTTTTTTCAAAAATATTTTTCACTGGATCCTTTACCCACTACATGAAATTACACTCATGTTATGTTTAAAAGAAAATTCGGTCCATTTAGAAGTTTCAATAAGATTGAATTTAATAGGGATCTTTCATGAGGAAATTCAAATAATTTCCTCTTATCTATTGTTTAAAATCATATAATCTCTTATAAGAGTCCATTTCTCCAAAATTCTAAACCAGAAAATATCCTATGTTCTATAATGGAAAATATATTTTTAGTAATTTTTCTAAAAAAACATGTCGAAGTACTTTGTATAGAGTCTGAAAGCGAGGATATCGGGCCTTTAAAATTCATAGGTGTCACAAGGTGTTTGGTGTGCATGTAATGATTATTGTAATTAAATAAAACAGAAACACACATTGTACTGGACACCTAATGGGATATCCAACCAAAACATCCTACTTTGACCTAAGTGGTATATCTCTTAACCATGGACAGTGAGTACAGATATAATATGTATATGAATACACACACACAAACATATGTTTATATATATTTTTGTATATAGGGAAACATTACAATTACATGGCATACATGTATGGAACATGTGAGTTGTTCATCACATGAGTTAATTGTTAACATGGACCAAACAAAAGAATGTTCTTTTTCATAGTAGATACATCCATAAATATAATAAATTAGTATCCATATTTCTTAATAAAAACCTCACGAGCCCATCCTGGTCGATAAGTAAGGAGGAACCCATGTATCGCTTCATTTCCATTATAAGTGTGCATCACCCTAAGTGTTCATCCAAGGTGATTTTTAAGTGGAACCAAATTACAACTCTTTGCACAGTATAAACACATTACAAAGTAAGAATATCCAAGGTATACTTAATAATTTAATGATTATCCCTTCAATCATAGCACATGAGATTTTCCCACCAAGTGCATCTAGGGTAATACCCCAGGAAACCAAGTATCACATAGAGTCAAGGTACAACATCCACTCGTTTAGCCCATCCAACGAATACAATAAAATTATCTAACTATCTCCCCAATTTATTGAGATATATTTACAAATTATTATTATTAATCTCAATGAAATAGTCAAAGTCAAACTTATGTTTTGACCCTTACATCACCCGCATCGTAGTGTGTGAATTTGGGTTTAGCTATCATGAAATTCATAACATTTAAAAAATTCATTATAATTATCACAAAATGGAAATTCAAAAACCTCAATTTGTGGTTTAATTCTATTAAAGGCATGAATGTATGATGTTTTTAAGCAATTCACACCCATAAGGGTACATCACGTAGAGGTGGTCAGCCTATGCTGTTGATTCGAAGGATTCTATGACTACTATACACATTTGAAACCATTTTATTTAATTTAAAAATAGTTTGGAGGAATCAAGGGATGACTTTTGTGTATTTCACAATGTTACAAAATAAATTACAATGAGACTTTTAATAGAACTAAATAGGCCACATACCTAGTATTTGTTGTTGAAACCTCATATTTTATTGGATTTTGATTTGATTTTGAATGGAAGAAAATTGAAAAAAGAGAAATTCCCTTAACATAGGGAATGTACGATCACATAATCAAAGTTCTGAACCTAGGCTCATAAATAGTGAATGGGATGGAGTGGAGTGAGGCTATTATCAATGTGGTTTAAATCTGACAAATGGTGGCTCGATCAGTGTATGGATGCATGAATGGAAAATCCTAGGATAGGCATGGGAGAGGATTTTGTGTGTGAAATGTACTGGGGAAAAGAAGATTATCATTCAAAAAGTACCGTTCTTCCCTTTTTAAAAGGCTTCTTGATAGATTTACAAGGTGAAAATAATTCAGGTTATAATTTTTTTGGGAAATCTTTTTTCATGCTAAAATAACTAGTTCACATCATGGATATGATTCATGGCATACATTTTATTCAAAACCTATAATGAAAATCATGTGGAATAGCCATAGAAATTCCCATCTAATATTTCATTCACATATTCATCTTTTCCTACATCCTTCTCCACCCCACATTATACATATTTCCCAAAAAATAAATGAAGTAACTAGCCTAAATGCATAGCTATTGGGGTCTAATCCTAAAGACAATAATTATATAGGTTTTAGTAAATTTAAATGATTTTTTTGCCTCTGAAATGTAAAGACGTTGCATATAGTCTCTCTATGAGACACTGAAACCAATCCATCTAGACGTTCCATATTATACTATATGTTAAAAAACAACCATATATAATTTTTTCACCAAAGACATGTTTCATCAAGAGTATAAACCTTAACAATAAAAAGCATAGTAATATTTATAATTGTTTAAAATATAACAAAGTAATCAATTTCACTTATTTAATATTTACACTTTCCCCCAAAACATATTACATGTATAATCAATAGTTTCAAATTTTTATGGAAAAGACTCCCCTCTTTACAACCATACATGGGATGTAATAAGTGTTATGATCTATGTGAATAATATGGATCTAAAACCAAAATACTTTAATCATTTTCTAAATTATGTCGAATTATTGTTTTAAAATAAATTTAAATATTGACCATTTTAAACATAAATACCCCATTCCACATGTTTGATTTTCAATATGTGTATGGTGTAACATCCTGGAATTTTATGTGGTTCAATAGTTTTTCATTTATTCAGTTTTTTTGATGGGAAAAAATTAATTATATACATTAAAGTCTAATTATAGATGATTGAATGCTCTATGTAATTTATTTTATATTATTTTTATGGAATAGTGATTTTTTTTGGGATTGGATGGGTTTCAGGAGTATGAAGCCTTGAAAAACCATTTTGACAAATGTTATAATAGAGGTTCTTGATTATATTTGACTATGTGGCCTCCAAGGATAAGCTATACGAGGGTCTACAATGCTTTTGATAGGTTTTGTAGTAGCTGTACATGGTTTCAAAATTTGTGCAACCAAGTCTTTATGCATAGTGACATGTAAGAAGTAGGTGTCCATGATTGGAAAAAAATCTTGAAAAATAGAGTAAAAAAACCATGCAAATTGTTTTTATGGGTTTTACCGTTAGATAAAGGGTAAACATGGTTTGTTCATGGTTATCGAAACCGTGTAACATAACCATTCGACTCTTTAAAAATTATTAAATTAACCTTTTTCCCTTTTTTCTTTTTGAGGATTTCACCTCCCTTATCTTTCAATTCATGCATAAAATAGCTCTATAGGCTTTGGATCTCTATTTTATTTTCCACCTAGACATTTTCCTCCATCCTTATTCTGAGCTCTGATTTATGCTATGTTGGTGTCTACTGAATCGTCTTTATAAGGCTATTAACCCATTAGCTACTTTTCATTGATTATATAGAAAAATTAAAGGATAAATATGTGAAATCACTTTTTCCCATTTTTCAAGGTGGTAGTCTGAAACATAAGTTTATTTCATTTTGGATAATTTTAGAGGTCGATATTTAATGAGAGACCAACTATGAGTATATGGCATGTGTTTTCTAACATTCTCCATATATTTATAGGTTTTGGGGGTTCTTCTTATATGTGTCCATGTGGGTAGTCCGTTAGAGACCGATACATCTATAATGTTTGTTTCTAAATTATTTAAATTCTATTGAAGGGTTTAATTTTGAATTACCTATACATTTTATATTTACGATAACCTATATATTGGTTATTTTGACCACATAGGTATGATAGGCTGGATATATGTTCTAAATTAATAAAATTTTACATGTTGATTGAAATGGTTACATGGGAACATGGAAGGATTTAATTAAAAATTGTGGTGATGTTGACCACCAGTATTGAAGTGTCATTTGTCCTCAAACTAAGGGTGTGTCTTGAGAATCATTAAAGGATGATGATACCCAAGATGAGGTGACATAGATTTTGGGTTGAAATAATGAGTTCATTAGGATGGGAGAATGGATCTCTAGACTTCATATTGCATTGAACATAAAGAGTTATAGTCATTGTTATAGGGGAATTAGTTGTCTGGTGATGTGGAAGGGGTGGTGTTTTATGATTTCTGAGCAATGTTGTTGGCCTAATCACTATTAGAGTCATGTGAACATAGATGTGACTTAGTGTATTTGATGTTTACCACTCTTTATGGGTGGAGACCGCCATTGATTTTGTGACATATTTTATGGTTTTTACCATCTGGGATGTTCGACGTAGTGAGGTTATAAATCTATGTGGATAGTGATGGACCAATGACAGATGGTGTTGGGACTATCAATTGGGGGATAAATCTCACTATTATGATTGAGTTCAAGGTACAAAATTATTGTATGATATATATTGACAATCCTCAGGATGTTAGATTTTGAGACAAATATTATTATTATTATTTAGAGGAAGGATATTACTGGGCCGCATGAAATTAGGTTGTTGATAAAATTGGTATGTTCTAAGTAGACATTAGAGGGTCCAGAGATTTATTAAATAGGAATTTTGTAAGGTCACTGGGTACATGATTGATGGAACAAGTGGTTTATTATGGCATGAGGTTCCAGTGATTTATTTATGGGAGGTTGTCATGAACCATCCCATGGTTCCATGTCGTGACTACCCTAAGCCAGCCTTCCATAGGCCAGGGGCAGGTGACTTTCACCGGAAAGAAATGTCAAAAAAGGGAAGCCATTGAATTTAAAATTGTACACAAACTGACATTACATACTACACAAAGAAAACCACAATGGAAAAAAATTAGTAAAAAAACCAAGAAGTATCACCACTAGGGTAATAGGTGTAAACTGAAAGTAATGGGGCCAAAATAAAAGCCCAATAACCGACAAAGGTAACAGTACAATCGATGTCCACCATAAAGTGTCTACTTGTAGGGTTATGGTAGTAAAACGTGAAGATGTATAAGTATTCTTTGTACTCTTCTTCATCACTAGGATTCATCGAGTCCTCGACCACCAGAGTATGAATCATAGCATTGGTCGTTTGCAAAAGACACAACACATGCAGGCAGAGCCCATGCAGGGGTAAGTATAACAACCTAGTAGGGACCTCAATACTCTTAAAGCTCTCTCAAAAAATCCACAATGTAAAATAACCCAAACAAAATACCACCATTAAAGATCTCAAATACATATCACAAAGAAAAATAAAGCTCACACCTTGTAGAAATTATGCACAGATGTAAAAAATTATTAGTTGTAATGATAGATCATTTTATTCTGTTTAGAGGCTCTAGTTCTGATCCACCAAGGGTCACTCTGCTGATGATCCACCAAGGGTCTCTCTACTACTAATCAATGATGGGTGGCTCTGTGGAAGATCCCTGATGGGTTGTGCTACTGTAGATCCATGAAGGGTCTTCTTCGTGCTGATTCACGGAGGGTTGCTTGCATCCTGATCCACACAAGCTCACTCTCATGTTGATCCATGGAGGTTCACTCTCATGCTGATCTATTCAAGGTTGTTCTCATTCTGATCCATGGAGGGTTTCTCTCATGAGGATCCATAAAGGGCCAGTCCATTGCTAATCTAAAAAGGGGCGTTCTGTTGATGATCCATAAAGGGTCACTATTTATTCTTCATGTCAGAGCCACCAAATGGATTCATGCACATACCAAGCATGATTCCAAGAGGATATTCTCCTCAATCAATCTTTATTACCAATACCATTAGTATTTACCACATAGAGTAACCCAAATGAATGAATAATCGTAAGGGTTACAATGCAAAAGATGATGCGTCCAATGGTTACTCGGTCTGTAATATATGGGCATATTTGTAAAAATGGACAGGTAGGATTCAAGTCTGATCCAACCCTAATTTATTCTAACCATTACCAAAACTCACATAGTGAATCTCTTAAGGACTTCCTTATATCAAGGGTCCCAACTCTGTAGACAACGCATTGATCGGATGTCCGGTCTATATGTTACAAGAGTTTTAGTGAAATGGGGGACGCTGGAGTTTGGGCCTAGTAACACCCAACCAAACCTAGCCTGGGGTCCGCCGAATTGAATCGAGTCCAACCTAATTCTGTTCTGGCCCGTCCCACTGGTCCATGGATCCAGCCCTCCTGAGCCCCACGGGTCTGGATTGTAGTTGGTCCGGCCTACATGGCAGGGAACGACTCACCATCATTTGCTAGAATTTCTGGAAGCGGGCCCACTCTTCCTTCCCAGACATGGAATAGCCACATACAGCTCTTCACCTAGTGACACAATCTAGAGACACCTCCCCCTATTATGGGTCCTAGTATCGGGTCGTATCAGCCGAGTTACACATGGCTCTATCGCATCATTTTCATCTAGCGCGGTGGGATGAATGTTCTCAAGGTCCTCATGCACGAAACCGAAAAACTGTGTGCCTCCAGCTTTTTCGGGTAAAACAAATATGGGATGCCTCTTACATGTGGTTCTGGTAAGAGCCACATATCCACTCCACCATGGCCTTTCGGCCACGACCCTTACCCACCACAGTGCTCCGATGGGTGTGCCTCTACCCTCAACACACAACTGTAGTGGCGGGCCACCATTGACCACTGTTGTTGTAACTGGCACACCAGTGGTTTCTTTTACAGGCCACTAGGGTTTCTCTGTTGGTCTGTTTCATCGACCTCTTGTGCCAACATGCTCCGTAGGGGGTCACCATTACTTTAAATCCCACAAAACCACATTGCTCCAAACATGATCATTCAGATGCTCCCTCTAAATTAGAGTTTAGACATGGGGGAAAAATAATAATAACAACACAACATATTAAATCCCCATTTAAATTCCACATTATAACCCACCTACAAGAACGATCCGATTGAGGATCAACCAATTTATGGATTTGTTTGTGTTCATCATTTACTTCAAGAACAGGTTAAGAAACATCAATAAAAATTAAGGAATGATCCCCTACATGAATAGTTGGAACCACTACTGATGATGGATAAGATATTCTTCGTCATCGTCGATCCAATAATTGTTGGCATTCATCAACGTTCATTGGAAATTAGACCCAGTCCATTCTCTAGGTGTGTCGTCACTGCATTTGTAATCTTTGTCATTCGTCGATGGTAGATTTTTCCTTTATAATTTAATCAGATAAATTCTTGGGTGGTTTTTAACCCCAAATCATTGATTAATTAATAAAGAAAATGTTTTGTTCATTGTAGCATCACCACACTATTACAATAGAGTGTGCCATTAATTATAGTAACATCACCTCATTTCTATGTTGCATCATTGACGAATCGTCACTCAATGGAATGAAAAGAAAAAGAAAAATATTATGTTTGTTATTTTTTTCTTCATTAAGTCTGAAAAATTAACATTTCTGATAGATCCACATTGGTTGATGTTAGGCCCTTCCAAGGTGAATATCGACATTTTGAGTCTAGCGACATCCTCAGATTTATGATCTAAGTACTAGTTCAAAAGATAGGAAAATGTGCTCGCACTTTCCCTTAAGTGAACCTAAAATAAGTTCAAAATTACATTCTAGGATCACTGGGCCTCAAAATCATGTGCCTTCAAAGTGTATCATCTTGAAAAAATTACAAATAATTAGAAAAAATTACATATAAAAATTCAGGGACATTACATTCTCCTCACCTTAAGGATTTACATCCTTAAAATCGAAAATAGAGGCTAATCAAACAAATGGGGGTACAGAGGGTGAATCTGAGCCTCCCACACCCATTTTCCCTCCGTGAGGTTCCCATGCTACCACTGAATAGGAACTATAGGATTCAACCATCCATGAAGTAACATATCTTATCAATCCTCTATCTCCCCTGGGAACTTCGTAAATGTCTCGCCACTGTCAATGTCCAACTCAATTTTGTCGATGATGTGTGATGGATCATGCACATAACTCCTTAGTTGATACATGTGAAAAATATCATACACTTGGTTCATCTTTGGGGGAAGATCTATGTGGTACTACACCAATCCAACTCTACTCAGTATCAGGAAAGGTTTGATGAACCTCATAGACAATTTCCCCCATCAAAATTTATGCAATTCCCTTCATGATGATACCCAAAGGAAAACATGATCTCCCTCCTCAAACACCAACGGTCTTAGTATCCTATCAACATAATAATTATGTATACTCTATCTATTCCGCATCCAATCTTGGATGATCTACACCTTCATAGTGGTAGCTCGTACCAACTCTAGACCCATGAGTACTGACTCCCCTGTGCCTATCCAGTATAGAGGTTATTTACAAGGCCGCATTTACAAGGACTCAAATGGTGATATGCCAATGGTGGAGTAATAACTACTGTTGTACGAGAACTTCACCATTAATAGATAGTCCTCCCAGCTATGACCAAAATCAAGGATACAAGAAAGAATAATGTCCTCTTGGGTCTGTATGGTCCACTCGGTCTGATCATCCTTCTAGGGGTGAAAATCCATATTCAAGAACAGTTGAATCCTGAATTCCTCTTATAGCCCCCTCCAAAACTATAATGTAAATAATGTATCATGTTATGATAGAATCATCTTAGGAAACCTGTGAATTCAAACTATCTACTAGAGTTGGAGGCATCACAAGCCCTTTACCAATCCTTACTCCCTGATGTGTAGGAAGTGATCTGACCTGGTGAGTCGGTCAACGATCATCCAGATTAAATTGTTCCCCCTAGAATTGCATGGTAACCCCATCATGAATACTATAGTCATACCATCCAACTTCCATTATGTAACCTAAAGTGGTTGTGTTACGCTGACCAGGACTGGATGCTCAACCATAACTTTTGGAAAAGTGAGGCATCTTGAAAAAAACTCTTACACTACTTTATTCATCCCTAGACACCAGTAAGAACATCAGAGGTCTTGGTACATCTTTACAACACTATTATTTACCGAAAATGGGATATATTGAACTCCCTCAAAAACACCTCTCATAATGTCCCTTGTACTATGGTGTGCCCTCTAATAAAGATGACATGCTCCCCAACTATTGAAAATTCATCAGGGGTCTATCCTGAGGAAATATAAGCACGTCGGGCCTCACAATCATCATTCACAAGTTTTGACTCCCAATATCTCTAATGGAGGGGGGGGAGTGAAAATTATAGACTAGAGGAAAGCTTCTCCATCACCACCCACAAAGGATATCCCCATCATGGTAGCTTCTCCGTCGCCTCACTCAGCAGTTGTAAATCAGACCTCCAATTGAGTGAGTCATCCACCACGTTCCCCTTCCTAAGAGTATAGACTATCTCAAAGACATTTTCCTAGAAGAATTACATCTTCCACCACTATCTCATATTCAGGTCATTCTGTGAGAAGATATACCTGACACTCTTATCATCGGAGTAGACGGTAAACCGTTCACCCATCAAGTTGTGCTGCCACATCATCAAGGGGAAAACCACTAATAATAAGTACAGGTCATGGGTTTTTTTTAATACTTCTCATGATGCCTCATCTTCCATGAGCTTTAGTAAAAAACTTCTACCTATTTCATTAAGACACAACCAAGTCCGGTCCCTGATGCATCGAAGAAGACTACATACCCAACACCCTATTTTTGTAGTCTCAATATTGGGGCACTTGTTAGTATCCACCTAAATTCCAAGAAAAATTGCTAGTACCTCTCCATCAAGGAAAAGGGCTATCCCTTATTTTTAGAATTTGAAAATGGTGTTGCTACTCTGGAAAAGTCATGTAAGATACTCTAGTAGTATCCAGCCTACCCCAAGAAAATTCTACACCTCAATCACACTCTTAAGTGGTTCCCAAGCAAGCAATGCCTCTATCTTTTCAGAATCCACTGCAACTACAGCCTCTGAGAAGACATGTCCAAGAATATAGACCTTCCAAATATAGAACTAGATCTTCGAGTGCTTACAAAAATTGCTCTCAGAGTGTATCCAAGACTATCTGTAGGTGTGTAGCATGCTCCTCCTCCAAGATCGAGTACAAAAAGATGTCATAAATGTAGACTTACATGAAATGATTGATGTATGGAAGAATGTTAATATTCATGAGTTCCATGAACACTACAAGGGTAGTGGTCACACCAAAGGTCATCACCAAGAAGTTGTAGTGTCCATAACGACACCTGGTGTCTATCTTCGGTACGCCTTCATCCTATAAGAAAAGCTGATGATAGCCTAATCCGAGGTCGATCTTCGATAACCACTTCACCCCATTTACCTTTCCAATGATGATATCAATCCTTAGTGGTGGATACTTGTTCTACACGATCAATTGGTTCTGGCAATGGAAGTCCCCACATAGCCTCAGTCTCCTGTCCTTTTTTTTGTAAATGAACACTAGAGCTTCCCATGGTGAGACATGGGGCCTTATTAACCCATTCTCATGCAAGTCATCCAGTTATACTCTCAATTCATGATGTTCTATAGGATCCATCTGATATGTTGGTGTCAATATCGGTGCCATCCACAGGTACAGATTGATGCAGAACTCCAACTCCATACAAGGAGATAGTTCTAGAACATCATTATGAATTATATACTCATATTCATCAACCACTATAGGAAAGCTTTGAAATCTATTATCCACCACACTGACGGTGAGGTGAGCCAACTAGTGAGTTATCAGCTGGACCCTTCTCTAAAAAAGTCCATCTTGTGATGAAAAATTTCCCTTCTTGCTTGTGAAAGAAAAACATGTCCCATCATCCTGGAAAAACCATAATTTGTTACTAAAATAGTTGATCTCAGCATGAACTGTAGAATACAAGTACATACCCAATATGACTTTGTAAGGACTGATGGTCCTACAATGAGATCCCATCCAATGATATGGCCTCCTAGAGTAAGATCACACTGCCAAAACCAATGTGTAATTGTCAAATCCCCTCATGTTGGATTATATAATCGAATGGATCGAGCCAAAGGCTCCACCAGAATCTCTAAGCTTCAAAAATGGTCTGTGGAAAGGAAATAGTAATGAGAACCTATGTATATAAGAACTGAATCTAAGGTAGAGAAGACATAGATCATACCTCTAATCATCAATGGAGAACTATGAACGTTGTCCTCTAATTCATGAAGCTGAGCTCACCCCTATCTTTTGACTCCCTGATCCCATGGTGGACCACATAGGGGTTGTGGGGGTAGTACCATGAACCGTTGTCCATAGCCTGCAGCATGACCTGCTCCCCTGCCACCTCCGTCACCCTGTGGACCTCCCCACCCAAACCTCTTCCTCTTATTTGATGTTCCATTGTCTGTCTATAGATCATTTGTGAAGCGGGTTGGGAAGTCATGAGCCATGTGTCCCTACTAGCCACAGGAGTAAAAAAGTCTAGCCCTCAACATACCTCCTCTTCCTCGCAAGATCTACACCTCCGACCCTGCATCCTGGGGTCATCCTCTGAATGGTGTGAATTGTTAAGCTCCATAATCTCCATACCTTTACTTGAAATTGGCTAGCAACTAGAACCACCATCTAGTCTGTAGGTGTCTCTACCAGATGAAAATTCTATGTAACTACCTATATCCTATCATCAGAATCCAAATGATATGTCTCACCTAAAAACCTTAGAGACCACTATCTATGGAACTCATGTAGCACACTCAGTAGGTATGCACTGTCTTCTTGTGGGGATGGTAGAAACTACATCTCTACGGGTAGTGGAGTTTATAGTACACCACACGAAGGTTCTATCTCTATATGATGTCCCTACACCGATGCCTCATCACTCGGTGGACCATTTTCATGATTCCTCAGTGGAATCTGGGCATGATGTCTTCATGAAGTCATCCTATAGGGAAAAAAATGTTCCACTATCAATAAGTAATACCTTGTGAGCTCACTAAAAGGAGATCAAGAGTAAAACATTTCCAAAACACTTGCAACCACTGTTTTAGTGTACCGAGTCAAAGAATTGAATTCGTGTACGGTGTCAGAAAATGATCCCCACTTATCACACCTAATTCCAAGAGGATCTTCTCTCATGATATCAGTAATACCTCAACTTCTAGAAAGTCCCACATAGAGTATCCCAAAGGACTGTCTCATCATAAGGGTTCCAAAATAACCGACGGTACTTCGAACAGACACCCGATATTTTAGATATGGTTTTTTTGTAAAAAGGGACCAATTGAATTCGAGTATGATGCAATATAGTTGTACCCAAACCTCCTTCAAAACATGCATAGAGAATACAAGAGTGACCAAATTATCGCAAGGGTATCAATTATGTAGATGGTGCACCAATCAGACTCTCGGTCTATATGTTACGAGTGTTTTAATGAAACGAAGCTCGGTGGGGTCTGAGCCTGGTCCAACCCAGTTAAACCAACAAAACCTGACATGAGTCCGACCAGACCTATGTCCAGCTCTGCCCGCTGAGTCGTGGGCCCATCCAATGGTTGTCCCTTCCTGCCTGGCGAGGAGTGTCCAATGAACATCAACTTAGCCCTCATGAGGTGGGCTGGTTCTTCTAGCCCATATATAGTTTAACCACATCTGTTTCTTCACCCAGCAGCGCTAGCTGGTCCCGCCTCCCCCTGTGACGGGTCTGCATAGTGAACGGGCTTGTTCTCATTGGATGCAACTCTTCCACATTAATTTCTTATAGTGTGGTTGGCGTAATGGTTGACCGGTCCTCCCACACCTGGTCAATGGACCGCGTGCCTCTGGCTAGTTAGAGCGGTCTGGACATGGGCTACCTCCTCCAGATTGCGTGGTCGGTGCCATATCTCATGGCCTCATGTCGGCATCGAACCTTCATGCCATCACGACCTACTGGCTGATGCCACCACCGCAACCCCCAGCAGCGTGCCAAGGGTATCTTTTTCAGGCCACTATAGTTTCTCTGGTGGTCTGATTCTCGAACCACCTTCACCTATGGGCTCCGTCAGGTGTCACTACTTCTGCGAAGCCCTGAACATCATATTTATGCCAACTTGATCATTTGGAAACCAATAAATCAGAAGAAACATCCACTACTGAGGGACCCTATCCTTGTTTGTGTCGGTCTCGGCCTCCACGTTAGTGTTTAAGCATGGGGAAAAAATAATAATAACCACAAAGAATATTAAATCCCCACTATAAATCCCATATTATAACCCTCCAATAAGAATGATCGGTTTATAGATCACCTTGATTTTGGATTGGTCCACATTTTTTTAACCTCAATAATACGTAAAGAAAAATCAATCAAAAGTAATTCATAAACCCCAACCCAGATTGTTGGATATACTACTGACGATATATGAGATCCACTTTGTTATCATCGATCTATGAATCATTGGTATTCGTTGTCATTTGTCAGTCGTCCGACCTGATCCGTTCACTAGTAGATTCATCAACAGGTTTGTAATCAATGTATTTCATTGATGGAAATGGATTCCTTATTCATTAAGTTATAGAAATTTAATGGTTTTTTTTCAACCCTGAATCCTTGATTAACTAATAAATAAATTTTTTTGAGCATTGCAGCATTGCCATACTATTCTATTAATGAGTGTCATTAATGAATTTAGCGTCGCCTCCTCTCTAATTTTCATTATTGATGAATATCTGCTCAATAGATAGAAATGAAAAAAACTAATATTAAGTTTATTATTTTTTTCTTCTTTATGACTAAAAAATTATCTTTTTTGGCCGACCTTCGGCATTCAATGTTAGGCCCCTTCTAGTAAAATTTTGATTCTACGAGTCCGATGAAACATTTGGATTTTTGATCCGATCATCAGTTCAAAAGATAGAAAAACCCACTCACATGTTAACATAATTGAAATTAAAATAAGATCAATGTTACATTCTGGGCTCATCGGGCCTCAAAATCTTGTGTCTTCACAGCGTGCGGTCTCAAAAAATCCATATAATTAATAAAAATTATATGTAAAAATTCATGGACATCATAGAGGTTTCCAAGTGTGTCCAATTTATGATAATCAATAGGGGATTCATAGGGAACTAAGCCATGAGTCCTCACTGATTCAATTATATATATATATATAAACATCTAATTTATTCACTATATTTAATTCGGAATACATACTTAGAGAATACTCATGTTGGATGAATCTTGTGATCACTTCCTTCTTGTCATTGATTTTAGGTGAATTTGTTTTTTGATTAAATGCGCATGAATTGAATTTTATTTATACGTTACATCCACCTGCTTAAATGTGGATGTATTACAAGAACATGTTTCTTGTGGCCTACCATGTCTCTACTCAAACACTACACAGGACCATCCAGATGCATGTAGATTTTATACATTTGATATTAGGTAAGGATTGTGGGTGAAGAGTTTTCCATTGTTGATCATAGTGGTACCCTTTTTAGGGAATTGACTATACTGGACCATAGAGGCTCTCACATAGACATCAGATTTTCATTTCAGATTTAATATTATTGAAATATTTACTTATATAGTTTCCCTTGTGAATCCTTATTATCTGTTGTTTAGTGTGACATGTTAATAAATGCTATATTTTTCTAAAAATAGTATTATTCATTTAGGGATTTCTTATTAATTTTTCACTTTTATATAATTATGTTAAGTTCTATTTTGTGAATTCTATTATTATTGTCCTTCATCAAATATGTTATATACATATGGTCCAATATCATTATCCCCACATAAGGGTACAATATCCCCACTATCACCTAATAAGACCCTCATTGGAAGATGATATCCCTTGGAATTCTGGGAAGCACGCCTATAGAGTAATGGCTAACTGGCATAAAGCACTATTTTAGTGAAAATATTTTTCAGGATGCTAAAATGGTATAATATGAGGTTTACAATAAATTTATTCAAACTATTTATGAATAAATAGATGAAATACTATGATGTATATTGAGTGGGAGATAGAGATCAGGTTTTGGGTGACTAAAACTCCATGCAAGAGGGATAGACTGGGTTGAAAGGGGTGGTAATTGTTGTTTTGCTATACGATTTTATGGTTGCTTTGATTGGATCCTCTAATGTCACACTTGGGTGTGATGTTATTGGATTATGGGGTTTTTCTCACTAATCGGTATGGAAGGTGAGGATTTTCTACATCACGATTGTCACATGAAATAATATGATGTGTGTTTATATTATAATCATCATTAGACACCTGGAATTCACTAAGAGCTGTTGGAATATTTAAATTGTTTAAAAAAATTTAATAGTTTTTTTTGCTTAGCCTTTTTGGTGGAATTATACTTAACCAGCCTCGGAGTGTAGTTTTAGATGATATCGGTATGTGGTCTTATTTTATACACTTTGTGTGGGCCTAAACCTGATAATTGTAGTCAAGGATGATAAGGGAGAGTATTTTAAAATTTCAATGAAGAATTTAAACTGTGTTTTCCTATATAGATATTTGTGTCGAATTCTATTTAGTTTCATCATATTGATATATGATATGTGATGCCTATATTTGTTGTGGGTAAGTAATGGTTCAATGAGGATAGATGTGTGAGGTCATACATGACCCTAATATGGGTAGGTAAGGGGACATGAGGCTAAATGTCATGTGAAATGGGTGAGGTCATTGAGTTATGTATTGTGAGATGTGATGCATTTTCTTTTACCCTTATCTTCAATATATAGGAATATTATGGTAGTTTGAACATAGTTAATGTTAATTAGTGTAATGGTACCTAGACGAATTTTGATGGAGTGTTTGGAGGGCGGAGATGTCATGTCTCATGAGGGTGAATGGGATGAGGGACCAGAGGGTAAGGTAGACCATGATTCATCAGTAAAGGCTTCACTACAGGAAATAAATCCAAAGAATATGGCATATTTTTTTTGGCCATGGGTATATGAGAAACTCACGAAGTTATTTTTTCGAGATATATAGAGCCTAAAAATATGAGATCTGGGGAAAATCCATATATGGAATACCTGATATATGAGTTGTAATCCGAGTACCCAAAATTATTTTGGGATGATGTTGGACTATAGGAAACTGAGAAATGGTTTGATTTGGAAGAGAATATCATTTATCAGATTGATATACCCCCATTTTAGAGGGTTAAGCTGCTGACAATGTTTCTCAGAGGACCAAAAAAGTGGTGGTGTGATATACTTGTTTGGACAGGAAGACATGAGGGACTATCTTGGATGTATTTTGAAGTCATTTACTTCTATAAATTATTCTCGGAGACATTGTGGTGGGGAGAATTCCTATGAATTCTTGAATCTATAGTTGGGGAATAAAAAACTAATGGAAGATGTGACCAATTTCATAGAGCTCTATTGATTTTCACCTGTTATGGTGCGTGACGACATCACCAGGGTGAGATGTACCAAGGATGGCTGATGAAATTTTATTAATGTACATGTATATATCTTTAGGATGACATCATTCTTATAGGTGGTTAATCAGGCGTTGATATCTAAGGGAAACATGATGGACTGGTCTTATTCAATCTAGGTGATTGATCCATGTGAGTTTAATGGCGATGCTTCAGTTATCTGAAAGTAATATCATGAGGACCCTGAATAGGGTATTCTGTCTAAAGACTCAGGAAGACCGTTGATATGTGGTTCATTAACTATGTTCTTCCAATTACAGTAGATGGGGAATTTTATATTCAGTGTGTGTGTGATCCAAAGGATTGCTAAGCATGTGGTCAGATAGGTAATCTGGAGAGGTTATACCTGAAGCATTATCATATAGTTTGGAGCTAGGTAAATTGTATGAATCTGGGATTTGAGGTATGACCAGTGAAATAACTTATTCTGTTAGCTAGGATTCAACTGCACCTTGAGGTAGTGTCAGAGACAGAGAGTCCTATATGTGGGGTCAATGGTCAATAACTAGTGTATCTCTAATGGGAGGCAATGCCTTTTATATTCAGGCTTTAAGACAAGTGAATTTAATTGAGATACAACGTTAAGAGTAGGTTGGTGAGACAATGACAATTATAGGTATTCCTTGGTAGTGACAAGAATGCAATCTTTTTTCAGGGAATTATTTTTTGTGAATGAGGTGCACGTGTAAGCTATTTTGGACTAACCAAGAACCTTTTTGTTTTTTGGAACATGTTATGATCCATGATATGTATACATATAGTGTGAATAGGCACTATGATTTATTTTGGGAACCAAGTTTGATGTGTGTCTTGTATGAGGTGTGTATGAATCAAGACTATGATTGGAATGTAGATATGTAGAAATATGATGTTGGTTGATTATGGGAATATTTTAAGATGCATGATGTTCTGGAATATGAATAGATGAATGACGTGAGGGGGTTAGGTATGGAACACACTTGAATTATGAACCTAATGAGTAGTAATAATAAGGATGAATCATGGGAGGAAAAATATTTATAGGGATAGTTGGTGGGTCAATGGAATTTTAATATTTGGTCAAGAAGAAATCTGGTAGGAAACATCTATGGTTGTGAGTAAATCAAGGGGATTTGAATAGTTACTTATAACCGAGGAATATTAGGGTAATGTAAATGAGATGGGTATATTCTGTACCATCTTCGAGTAATGTGTGATATATTGGGGATGAACTATTATATGGGGGGGGGGAGACTCTAACACTATGGGTTGTTGAGTGGGTTAAAATTACCAACCTTTTTTATTTTTTTGTTAGGTGGATGAGACAACATGAATTCTGAACTTTTAATTCTAGTTATGGGAGTATGAATGCAACAATGTGTTATTTATTGATGGGTTTTATGTCTTAGTGATTTGGGGGGGCAGTGGGTTTTGAGAGAATCAATCCCAAAAACCCTAATTTGTAGATGTCATAGATAGAGGGCCACTATTATAATTAAACATGTAGCCTCCATGGAGAAACCCTGTGGGTTATAGAGTTATTATGAAATGGTCCACATGGGATATGAATGGTTCCTTAAGCTATGTGTCCAATATCGCATTCATTGATCAACATAGGTAGTAGTTATGCATGGTTGGATAATGGTCGGGCCGAACCGTGTGGGAAAACCATAGTACCTGTTTTAGAGGTGTTACCCATTTGATATAGTGTTCTCATTGTTGGCACAATGTTATCTGAGATTAGCAGTCTAACCATGCACCTATTTAAAAAGTGTAAAATTACCCTTTCCCCTTCATTATTTATGATAATTTCAACTCTCTTTTCATTCTATTCATGTATATAGCACCTCCCCATGTCTTGGAGCTCTCTGTATCTTCTATGGTAAGTCTTTGTACCCCATCCCTTATTTAATCTATAATTAAATCTCTGTTAGTAGATATAGATCCCACTTGATGTGGACTTCAATTTTATAGCTTCATTTGTTCTATTATATCACTATAAGGAATGATAAATTTGTATAAGATATTTATTACCTTTTTATGGTAGTTGTCTAAACTATGATTTGTCACATTTCATCTTAAGTTAGTTACCGATATTCAATGAGCATTCTCTTATGAGTATAATTTGTGTGAATCCCAAACATTTATTTAATTTTATGGTTATTTTGGTGGTGATTTATATATATGACCATGTGGATAGTTCATTAAATACAACTAAATAAATAATTCTTGTTTATAAATACATAAATTTATATTATGGTATTCTTTTTGGGATTCCCTAGCCATTGACTATATATTATAAGTAGTGTAAGGAGATATTTATCAGATTGGAATGATAATACTGGTGAATTTTTTAAATTAATTGATTTTTATATATTTATTGAAGTGGTTCCATGAGAATGTGATGGGATTGGAACAATGATTGAGGTTATGCTGATCACTTTGATTGAGCTGACACAACCATCAGGTAGAGGGTTTGGACCAAGACACATGAGGTGATGATGATCACCATGATTAGGCGATATAGTCATTGACTTAAGGCGATGCGGTGATAATAATGGGAGTATGGCTATTGGGACATGAGATGGTGTTGAATATCAAGCTTTATCAATGTGTTCATAGGGGAATGAGGGGTGGAGTAATGTGGCTTAGATTTTACTTTTTTGATTTTAGATCTCTGTTGTTGGACGAACACTATTTTAGTCGTCTTCACATAGATTGGAGCAAATTAGCTCGTACTAGACACTCATTGCTGATAGAGACCTCTCAAGAGTATTCGACTTAGGGGGTAGATTTAACCATTAGTGATGCTATAGGTGGTCACCTAGAATGTCATGTGGATGATGATGAACCATTGGGAGATGGTGTTGAGACCATTAGTTTTGGGATGAGGCTTGCCATTATTTTTTTCATCAATGGGTATGAATTACTACTATCAAGATATCATCATGCCTCGAGACATCATCTATTGAGACGAAAATGATTATTAATTATTAAGGGAGAGATACTACCATGACTCGGGATATTGGGCTATTACGATGAAATAGACATTATGAGATGTGGTCCAAGGGCCTCGGTATTAACTGATTGGGAATAACATGAGGATTCTAAGTACTTTATTGATGGAATAAGATGTGTTTAATGGCATGAGGTGCTGGTGATTTATTTATAGGTGGTGTTTGAGGGATATTTATTTCTGATACTCATTAGGTGGAACCTTTGGCACAACGATATTGTTCCTCACCATTGCAAATATACATATAATGACATGTATTGTATCCCATGTATATAAATAGGGAAAATATTTAGATATTACTTGAATTGGTCGATGTAGGTGACCACTTCCTTGTGGATGTTGAGCATAAGGGTAGTGGGATATTTGTTAAATGTTCATGATTTTTTTTACTTTACATACACCTTCATAATTATGGTTGTAAAACATGCACGCATTGGTGATGGAATACTGAATTCATGGACACACCGTAGACAGGGACCTCCAGACACATGTATACTTTTTGATTTTGAGATCTAGTAAGGATTCATGCTTCGGAGCTGGAACTTGTTGATTGTAGTGGAATATTTTTCATGGGATTGATGTCATTTGACAATGGTTGTTCTTTCATCAAGATAGTGTTTCCTTTTGAATATGTTCATTCTTTATATATGTAATTATATGTTCATCCATGGGTTCCATTACTATTTGTTGTAATTATTACCTTTTAGGACATGTTTTATTCATCTATAAATAATATTATGGTATTGGGGATTGGTTATTACTGGTGTTATTTCTTATGCTTCAACTATGTTCAATTTTTCTAATTCTTCTATTATGGTCCTTCTTCCATTGTGTTATATACATATGGACCATTATTATTATCATCACATGTGGGTATGGATTCCCTACTATTACCTAATAAGACATTCTAAACTATTCAAAATCCCTTTTCATATGGGGAGATACACCTAAGGACATCTGTCCATACAACTTATAGCTCTTTTTGAATAACAAACTAGGTCATGATGATATAATATGGTGTCTCTATTGTACATTTATTATTATTTGAACTCTTAAATTATCTTTAAAATAATAATTTTTTGGAAATATAATACTTCATGCATGTCAAGTAAATAATTATAATCAGTTCTAATTTTCCTTAAATCCCATATCAACACATAAATTACTGAAATAATCCAATGTTTCCTAGGAATTGAATATTTCATATATCACTAATTTTTGTGGATTGATGTTCCAATCAGTATTTCTCAAAGAATTAGTACAAAAATTTTTCTTGAAATTTTCTTCTACCTTTTTTGAAAATTGAAGCTTGAAATTGATTTAATAGATTTATAATTTAAATTTAATTTTAGAAAACATATTATCAATTAATAACACGATATTAAGGGAAAAAATAAAAATTGTATCAATTTGTTATCTTATTTATTTCACAAATGATTGCCTTCACTATAGTTATGATATTATGAAAATAATATATATCTATTGGTACCTCTAATATATTGTTAACTCTTATATAACTAAAAATGAAATATTTTTTATTGTAAATCCTTTTCATGTCTATTAAATTAAATTTAAAAATATTTTCGAATAAATCATAAATTAATTTTTTTTATGACAATAATATGATGAATGAATTTTTTTTCTTTTTTACAGTGAATAATTTGTTCCTAACCTGCAAGATCATTGAAATGTCTCTCATTAGTGTAAATGAAATCATAAGGTTGAGAAGATATTGTTTTCTTCTTTTGTTTTATAAATAAATTACAATATATTGATTTTTGTTAAATTCAAATCATATAGATAAAATAACATATTATATATAAACGTCCCTTGTGATATCATACATGTATTTTACTATATAATTTATTCATTAATGACTATAGTTTTATCCTTTCATTTATTATCAAAATTCACTCTCTATAGTCACCTGAAGAATATATGACACCATCTCCATTAGTTTTACATGAAATGTTTATGACCCCCATAAGAAATATCATCCCATAAGAAAGTAAAATTTGATTATATAGTTGTCTTTCAACCCAACAAAGGCATTTTTTTGGATCATGTGCATATAATATCTAAACAGCATATCATGCAACTATGAAGGAATATACTTCACAAAATTCCTTAAGAAAACACACATATATTTATTTTGATAAATGTAATTTTATTTTTATAATTAATTAAACCCACATATATTAAAAAATTATAATGTAAAAAATAACATACTCATGCCCCATATTTTTTTCAGACACCCAAAGTAAAAAAATTATATTATAAATTGGATTTTTCCCTTTAACACCTAATACATGGATAAATTCTACAAAAATAATGAAATTTTTATTTTCATTATATTATTTTCATCATATTACATTGTAATAAATGTATAAAAATAAATTATGCAGAAATTTTAGTATAATAAACAATACTAATATATTGGGATTTGAATCCCCCTGACACGGGCGACTGCCTGTGGCGGTTACTGTGCTTTATCAAAAAAGGGGGCCTCAACCCCCCCATCACCCCCCCCCCCCCGCGATCCCTCCTCCCTAACCCTCGACCTCGCTATGATCCCTCCCCTATCACTGCCCTCTTCCCTCCCCCGTGCACCCTCCTCTATCGCTGCGCGCCCTCGCCGCCCTCCACCCTCCACCCTCGTCCGCCTCTAGCATCCGCCCACCCTCCACCCTCTACCCTCCGACTTTGCCTGCCCTCTGACCACCCTCTGGATATCCTCCTCCCTACCCTACGTTCCCTCTGGTGTCCCTCTTCCCTCTGGCCATCGACCTCCACCCCCTCCGGTCTCCAACCCCTCTTCCATCCACCCTCAGCCCTCATCCCTCCTCCCTCAGCCCTCATCCCCCTCAGCCCTCCACCCACCACGGACAACCCCCACCACGGACAACCCCCCCTGCACCCCGGACAGCCCTCCCCGCACCCCGAACAACCCCCCACCCTCGACAACCCCCCCCCCCCCCCCCCCGCTGCCCGTCCCCCGTCCCCTCACCGGCCTCTGCTCTAGCTCCAGGCCATCCCCCATCCCCTCACTCTTGGTCCCCCTCCCTCACCGCACCACCTCCGACCATCCCCACCCTCATTGTCCCCTCCCTTATCGCACCGCCACCACCTGATCCCCTCCCTCCCTGCATGGTCTCTACTTGTCCCCTCACCATTGCCGCCCGTCCACTCTGCCTCCCCGCTGTCCTTGGTTACCTCCCTCATCATCCCACCCTCATTGCGCCATCGTAACCTCCCTGCCTCCTCTCTTCCGGCTCCCCACCGCCGTTTCTGCCCATCCCCTCCCTCACCACACCACCTCTAGCTCCGGCTCCCCTTCGCTTCCTCTCCTCTCCCTCATAACACCACCTTTAACTCCACTTCAATCTAGGTTTGTAGTGTAATCAGGTATGACATGGGATTTCACTTACATTATTATTTTATCAATGATTCAGAAACCATTGATTTGTATTTATTTTAAATATAGTTGATTTTAAAAATTCATATGTAATAAGTATTGTGTAAATGCTTGTTATACAGATATTATTAGCAATACGAGTTGGATTGATCTTCCAAATCGATCGTCTAGAGGATATTTTAATGGAATTATGCAGTTTATTGACTTCACCAGAGGATTTTAAAGTGAATATATTTGTTTTCCATGTAGAAAATGTGGTCACATATATCAATTCACATGAGATACTGTGAGGGAGAACCTATTATTTAATATATTTCGAAAAAAATTATAAGATTTAGACTCGTTTTGGAGAGGAATATGTTTCTTGTCAAAATACGGTTGCATTTCAGATGGATGTTAATGCAAAGATGAATGATCCAATGCATGAAACTCTTACTGCAATAGTATGTGGGTTGGATCCTGAAGGCATTGACATCCAGAATCTTGAGTCCAGTGAGATAAATCTTCTCTCTGGTGCAGATCGTGATTCGAGGGTGTCTTATGAAGCACTTGATGATGCAAAAATAGAATTATATCCTGTATGTACTTATTACAACAAAATGTCATCTATCATGGAGTTGTTGTATTTGAATACTTTGAATCATTGGTAAGACACATCATTCGACATTTTTTTTGGTGTTATTGAAAAAGGTTCTTCCGGTCGACGCTAATATTCCCAATTCTAATTACCATGCTCGTATGTTGAATGAGAACTTAGTTTTTACCTATAAGAACATAAAACCATATGAAAACAATTTTATGTTGTTTAAAAAAGAAATTGACCATTTGGATACTGGTATAGTTTTTGGTGCTTCCAGGTGGAAAGACAACATGGGAAATCAGACTCATCAAATTCAGATTGCGATATAGGGGAAAATGATTTCTGTAAAGGAAATGTGTTACTTTCCCCTTAAACTGAGGTTGAAAGGAATTTTTTTGTCATATAATGTTTCCACCACCAGTGGTACTTGGGGATATACCCCAACATGATCCTTTAAAGGTACAAGAAATTAGGGTTATAGAGCCCATTGATCTAGGACATTTTGGGACAGTTCCAATCCCTAGTGGACCCACAAAGAGGACCATTACTTACCAAGCTCAGGATATCCAACACTAGTATCCTCTAGCATTCAAAGGTACTAGTGGGTCACAAGATACAGAGTATTGGATATACTATATCGATAGTGTCTTTGAGCTTGTAAAAATAGTTAAATAAGGGATCATGATCATAGATACCTTCATGCTTCAGGGTCCTTCTAGGAGATGGTGGACTGCAATGAGCCAATACGGGAAATGAAAGGGTCTTACAAGGATGACTTTAAAAAAGTTTTTTCTTGAGAAATATTTTTTAGACGTGATGAAGAAAGACAGTGCCCAGGAATTAGTGATATTATTATAGGGTTACCTGAATTTCATTTCATATTATGTCAGATTTATGAAGTTACATCTATTTTCCCTTTTGTTAACTTGGAATAAGGCACAAACAATATGAATGATAGAGATAGGTCAACTGCCAGAGCAGAGACATCAGGTTAGGGGTTTTGACATGATGATGTATACATAGGTTCTGTATAAGGTCCTTACTTCTTGAGAAGGGTCTAGTGGAGTATAGGGAAAAAGTATACACCCAACCGATTACATACGAGTTATTGATATTTCCCTCACAAATACGAGAGGTTCTTCTAGCATTATGAATGGGAAGAATAGAGTTGAGCAGTAATGTAGTGGAAAAATTTTAGAGAAGAATATATTTCCTTCTCCCCCTTCCAATGGTGTTCCAAAATACATAAACTATGGAAAAATAGGACTCTATTACAATATATACATAAAAACATTATTCAAATGCCCATAATGTTTAAGGACATGACATCTCTTTCTATTCTACTATAGTGTGTTGTGGCCAAGGTTCCATAGGGGTGCATGACTATCTCAAAAAACAAGCTAATTATGTGGTTGGGATTCTTAGTAGCAGACAAGAATATTAATTAGTCTTTTCACACATCTCAAGGACACAGTCTCAGTAGTAACATAGGTCATGTGTATGCTGTTGATCACACACCGGTAGATGGTGGAGAAGGACCATAAATTATTTGGCCTCAGTGGTTTTATTTGACCATCCAACACTACTGAAGATGCTTCTCAAGGATGAGAAGTCGATAGTGGGGATGAATGGTAATATCCTACTCTTAAAATGATAATAATATCCCACTTTTGAAAAAATTATATTTTCCCTATGATGACAACAAATTCATCTAAACCAACTTAAAATGGGATAAATGATTTTTCTAGGTTAAAAGTCTAGTTAACACTTTCAAATACTCAATAGAATATTTTCAGAGTGAGACTCTAAGTAATTGAAATATTCCAAGGCCTGCAATGTATCAACAAGTACTGAATAACAATATTAAATATATAATGTTAAGTGTAAAAAAAAATTCCAAATAAATTGGATAACTCCAAAATGGGGTGTCGTATGTGAAATCTATGACCACCAATATGTCTGAGACGTGGTGTTAAACCTATGTAGGGAATAAAATATGTCAGTGTCAGATGGTTGGACACATTTCATATGATAATAAACTTTGTATATTTAATTAATTAGTTATTTTTATTTTTAATAATAAATTATTATCTTATCTGAAATGGTGTGTCATAGGAGAAATATGAAATCACGATTGGATCATAAATTTGGATATTACCCTATCCAGGGTATATGTTTGATAAAAAATGAACATATATATATTTAACCAACATTAATTAGTTTTATTTGTTGAAATATTAATGAATTAATTTCATTAAAAATATATTGTTTATCTTTTCTCATGAGGGGTTCCATCATTCCCTAGAGATATTTCAATGAACCATTTGAGACTATTTAATCTGCTATAAATTAGAGTAATTTCATAAGCGGTTAAAAAATGGACCATGATCAATTTTTTGTTGAATCGATTTATGATTTTCTGTTTCAGTCAAACCTGAAGATGAAAACATGTTGTGATTTTGCCTATATAAACAATCCTTTCATATTAAGTCTAGAAAAAATCCATTGAATTTAGAATTACTAGAAACCTTTTTATATGTGATCCTATGATACTTGGATGATAGAGGTAACCTATGTTTGACAATCATATTTTTTGTGCCATTGCCATTTGTTAAAAACCATAGATATACCTAGATTAATGACATGACGACAACTGGAGACATTAATGTATCACCTTTGAAGTTAATTAAACCACGAAAAGGGTTTTTATCAAAATTCTGAGGGAGGATATTCCATATCTCTTGGTCTCTCATTTACACTTTTTTATATATTTTATTTATGTATTTGCTTATTTGAGATTATTCATGATTGTGATCACATGTGGGTGTGTGTAGCCCATGAGACCTATTGTTGATTTGATGAGTGATATTAGTGTAGACTTTTCCATTTTTGATTGTTATAACATGATGTTATGTTTTATGCATTATTTCTCATGATGATAAATTATGATATTCTATTAATTTTGTGTTATATCCTGTATATATTATTCCTTTCTTTGGAGGTACCATTCAAGGGGCTCAGAACAAGTGGACCATCGTGAAATGTTTAGACCTTAGAGGGGGATAATTCTCAATTTGTGTTGTTTTACAATGATGGAACCATGCATAGGGTGGAGAAACAATGTAATGACATGTTGAAGATTTACTTTATGTCTAGGTATCAAGATAATTAAAGACCAATTGATTTGAATGTATGGTACTTTATTCCTAGTTGAATTTCTAGTAGCGTGCTCAATGCCACATTGATTTGTGAGTGGAGTAATTTATTCCTAGTTGATTTTAGAGAGGTACTCGATGAATGAGGTCGATGATATAATGATCATGGAGAAGTGTTGAATATGAAATTGGGGTACTGGAATCTGAGTATCATTTCTATCAATTTCTATTTGAATTTCTAATTGTGCACTCAATACCTAGTTGCACTATGAAAAATATGCTCATTTCATAGTTGATTTGTGAGTGGAACACTCGATTCCTAGGTGCCAAATAAAAAGAAATGCATTAGACCAGGGCTGAACCATGTTTTATGTACACACAACACTGTGATGTTTTCAACCATCAATGTATTAATCTAGTAAATATTTTGGTTAATATTGACTTTTCTAAGAGACAAATTCGGAATTCTATCTGGTGGTCCATTAAGAGACGAATTCTGAACATTATGTGTTCATCCCTTAAGAGATGGTTTTCAGGAACGATGCACTGGTCCATGATCATTGATAAATTCAATGATATGATCTATAATGGAGTTGAAGAACATACATATTGGGGTTCATGGGAGACTATTTATCAAACCACCACTCAGTTTTTCTTTGATTGATTATATTCATTATATACATAAATTCTTATTATGGAATATAATTGTATTAATGATCACACCTAGAAAGAAGGCATTGGTTTTTTCATATTGTGTCTTGTACTCACAACCCACATAGACATTTGGATTCAAATTATAGATTCCATGAGAGAAACGATGATAGGTAAGGGCCCTATATTGCATTACTGACTAAGTGGAGCATGAAGGTGGAGCGGACCAGGAAAGATACCAGAGGACCACACAGTTCATATATTTATTATATGATTTTCACTACTATATACCAATTTCCACTTCTGGATCTCTTATTTATATACCATGTATTTCACCTTTATTTTCTACAATTAATATGACTATTTATTCATTCTATTGTTATTATTATTTACTATCCATCTCAATTACATGATATGGAGGGAATAGTATCACCATTATTTGACATAGTACCTTGCTATAAGTTATAGAATCTTGTGTATGGGGAGGAGAAAATGAGTTTATATGGAATTAAAACTCATAACTGATTGTTTTGGTTGGGATATAAAACATATTAAATGTGTTTTCTAGAATGTGGACTTCCACCATAGAAATTGGGGTAGTTTTATTCAATGTTTAAATATAGTTATAGGTTACTTGTTACTTTATAAATCTATACACCATGGCCATTGAGAAATGTTGAATGTATGAGTTTAGGGTTTTTACCATGACCATTGGATAAACTATGGTATAGTTCTGTGATCTGTCTAATTTTTAGCCAATTCCAAAATTCTCTATTCCACCATGATCCTATTTTTACAAAATTTCAAGAACCAACTAATATTTTTTCTTTCCCTCTCTCTAAAATAATATCAATTTAAATTTATTCTTTTGGTATTTTAGTAATTTTAGTTCATTTTTTAGTGTCATTATTGTTATTGTATTCTTTACCTATCATTTTTGGATCGAGCTTGAACTCCATATATAAATAAATATATATATATATATATATATTGTGGTTTATTTATTAGGAATTAATGTATTATAATGTTTTCAATTATATATCTGCGGTGGAGTTAACAACACCATCTAGAGTATTCATGTTTTTGGGACCATTTTCAGGGATATGGTGGTGATTATACATTTTTAGCAGTTTTGAAAAGGTATTTTCTCTAAATTATTTATATTATACATGTTAATATTAGAGTTATTTTTTTTAATTTTATAAATATGGGTTTTCTGGTAATTTTTTTGGGAAATATAAATGATTAATCTCCAAGTCTAAATAATTATTCAGTCATTCAACCTCTCCAAAAAATTCAATAATTTATGGGGAACATTCAACGTATTAAAGGATGGGAGCCACAAATATAATCATAGATTCTACCACCATATCTGAGATTAAATGATATAATTTTTGATGGAAAGGGAGAGAAATTATGAAATGGAATAAAAATTATATTGAATTTCGAAAAAGGTAATGAATAAGAAGATTTAAAAGATAACGAGGAGTCTTGTTTTATAGATGAACTTCATTATCTATCCAAAAGATATCTAATAAAATCTAACATTCAGGTAATTCATCATATATATTCTAATGTTGAAACAAAATATGATATTTACAATTATGGTTACCTTATATCTACTATTCTATTAGAATAATAATAACAAAAGAAATATGAAAATTGAATCAAATGATTCCAATAAAGAATATCAGATAAGAGATATTGAGTGTTTGAAAAATATGGTGAGAAAAGTAGAGGATATGTATATAGAACATGCTACTCATGTTGATCCTCAAACAAAAACCAATAATCCTCAATAAGATGAAGAGAAATAAACATCACAAGAAAAATTAAAATAAGATAACAAGGAGAAGTACCATGTGTAGACAATCTGGGGGTTATGATCTAACAATTTTAACATTACTTGGTTACATATTAATCAATTTTTTAAAATGATTTTTTGGAAAATGAGATGATCCATACAATATATACAACTAACTCATTGATTTATCTATCACCTATGGGTATCTCTATGTAAATCTATATGTATATGATCTTAAGAGGTATGGTCAATTTAATTGACCAAAACACAAAGTGACTTTTCTATGGTAACTTGATTTTTTAATTAATATATAGGATTTATTTTTTAATAGAAATTCATATGATTCATCTTATCAATATTATATTATATAGTATTAATTCCTCTAATATCATATGATCTTAATTCAATATACCATTTAATTTAATATGGGTGGTTTATTTTTTAGGTTCATCATATAGAAAAATGTTAGTACATGTAGAAAGAAAATAGGATGATATATTAATTTAAAGGCGTATTTTCTTTTAAATTATATATTTAATTACACCCATATATAAATGTATATCTTTTTAAAAAAAAAATATTCATGACCCATATTTATTTTTTGTATACTTAATGTTCTGTAACAAAAAATGATTACAAAGTCATCCCATGATGCCAGGTTTTATATTTTAATGTTAATGATATTTATTTAGTGGGGTCTGGGATTAAATAAGTCGAGATAATAAAAGGATGGGGATTTAATGATTCAATATTTATGGAGACATATTGATTCATGTAAATGGAATCTCTAACCATTTTATTCATGCTTCAAATTTTTAATCATTATGATGATTGTTTTTTATTTTTCATTTCATGAGTGATTGACTTGATTGTCATGTGTTTTATTATTTATGATAGAACTTATAATCTTATAATTCCAATTCATCCATGAACACATTTATTTTGGGAGCATTGGATAATTTTTGTAAAATAACATACATTTAATATTGTCAAATATATAGAAGAAGAATTAAACATTTAATATAATTGGAGAAATTTTATGACAAGTTATTACCCTTGAACCCAAATATTACTTTGATCCATCTTTTAATCCATTAAAAGTCATTATTTACCAAGTTAGGGAAGATCCACACTATAATCCAATCATTGCCTTTTTTACCTTAAACTTGTATTTTCAATGATATTATTAGGTCGATGTGTGGGGAATAATATGCCAATGTGGGAAGTGATGCACTCATATGGGGAAAAATGTTGTTGTGTGATTACATAGGATGTGTTGGAAAATGATCATGATATCATTAATTTTTCTTTTTTTTCATTTGATAAATATTTAATAAATAGGTAGTTGAAAATTGAAAAAAAAACTATATTTCCCTTTGGAGGGTCAAAAATAACTATGGCTAGTAAAATGATACTTATTATTTGGGTCAGGTTGGTGTATGTGAGACTTTTACAAAGATAAACATTTTAATAATTAGAATAAGATAAAAATATATAAAAAATTTCAAGGGGGGAACATTATTAATAGATAATTCATTATTTGATGGCCTTAAAATTGTGCTAAGGGAGAGGGGGTTGACACATTGATGTGGATATCCTGATTAAAATTTATCAAGAATATCAATAATTATGGTTACGATAATGTCTTCCTTTTATAGAAATTAATGTTTTTATATCAATACACTCAAACCAAACACATCAGAGTCATTTGATCCCAAATTCTATGTCCTCGTGATTTTTTGATGTTTTCCATTATGAGTTGGAGAATTTATATCATTTTTAAGAATATGAGAAGATAATTTAGTCATATAATCAGTATAACTCTATGTTAATTTTTTTACTATGAGTGATGAGAGAATAATTCACTGTGAGGATAATTATGATTTGTATTCTAGATATTATATATCTATTATGCCTGAATAGATGTAATGAGAAGACCAATAAATTATCAATTATAGAAAGAAAAATATATAGTCTATTGGTTTCTATGAAAAAAGTGATGTTGATGTGATAATTATTTTTGGACACTTGATATCTTGAATCCCCAATAAAAATTAATTTATATTGTTGCATTAAAATTTGAATATTGATAACTTGGTGATACTTTGTACTTTAATGTCATGAATTTATTAATGAGGGAAAGAATTTTTTCAAGTGTGGTTGTATTGGATGCATTCAATTTAGACATGAAATTTTCTATTCTAAATGAATGAATTTTTTTACTTCTTATTTATAATGACCAAATTATTCATCGAATTATTTAGTTTTTAATACATTATTTTAAAATTATACTCTTGGCATATAATATTATGGGGTTTTTTGGAATAATTTTGTTTAATAAAATTTAATGTTCATTTTATTATGATTTTGATTAAGTGACTATTTTTTCATAGGTTCAATAATGTGGAATTCCCAACCTGTGGAGGATTACAATTCCATGAAGGAAAACCACCATGCGTGGGTTAGAAAACATGGATAAGAACCATGTTATAGGATTAAGCCCAGCGAATGTAGGGGTTGGGATTATGTAGGTCAACATGTGTCAATGGAGACTATGGTAGGGGTATGAACCTCAACCAAAATCATATAAGGAAAACTTTTTATTGACTTTTATATAGAAAAATTATATTTATCTATAATTAAATATGGGACCAGAATATTTTTAATGAACTCTGAAATTAACTTCAATGTTTTTTTCACATGCTTATGTCATGTTCCCCCACAAATAATGACATTTTTTTCCTTCCACCTCCACCACATCTCCTTGGAGGAACTCCATTTTCAGCTCATGAGATCTAGGGATCAATATGGGAAGAAATATTCAAACTTCAAGAACACCATAATGGGAATCATGGGGCTTGGTAAACTACTATTAAGACTGAATGAATATTATGGGTCCCTTTCACATGAATAATATCAATATGGACTCTGCTACACCATAGATGTTGTACCGATGGTGAACAAGGATAACCTATGATCATAATAAACATAGATTAAATGTCAAATAAATCACTAACATCCATTGGATATCATGAATTGTGATACAATATGTATTGTTGTGGAGGATGAAAAGAACTACAAAAATGCTTTCATATGATATCCCGTATTGGGAAACTGGAAATCAATCCTAAAAAATTATTTTTATTTTGTATTGAGGTTAATTTTTGCCTAAAAAGAATCTAAATGAAGGAATGTGGTTTTATTAATTGGGTTTCACCCATCCATGATGTTGATTTGATATCATAAAATAATAATATGTTTTGGTAAACTACATCCCTGAACTTAATGAATATTCAATCTATTTCTAATATATGTTTTTTATGTATGACACATGGAACAAAAATAGATAATGGTATCTGGATGAACAAAATAAGCATACATCGTTAAGAAAATAACCAAATAAGAATGGATTCTTCATAGAGAAGGTAGAGTGAATAAATTATATAGAAAACGGAATATTGAGTTTTTTTAATAATATAGGGAAGACCACACCCTATCCAGTGGGAATAATGAAGGTGAAATATGTTCCAATAGGTCCCATAACCACATCCTTTGGTTTTCTAAAGAGGAAAATTCCTAAAATATGAAAATGAATAAGGGAAAACACCATGGTGGTCCTTGTTATCAAATTATTTCGAACCTATGTTAAATGTCCAAGTTGTATACATAAGTTATGATGGGTGTGTTGGGTGAAAAATGGTCAGGTATCCATAACAACATTGTAGAAATGATCATGGGGAAATTGAAGGGTTTTATTTTAAAATTATTGAGGTAAAAATAATTTCATTTAATTTCATGGTCAAGGTGTTTCATGATATTCAGACCAGTAGTTCTAAAGAGGATGACATTGGATGGACCACACTATAGAGTTGTAGGATAATTATTTTATATTGAATTGTAGCAATACTATAGTAGTTGGTGAATTATAGATTCAAAAATGGTATATTTTAATCCTCCTCAAAGTAGAACGGTATTGAAAATACAACAATTTGATATCCCAATGTAAATTTAATGGTATTATTGACTACCAATAAACATAAAATTAATGATAAAACTAAAAAAATAGTGTACCGATATCTTAAATTATCAATTATTTCTAATATCTATCATTTAAAATAAAAATATACAATATTTCAATATAATTTAATAGAAATTTTATTTTAAAAATAAAACAATAAAACAAGAATATTATAACATCACTTTTAAACTAATGGTAAAGGTAGATCTGTAGATTTGATCTAAGCTATCCTAAAACATAAAATATTGAATAGTATATGCATATTAAAATTTTATATTCTCAACTCTATATTTATAACAAAGATCCCCTCGATTTACCATATTGGTATTTTCCCACACTAATACAATGATAAGCTTGATTACCCCAATACATAACTAGTATCTTGGTTTACCTTTTCAACCGGAACAGTATCTCTGTTTCTCAGCCATATATCTAGTCTATTAGTCTAATAACCAACATTACTAGTAGATTGGGGATATAATTTCAATAATAAATGAAATATTCATTTAAATTAATTAATCATAGGTTTATGCTTCTATAAAAACTCTTAGAAAGAGAAACATGTATATGTATATTAATCAACATGTATTTGAAGACTTTAAGAAATTGTGGCTCTCAAATTTTAATATAAAATTTTATTTTTATCTACAAAGTGAATCTTTATTTATATTCATTACTGTAATGGATAGACTCTATAATATTTAGGTATAGTTTCAATGGTATTGGTAGTACCACACTATTTTTCTTCTGATGGACATGGATTTCCACCAAATATACTAAAATTTTGGTTTATCCCCACTATAGTTCTCGGGATTAAAACGTTATACCTTTACATAATATGATATTCTTATTTTTATCTAATATTCATAAATGAGTACCATAAGTATAGAATTATTCCATTAGTGATATTCATTTCATTAAATAGTTTTATAAAATAAAAAACAATAAAAGATTAAAAAATATAAGGCATATTAATTATATAGAAAAATTATATCATGTTTTTAAAAAGAAATGAAGTTCTGTTATAGAATCAATAATATCTACCTTTTTTAAACACAAAAACAATTTAAAAAAAATTAAAATAGTATTAAAATATAATTCCTCTAATACTTCTTGTATATCTGTTGAAATATATTTTTTAAATTTTCTGTATGATCTTTATAAAATCTACTTTGGATTTAAAAATATTCCATATTAATGAAAAATATATTTATCTTATAATTTAATTTAGTCAAAAATATTATTTTCTATACAAAATCTCCACATTGTTGTTTTTAAAAATAAAGAAAACTTTTATAATATACATGGGGAAATTGTTTGTAAACAAAGAAAATGGAAAATCATACTAATCGTAATACATATAAATTGACATTATATAAATAATTTATAGAAATAAATCAAACAATGATTTGGGAAATTGACCATTATAATGTAACAACAACATCATATATATTGTCATCCAAAAAACTGAGTTTTATATATAAATAATTCGATTTTTTATAAGATAAATAATTCTTATATATCTTAAGAATATATTTATCATTATAATATAATTTTGATTCTCTAACATATATTTATTCGAGTATTTAATCTTTCTTCAAAATTCTAAAATAATTTTTTAAATCATTCATTTGTTAAATGTTTACATCTATTCATGTTCAACAAGATACTCTTTTAAGGATAAAAGTTTCAAATTTTCAAATTATTTTCCTTTATTCTAAAACTCTTACTTCTAACTTTGATGAACTATGAGAAATTTTAGGTCTTTATGGATGATGTAATTTCATCAAATTTACATTAAAATCACTCATAACATTGTCATTTATAAATGAATATTCACAAATCAGATAATATTTTTATAGATAAATTTTTTGTTTTCCTATAACATCAACAAATATTTAACTACATATGAATTTTTTATAAAAAATCATATTTTGATAATAATGACATATTTTAATTCCAAATTAATTCAAATCATCTTGAATTTTATCAATTGAAAAAAATATTTTAATTCTGAATTATGGTTTTAATTTTTTTTTTAAATTTGACATTGAACCACTACCATTTTTTCATAGCTCTAGGATTACACTAACATTGTAAATCATCATCATTTTCCATATCAGAATACAATTTAACTTCATGGTAATTGATGTTGTTGTGAAGGAATCAGTTGAAGTTTATGATCATTCATGAATTTCATCATGATGTTTCGAAAAATTATGTCAGTATTTAGGTCTAGAAAATGGCTCTATAGTGGATTCCCCAATGTCAATGTCATCACCTCTATTTTAATGTATATAATTTATTGTATTATTAGATATTAAACAAAAAATAGATGAATTAATAGAGCTAAAAGATTCTTCAGAAACTAATTTTTAAATAAATATCTCATAGAGATAATGCGATGGGATTAGATATATAGATATATGATTATAAGGGGGAAAATACACAAATACTACATTATTTCAATGGGAATCACATTTATTCTTTGGAGATTTTTTTAGATTATAGAGATATCATTAAATAATTATCTTATAAATAAACTAGGCTATACTTCTCTTGAGATTTAGATAGATAAAAATATGATTTTTTACTTTAAGGGGACAAACATTTGTTGGGGTATCATCTTGAACCTCAGATGTGGAAAATCAAAACGTATATTATCAATAGTATTTATAACTTGGATTCATACCAGGCTTAGTGGATAATATTGGAATAAATATTTCCTTTGTTATTCGGAGGTAACTCATTCCCCTTTTCATTCAAAACACAGTGTTCTTCTCAAAATAATTTTCTGAACCCATACTCCACGATTGTGATGTCCAAAATAACTGGCTTTCAAATTTTAGACATAATAATTTTTAGAGAAAACTATTTTTTTTTCTACATGTAAAAATTATTATCAATTTCAATCCTAATTTTTTCAAAGAATTCATTTAGTCTAATGAATGGTTTTACACCCTCCCTTTATACTTTATTCAATTTCAAATTATTTTTTTCATTCAAAAACCTAATATGAATATCATTTATCTATCTAATTTGGTGAATCAAACTACATTTATTCTATTATTATAAATTCTAGTGAATTTATAATATATTCATTTTATCTTTCTCAATAGATTCATTTTTAACTATTTAAGCATCTCTAATTGTTTTCTTTTTCTTCATAGGGAACTTTTCTAATATAGGAAATCCAATTTCATTCATATTTAATGGAACATCGGCTACATCATACTCTGATTTTTAAATCATAGATGAAACAAAAACTGATGAAATGAAAACAAACTAATTTAATTTAATATCATAAACTAATCACATCCTTTATCTAGTTTCACCATTTCATGGAATTTTCTTATGCCTTTATGGATATTCAGTTATTTAGAAATCCTATTTTTTTAATAGTATTATAAAACAAGGATTCATTATTCTACCATATAGAATAAATTTCATCATTACTACTCCATTTTATATAAATTCTATACAGGGAAATACAAACATGGTTAAAATCATCTTTTAAATTTTCATTGACTATTACAAAAAGTAAACACCATGAAGCTTAATCGCATCCTTGTCACTATTACATTGTAAGAGAAAAGATATGGTCAGATATAATAGAATATTCACATTTGGATTATTTTATTTTTCCTTATGAAATTTTTCATCAATATTGAATAGAAGGTTTTAGGATCATTTTTTACAGACTCACCACTTCTAGAAGTTTATATGAAACTAGAATACATTCTACATCCCATGAAACTTTTAAATGTTCTATAAAAAACTACAATATTTTTTTCGTTATTTCCTAATAAACATAAAAAATTTTATTTCATAATAATTTCATCAAAGTGACCATGGTTGTATCATATAAATCATTTACCAAAATAAGTTATGAATGTTCATGTTCTCTTATAATTAAAAAACTACATCTCCAACGAAGATCCATAATAAATCTCATTAAAATTAATAAGTATTTTGTAAGAAACCCTAAATCCAAAAGCCTCTATTGGGATATATAATGAAATAAAACATTATCATCTTAAAATGATTCATATTATAATATGGACAATAATTTCTATATATAGACTAAGATTCCCCTCTGAAAATGTGAAAACATTTCTAATGATCATTGAGAGTATATCTAAAAAATTGAAGGGATCATTACTTTTAGAATTGAACTTTTGGGAAGGTGAGGGTTCCCTATTTATCAGACTGATCTGATAGATCAAAATGATTCTCTCCAAAATAACATGATTTTATAAATAATTTAATTAATTCATTTAATTTTTAAATAAAAATTAACTTCAAAATTGAAGGAAAAACTGAAGTTAAAAAATATGTTAAAAATATGATTATTATAAACATAAATCTCGGTAATCTAGGTTTTAAAATTTTAAAATTAAATGAATATAAAAGAACATTATTTTAAAAATTAGATTAAAATTGAAACTGATAGATATGCTATATAATGAAAATACATTAATATATGTGACATTTTCTAAAAAACCAATGAACTGAATATATTTTCAATGTATATTTTGATTTTATATTTTTTGATGGATTTCTTAATCCTATTCATTTTGTGAGGGGTCTAGAAAAAGACAAAAATGATAAAATTAATATAATATAATGATATTTTTTTATATTCAAATGGATTATATAAAAAAATAATATCACAAACAAAATGTATTAAATTTAATAAAATAAGAGAACACTAACATAATATTTTTATAAGAATATAAATAACAAATACTAGGGACATAAATGATAGATTATCATCTAATATGACATGACATGTTAATCATCAAATTATATATTTTTTATGACAGAACTTCGTAGGTGTAGATGAATTTTAATGTTGGATATTTAATTCCCTTGGTGGATTTAATTGTTTATTCTTATATACACAAATATTTTCTAAAATAAAATATTCATATTGTACAAATTATATAATTATATTAAGGGAAAATGTTTCCAATAATTTTTAACTATTTTTATAGATAGTTAAAAATGGAGCCTAATTTGGAAAAAATATTCATTATTTTATTGTCTGATATTACTTTAGATTTTATTTCTAATAAAAATGATTTTTTGGTTGATCTCAATTGATTATAAATCTTCTTGATTATTATTTTTCCCAATTGAGAACATGGTCTAAAAATTGATCAAAATTCATTTCACAAAATATTTGTCTCATGATCATAGATTTATATTTAGATAATATTAATATGTTATAATTTCCTCTTTTATACTTAAACATTTATAATTTTATATCATCCAATACTTTTGGGTTTCCTTTGATATCATTAGCATGTTTATAAACACATTCATTCAAGTTATCAAGACCAAAAACTAATTTTCCATTTTCTTTTTTGATTTCAAAATTCTTTTCTCCTATAACTTTATAGTAAGATTTCCTTCATGAAGATTTTTATTTAAAGTATTTATACATTTTATGTGACTCTTGATATGTTTTCTCACATTATCAAATGTAAATGTTCAAATAATCTATATTTTCAAAATATCCCACTTTATTGTTTGAATCATTATCTTTAAAATCATTATCACATTATGAATAAAAGAAACATTTATAATCTGGTGTCATGCCTGTATGGAAATCAACTGTTTTCTTTTAAAATATAAATTTATTAGATTTATTATAATTTTATTATAATCCATTAATTTTTATATTATCATTGATTTCATCTGATGAGCTATCTAATGTTGTATAACATTTAATGTAACCATAGTTGTGATTAGATTTTTGTATTTTCCTACCTCTCTTAATAGAATAATTTATTATTGTTTTCTACTCATTGTTATAATGATCATGAAATTCAATTATTATATATCGTTTTTTCCATCATTAATTTAAGGTTTTTTTAGAAAAATAATTTTCCCTTTCCCATCAACAGAATAACATCATGTAAATTTTCATTTTTAAATTTTTTTCCTGAAATATTATCACACACTCTGTATGTCGGCTCATTATCACTATATTAATAACCAATTCTGGAGATATTCTTTTAGGAGTTTGTTTTATTCTTTCTAGTAATAATATTTCTGGTTCTAGTAAAAGAAACTCAATTCTTCTTCTTATCCTATATTGAATCTCTCTTTATGTGATTCACATAATGTATTATAATTCTAGTCAAGTTATATTTTCCAATATTTGTGAAATTGTTAGTATCATAAATATATCTCTTTTTTTTATTATGAGTCACTTAGTAAAATATAAAAATATTTATCAACTAACCAATCGTAAAATAATTGTTTCTCTGTAAGGGATTGTAAATTATTATCAATTTGTATAAACCTGAAATGTATTTGATCAATAAATTCTCTAGGTGAAATCAAAATATTGAAAGTCATCTCTTGATACAAAACTTTTGGTATCATGCACTATTAATATAAACTATTGTGTATACTCTAATTTATTGCACATATATAAATATAACTAATATGAATATATTTCATTATATATATATTTTTCACATAGAATTCCACATCTATGATTTTTGATTAAAATGCAGTTTTTTCTTCCCTAGTAAAGGTGGAACCATACTTTTCAAGGACATTATAATAACTAGTAAACATTAAAAAAATTGAAATCTAGTTTTAATCACATTAGTTTAAATTATATCTCTCTAGGACTCATATACATTACCACAAAAAATTGAAGTCTCTTTTGATTGAAATTTTCAATAGATCCAATATGTAATCCAACCATTTTGAAAAAAATATTCTCCACACTTATTAGATAGTAAGCAAATGGTAATATGAAAATCGTATATGAAAATCAAGAAATATCACATTTAGTTTATAATGTAGAAATAATTTTTAAATAACACTTATAGGATCGAAATTAAAACTAAATGGATAGAATTCTATTTAAAGTGGGTGAAATATAGCTTATAAACAACTAAATATTTTTATCCTTGTAAAAGTATAATGTTATCATAAATACTAAAATATGATATTACCAAAGTAAACATATCAATATTTTGTACTATAAATGAACTAAAAAGAAAAAATAAAAGTATAAAAGTTAATGTATAGGTATTTTAAATTACATATCAATTTTATCATGAATAGTGAAAAATGAAACAAAACAATATTGTAACAAAATGAATTATATATTACAGTTTAAAAATATAAAAAACTATGTCAAAATATTAAAAAATCACTTTTAAACCAATGTAAAAGGTAGATCTGTATATATGATCTAAGTTATCATTGAATGTAACATGTCAAAAGGTATCTACTTCTTAAAAAGTTTGAATATAAACTCTATCATTCTTACCCGGAAATACCTCAATCTACTACATCATTAGTTCACCCCACTAATGTAATTAGTATCTCTCTTAACATATTGCTTACCTATTAGATTAATTTACCTCTTCTACATGACCAGTAGCTCAATGCTTCAACTACTTGACCATTATCTTAAATTATTCTACAATAAAACTATATGATCTTTGAAAAAATTACTAATAAAATGTTGATGTATTTACAACGAGAGCTTCATAAGGTTAAACATCAAGTGAAACACTGTAAAAGAAAAACAACCATATGTAAATTAATTAACAAGAAGATGAAGACTTCAAGTTATTCAATTATTAAACTTTTCTTATGAAATTAATATCTTCTTATCCATGAGGTGAAACTATATTAATAATCATTCCTCAAGTGGTCAGATTATAAAAACTCATGGTTGTTTTAATAGTATTTTCAACAACTCTGTATTCATTTTCTAATAGACATGGAATCCATTCATAAATACTTCTATGTTAGTTCCTTGCTACTATAATCCTTTTTCTGAAAGACATATGCTTTTCATAATATTTAAATTAATATAGCTATCGTATTTACAAAAATTAGTTCCATCATAATTTCTCAAACCATTGGTAACCATTATTTTAATATGAAATTTATAAAACTGAAAAACATCAATGATTAAAAAATATCATCATGTTAGAATAAATATTGAGATAACATGTTTCTCCATTTTCATAACAAGTTATGTTAAGTAAAATAATCAACAACAGGTAAAAGTGTAAGTTTGATAATATAACTTTATAACATGACCATGCCAAAATAGGGAATAGTTGAGAATGAAGGTGGTTTTTGTCAAACGTTGGAGAAAAAATCCAATCATTCAATATGATGAGGGCTAAACCCATGGTTTTTTTAATTTTGTATAAAAAAGGCCATGTAATTTTCACTAAGTCATGGGGAATGTCATTCCAACTCATGGAATTTATATCTCATGTGAATTTCACCTAGTAATTCATGAGATAAATGTTAAATGTTTAATATTCATTTACCTGGATTTATAGGCCTTTATTGATGACAATTTACATAGAGGATATAAGAATTTGAGTATGTGAATATATAGTGAATTAATTCATGTTATAAGTAGTTATGTGTAGTTATCATGAGAAAATTTATGGTGAAATATTGTTAGAGGAAATAGTGTAAGATGTCTAGGGAATTTTTAATGTCCCAATGTTGCCCTGAAAACTATAAATATATATGATCTTTATATCTCTATTCATTTAAGGTAGAAAAAATTTAGATGATGGAATGAATGGAGAGAATCTTTATAAACATATTCTAATATTCATAATATAGTGAAAAAGGGATTGAAAACTAGTTTCACATTTATGATGTAAATCTCATAGAAGATGAATTGTTCCATGGGAGGGTTTGTAAGTTTCAAAAATTAAAAATATATAGATTCATAAAAGATGATATTTTCTAGTATAACTATAGTAAAGTAAATTAAATTCTAGAAATGTAATATAATGAAGGATTTTCATATTAAATGGTTTTATAAAATATTGTAAAGGATCAGTAAAGGTGACTATAATAGAGAATCTTATATTTTTTGAAAATGCAGTAAATAAAATTTATGATGGGACTTACATGTCAATAAATGAAGTGTGAATTCATTATATAGTAATTATAAAATGAAGAGAAAGAATATTTAGTGAGATTTGGGTGATACTGAGTCAACCCTAAACATGGTTAAGTGATGATACTAGGAAAAGAGAGACCTATGCAAAATAATTATAAGAGGATTAAACCCTATGATGAATAGTGATCTCTATAGTGATTTTTGTGCATTTAAAAATATTCATACATACTCCATGGATTTTACCCATTGATAGTGGAACATGTAATATCGTTTTGAAAATATACTTTATGCGTGCACATTTAAACAGATGAAGCACCATAATGTACATTTAGTAAAGGAGTTTAATAGGTTTCTATAATGGATTAGAGGTCAATATGATTTATGTAAAGTAATAAATTCAGGGATTAAGATTTTAAATTTACCATTACATTGCATACACTGATTCATACCCCCACACTCTCAAGGTAATCTCACTATAAATCTTATTGAGGGACCAACAAGTGTTATCAAAGGGATAAGTTCATTTTTCATGGATTTTTTATTTCTATAACATGATCTGATTTTTTTTTACATATGATGAAGGATTTATTTTTTATGGAAAATAATTAAAAAAATTACATATATAGTTCATCGATTTCATGGAAGATTCTCTTTAAGTTCCTTATGGGGTGGTTAAAGTTATTATTTTTCAACTCAGCTGACAAAGAGTTATATTATAGATATGAAAAAGAAAATAATTCAACTTTTTATTCATGAAAAGGGAAAATTAAGGATATAAACAAGGAACACATAAACAAAATGTTAAATAACTTCAAGTCCCCCCATGAAATTTAGATGAAGTTGTATTATATATATTTTGAAATAATAGATGATAAAATAAAATTTCTTTATGTTAACAAGAAAATCTATGATTAATAAGAGGACGTCATCCACGAAATTGTGTTCTCACACAAATGTAAGTATTTATCCCAATTTTTTTTCTAATTCTAAACCACATTAATAAGGATGTGAAATTGTTGACACTCGGTTGTATTTAAAAAAAAATAAGATGTGATTCTAGGGATGAATAGGAAACAACATCAAGTTACTATTTAAAGTAATGTTTCTTCTATGGAAAAGAAAAATAATAGATAATCATTCATGAAAAGTACTTTTTGATGTTTGTATATTTATCATTGTAATTAAAAATATTGATAATAGAATAAGTGTCCCTGAATCACATCATGATGAATATGGGAGAATGAAATGAAAGAATAAATCAAAATTATTGAAGTTCCCTCAAATTTTATTTTGAAATATATTGCCTTAGATAAGGGGTTGAATTCTTGCATCATGAAAATCAAAAATAATTTTAAGAATGGAGATAATCAATTATTGAAATTTTTTGTTTTTGAAATAAATGCATAAAGAGTTTGAACCAAAAGATGATAAGAATAGTGACCATGAGTAGAGGTTGAATGTCTCACAAGGGATGATAAAGATCCCTCATAATGGTAACTCAACATGAACAATAATCATGAAAAATCAAAATATAAAATCTATAAGTAATGATTTAATTCCATGAAAAATCCAAAAGTGTTATTTCTAAAAATAAATAGGAACCAAATTTCATATATTGAGGAAGAGTACTGAATACTACGATTAAATATTATAATTCTAATATGCCAAAGGATATGAAAAGAACTCCAGTTGTACAAACCAATCAATCAAGATGAGTCCAAATGATGTATGATTATTTTGGTAAATGATTCATTTATTATATACTTTATCACATGGAAATGTATTAAATATTGGAAGATTATTGTAATGTTAAATAATCCATAAGAGAAACCCCACTTTAATGACTTACATGGTAAATGATTATTCTATAAAATTGACTACTAACCTAGAAATTATGTAAAATGTTTTGGAGAATGAATATGAACTGTAATAAATGGGTCATAAAGAATCAATACCTGGGAAATCATCATAACTATCATTTAATCAACGAGTGAAAATATGAAAACAAATGAGATAGGTTGTCACAATTAGTATGAAGGAGGAAGAGAGTGTGAAGATGAATCCAACAAGAATAATTTTTTCTAATATGGTACTCAAATACATAAAAGGATATGTTTTATTTAGTGTTTCGAAAGAAAACACTAAAATGAAAGTGATGGAGATCAATAGAGAATATATTAACACCCTATGATTTTAAAATAAGTGCATAACAGTAGAAAGCATATAAAAAACCCAACACTGATCCCAAATGAACAATGAAATATTATTAAGTAAAACATATTGTTATATTATTTCCATTAAATTAGTGGTTATGAATTGTAATGAATAATGTATGAAATTTAAAAAAAATCTAATAAATATAAATTTATTCATAAATAACTATGATATAAGAACTCAATTTGTAATAAAACAATTATTTCATAAATGATTTTTTATTTTTAGGAGAAAATATTTTAATTATTTTCTGAAACATTTGGAAATTTTATTTAAAAAGGGATATTATTTTTGAAATCAGAATATCGATAATAACATAATTTGAAGATTTGATATTTTTTGGGAAACATTAATTTTTTATTGAATAGTTTAAAATACAGAATATTATAAAATTTTCATTTCATTAAGATTAATTATTTATTTTAAAAATCCTAATAATATTTTTAATTAATTTCAATATAAAATTTGTATTATTAATTTATATTATTTATAATTAATTACATTTTAAAAAACTTTATCTAAGATAATTTTACAAGTTTTTTCTTTGGTTTAAAAACACATTTTCCTAAAAAAATATTTTAATGTCAATAGTGCTTCAACATATAAATTAATAAAAATACCACATAATAACGAATTATTTACATTATATGTATATGATTTATTTCTATAAATTTAAATTTATATTCATTTAGTTCTTATATCTTGTAATATCGTTACTATAAGATCATCTTATTGTAGATAACTGCATTTCGGAAAAAATCTATTTCTTGACACATCAGTGGGAATAATATTATAATAAACTTGATTTTTTTTAGTTTAATTTATAAAAAAAATCCATATATTTAAACTAAATAAATTTTATTATGTAATATAGTAAACATAATTTTTTTCCATAATGAATTTTGAAAATAGTAAAAATTAATTACCAAGGATATGGTAAAAACTGGTTTACCATGGGTTAAATAGAAAAGAAAAAATTTATAAATTACCCAAAAGTTGTCTAATTCATATTTAATGGACATATTTAGACATGAGGTCATTTTAGTATATGAAATGTGACATTTTGGTACCATTTTGTATCTGAAAAGTGTTGATGTATTTCTTTCTTTTCAAAACATCCATGCGTTCCCTCTCCCTAGCTTATAAAGAAAACCATATACACACTCCTTTACAAATTTTCTAAACCGACTAGTTTAAAAAATACCTTATCAAATCCATTCCATAATTCACTTAAATTATGTTAGATTCTTTTTTTGTGTGCGTAATCCACCCTCTGATTATCTATGGTGAAAAACTAAATATATATTTTGAACAAGTGGTATTTATCTCAACAGATCATTTTTGAATTGCATAAGAGTTCCATTTGTAGTCAATATAGATTGAATTGAATAATAGTTACATTTTTTGTAAATTATAAGTAAATTTGTGAATAAAAGGTATTGGTGAAGAATTTGGTGAAGCCTTGGATAATTGTGGTTGATTCAATTCATTGAATACTACAATTGATAAAATCATCAAGAGGATAAAAATATGATGATTGTATAACTAGTCCTATGTTCCAAAGACTTTTATCAAAGGGAAGCATTTTTACACCATCAAAAAATTATACCATGCAATACTAAAATGCATGAGGAGAAATAAGATCCATCCAATGGATTCTAATTGGATGAAGGTTGTGTAAGATATCAGATGATTGTTTGAGATAGTCCACAGTGTCCATGATATGTCTTAATGGATAACAAATCCCCCAAATAAAGGAAAAGCCATTAATTATGTTTTAATGCATGAGGATTGATGAAATTATAAATGAATATTACATAATTGGATCATGAAAATATATAAGATAATTTTGAATTTATGATCTAAAAAGAAAGGAATGGATGATGCTTAAAGTTGAGGAAAAATAATGGAGGCATGCTTGGGCATTGAATGGGGAAGGATGGGTTGGCATCTTAATGATGAATTCATATGTTGTTTTTATTACAACTACTTATTAGTTTTCATTACCAAAAAATTTGGGACAACCATGAAGGCCACCTAAAGCCCTCACCGAAGGAATATGTAGGACCCCAAGGGTATACCATGCCCAAGTGGAAGGCCTCGAAGCGAACCCACAAGAGGAACTTATAGGGAATGTATTAGCATGCAGGTGCCACATGGTGATGAACCCCTACAGAGTGGGATCTATGTCTGCGACCGAGGAGGGGAGTGGGTGCTAAGAGTGAACCTACAGGGTGAACGTGGTACAAGGAGGTATAGTAGAGAGAGAGGGGAGAATTCTTGGGAACCAGCTATCATATGTTGACATTTAAACCATGAGAAAACCATCAGGAGTTTAGATGTGGGACAAGATTTAAAAACACAGATTAAATCTCTTCCATCCATCGGATCACGGGTGAGATCTAAACCACATGCCACATCCATTCCACACCATCTAATCAAGGTGTTTTGTGGTTGATCTGAGCTTATCCAACGTCCGAGAAGAGAACCCAAGGTAATCTTTAACCTCCATCCATCTCATCCCCGCTTCTCACTGTAGCTAAAGATGATCTACCAAGATCAAGGTCCCGACAATCATTGAATCTCAAAGTTTGTGCATGATGATCGTATAGATTAAATGAATACATGCATGCGTTAAAATTTTCAAACATTCATAGAGATAGAGAATTCCAACATGGAAGAAGAAACTAAGGTTGTGAGGACACGCCATAGAGCTCCATCCTTCGAGAAAAAAAGTTGCATGTGATTCATATCACTTTCACATGATCGTTTCACAATGAAGAAGAAGAATTAGTCAAGAAGGAGGATCCCATGATATTTGGAAAAAAATTTCATAGGTTGGAAAATATTAAATCTTAGGATCTCGGCTTAATCATATAAATATTTGAAGCATAAATTTTGTGGGTTTGAATAATAATCGAGGTAGAGGCCTCACATAAAAATAGAGGACCCCTAAGCCGAAGTAAGATGATTCCATTCACATTGAAGAGAGATCCATTTTTATGAAGAAACAAAGCTACTGCAGAGAAGCCCTCTGGTTCACGAAGAATGAACTATGAAGCACTTCATTATTGGTAAAGGAGACACCCACGTAGCCCATTGCTACGTGAAGAGGATATTTCCACACATCTATTTTTATATGGAGTCTTGCACATCCCTTGTACTGAGGAGAAGATATAACCCCTTGTTTAGTGAATAAAGACACACATTATTAGTTGTTCATGAAGAGAAGGACCACAAACCATTCTGGTTTGGGAAGGGAACCCACAGACACCCTTTTTGAGAGAACAAGATAAGGATAGTGTATATATAGACTTCACTTGGAGAGGAATAATAACCCACACACATCTATTTGGGTTTGTTCACAAAGAGAAGAATTATAATGGATGCATGATGATCATGAATGCATAGGTAGAAGTTGAGATACCAGAACAAGCCAAAGGGTGGGTCACAACCTTTCAGGGTGTGTTTGTTTTTTACTTAAAGAAGAAGGAGGGCCAATTTATAGTGGAGTTCATGTGAATGAAACATAAGAACAATGTTTGTCTGTGCATGTGATGAAGGAGGAAGGAAGAAAAAGAAAACACACCCATTGAACCGTAATTAAAAATAACACGTGTGTGTGATAAGACTCAAAATAAGTGGAAAAGAAAATGAAAATGATCAGAGATTGTGAGTGTGATCAAAGTATTATACCCATTGGGGTTCTCACACAAGAGATAATGATATTGGTCATGCATGCATGCAAGTACATGTACACATGAAGACATTTCAAGGGAATAATTAATATTGTTAGTGCATGTGTGTAAACTAGATGAAGTAATTCCATGCAACTCATGCTTGAAGCATAATCAGTTCAGATGATGAAAAGAGAGCTTATACTCAACGTTTTAATAATGAAATAAGTGTATGTGATTCTATATAATATAAATATGATAAGTTTTAGTGAAATCAGTTATTACACTAAAGAAGAAGAAACTGAGATATCCAAATAAAAGAGGTATTAGATCGCATGCAATCCATGTTTGAAGAGAATGTAAATTGAGACTAAAGCCATGATGAACTATAGAAGACTATTAAATCTGAGTTTATAGAATTTTGTGAATCCATGAAGTAAAACAGTGCTGATATTGTGAAATATTATTCTTGCATACTATATTATTGGAGAATTTTTTGAACCATTGGAATGTAACTGAGCCCGGGTCTTCTTGAGAAGAAGAAATAATTGCATTAGAATTGTTGAAATGAGAATAGATTATACTAGTGATCATAATTATTGAGGAAGGCCAATAGACATTAGAAAAGTATGTTGATGATTCATGAAGAGATACATAGGAAAGTGTCATTCAGAAAGCATGTGTGGGAAGATCAAAAAATCCTCTATAGTGAATCAATGAAGAACATAAAAAAAGAAGCTTATCTTGGGACTCGAGACGAGGAAGACCCATGTGATATTCAAGGAGGAAAATAAGTCTTTAGTGGGACTCTAAAGAAGTCCAGCAGGACTCTGGTAACACTATGTGAAGTAGTATAAAGAACCTCATGTGGGACTTAAGAGAGATACTGTTGGACACTGTATCGACCATTATAATTTCTAACCTACTAGTTGTGGCTAATTTGTGTTAGGTAGAATAACCAACATAGCAAGGAGTAGGTATTTGTACCTACCCTTTTAAATCCTTGTGTTCATGGCCATTACATTTATAGAATCATTTGAGGTAAGTCTAAGAGACCCAATAAGAATGGATTGAGGCTTTAAGCATCCATAGAGTTCAGGTGAAAAGAATAAATTAGTAAAATTATTTAAAGGGTTCACTAATTCAACCCCTCCACCACTCAGTCATTGACACTGATCTGGGTAATTCAATTGGTATCAATGGGAAGGTTACCTATAAAAAATCCAAGGGAGTATTTATAAAATGAATATTTGTTGATATTAATGAGAAACCTCAAATTGAGATTTCTACCAATACTCATAAAAATAGAAAGAAGAAACAGGAAATCAAGATGAAGAATAATCCTACTAATAATAGAGATACAACTTCTACAAAAGTTAATCTAAATTATATAACACGTGATAATACATATTATTCTTTTGATGATGCCTGTATAAGCCGTGATGATGATAGATCAATTAGTGATCTTAAATATGTACTCAATGGTCATCTGAATAATGTCCCCGAAAATGTGTCAAGACATATTGATGTAAGCATTTGTGCTCTTCATAATGAAAAATTATAGTTTTAAGAAGAATCTAATGCCATGAAAGAAGAACAAGCTAAAAGGGTTTTCATATCCAACACTCTCACAAAATAGTGAAGGAAAAGGAAGAAACAATTTCTCATTGAAATCAAAGACATGATCATGTTACTAAAGAATTTGAGGGAATTATTTTGTAGATAGAATTCATGAAGATTGTATTTGTATAATCTTTCCATTCATTTGAAATGTTGCACAAAGTTTTTGTGGTAGTTAAAGAATCTCAAATAAGAGACAAAGCCATCAAGGTAAGGTAGCTTGACATCTCTTTGCAACAATTACAAAATTCACATGAAGAACAAGTAAAAATGATAAAGGATAACATGGAAATTAAGCTATGATCAGTTGAGTATGATAAGAACTCTCTCAACATGAAGTGTTTATAATTGGATGTGAGATTGAAAAATCAGCAATCACTCCATGATGAAACATCCCAATCAGATGAAATAAGATATGTTTCCACTCAATTTTTTAATGAGGAATATGATTCCAAGAGGAATATCAAATCATCCTATAATAAAATATAAACAACCTCTAAGAAGAAGGTATCCCATGACCCAGTTATTTTTATTTCTACTATTGCAATTTAATCTAAAAGTGCAGGTTCAAAACTAAAAGCTGGGAAGATGTGGATTGATAAAAATTACGATACATCCATAAAAATTCATGTTTGGATACTAGAATGATTAAGAATAGCCACTCCCAAACAGATTCTCCAATGAAAGAAAGAAAAATTGATAAAATTACACTAAATCTAGACAGAATGGTACATCAAGAAAAAGAAAGAAATTTATTGGCAATTGTTGGTGTTGTTGGATGTTTGGGCATCAAGGAAATGATTGTTGGAATAATATGTCAGCATATGAAAATTTTTGAAGGCCGATATTTTGGGAATGTATATATTAAAAAATGAAGCATCCTGCAAAGAAAATGCAGAAAACACAGATAAAGAAGAATCTGTCCATAAAGAGAACACTTGAATATCTTGAATACTTCGATGATAATTATAATAGAAGTGGTCACAATTATGATGATTTCTAGTTTATTACTACCATGCCTAATGCATATATTGATAAGAAGAATAGACCACAATAAAATAAGGATAAAGAAAAAAGAGTTGCAATGTCTTCTATTTGGAATATGCAATACAATGATGTCTAAGAAATAATGAAAGAGATCCCTCCCAAGAATATTTTCAAAATAGATTCCAAGAATGTCATCTCAACAAAGATTATATGTTTCTACTGTAGAAATAAAGGTCATACCATGGATCACTGCAAACAATCCATGGAAATGAATGGAAGAAATCTAAAACTTAAATGAGAATCAATCTCTAAAAATATGGGATTGACTGTAGATGTTCTTGAAGATAACATATTTCCTACGAAAGGAAACTTGAAGGCAATGAAGAATCCATGTGGAAACTCCAAATCCAAAAATGTTATGAAAGAGTGTCTAGTTATATGGAATAATCGATTTCAAATTGAAAGAGACTTCAAAGAGCTGAAGATGAATTACTAGGTAAAGCACATGAAAAGGGAAAACATGTTATTATATATGAAGGAAAACCCAATTTTCAAGATAGTTTTTCCACACATGATAACACAAGTGTCTCACAACAACTATGTGGAAGGTGAAAGAAGGTTGGAAATCATTAAAAAAAGTGTCTAAATATTTTAGAATCCCAAATTGAGAAAATTTAACAATATTCACAAGTAAAAGATACTTCACAACCGACAGAAGTAATGAAAAATAATCCACACTAGTTTAAGGTGAATGGAAGTAAAGGGTCAATGATAATAAAGAAAGATCAAAATGTCAAATGGAGAAGAAACACTAGCATGATGAGTACCTGAAACATCAGAGCTGCAAGGAATGGGGTTCTTGTGTTGAGAGAAGATTCTCAGACCAAATTATTCTATTAAAAAGCTCACATGTTTTCCATTTTATTCCAATATATTTTTTATATATGTGTTCTTAAATTGTAGGGAATTGAAGATAAAGGTCATTCTCAAAAGTAGTATTTAATGAAAAAAGTGGATAACTCCAATTTAGACTCATTATTCATGATTTGATAATTTCTTGATGTGATCCACATTGGAAGATTATCAATATGAATATCATGAAGATCATCTGAAGATTATTTTCCACCAAGGAAAATGAAATAGAGTTCACCCCTTGAGGAACATGAGCCTTAGCCCGGTTGGCAAGGTCTCTAATGGTGCATCAAAGCGACCAGGGATCAATCCAGGCGGAGGCAGAATTTCTGGGTACTATAGCAGTACTGTAACAGGAACTATAGCAGTAATGTAGCGGGAACTATAGATGTAATATAGCGGGCACTGTTTGGCACTGTAGCAGCCAAAGATATACCCCTGTTTGGGCCTTCGAGCATCAGATTTGGTCCCCGAGTCCTTCATTAGACTTCGGGCACCGAGGCCTTCGGGTCAGTTGGGCCTTCGGGCTATCCTAATGGCCTTCAGGCCACGTGCAGATACAAACCAGACCAAACTACAAGGAACAAGCTCTACAAGGAGGATGAGCAAAAGAGATTTCACCACAGCAGGAGCTAAACGGATTGAAAGAATGAGAGGGTATGCCACCTGCCATCGGGACAAGCCTGTTCATGCATAGGAATGCCTAGTCGAACAACCATGTGGAGGTGAAGAGCTAATTTCAAGATGAAGATGCCGGGGAGGAATAGTTCCAAGTTGTTAGTCTGGGTTTCATATAATGTTTGTGCCTACGGGAAATGGTTCCTCTATGGCCTACAGGCATGTAATAGGGTTCCACCTCATCCCTTGAAAGGTGGATTATAAAAATCAATAAAAAAATGAAGGCCTTCGGGCTATTGGAGGAGGAGTGCACCCCTTGAGGAAGATAAAAAATTAAGGAGTTTATGTCAAGGATTATGTCAAAAAAACCATTGAAATTCAGATCATCTCACATATCTAAATCTAAGGTATTCCAATCAGACTTTAATCCCTTGTTCGTAATTTTACTTATCCTGTTAATTATGGTGGAGTGCATTATTGATGAAAATATGGGATACAAGTGGTATATTTTATCATGAAATTTATATTTTTAATAAGTTTGGAGAAGTATGGGAATGATTTAGCATTTCAATCCCTTGGTCAATAATTTAACCCTTCTGAGCATGATATCACATGTATGGTTGTCTATACACAACACTGAATACCCTGGTCACATCTCTCATGTTTTTTAGGTTAGCCCAAGTAGTCTTAGAGTTGCCTAACTAAAGGTTCTATGCTTAGTAAACCATGTGACATCATCCTTCACCCAGAAACATTCCAAAAGATAGTATTCAATGGGAGTAGGACATGTTTTTCAAGAGACTCCACTAACATCATTGCATTTGGTTTCAATAAGGGGGAGAAAATTTTGGCTTACATATTGACCCACTCAATGTGTGCATAATTGATATTATAAAAAAAACAAAAGGGGGGAGTTTGAAGTGAATAAGCGTTTCATTTTTATTAAATATTGATTGAAGTTTATAAGAGAGGCGTTTGTTGTCAATGAGAATTCAATATGTGAATGAAAGGAATTGATGAAGTTTTTGGTGAATCCTTGGAGAATTTTTTTTGATTCAAAGCATTGAATACTACACTTGATCAATTCTTCAAGAGGATACAAATATAAAGATTTTAGAAGTAGTACTATGTCTCAGAGACTTGTATCAATGGGATTCAAGTTTACATCTTAACAAAAAAGGCCCTGGAATACTCAAATACTTGAGGAGAAAAAAGATCCATCCAATGGATTCTAATTGGATTAAGGTTGTAGATTATATCAGATGAAAGGTTGAGCTATTCCTCAAAGTCCATGATATGTGATAATGTATAACAAATCCCTCACAGTAAAGAGAATCCATGAATTATGCTTTTATGCATGAGGATTGAAGAAATGCTCTAAGAATCGTCCATAAATAGATCAATAACATATGGATGATCATTGGGAATTTATGATCTATAAATAATGGAATGGATGATGCTTGAAGTTGAATAAGAATAAAGGAGGAATGTTTGGGCTTTGAATGAGGAATGATGGGTTGGAATTTTAATGAGGAATCCATACTTGATTTTTATACCAAGAACTTAGTAGTTTCCTTAAAAAAACATTAGGGCCAACCATGAAGGCCATTGGAATCCCTCATCCAAGGAATATGTGGGACCCGAGGGGCTACCACGCCCACAGGGAAGGTCTCGAAGCCAACCTCCAAGAGGTTCATGCAGCCTATGTATAATCCCACAGTTACCACATGGTGATGAACCCATGCAGCATGGGCACTAGGTGCATGCCTGAGGAGTAGGTCGGCGCTAAGCGTGCGCACATAGGTTAAATATAATATGGGGTGGTACCGTGGTGAGATAGGGGTGAATTATGAGCATCGGCTGCCAAATATTGATATCTAAACACCAAGAAAACTACGGGGCATTATGATGTGGGATGAGATTTAAAAACATAGACACAATCTTAGTCGTCCTTCTGATCAGGTGCGAGATATCAACTGCACACCGCTTCCACGTCACGCCTTATAATAAAGGCCTTCTTTGATCGATCCTATCTGATCCATTGGAGGAGTAGAGAACATGAGGTAATCTTCAACCTATAGCCATCCTGAATCCACTGCTCGCCACAGATGAAGCTGATCCACATAGATTGATCTCCCAACCACAATTGAAGTTCAATGTTTGTGCAAGATGATAATATAGACAAACCAAATACATAAACGCATTAAATTTTGCATTCATTCATCGAGATAGAGGATTAAAATGAGGCCAAATAAATATAAGGTGTGAGGACACATCATAGAGCTTGAACCTTCGAGAAAATATGTTGCATGTGATCCATATCACATTCATGTGATCTGGTCACCAAGAAGAAGAAGAATATGTCAAGAAGGAATATGCCATGAAATACAGAAAATCATTTCAGATATTTGAAAAAATAAAAAATGAGGATCTTAGATTATTCATATAAATATTTTAAGTGTATCTCTCAGGTTTTTAAAGAAGAATCGATGCATAGAACTCTCTTATAAATCGAGGAACCCCGAGCTGAAGTATGATGATGTCATTCAAATTGAATAAATATCTCATTTCTCTAATCAAATAGAGTAACCATGGATCAACCCTATTGTTCGCAAATAAATAACCATGAAGCACTTACTAGTTAGTGAAACAGAATACCATGTAGCATATTTCCATTTCAAGAAGATATTTCCAAGCATATCTTGTGAGAAGGAGTCTCTGCATCCCTTACATAGAGTAGAATAGGGAACCCCATAGTTCGCAAAAGAAGCTGTGCAAAATTTGTGGTTTGTGAAGAGATGGAAGGTGAACCATCCTGGTTCGCAAAGGGATCCCACACTCACCCATTATCTGATAACAATAAAAGGATAGTGTATACATACATTTCCATTATATAGGAAGAATAACACACACACATCCATTTAGGTTGGTTCCAATAGAAAATAAGGATAATGCATTGATTATGATCATGCATGAAAATGGATGAGTGGAGATTCCCAAAAAATACAAAGGGTGGGTCACACCCATTCATGTAGTGTGATTACATTACATAAAGAAGAAAGAGGGTTATTGCATGGTAGAGTTCATGTGAATACAAACATAAGAACAAATTGTGTGTGTACATGTGAAGAAGGGGATTGAATAAATTGAAAACACCCCCTTAAGACCCTAATTAAAAAGAACAATTGTGTCTGTCTTAAGACTGAAAAGAAGAGAAATAGAAAAGGGGAAAGAGAAGATATTGTTTTTGTGCTCAAAGTATTATACCCATTGGGGTTTTCACATAAGATAGATAGAGATTGTATATGCATTCATGCATGTACATGACCTAGTGAAGTCAATTCAAATGAAGAATTAAGATTGTTAGTGAACATGTGTAAAATAGAAGAACTAATTCCATCAAACTCTTACATGAAGCATAATCATTTTAGATGATTCCATGTGAGGTGGTGCTCAGTGTTTGAGTAATCACATAAGTGTATGTGATTATTTCCAAGTGAAAAAGGTGATGTTGTAGTGTAGCAACACTATAGAGCAACTGTAGCAGCCAAGATACAGTTGAAATGACGATATTGTAGTGGAAGAAAGGGCACTATAGCAGTGATGGGTACTATGCAGTACTATAGCGGCACAGGTACTGTAACAGTACAATTCACAGAATGGGCCTCGGGCCAAAAATTTAGGGTTCGAGCTATGTAATGGGCTAAATGCTCACCGGGCCTTCGGGCTATGTAATAGGTCTCCCTCTAACCAGTTAAAGAGGTCTTTTCTTTGCATTAATAATAAAAATGAGGCTTCGAACCCAAAATTTAAAAACATGTATTTGATCCCATGGAATCCATTCTTGAAGAAAATGTTAAATTAGACTAAAGTGGTGAATAATTAAAGAATAATATTCTATCTAAGTTTAGAGTATTTGAGAATACATGAATAAAGACAATATTGCTATTGTGCATGATTATTCTTGTGTATTATATTCTTCAAAAAGTCTACTATACCATTGGAACACATCTAAGTGAGGTCATGACTTCATCATAAGAATAAATAATTTCCTGAGCATTGTTGTACTGAGAACTGATTAAACATGTGATCAGAATTATTTAGCAAGGCCAATGGACCTTACTAATGGTTATTGAAGATTATTGAAGAGATAAATAGGCAAGTGTGATATAGAAAGCTTGTGTGGGAAGATCAAAATATCATCTATAGTGAATCAAATAAGAACATAAATATATAAGCTTCTCATGTGACTCGAGAGCTAGAAGACCTCTTTGGGATTTAGGGTGGAATAGAAGACTTCATTGGGACTCTGAATCAGGCTCGTGGGACTCTAGTAACATTATGTGAAGTGGTATAATATACCTCACGTGAGACTCAAGAGAGATATAGTGGGACTCTGTATTGACCATTGTAATTACTATCCAAATTATAGCATAGAATCTATGTTGTTTATAATAACCAACACAATAATTAGTAGGTATTTGAACTGAACCCTGTATATACTTGTGTTCAGTACATTTACATTTACATCATCATTCGAGGTAAGGCTGAGAGGCACAAGAAGATTCGATCAATGATTTAATCCTCCATATACATTTAATTGAATAGAATCAATTAGTAAAAATATTTAAATGGATCACTGATTCACCCCTCCCCTTCTCAATGATGCACACTCATCTGGGTGCATCAGTTTTATTTATTTACTATCTCCCATCATTAAAATATAAGTAAACAATGATTATATAATAGACTATGTATATTTATTATAATTATATTCTTCTATTTAATGTTAATTACCTACATCCATCTCCCCCCTGAAATGGTAAACCAAATCGCTGAATAAATGTACGATGATCTACTGCCTCGGTAACTGACATGATTCATTTTCCATAAATACTTCTCACATATGGATAAAATGATTTATAAAATATTTATATATAAAATTTAATATATAACTATTCTTTTGGAAATAAAATCTCACAATTATATTCTAATAATCTATTCTATAGTGAATACTATAACATCGCTCATGTGCACATCGAACTATCACTTCATGTAGTGATGTGATTTTTTACCTTAATAGTTACATGGATGTTTATAACTATAAATTTAATATTCATATATGATATTAATGACATATTAATTAATCTATAAAATAAATCAATCACATAATTTCACAGTTTTCCATCCATTGAATGCATGATAACATCATTCGTCTGTATGGAGGATTACATCCTCATGAAACGCTGTGATTATTTTTTCTTTTACAAAATAATATGGATTTTAATACCATGATATTTTATAGATATTTTTGAATGATTTAAAATTATTTTATAGATTAAATTACATAAAAAACCAAGTTTTTACCTAAAATTAAATATTATTATTATTATTATTTAATGAAGACTCTTATAACCAAGGTTTTAAACATAGTGGTGAGAATAATAGTAACTAAGATTTTTTAATTAATTATAAATTTTTCTTATAATAAAAATATATTTATAAATATGTTCTTGTTTTTTATTGACATTATATGATTCAAAATTTATTTTTCACAAAAAATGATCTTATTACTTTTTTTGAACTAACGTAAAATTAAATTGTTATCAATCTTTGAAAATGTTTTTGAACAAAAGTATTTTTTGAAATCATAAATTGAAAATATAATTTGGGTAAAATTTATGGATTTTTCATAAAATATTGATTTTTTAATAAATAGTGAAAATTTTAATTTCAATAAATATGTCAATTCATTTAATATATTATATAATTTATAAGAATTAGTATTAGTTTAAATAGATTTAAATGTTACATAAGTATTAGTTATTTATATTCAATCCGATTAAATTTATTTAAATTATATTAAAAATGTATTTAGTTTAAGTTTATATTTAGGTATAAAACACTTTTTCCACAAAAGTATTATTAAGTGAATAATGTTTCTAAATTTTATTTAATTATAAAAAACTCTAATAAAGAGTGACATTAATAATTTATATATTATATATCAATAAAGTTTTATTTAAATTCATATAATGATTATTACTAGTCATAATGTTAATATAACATCGTCTTTTTCCTGAAAAAAAATACTTAACTTGAAAACAAATTTTTCATCAGGCATGCGAGATTAATATTAAATTAAAATCTCCAACTTCATTGATTTGAATTTTATAAAATGAATTCCATTAATTATATAAGAATAATTAAAATTATATAATTTTTTCATCTAAATTTTCAACAACACTAAATTGAATGAAATAATAATTAATTATTGTTGATAACGTAAAAACAAATTACAAGTGGATTAGACTACAACAATAAAGGGTAAAATGACCAAAAAATATTATAAATAAAATTTTACAACCATATTTATACCTTATAACATATATGAATAGATAAATGTATCTTTTAGATCCTTTAACTATGTATAAATGTGGGTACACTTAATTCTGTTCAAAAATACCCAGTGTGTCCTCTCCCCCACTTCTCAATAACCAGCCATCCCCATCCCTATTAATAATGTCAATAAAGATTTGTTACAAAAATCCCAGAAATAAAATCTTAATTTATTACCTCTAATTATATCATTCAAAATAATAATGTTAGAAACCCCTCCTATTAAGGCTTTAGGTAAAAACATTATGAACAGTTCCATAGAAGTGGTAAATTTATAAAATTTTAAATTTCGTTATTTTTTCTTCAAAAACCTTATAATATTAAAACAATACGATGATATAGTTACAATATTATATTAAATATACTAATATATTATTATTTTAATGGAATAACCTCTATCCTTCACATCATGTATAAAATGAGAAATAAAACCATCCATCTTGTGTTTGGCGGACTACCACATCAGGAACCGATGTTGTTCATTTTCCATCACCACATGTAAAAGATATATATAATGATAGATTATATGTGTATATATATATGATGTTTATGAAGTTATTATTATTATATAATAATAATATCACACATACCTTTTACTTTCCATTCTTTGGGGGGGAATGATAACATTGATCATGTGTACAATGGACTACAACATCATAAAGTGATGTTATTTATTATTTAAATACAATTTAGCTGGAATTAGTAATGAAAAGTATTATTAATATATGTTATAATAATGTCCAAAAAATAATTTTGGAAAAATCGTATTACTTATAACCTCTTACATTTCAATATGTTGGGGAAAAATAATGTCCCTCTTATATACCTATGGACTACCATCTCAACTTAGTAAAGTGAAATAATTCTTATTTTTATTTTTCATATAAATTATTAAATATTGATTATATAAATATATAATATATATGTGAAATAATATTTTTTCTAGGATGTTTAATAAATATTTATGTTCCTTTTATTCCATCAACCAAGAAAATGGAAACATTGTAAATGTGTACGTACAACCTATAGTCTCCATGAATGGTGTATTCCATTTTCTATCTATATATTTCACGGTTTACTCTAATTTTGTATATATATAATACATCTTACATTTTTATCATGTATTACATTTTTGAGATGATCAATCCATGATAATTTTTAGGGAACCAGAATTACCAAATCACATCATATAAGAAAAACAAAATAGTTGTTACATGAAACATTTTTTTATAAGGAATTGTTAATAAATAAGAAATAAAAGGTCATATGTAAATTATATATGATATGATTTATATAATTTTTTTACGTTAGGATTAATAAAACTATATTTATTATATGTGATTATTAAACATGTTTCATGTACATTTAGACTTATGGTACGTGATTTTTGTCTCCCTTTGTATTCTTTTGACATAAGTTTTGTTATGAACCAACAATATTTTGTGGAATGTGTTACATACCCTTTGAGAAAATTTATCATGAATAAACTTATTTTCATTATATTTAAAATTTTCATTCTATGTTAATCATTCATAGGGATAATGGAAAAAATGTTTCCAACCTGGTAATGATTTTATGTTATTATCTCATCGTTTATCAAGAGTGTTTATCATTGTTCTTAAAATGATGAAATATTAAGATATATAACATGGGAAACTCATGTTGCTTTTTTACAATGTTTATTCATGAACATTAAAATTAATTTTATCTTTTTTATTTATTAGTAACATAAAATTATTTTGAATTTTATTTTCTAAAAATATGACCTTATTTTGCTTATCGATCAAAACACTTTTTCTTTCAAGTCTATGTTAAAATAAAAAGCGATAAAGAACGTTTTTTATATTCTCTATTATTCATTTAAAGTGAATTTTAAAATTGATTTACTTAAAAAATAATTTAAAATGAATCTTCTTGTATTTTTCCAATCTATTCCTTTTTAAATTTTATGAAAAATGTGGAAGGAATATTTATAATTACATTTAAAACATTATTGGAATTTACCACTATTATAACCATAATTTGATTTTAAGAATAAAATAACATTTCAATGTTATTTTCCAAAAAGATGTTTTTTCAGGAAAATTGTGATGTTTTAATTTTCAAAAGGGGATTTTCAAAACGAAAAAGGTTATTTTACATGAGAATTATTCCAAACAAAATTCAAAAAGTTATTTTATTTATGAGAGTTTATCTTTTGATATCGCTTTTGTTTTATAGGTTGTATAATCCAATGATAACATATTTAATATTTCTCTATATGAATATTGTTTTTTATGACATGATTATAATCAAACCCATATCTTCTTCATCGACAATGCAATGATTAAATAATAATAAATCCATTTCTCTTCACGGGATTTGATATGATGAATATTTAATGATATTGTGGAACACATAAGTATGATCTTCATTATTTGATTTGTGGGGAGAATATATCTCTCCAACAAATTTGGAAATGATTAATATTCTATGAGTTAAAAGGGTACAAGGGAGGTTATCCCAATATCTAAATAGAGTACATGGGAGGTTATCCAAATCAAGAAATATGGTACCAGTATAGCAGTCCCAATCATGAAAGAGGGTACAGATGAGGTTATCTCCTGATCAAAGAAGGTACATGGGTGGTTTTCTCAACACTAACATGTTATTATTGTCTTCATATATGTCATTGAAATCATATTTTTGATGCTTCTATGTATTCCCTGAATCTATGTCTTATTCCAATTTTATTCCTCCATGGATATGTACTTTGATTTATTTATGATTTAAGATTTATGATCTTCTATAGTTTATGTCATAACATTTCGTTGTGATATATGATACATATGATATTTTTTTCAAATATTATTCTCATGATATTATACCCATATACTCATTGATATTAATATATATCTTTTTACCATTACTGGCCATTTGAGCTCAGTATGTCTTATATTTTCATTACCTGCTTTATTAAAAAAAATTATAATGTATGAAATGTATAAGATGAGTACTATTTATGATTAAAAAAGTGGAAGATGATGTAGAAATATTATGAGCCATTTGTTTATGTCTCATTGTTTCCAAATAATTAAGGATTAAATGATTCTAGCATTGATTCTTATGTTATGTGAAGAATATTCATCTGTTAAATTGTAAAATTTAAGTATGATATGTGAGGTTCATTATAGATAGTATCAAAGAATGGTTTTTTTGTAAGGGAATATATGATGGGAAAACTATAGTGATAACTCTTGATATGTATATAAGGACATGAGTAAGTATAGAAAAATGACTAAGAATTTTATTGAAGGACAGAACGAGTCATTTCCTTAAAACCTTGTATGGGTAATACAAGCGGATGTGGTTCTAGAAAAAACATACCTAGGGGTAATGACAGTAAAAATTATTGTGTCATCATTAACTAGAGAGTAACCTGGAATATGAAAATGGGCCTTAATGTACAACAATTTTGAAATTCCTAGGGGATGTGATTTAGAAATTCACAAACATTTTATGAATCAGGAGGATGGATTTGAATAGATAATGACCATTAATAACCATGTATAATCATAAAGTGATATATATTAAAAATAATTTATCATGATTTGTAAATTCAATTTGTTTTTCTTTAGGATTATGTTGTTCTCGACTATGATTATTCTTTCCTACATTATTCCTTTCTATTTTCGTATATGGTTTGATGCCACTATAACTATGTTAACACTATGTGTGTTGGAAAAATGAAATCATTTATTCTAAAAAAACCAAACATTATATAAGATGGAATGAAAAATATCCATTACATTCTCAGACTACATTATTATTCTATGAATGTTGTCAAACCATTAAATGATCAAGGGAGTGAACAATGTTTTCTTGATTCATTAATCAGGAAATATCCACCTTATTTTAGTGTTTCAACCAATCCACTCCTGATTGAGAAATAGACCAGTATAACTGAATGGATATTTTTTATTCTCTAGTTATGTGACCATGAAAAATATATTTGATTATATATTAATTGGAAGACAAAATGGATCAATTGTTGACTCTTATAGAGAATATTATTCAATATGAAGAAATCAAATCCATCGTGTGGAATGAGTTAAATAGATTATTTTTCAATAAGTATATTAGTAAAATTATTCATTTGAAAATGGAGAAGGAATTATTTAAGAAAAAATATAAGGTTGATGAATTTGATGGGTCAAATAAAGAAAATTTTAAAATACATATAAGGTATGATTCTATTATTATCATCCAACTTAAAATTATGGTTGATCGATTGATCGGTACATTATTTCTATGTCTCTGTAGAGAATTAGTCATTAATGACTTGAGTAGATATGAAGAAATTATTTTATGTGCTATTAAGGTGGAGATATTTATTGGAGTTACCCATCAATGACATTATTTTGATCAGAAAAAGAATGATGCAATTAAAAGAAAATTCTAGTATCCTTAGGGAGAAAAATAAGAGCATTCCTTATTGCTCAAGATATGGAGGGAAACAAGGAGGATATTTTATTAAATGGTCTAAATTAATTTAATGTTAGGAAATGATGGTCATTTAGTTTATTAGATTCGATGGGATGGGAATGAATTAGCAAATGATGTTAAGAGAGATAAATATCCTCAAAATCCACCACACACACTCTAGTGTTTCAAATGAAAGTAGTATGGATATTATGAAAATCAATGCCCTTGTCCAAGGTATAATTAGGATGATAAGACACAATATCCCACGAAAAAAAATAAAAAAGAAAAATATTATGCCATCACAAAGGTAGATTTGAATCATTCCAATTGGGGTACACTTATCCTCCACTCCTTAGTTTTGACTTTCATGGGTGAATTTATATGAAAGATCAATTTGAATATACTTTATTCATCAATTTTTGAAAGAGGATTTGACTATAATAATTTATTCTATGTCTAAAAATGAATTCTATAATTATTAAATCACCTTTGACATTATATCAGTAATAGGATGAACTCGCGCTTCCAATAGAAATGATTTTTTCTAGGACAATGGATTTATTAATAAATTGAAGAGGAATTATCTTTTGGAAGAGTATATTTTCTCATATAAGATAAAATTAATATTTATAGATACCATTATTAGTATATTATATTTATGTTTATTGGAGTTTATCATGATAAATGATATTTTGGGATATATTTATGGCAGTACCACCCTTTACTTTTGCACATGATTTAGTGAAAAAAGTAGTATGAAGAGAGAAGCATCTAAATTTTGTAGACAAAATAATAATGTAATTAGTAAAATTTAGGGATAATATTATCATTTTGTTTATATAATTAAGGTTTATTTAAATTTTGGAATTTTATTGTAATTAAGTTTATATAGTTTTGGGAAAAAAATTATAGCCCGCTAATCGGGTGAAAACTCTTCCGACCCATTGAGTTTTTTGGGCTTGAACCCATTATAGAATGAAAACATTCGTATAGATCCTACTTATTCCTTGTAAGAAAGATTATTTATTTTCAAAAAATAACAAGATATATATTTTTGAGTTTTCATATTGGTACATGGTATGAAAAAGGTTAAGGTTCAGATACAAATGTCAATGGTTATGTTGTAAAGACCTGTAAAAGTCAAGGGAAATTTTCTCTTAATTTTCTTTGTAATTTTACAAGAGCGCGGTTTCTGACGACACCTGATTCTGAGGCCCGGTGTGCCCGAAATCAATTTCCGAAGTTTGGCTCGGGTACGTTCAGTGAACGAACGAGCGGGAAATTCTAACTTTTGATCCGGTGCTCGGAATTGAAATCTGAGGACACCGATGAACTCGCATCGCCGATATTCTCTTAAGGAGACCTTTTCCGAAGTTGCGTTTATTGCGGGACGAAAGTTAGTTTTTGGGAGAATTATAAAAAGTTAAATAAAAATGTGGAACAATTTTTATTTTTCTTACTTGTTGGTTAACTCCTCTCAAAGGAAGTTAAAGGTGGGACCCACATCCACTTAACCTCCCTTGGGAGGATTAAGTGTGGTGGGGCCGACACGAAACCCAACTTTCTATCTCCTCTCAAAACTCCCTTAACTCCCCTTTTAAATGAAATTGACAACTTAGCTTATTAATTGGGTTGAGTTGTTTAAACTTTTTCAAACCTTTGAAATTCAAAAAGGTTTGGTAGAGTAAATAAAATAAGCTCTTAGATTATTATATTTGGTTAGAATTCTCTAGCCTCGTGAGAGTTTTGAAGCCTTCTCCTTCTCCTTCTTCTTCTTCTTCTTCTTCAAGCTTGACGAAGAACGCGAAGAACTTTCGAGCTCCGACGAAGAACGCCGCTCCTCTCTTCTTCATAGCCGATTGTATCCGAAGATCGACGACGCCTTCCGTGTCAACGAAAGGGAACGCCGCTTCCTCCTCGGACTGCCTTCGTCGGCTTACGAAGATTCGCCAATGACGTACCTCTTCAGACGTACCTCTTCATCATCGTATTTGACGAACGATTACCGCGACGCCCGACCTCCGCGACGTTGTCTTCCGCGGGTCGTTGACGATCTTCGAACTTGAACCCAAGGTAGGGGTTTGTTGTGGTTTATTTCTTTACTCTTGTTCTTGGTTCTAGAATGATAATCTTGTGATTAAATATTTAAGAGTTATCATCTAACGAGTGGGAGGTCGGACCACACAAACACGGCCGAATTCCCCCTCCTTTGTTCTTGGTTATTTATGTAATCTTCTGATGAATGAGAAGCCGTGGTGTCGTCGCACCATGCGGGAATCACCCGGCTTATTTACGCAACGCTGTCGCTTCGCGTCGTGGATGGATTATCATGAACGTGACGCTGTCGCGCCGCGTCGAAGGGAACCAAAGGCGCCGCGGCCGGAGCGGGGTCGCGGTGGAGGGGCGCGGTGCCGTCGCACCGCGCCGGACGACGAACACCGCGGTCGGTTCCGGGCCGCGGCGGGACGAGAGGACCGGCGGCTCGCCGGGCCACCGGCGTCAGAAACCGGAAGGGGACCGGCTTTGCCGGCCCCGTTCAAGAAAAACCGGCCGGCCAGGTGGGCCGGCCGGAAGGTCAGTGACTGGGGGAATTTAATTCCCCCGGTCAACTCAAATGCCCCCCATTTATGGGGGGGGGGGGTTCTTTGAGGGGGGCAGGCGTCCCCCCGGTATTCCTCAAGCAGGCCCCCACGAAGGGGGCTTGTTCTCCAAAAAGGCGCGGCTTAAGCCGCGCCGCCAGTTGGAAGCAGGGGCCATGCCCCCCACGCGTGGCCCCAGCGGCGCCAGGCCACGCCGCCGCCGGCCGGGCCACGCCGCCGCGCCACCGCGCCGGGCCTCCGTGCCGGACCGCCACCGGCCGGGCTGGGTCGGACCAGGTTCGGGCCGACCCAGGGGGGGGGGGGGGGGTCGGGCCGGGTCGGCCCGGACCCGGACCCCCAGTTTTCGAATCATCTTAGGTCTTTTGGCCATAACATGAGCGACAGACCTCCGATTGAAGAACCGTCAGCGGCTACGCGATCCTTGGATCGAGACGGTCGATTCGGTATATCACACTCAAAGTTTTAGAATACTTTGAGTTCGGCCGGGTTGGTCCGTTCACGAAACCAACCGGGCCTTCGGAGCGGAAACACTCATATCTTGATCTACGGACGTCCGATTGACGTGTCGTCATCTTTGTTGTGTTCCTCTTAGTGAGACGGATCTTTTGGCATACTCCGCCCGAGGTTTGGATGCAGGTGGAGTACAGTCGAGATGGTTTTACCTTAAAAACGAACAGGGCCCCTCGGATGAAAAAGCCAATAACTCTCAGACCCGGCGTCCGATCGACGCGCTGTCTGTTGCGTTGAGTTCCTGTTGACGATACAGAACTTTTGGATACATCAACTCTGGACTTTGTGACAATTGATGTATCAGCATCTCGGCTCGTGGAGCGGACCCTCCTGTACGAGCTTGCTGTGTGCGGGAACCCTAGTGCTGGTTGCGACTATTACTGTGACTACTACTACTACTGCTACTGCTACTGTGACTGAAACGACGACAGTACAGAGATCCGGTGTGGATTCGACGACGACGACTACAGCACTCAGCGATCCTACGTGGATCAGTGCTACAGGTCCTGTGTGGGCCCGATCCTGTGTGGGTCCGATCCTGTGTGGGTCTTTGTGCTCAGCGGTCCTGTGTGAACCAGCGCCTATAGGTCCTGTGTGGGCCCGATCCTGTGTGGGTCTTGCGGGGGTTAGTTACCTATCGATCTTTCGTGGGTCCGACGACTTAGATGGATCAGAGATCATCTTTATCGTCCTTTGTAGAAGTATACCTGTGTGAGCTGAATCCTGTTGCTTTCCTGTGTGGATTGTGTTGTGCTATCCTGTGTGGATTACGTTTTGCTTTCCTGTATGGAATACGTTTACTTTTCTGTGTGGACTGAGTTGTACTTGGGCTCGGAGGTTGGAGCGTATTTGAAATTGATGACTTAGGTATATGTATGGGAATATACCTAAGCAGTGTCGGTTGTTACTTCGTGATTGTACCTTTCTTTGTGATTTATCCTTTGTGGATTTAGAGAGACCTTCAGGGGTCTTGGGGTCCCTACTGAGTAGCTTATACTCACCCCTGTATGGGCTATGCCCGCACTATGTTGTGTTGGTTGCAGACGACGTACAACGTTGATCTTGGCTGAGGCTTGCAGAGCAGGACGGTACCTGGAGGTGGACCACTAGGCGGGACGTGTTTGGAGAGGACGACGGGACCCGTGGAGTAGTGGAGCTATCTGTACCCATCCTTCAGGTGGGATCTCCAGTGTACAGCTCGGTGTAGCGGCATTTACTTTCAGTTGCTGTTTTCCCTTTCGAGTTGTACTTTACTTTCAGTTTGGGTTTTTATACTGGCCCATTTACTTTTCCGCACTTTCAGTTGTACTCTGTTTTTACTTAGTGTTTACATTCCGCTTGCTTACTCTGTGGTGTTTGTTTACTTTACAAAGGAAATGCCTTCCCTTTTTACTGGGATTTACGCCTTGGTGCTAGTTGCCAGCCCCTGGCCTATGGAAGGCGGGCTTGGGGTAGTCACGGCACGGACCCCGAGGGTGGGTCATGACAAATTCGTATCAGAGGAGTTCGGTTCTACCGCGAACTCTGATTTTTTCTATGAGAAGCAATAATGTTTAGCATATTGAGTGTGGTTCTCAGTCCAGGGAGTCCAGTGTTGGTGCGGCGGCTGACGTATCTGTACACCAGGACCCTGACATCTGATTTCCGACTTAATGCACGAAAACATTGATTGCGTGTGTGTTTAAAAGTTTTCTTTGTGATTACTTATATCAGCTCACCAGGTATACTGTTCTGACCGTGGTGCACCTGTTTCCTTTTCAGGATGGCCCCATGACGGCAGCCAGTTAGGGTTCCGAGATTCGAGTGTGACGACAGCCCACCGAGCGACGAGGCCTCGGTGCAGGGCCCTTTGTCAGCAGTGGCACCGACGGTAGCTCTACCCATTGAGCCACCGATACTTCCAGCACCAGCCGCTGACGATGCACGTCGCCTCAGCGCACTGCATGTGTTGCAGCACCAGCGACCACTCAGGTTTCGCGGGGAGACAGATCCCCAGGCAGCTGAGGACTGGCTGGAGGCAGTGGTACGTGTGTTTAGGCTAGTGAGGACACCAGCAGACCTCATGGTGATCCTCGCTGCGAGCCTACAACACGCAGCAGCAGAACGACGGTGGAGCTTGATGCTCCAGGGGAACGATGAGGCATCTCTTTTTTGGACGGACTTTGAGAGCCTCTTTCTCTAGGAGTTCGTCCCAGCCACCCTTCGTGCGGTGCGTATCCAGGAGCTTCTTCAGCTGCGGCAGGGCAGCATGACAGTCGCTCAGTACTCAGCGAGATTTTCTGATCTCTCGCGCTACTCGACTGATATTGTACGTGACCCATTCTTCCGGGCCCGAACCTTGGAGCAGGGTTTGAGACATGAGATCAGGGCATCACTGATCTCCCTCAGCATACCGACTCAGAAAGGAGTACTAGAGCGGGCCCTTTTGATCGAGAGATTCCTTGCTGAGTCAACACCAGCACCGAGACCCACCGCAGGGCAGCACGTGGCAGAGTCATCTGTAGCAGGCAGTTGACGGATGAATTAGGGGTTCAGGCAGACCAGACCTTCGGGCAGACGACCTCAGGACACTGGCTCAGCAGTGCGGGGCACACAACGCGGAGCCAGTCTTTCGAGAGGCAGACAGTGCTACTCGTGCGGCGGGCAGGGGCACATGGCTTGTGACTGCCCGACCCGTCGTGCCGAGGAGCAGCAGTCGGTTGAGATACCACCGAGGTAGAGTCAGAGGGTCGACCGTGGCGGTCCGCAGGGAGGAGGCGGACGAGGCAGAGGAGATGGCCGAGCAGCAGGTGGTGGGCGACTCTTTGAGTCTCTTCCACCACCACCACCAGGAGGTCCACCCCGACCACAGGGAGCTGGCGGGCAGAGACAGGCACAGCTCCAGGCAGCAGAGGCCTACAACCACGGCGCACCCGAGATGATTCGAGGTACTATCTGTGTCTATTCCACCCTTGCTGCAGTTCTTATAGACACAGGAGCGAGTCACTCTTTCATAGCCGCTACCATTTTTTGGAGCTCGGAGATTCCGACAGAGCCATTGGCTCGATCCTTACGGCTAAAGACTCCTACGGGAGTAGACTCGACGATTACGCACTGGTGCCGGCAGTGTGAGCTCACTCTAGGAGGGGAGAGCTTCGGCTGGGATCTTCCTGTAGCAGCGTCGAGGCCTCACGAAGTCATCTTGGTCATGGATTGGCTATCTACGGTCCATGCGCAGATTGACTGTTTTCGGCGCAAGGTGCGATGTGTACGCACCGACGGGAGCAGGTTCACCTTCACCGGCGAGAAGGGAGCCTTAGTAGCACAGGATGGACTTCCGCGGAGGAGAGGACAGCCCATCACTCATCATATGGCTAGCCTCATCCTTGGAGCAGTTGACGTGCGGAGTCCTGGTTTTCCTGTAGTGGTGGATCAGTTTGCGGACGTTTTTCCCGACGACGTTCCAGGGCTACCTCCTCGTAGAGAGGTAGACTTTTATATTGAATTGTACCCCGGGACAGCCCCGATATCCACTCCAGCATATCGGATTGCCCCCACCGAGCTTCGAGAGCTACGGGTACAGTTGGAGGACTTGCAGGGCAAGGGGTTCATCCGACCCAGTGTTTCACCCTGGGCTTCCCCGATATTGTTCGCCAAGAAGGCAGACAGGAGCCTGCGGCTTTGTGTTGACTACCGTCGCCGGAACCAGGTGACAGTGAAGAACAAGTATCCGCTACCGAGGATTTATGAACTCTTTGATCAGCTCAAGGGAGCACGGTGGTTCTCGAAGATAGACCTCAGGTCAGGCTATCATCAGCTCAGAGTCAGAGACGAGGATGTGCAAGAGATGGCCTTCAGATGTCGGTATGGCCACTATGAGTTCTTGGTTATGCCTTTCGGCGTAACCAATGCTCCAGCAGTGTTCATGGCCCTCATGAACAGGATCTTTCAGCCATACCTTGATCGGTTTGTCGTAGTCTTCATCGACGACATTCTGATTTACTCTACGACTGAGGAGGAGCACGCCTATCACTTGAGAGTTGTACTAGACACACTCCGAGAGCACAATAAATAAGGTAAGATCTCGAAGTGCCAGTTCTGGATACGTGAGGTCCACTTCTTGGGACAGGTTATCTCTGAGGTGGGAGTTACAGTGGATCCTGTGAAGATCGAGGTTGTGTTAGCATGGGAGCCACCCAGGAGTGTGACTGAGGTTCGGAGTTTCTTGGGACTAGATGGATACTATCGGAGATTCGTGCCAGACTTCTCTAGAGTTGCGGCACCACTCAATGCTTTGACGAAGAAGGGGAAACACTTCGTGTGGTCAGACAGATGTCAGCAGAGCTTCCAGGAGCTGAGACAGAGATTGACCAGCGCACCTATCTTGAGGTTGCCTGAGGAGGGAGTAGGGTACGTCGTCTACTGCGATGCATCAGGGACCGGACTCGGATGTGTTCTGATGCAGGAGCGGGCAATGATCGCCTATGGATCACATCAGTTAAGGCCGCATGAGCAGAACAACGCTACCCATGACCTGGAGTTAGCAGCAGTGGTCTTCGCTCTGAAGACATGGCGACACTATCTGATGGGAGAGCACTTTACGGTCTTTTCTGATCATCAGAGTCTCAGGTATATCTTCTCGTAGAAGGACATGAACCTGAGACAGCGGCGATGGATCGAGTTCCTCCAGGACTATGACTTTGATATAGTCTATACTCCTGGGAAGGGGAACGTAGTAGTCGATGCCCTCAGCAGGAGGACGGGCATTCAGCTACTTGAGGAGGCAACGGAGCAGCTAGCCTCTTTGCAGATATCCTTCGTGGATAGAGATGGATCAGCCTTCCTCCAGTCTCTCACAGTCACCCCTTTACTACTACAGCGGGTCAGAGAGGCACAACGTGAGGACGCTGACTGTGAGACACGGCGTGTACTGATATCCTCGGGACATGCACCTGATGGTTTCTCCCTTGGAGCAGAGCACGACATCCTTTTTAGAGGACGTACCATGGTACCAGTCACTTTGCGAGAGGATGTGATGAGAGAGTTTCACACTTCTCCTTTGGCGGTACATCAGGGAGTGGCGAAGATGTACCAGGATCTCAGACGACAGCACTGGTGGCCGGGCATGAAGAAGGCAGTAGCAGAGTTCGTTTCTCGATGCCTCACCTGCCAGCAGGTGAAGGCAGAGCATCAGGTACCAGCAGGCTTCGTACAGCCCTTGGAGGTCCCGGAGTGGAAGTGGGACGACATATCTATGGACTTCGTGACTGGACTTCCACACACTTCCAGAGGTCACGACTCCATCTAGGTGATTGTTGACCGACTCACCAAGTCGGCACACTTCTTACCTATCAGAGAGCAGGGCTCAGTGGAGAGCTTGGGACGTCTCTACGTTCAGGAGATTGTGCGGCTCCACGGCGTGTCATGATCTATCGTCTCCGATCGATACGCTCGCTTTACTTCCCGGCTTTGGAAGGGGTTACAGGAGGCGTTCGGGACACAGCTACGTCTGAGCACAGCCTTTCACCCTCAGTCCGATGGTCAGACGGAGAGGACCATTCAGACTCTCGAGGACATGCTCCGCGAATGTTTCCTCGAATTTGGTCGTCGCTGGGAGGACCACCTACCCTTGGTGGAGTTTGCGTACAACAACAGCTACCACTCCACCATCGGGATGACACCGTATGAGGCGTTGTACCACCGACCATGTAGATCTCCATTGTGCTGGACAAACCCTGGGGAGTCAGCACTGGTGGGACCGGAGATGGTCCAGGCCACGATAGAGAAGGTCCAGGTCTTCCAGGAGCGGATGTGGACAGCTCAGAGCCGGCAGAAGTCATACGCTAACAGGAGGCGGAGGCCACTAGAGTTCGAGGATGGTGACCACGTCTTCTTGCGGGTCTCACCTCGACGTGGTATTCGGAGATTTGGCCGAGGCGGCAAGTTATCTCCGCGCTTCATCGGACCCTTCCAGGTCCTCAGCAGGATTGGTGAGGTGGCTTATCGCCTGGCTCTACCACCTCAGTTGCACCGGGTGCACGACGTCTTCCACGTGTCTCAGCTGAGGAGATACGTGCACGACCCGACGCACATCATTGAACATGGGGATCTTGACGTTGACGATGGGGAGACTTTTACGGAGGTCCCGGTGGAGATAGAGGATCGACATGAGCGGGTCCTACGTGGGAATTCGATTCCTCTTGTGCACATCAGATGGCAACACGGGAACCTCCAGGAGAGCACATGGGAGCGGGAGGCTCAGATGCGTGTTCAGTACCCTCATTTGTTTCCCTAGTTTTTGATGTATCTTTACGGGGACGTAAAGACCTGAGGTGGGAGTAATGTAAAGACCTGTAAAATTCAAGGGAAATTTTTTCTTAATTTTTTTTGGAATTTTACAAGAGCGCGGTTTCTAACGGCACCTGATTCCGAGGCCCGGTGTGCCCGGAATCAATTTCCGAAGTTTTGCTCGGGTACGTTCAGTGAACGAACGAGCGGGAAATTCTAACTTTTGATCCGTTGCTCGGAATTGAAATCCGAGGACACCGATGAACTCGCAGCGCCGATATTTGCTTAAGGAGACCTTTTCCGAAGTTGCGTTTATTGCGGGACGAAAGTTAGTTTTTGGGAGAATTATAAAAAGGTAAATAAAAATGTGGAACACTTTTTATTTTTCTTACTTGTTGGTTAACTCCTCTCAAAGGAAGTTAAAGGTGAGACCCACATCCACTTAACCTCCCTTGGGAGGATTATGTTTGGTGGGGCCCACATGAAACCCAACTTTCCATCTCCTCTCAAAACTCCCTTAACTCCCCTTTTAAATGAAATTGACAACTTAGCTTATTAATTGGGTTGAGTTGTTTAAACTTTTTCAAACCTTTTAAATTCAAAAAGGTTTGGTTGAGTAAATAAAATAAGATCTTAGCTTATTTTATTTGGTTAGAATTCTCTAGCCTCTTGAGAGTTTTGAAGCCTTCTCCTTCTCCTTCTTCTTCTTCTTCTTCTTCTTCAAGCTTGACGAAGAACGCGAAGAAGCTTCGAGCTCTGAAGAAGAACGCCGCTCCTCTCTTCTTCGTAGCCAATTGTATCCGAAGATCGACGACGCCTTCCGTGTCAACGAAAGGGAACACCGCTTCCTCATTGGACTTCCTTCGTCGGCTTATGAAGATTCTCCAACAACGTACCTCTTCGGACGTACCTCTTCGTCATCGGATTTGACAAACGATTACCGCGACGCCCGACCTCCGCGACGTTGTCTTCCGCGGGTCGTTGACGATCTTCGAACTTGAACCCAAGGTAGGGGTTTGTTGTGGTTTATTTCTTCACTCTCGTTCTTGGTTCTAGAATGATAATCTTGTGATTAAATATTTAAGAGTTATCATCTAACGAGAGGGGGGTCGGACCGCAAAAACACGGCCGAATTCCCCCTCCTTTGTTCTTGGTTATTTATATAATCTTGTGATGAACGGGAAGGCGTGGTGCCGTCGCACCACGCGGGAATCACCCGACTTATTTACGCGACGCTGTCGCGTCGCGCCGTGGATGGATTATCATGAACACGACGCCGTCGCGCAGTGTCGAAGGGAACCGAAGGCGCCGCGGCCGGAGCGGGGCCGCGGCGGAGGGGCGCGGTGCCGTCGCACCGCGCCGGACGATGAACACCAAGGCCGATTCCGGGCCGCGGCGGGACGAGAGGACCGGCGGCTCGCCGGGCAGCCGGCGTCGGAAACCGGTAGGGGACCGGCTTTGCCGGTCCCGTTGATGAAAAACCGGCCGGCCAGGTGGGCCGACCGGAAGGTCAACGACCAGGGGAATTTAATTCCCCCGGTCAACTCAAATGCCCCCCATTTATGAGGGGTGGGGGGGGGGGGGGTTCATTGAGGGGGGCAGGCGGCCCCCCGGTTTTCCTCAAGCAGGCCCCCACGAAGGGGGCCGGTTCTCCAAAAAGGCGTGGCTGAAGCCGCGCCGCCAGCTAGAAGCGGGGGCCATGCCCCCCGCGCGTGGCACCAGCGGCGCCAAGCCGCGCCGCCGTGCCACCGCACCGGGTCGCGCCGCCGCACCGGGCCGCGCCGCCGCGCCGGACCGCTGCCGGCCGGGCCGGGTCGGACCCGGGTCGGGTCGACCCAGGGGGGGGGGGGCGGGCCGGGTCGGCCCGGACCCGGACCCCCCATTTTCGAATTGTCTTTGGTCTTTTGGCCATAACTTGATCCACAAACCTCCGATTGATGAAATGTCAGCGGCTACGTGATCCTTGGATCGAAACGGCCGATTCGGTATATCGCACTCAAAGTTTCGGAATACTTTGAGTTCGGCCGGGTTGGTTCGTTCACGAAACCAACCGGGACATTTGGAGCAGAAACGCTCATATCTTGAGCTACGGACGTCCGATTGACGTGCCGTCAGCTTTGTTGTGTTCCTCTTAGTGAGACGGATCTTTTGGCATACTCCACCCAAGGTTTGGACACTGGTGGAGTACGTTCGGGTTGGTTTTTCCTTAAAAAACCAACCGGGCCCCTGGGATGAAAAAGCCAATAACTCTCAGACCGGTCGTCCGATCGACGCGCCGTCTGTTGCGTTGAGTTCCTGTTGACGATACGGAACTTTTGGATACATCAACTATGGACTTTGTGACAGTTGATGTATCAGCCTCTCGGCTCGTGGAGCGGACCCTCCTGTACGAGCTTGCTGTGTGCGGGAACCCTAGTGCTGGCTGCGACTGTTACTGTGACTACTACTGCTACTGCTACTGCTACTGTGACTACGACGACGACAGTACAGAGATCCGGTGTGGATTCGACGACGACGACTATAGCACTCAGCGATCCTACGTGGATCAGTGCTACAGGTCCTGTGTGGGCCTGATCCTGTGTGGGTCCGATCCTGTGTGGGTCTTTGCGCTCAGCGGTCCTGTGTGAACCAGCACCTACAGGTCCTGTGTGGGCCCGATCCTGTGTGGGTCTTGCGGGGGTTAGTTACCTATTGATCCTTCGTGGGTCCGACGACTTAGATGGATCCGAGATCATCATTATCATCCTTTGAAGAAGTATACCTGTGTGAGCTGAATCCTGTTGCTTTCCTATGTGGATTGTGTTGTGCTATCCTGTGTGGATTACGTTTTTCTTTCCTGTATGGAATACGTTTACGTTCCTGTGTGGACTGAGTTGTACTTGGGCTCAGAGGTTGGAGCGTATTTTAAATTGATGACTTCGGTATATGTATGGGAATATACCTAAGCAGTATCAGTTGTTACTTCGTGATTGTACCTTTCTTTGTGATTTATCCTTTGTGGATTTAGAGAGAACTTCAGGGGTCTCGGGGTCCCTACTGAGTAACTTATACTCACCCCTGCACGGGCTATGCCCGCACTACGTTGTGTTGGTTGCAGACGACGGACAACGTTGATCATGGCTGAGGCTTGCAGAGCAGGACGGTACCTGGAGGTGGACCACTAGGCGGGACGTGTTCGGAGCGGACGACGGGACCCGTGGTGCAGTGGAGCTATCTGTACCCATCCTTCAGGTGGGATCTCCAGTGGACAGCTCGGTGTAGCGGCGTTTACTTTCAGTTGTTGTTTTCCCTTTCGAGTTGTACTTTACTTTCAGTTTGGGTTTGTATACTGGCCCATTTACTTTTCCGCACTTTCAGTTGTACTCTGTTTTTACTTAGTGTTTACTTTCCTCTTGCTTACTCTGTGGTGTTTGTTTACTTTACAAAGGCAATGCCTTCCCTATTTACCGGGATTTACGCCTTGGTGCTAGTCGCCAGCCCCTGGCCTATTGAAGGCAGGCTTGGGGTAGTCACAGCACGGACCCCGAGGGCGGGTCGTGACATATGTTATGGCCATTACCCATACAAGAGTGAAAATAGGAAAAGATCCCCAAGGATTTTGCAGTCAAACTCCCCAAAACATCAAAAAGGAACAATGATATATGGGATGTAGACTATCAGCTTAAAATATAATATAACTTCATTTGTATTTGAGATGAATTATCACTAGATCATATTTCTAGGATATACATTATGAAAGTTGTAAGATTTCCTGGGGTACTACATTCTGATCGAGAAATTGTGTTTACAACAATATTTAGGAAAGGACTTCCATTGTCGCTTGATACCGATTTGAGTTTAAAAACTATGTATCATTTTTAGATATATGGTCACTATAATATAAAAATTCAAACACTAGAGGATATATTGGGACCATTTTCTTTGGATTTCATATATAGTTGGGTGTAACATCTTCCTCTAGTTGAGTTTTCATGAAAAAATAGATTTCACTCAAGAACATAGATTGCTATTTTTGAAACCCTCTATGTAAATAAGGGTTTAATGCCCATGTTCTTGGAAGATGTTGTATAATGAAATATATTGTAACCATATTTGGGGGAATAAATGTAAGACAAGGTTATATCCATTTAATAACACATCAAGGATATACAAGTTTGACGAAAACATATGTTAATATCATTAACATAATCCGGAATTTGAAATTGGTGACATGGTGTTTCTGAGAATTTAACCATGGAATCAACTAATGATTTCTATAAATAAGGTTAAACTAAGAGCTTGGAATATTGGTCACTTTGAAATTCATACTCATATCTGGATGGTAGTTTATCAAATGGAAATTCCACTTAACCTCTATCAAGACCATGATGTGTTTCTTGTATCTCTCTTGAGCATTTATATACATAAACCATCACATGTACTGAAAATAAAATTCATATTGTTGGAGAATTATGTTTCCTAGGAGGAACAACTAGTGGATATTCGAGATCATATAGAAGATGTTCTGTGAAACAAGACTAGTGACCTGGTCAATGTTTTGTGTAGAAATCACCACCTTGTGGAACTTATATTAGAACATGAGGATGTAATGAGGAAAAATAATCCTCAATTTTTGTACTAAAAAGATAAATTTAGAGTGATATAATAATTTTAATGGATTTATTATGTCACACCACGACATTATATCATATAGTTTTTATTAAATATAATGAAATTCTATGATAGCCTTTGTGGCACACAACATGAATTTTTAACAATCTATGAAAAAAATTATATTATTCTTTAATCTTGACCATTTTGAACCAAACATTATGAATAGTGGGATGAATATTAATAAATAAAAAATGAAAAACAAATATAATTTTTTTATATAATGAAAAATTATATATAAATTTGAAAATTATTTTTATAATGTTTTTATATGCCTTGAAATTTCTTTTTCTAAAAAAAATACAATTTTTTTATTAAATATTAATTTAATTTATCAAATTTTATAGAATTTATTTTAAAAATAGACTATATTTTCGAAATAATAATATCTGAATTTACATACATGGAAATTTTTATATTTTTATTAACATATTGATTTTTGAGTAGAAAGTGAAAAATAACGATTTTGTAAAGTTGTCATTTCCTTTAAAAAAATTAACTGACTTAAAATAATCACTATAATATTAATTTTATAAAATAATGAAAATATTTATTTAGTACTATTTAATCTAATAAATTAAATTCATATGATCATTAATCTATTTATTAGTATATTATTTTTTTACTCCAAAAATATAATTTTTTGAATACTATTTTAAAGTGCATAATGTTTCTCTATTTAAATTAATTAAAATAAACCCAAATAAGGAGTGAATAAAATAAAATATACATATTATATATCAATATATATTAATTTAAATTCTAATAATCAATGTTACTAGTCATGGATTATTTATAATGTGATCATTTCCTTGAAAATTACATTTTTTGGAAACCTCATTTTGTCGCATCTACGAGATTTATTTTAGATTAAATTAATACAATTATATGAGTTGAATATAATATTTTAATTAAATATTATTAATCATAAAATCAATATTATAAAATTTGTTCAACATAAATTTGACCATAACTAATAATAATATCGTATTAATTAATTATCACAACTTAGGTAAAAACAGTTTAACATGGGTTATTAAACTGAAATGATTTGGGTTAAAAATGATCAAAAACATTTCAAAAATCTATTTAATGGAAATATATAGAACATATAAACTACAAGGATTGATAATGTGAAATATTTTATACTTTTTTTGTTTAAAAAAATATGCACACTATGCCTTTCAGCAATACCAAGTGTACCATCTCCCCTCTTAGAATGGTCACCCTCTCTCCCGTCCACTTCAAACATTGATAACCCATTTGATAAAAAATTCCCAAATTAAATATATTAATTAATTAATTTTTGATATTGTATATCCCTTTTTTTATTTTGAATATATCTTAATATTTCTTTATGTATAAACCAGAAGAGACTCTCCAAATTATAGGTAAATTCTTAAACATGCGCTTTTGTATTACTGATCTACCACCTACTTCAAAAATTCTTCAACCATGATGATATAATAACAAGAAAATAATTAACATACACAGATTTTATTATTTTTATTTCATAACTATATATTCGTCATCTTCCTCAAAATGGGAATTGAATTTGTCAATCGTGCGTATAGATGTCGAACCTTGCAAACCGATGAAGTTCGTTTTCCATCATGACCTCTCACATTTTGATATAATAATGGAATATATATATGGTATTTATGAAATTTCTATACTTATTTAATTATATAATGACATATACCTTCCTAATTTTTTTTTTGGGGATACAATAACAACACACGTGTTAATGGTGGACTACCGCATCACGATGCAATGTGATTTTTTCTCCCCTTACGATTTACATAGAAAGAAGTAAGTATAAAAATAATGAATATACGTGATATTTAGGGCCAAAAAATTCTTTTGTAAATATAATATTACTTCTAATATCCTACCACCAAATATGCTTCAAAAAAAAAACTCCACTTGTGAGAACATGTAGATTACCACCTCCATGTTGCGATATGAAATTTTTTTCATTTAATTTTCACATGGATGAAAAAAATGATTTATTTTATCAATAATAATTTTATATTTGTCATTATATTTAATTTTTAAATAATAATTAATATTAAATTTTCTTTATTTACATCCTTTGATAAAATGGAAACAATGCTCACACACACATAAGAATAGGCATCTCAATGTGTAGTATCTTTAATATTCAATCTCTAGTTTTTATAGATTAACAAAAAATTAGACTGAATATATATAAACATTAATTCATTATTTAAATTATTTATATGATTCAACCATAATAAAAGTAATGGAACATAGAGTAAATAATAAAAACATACATGAAAAACAATGAAATTGGTACACGAAAAGTTATTTTAAGAAGGTAGTTTTAATAAACTCTTAATAAAAGGAGATAAGTAAATATTATGTGGTATGATATAACAATTTTAGGTTTTGTAATAGATTTATAATATACAAAAATATATTATATATGATTTTAAAAATGTTTATAATGGAGTTCAATGCATAATATAAATGATTTTTTTCTTAATTTATATTCATTGGGACATATGTTATGATATGCACACAATTTATTCTATGAAGTATATATACATCAACTGTGACTTTTAATAAATTAAATAACTATTTTATTGGTATTTAAATTTATATTATCATGTCATTATTTATTTTTCCTTAAGAAAAAATGTTACTAAACTAGTAAATATACTATATTACATGAAAATATTTTATCTAGATTGTTTATGATTTTGTTCAAATGGTGAATAATATAAAATATGAATATAAAACACCAATTAATTTCTGTTACACCCCAAGATTTCTGTAACATGCTAGGTAAATAATGAGTAAGAAATTTTCATTTGTGAATTAATTATTTATATTAATTTAATGGGGATTATATGTTTGATGGCATGCCTTATATGCACCAACTGGTTTCATTGAAATCTTATGTAACACGTAATGTTGAGTCATACTGAAAAATAATAATATAATGTTATTTTAAGTAGTATTTAATGCCTTGTTATTGTAATGGTGGGAATGAATGGAACATACTATAATATTATTATAAATGTTTGTTAAATGTTTCTACATTTATTAAATAAAAATTAGAGGCTTAAAATAAGAATAAATCTGATTTTAACGACAAATACTCTAATATTCATTAAAAGGTGGGTTTACTACCTTTTAATGGTGAACGCTCTTAAAATATAGTTTTTTTTCAATTTTATATGTTTTATTTGAAAAAAATAAAATTCATATTTGTAATCAAGACATAAAAATTTACAGTAGGAAAATTTTTGTATTTTTCTGATAAAATTCATTTTTTAATGAATAGTTAAAAATACTGTATTTTAATTCAAAACTGCCTTTTAATATAATTTATATATATGGTTAGATTATATTTTTAATTTGTTTTAAAGTCTAATTAGATTATATTTTTACCATTTAAATCATTTTTTGTCATTAGAAATATTTTCACTTTGAAATTGAACATAAACAAGTGTTGATCTTTTGATAGTTATTGTTTTTTAAAAGCATGCTATTTGTTCTGACAACAGGAATTAAATTTAAATTAATTAAACTAGATTCTATGTTTTAAATTTGTTAAAATAGACATCATTCTTGAATTCAGAATATTAAATATAGCTTAGGCTGATTTTTTGGTATTTTTTTGAAAACAGTCAGTTTTTGATGAATAGTGAAAAACACTACGTTATTGTTTAAACAGTGTTTTTATTTTAATAATTTGTTATTTTACATAAAATTATTTTAGGTAAAAATAAATACATAATACTAATACAATTTCAATGTAATTAATTAGTGTAATTTTATAATATTTTTAAATATATTAAAATTTTGTTGATCTTTTTACCTTTTTTACCCACCTTCTCGGTGCATTTGCAAATTTGAATAAAATATAATTTGACCTCTTCTATGAATTGAATTTAAAAATTCAAAGAGACATGGATGATATCCGTAAGTATTATGTGGTTCAAAAATATGAAAATTATTTTTGGTGAATAGTATCTTTAAACTTTTATTTACAACGGTTAAAAATAAATAGGGTAATTAAAGGAAAAACGATATTATAATTACCCTAACACATGTCCTAATTATATTGGGTAAGTTTAATTGGAAAAAACCATCCTTAGTAATAAAATATGATCCTTCAGGTTTACTTGGATTAGATTGGGACATTTATTATTATTTTATTTAAAGGAGAGTTTAAAGTGTTAAATTCATTTTTTATAATGAAATCATTTTTAATTTATGGTTATACGTAAGATTAGTTAGACTATAAATATTTATTATAAAGATAAGATTATTTTATACATAATGGTTCTTTATTTTGAATTTCTAGATATTATATTATTAGATTTATTTATGACATAATGATGATGCAGTAATTATCTTATTAATGAAATATTAAAATAATTGATATTATAAATATATAAATAAATTAAAATTGAGACTTCTGATGAATTAAACTAATTTTATAGGTTAATATGACATGTTAGGGTCGATCAGATAAATTTGATATGAAGTGATAAGGTTTTTATGACTTTCACAAAAACAAAATACCAAATACTGTCAAAATTTACAGGAATAAAATTTTAAAACATATACTATATTATTGGTTGATATAATATTCCTAAAACTATAAGGTTCGGAAAAAGGGATTAAATAGTATTATATATATCATTAATGAACCAATTGTGGTTCTCTTGGATTTTTAGAGAATGATTATTAACTATATAATGTAAGAATACAAAAAGACACTGTAAAAGTATAACTATTTAACTAAGTGTTAAATTTGAATGATAAGGTTAAAATGGTAAACTGAACTTGTCTAAAACCTATTGGTTTATATAATTTATACCCATAACCACAAAATACTATAAATAAATTAATTTGGAACCATTATAAGGGAACAACCATTACAAAATGAAATAATATTTTCAATGTTTCCTAAAGAGCCCCTCCTCCCCCTTATAAAAAGCCCTCACATCTAACCCATTAATCAAACCCCTCAAGCCCCTTCTCTTGTCAAAAATCTATCTAAATAATATCTTAAGATCCATCCCTTACACATATAACACTTACCTTAGGCATAAGGTAGTTCAAGAAATCCTTTTGGACCAAACCAACGGGATTTACCAAATTTTAATGTAACGTCTTCCTTAAAGTTTTATTCTTTGTTTACTTCTAAAACCCCCTAAAATATATTTATAACATTATTTTATAAAAACACCAGTATTATAAATATACTAGGTTATTTTTATGTGAAGGATTAGATCTACACATACACACACCTAGATCTAATTGGAAAAGAACATACTGTTTCTGTGGAGACCAAACTTCTGCCTCACGAAATGATGATTGTTCAATTACATCCTACCCCATCTTATGGTGGCCATTAAAACAGAACTGTATTGATATGTGATATATATTATATTTATATTGTTTATATGATTATCTATTTTTCATTTATATCATACCTTTATTGTTTCCATAATGGGTAAATGCGATAATTTAATTTGAGGATGTGCAGACTACCGTCCACTCAAAATGATATGACTCATTTATGCCATACGTGGAACGTATAAAAGATAGAGTTACTATAATTATATATGATATTATACTGGAATTATAATATACCTATGTATCATTATTTATTCATTCAATTAAATTACAAACAATAAATGAATGTAGAGTTCAATCGTACTTACGACTTACCATCTCCATGAACTGTGCATTTCATTTCGTATCTCCAAATGTTATAAAATTTTATAAATTAATAGGTATACATTATATATAAGATATATATGATTTCTAAATCATGAATATAATTATGAAGATAGAGTTATTTTGACCACATGTACATCATGTAATTATAAGAAGTTTACTTTTGAATTAATTAACAAACATCAACCAAACAACTATTAGTAACTTAAATGAGTACGTAATGTTTATAAAGTGCTAATAAGTGATATATTAGAAATAATAATTTTGATAAATGTTCTAAAGAAACTATAAAATTACTTCATTTTTTTATTCAGGAGATTAAAGAATGAATGGGTAAATTTGAACAAAAGGTAAGGGTTATTTCCTCAAGCTCATTTTTATTTGAGATTGTTTATGTGTAAGTATATACGGGGAAATATTTATCATTGATACCCATATTTCATAACAAGGTTTTAAAAAGAAATATTTTAATATTTTATGGGAGTTTCTATTTAACTAGATAATTATTTTAAACGTTTTAAAGATTTTTCATTAAAAATATTTTTAATTAATGTCATTGTTTTCAAAATGATTTTATGGATTTATTTATATGGAAATCATTGCTTTAAAATGTTAATTAAATTCAATGTTTCAAAATAGTATGGGAAACTTTTATTCAAAAAATTATTTAAATGTCTTCCTTTAAATGTTATCTGAATTTTAAATGATTTCAAAAAAAAGAAAGATATATTTCTCTCAATTTTTTTTGATTTAATCAATGCTAACATCTTTTAATGGATTTAACACTTTTTTAAAGTTGATTTATTATAATACAAATATTTAATATTGTATTGAAGGTATTGTGATATGTTTGACTGTGAATGTGACAATTTTATACCATTAATCGTTTATGGATAAAGTATTGACATTTCGTATCCCAGTTTTAATAAAAATGTTTATGTTATGTTTAAACCTTTTCATATGAGGAATGCATATGACATAGTATGTTGTGGGTGGAACCCGCTATATCTCCTCGATTCATTGATAGGTCTAATGAGACAAACCAATGTCTTGGCACAAGGCCTTTACAAAATCATATTTGTTGTCTTGGCACCCGGCCTTGACTATGTGGTTATGAATTTTAGAATTCTGCATTCCATCGTTATGAAAATTACTATGGAAATAGCATGTGATAATTCTACTAGTTTAATATCCATGTGAATAAGTAAATGGAAATATTTTATTTATCATTACCATATTATGATGAATTTTAGGATTAAATGGATTTTTTTTAGTTCTATACATTTCCTTAAATGTTTATGCTGATTTTTGGCGATTTCCGCTATATTGTTATCCTTACATAGCATTTGAGCTCATTCCATTCTTATATTTTATTTTCCTAGGATTCCAAGAAGTGTATTATGATTGATAAAGAGCGTTTTATAGGGGATTAATGGAGTTTTCAAAGGATAAATTATCTTGTGATTTATTTTCTAATGTGTAATGTAACATTCAAGTATGTGATCTATTTTCCAAGACTGCTAAATTGGTCGGTCATTCGGGACGTGATTCCATATAATCATGCTAATGTATTAAAGTGATGTACTGCCTTCGGGCTTCTAGGGTTAGGGAATTACAATTTCCTTCTCATATAGTTATTGATTGAAATTTCATTTAATAGTATCATTTATCCAATAATTGGTACATAAAATTATTTGGGAAATGTTTTCTATAAAATATGACATAATTTCTCTAATTGGTCGAGAACCCTTTCTCTTCAATGTAATTGTTTTAAGAAAATGTATTAATTTTTTTTAATGTTATACCATGGGTTTTAAAAGTAATATTTACCCTTGATATTCATTTATAATTCATTAAATATATTATTCATATCATTTATCAAAAAAGGCTTTTTTGGATTTTACTAAAAATGTTAAAAGAATTTTTGTTTCAATGTGTATGACATGTTTTGAATTTCTAGCTATCATGAAAATTTTTTAAATTGAATATTCCTTTATTAATTTAAAAGTAAATTATAAATTAAAATTATTCACAATTTTTTTTTGAATTTATATGTTTGTGAATTTTATTTTTAAAATGAAATGGTTATTGTCCACAAGAAATGTTCCAATAAATATTTCCAAATCATTTACAAACTATTATGACATTCTTTGAGGTTACATAAGATCTAATGAGGTTATAACAAAATGATTCAATATATATTAACATTATATGGTGTGTATTTTTATTATTACCATATGTTTATGAAAAATATTTCTTCTCCATAGGTAACATTAGGATGAAATGCATATGAAAACCATTTCATTTCATGGGTTCTGAAAAGATTAATGATTCATGATACTGTATTAAAAATCGATAAGATTTTAATTATTTTATTAGTAAGACCTATATATCACTGAAATTTATTGGGTAATGATTAGTGTTTTATACTCTCAATGGTAACATTGGAGGTGATCGAATCCGGAAATACGGTACACAAGAAGTTATCCTAAGCCCAAAAGAGTTTACATGTGTGAACCTCGCATGCTCAAAAGATACAACATGGGAGGTTATAAAAAAAGTAGACACATGAGTGATTATTGTAAGACTAACATATTATATTTTTCATGGTAGGTATCATTATTATTATTTTTTCAAAGTTTATTTTTATTCCATAATCTATGTTTTAGTATAATGTTATACACAAATGTATTATATTCCTTGATTTCATTATGATTCTTGTCTTTTTAACTGCAATGATTTATTTTTTTGACATTTTTTATGATCTATGACATGTTTAGTAAGGTTTTAAAATGTTATTCTTAGGTGCTTATACCATGTACTTATGCCATATTGAAATATCTATTATCTACCCTTCCTGGGCATCTGAGATAACCCTTTCTTAATTTTCTTATCCAAATGCTATGAATGGATGTATAATGTGTCATATGACTTGGAAGGGATAAAGTTATGAGGAACTAGTTGGAGATTATATTTAACTCTTATGAACCATTTTTTATGTTTCAATGATTCAAAAGGTAGTGGAACTAAATAATTCTCCTTGGGAATATATAAGTAATGTATTAAATGTTAATCCATTATGATGTATCATCTATGAAGAGAATGTGTGGGTTATTTTTTTGATGGTTTATCATTGTTTATTTAATAAAATAACAAGATATTTATTTTATAATTTTAATCTCGTAAATTTAAAATAACACATACATTAATTACATCTTGATTGTTGAAAACGGGAATGTTACACATATGGACATATGATATACCATCTCCATGATTGTTTGTAGTTCATTTTTAAAAAATAATGGTATGTTTTAAAATTTTATTTTATTTATAATATAATAATTATGTCATGATTACCATTATGGGGATGATGAAATAGAAATATCCTTGACCTTGGTTAACATAACAATGTGATTTTTTTACAAACAATCTATTTATCATGAAAACATGTAATGGGAAATTAATTGGGGTGGTAATTTAATTTGAAATGGTAAAAAATTATAAAAATGAATACTAAAGATTCAAATGTATCGTATTCAAGTAAATAATTAATATAATTAGATTATTCAGTTGGATACGTAGTTAATGTGATGATTCTAGCTCGATGTAAGGGTTTCATCTAAAACATCATTCACTGAGACACATGTTCTTTTAAGAACCTGAATTCTTTTAAATGGAGAATATAATACCTATTTAAATAATATACCATTAATCATTACAACATAAATATATTTTATCTCAAAATACATCTACACCTTTTATGAGAAGTTATTAATCAATTGATACTAAAGCCGTAAAGGGTTAATGTTTCAATCTCATTTTAATAAACATTATTTATGCATGAATTTTCATTATAGGTATTTATTTGATAATTTTATATCAAAAATATTTACTTTTGTTCTCCTATATTTATTCATAAAATTTTGATGTCATCGTACCTCTTCTATATATTCAGTACTAAAAATTATCTGAGAAAATGTTTTTTAAGGAAAATTCATTTCATTTATCTATGTTGTCAAAAAACCATGTTGTTTTACAAGTCTATGTTTTATTTTAAACTGTTTTAAAAAATATTTTATCTTATTTTATGATTTTCTAAATAATCTTTTACCCATGTAGAACTTTAAAAAAAATTTAAATTGAGTCTTCATATCCTTCTCTAAATGTTGTACTTTTGAATTTTTACCTAAGTGTAAAAGGAATGTTTTCTTTTAAATTTTATGACATAAATAATATTTTCATCTACACCGACTCTTATTTTCTTTTAAACATTATATATATGTTTTTAGAAGTTATTTTATATGTTTTTTTTAATATTTTAGAATTTTTTATTTTTTCAAATTTCATAATCAAATTAGGATCATTTTTTTGGAATGTGTTTAATCATTTTAAAATTATTTTCATAAAGTAAAACAACATTTTATGTTATTTTTTTTATAAATATCCCATAGTTATAGACAAAGAATATTCTACCTTATGTTTATGGGGTAATAAATGCCTTATGATCATATCTTAAATTTTTTCATCTTGAAATTTCCTTTGACTATGATATAAGACATTATTATTAAACCCCTTTTCATTACATGTGTAATTTATATTTTATTCCAAATTATTGATTCCTATTTTATGGAAAACATAATCGTTAAAATCTTAAATTGGGTTTTCTTAGATAAAATACAGTGCATTGGATAAACATTAGTCTGATGAGGTGTCATAAATAAGATCAGGGAGTAAGTATAATAAATCATGAGACCTTTTACACAATGCCATATTTTCTATGACATTATCATTGACTCTATTTATTCCATGTTTTGTGTTTTTTTTTTCAAATTTCATATGTTTTCACGATCCTATTATTCCATGTTCATTCTGTTATGCATCCATTTTTTACTCATTTCATTCTCTTTTATTCTATCATGTTATATCTTAATCCCAAACATTATTTTTTCTTATCATGTTAATTCCCTTACTTGGATTTTTAAATCAACCATATCTTAAATGTACTCTTTATGTTATCCTATGATGTTTTAAGAGCTCAAATAGATTTAGGATCTCACTAAGTAAATGGAAAAAAAATGGACTCCATGTTTTTTCTTCCTATGTTATATTATGATCCAAGTCCTTTAATGGCCTTGGGCCTTATAGAAATTTATTTTTAATAAATTAAATTTTATGTTAAAGATAATATAATAATATATATAAAAGGAATTGGTTGTTATAGTTGGTGTAACAGTAAGTAATGATTTTGATATTGTGAAGTAAAAACATTAGTTAGAAACCTAAGGATAAGTACAAGGATAATAAAACGTATGGGAAAAAATATTGGAATGTTGGTAAAGTATAGAGTGAGTGGTTTGTGGGTAATTGGATCCGTAACTAAATACAAAAAGTGGATGTGGTTATGATAAATATGTTCTTTTGGGAAATAAATTTTTAAATTAGAATTGGCCTTGACTAAATTGTTATGTAGTTCACAACAACAATCCTTATGGTGCAACCAGTTTGACTCTTTTGGTGGATATGTATTATGTATTTAAAAACTCATTATAATCCATTTTCATGGATCTGAAAAAATTATGAGGTCGGAAAGCCTAAGAGGGAAACATATAATGGATAAACTATATTTAATCCTAAAGACTCGTAAGTTAGAATGTAATTATAAGTTATTAGTTATATTTCCTATTTTTTTATGTTTTTATTTTTTATTTGAATTAGTTAATTTATTCTCGTATTAAATTTCATTGTTTCGTTAGTGGAATTAAATAAGAGAAATAACTCTACTAACCAATGTTATTGGAAATATATTGATTCACCTACTGATATTTCTAATGTTATATGAAAGAAAATTATATATTTTATAATCAATCAAAATGAGCTATCTGAAATAAAGACTTAAAATTGGAATATAAATTATTTTATAAACACATAAAATAAATGAAGGACTCCATATAATGGAGGTTCAAGCGCTAAATATGAAAAATAAATGAAGATTAAATTTTCTATATGTCAAAGAGTTATGAATAGGAAACAAGTAATTTTCCTTAAAGGAATAATAAGTTTCTATATGTGTTAAATATTAGCGTACAAAGAATAAAATTTATTATGAAAAATGAAATGTCCAGTTAAAAATACATAGGGGAATAAATTGACACCAAAGGAACCATTAACTATTCAATATTATCAATTTTGGTAACAAGGTTATTATCTGAGTAAATACCTTAACCCAATGATTAATTCATAATGGGTTGTGTTATAAATATACTCTAAGTTGAATTATTGAATATTTAGTTGTGGTAATTCAAAAATCATGTCATTGGAGAATTCATTATTATCAATAGTATTATAGTTATGAGAAACATGATACTTTTAAGGATTTTTCCAAAGTAGTTTTTTTTTTGACTGAATATATTTAATTATAATAATTACAAATAATGTTGATTTAATTGTACGGTTATATTTTATTGAAAAAAATTATGTCTAAAGGAATGATAGTATTTGATATTTACTTCCTATTGAAGAAATTATATTAAAATAAGATTATTATATTTTTCGTGAAGGAATAATTTTTATATAATTCATTGGTGGTTAAAAAATGGTTTGATGATTAATATTATTTATATTTTTTTCACCGAATAATTGATTTTGTTATATATTAATGAAATATGGATTTATAAAAATGACGGAATCTATATCGGGAGACAAGCCTTAAAATCTAAAAAGGTCATATGGCTTTTACCCAAAATTGATTGGAGAAATGGTGCAACTACTACCACTACCTCCATAATGTATATGTTAGTATGAAATCATTTTTACATAAACAATTTTGTGGATAAATTTGAAAATTATTTTTAGAAAAAAAAATTTAAGATCAAATATTTTTTAACATTTATGATTTTGTGTTAATTAATGATATTTTAGAATATTATTCATTGTGTTGAGGTATATGAAACCCTTAGGTCTGACATGTTACTTTTGATGGAAGATATTTTGGTAATAACACAATAAAACTTTTAAATCATGATGTTTTTTAAGATTCATGGATTATTATTTATGGAATGAAAAATGCTGAACATTGGGAGTAACTATTGAGGTATTATTGATTAATGTAATATATTCGATAACATGTACTACCCATTTTTTCTTTAGTAAATATACGAGGAATATTTTTTAATTCATTTAGAGGATATGTGATCTCTTATATGTTTATTTTTTAGGTTCACCAATAAAATATTAATCCTGAATACTCATTATTTGGGGAAAAGATCATATTGCAGTAAAAATTATAAATGGATGAAATTATATATTTCAAGTATATATATTTACATATTTTCATATGCTACATGTTAAAAGCATTAATCAACATTAAAATAAGTTTCATGAAGTACACAAATTCTCAATCATTTTCAATAAATCGATGGAATCTTTTATCATTTAAAAATGCTAAAATTGTCTCAAAAAAGAATCAACATTAAAAATTCAAGATTTAATGTCCCACCACTGTTATCCTATTATTAATCCTCATATTTCTTATTTGAAATGACCTACAAAATTTTATTTCTCTCTTATTAAGAGGATGTTTTATTAACCTGATATATGGGGGGTTATATTAGGGACTTTTCAAATTTCAACACCTTTATAACATAAAAATGTCTGAATTGGAAGGGTGAAATATACTTAATGTTGGTTTAATTTAATGTTTCCATATTTTTAAAGTACATTATGTTTGATAGTGTATACAACACGCAACTTAGAGCTGAAATGAACCGTGAAATATTATTTTTATAAATATATATCATTATAATCTAGACATTAAATTAGAGTCTATGATTAGGATAAAATACCACATGTTATAGATATAAAGGTTATAATTAATGAAATTATATATATATGCTTAAGAAATAAGATTTTAATTTTTAAGAATAACATTTATTTCAAAAATAATTTTTATTTCTTTTTATGAGAAAATATTATAATTAATTTTTTGACCTTTGAGAAATTTTATTTTATGAATTTAAAACAATTTTTAAAATAATTATTTAAATATTAATATTGGGTTAAATTTTGGGATTGTTTAGAAATAAAAAATTTCTCAGTGAATAGTAAAAATCACGGAGTTTTATAAAATTTTCATTTGTTTTTGATAAATTAATTATTTTTAAAAACCATATTTTATTTTATTAATGTTTAAAATTAAAATAAGTATTATTTTATTTTTTTAAATCAAATTAATTAAATCTAATTCATATTATTCTCAATTTTCATACAAGTTTATTATTTTCCTAAATAATGAATTATTCGGAAAACCATTTTATTGTGAATAATGATTCTCTATTTTATTTAATTAAAATACACCCTTATGTGGAATTATTTTTAATATATTAATATATTATATATATTTGTAAATATAAATTGAATTTCATTTAAATATTATTACTTTTCATAAAGTTATTACAATATCATCTTATACTTCAAAAATGCATTTTTTGAAAAATCATTTTTCCAACACATATATGGGATTCGATATAATATAACTTTTTTCAATATCATCTTATGCTTCAAAAATGCATTTTTTGAAAAATCATTTTTCCAACACATATATGGGATTCGATATAATATAAATTTTAATAGTGATAATAGTAAAAATTAATTACCATAGTTCTGGTAAATGTAGTTATACCAAGGATTAAACTAAAATAATAATGGTTAAAATGACCAAAAACCTATATAATTATTATATTATGTTAATATAATGAACTAATAACATCTAAATTTCTAAAAGTTTCCTCATTATAGCATTGTAACATACAAAAATGTTGAGAATAATTCGTTTTTTCACATCATCCAACTCTGTCATGTTCCAAACATATAAAAGGACACCCCCTATTATCACATTTAAATGCTTAATACTAAAATTAGTTCACATATAACCTTTAAAAATAATATAATTACTTCCCTACCAATATCCTATACTATTTGTATTGATCAGAAATCCATCCTAGGGATGCTTTCGGTGGGAATCTAAATAAGTATCCCAGTGAAGGGGTATTGTCCTTAACTGAGGGTTTTTTATATCTTATTCCACCACACTAAAATATTATCAAACCATTTATATATAATACCCTAATAATATTCAATAATATGAGTTTTTAAATTTTTTATGTAATAACCTATATTCATATCCTCCTCCCACAAATTGGAAATAAACACGTTGATCGTGAGTTTGGTATACAATCGTATCACACACAAAAATAATTTTTCTTCCATAACCACATAAAATTGATGTATATAATGATTAATTTAATTTTAATAAGTTATATATATTATAAATTAATATTTATATTATTATAATGTAACATATAACTTTTTACTTTCCATTCCATAGGGAGTATGATAATGTTTCTTGTTTTTACGGTGGCCTACCACCATACAATACTATGTGAATCGTTTTTCACATACTCTTTACATGTAACATAATACTTATTAATTTTATTTTTATATATTATATTAATTATATATTAAAAATTATTTAAAAATAATATATCCTATATTTTATTAACTTACCATCGACCAAATAAATGGTAATTTTGATTGTGACTTTAGAAGAGTAGAGCATCACGAAGCAATGTAATTGTTTTCCAATAACACATATTATCAATGGAATATTAATGTATATTTGAAGAAATTATATTATATTAATTAAATAATTATAATATTTTAATTATAAAATAATATTTACCTTATCATTATCATGATCATTGTATAATGGGAAGGTTACTCTAGAGTACGTATGACCTACCGACTCCATGATTGTAACATAGTTCGTTTTTCGTAACTATATACATGGTTACTTTTAGAATAATATTTTATTCATAAAATATTAATTATTTCAGGATTACCATTCTATAGGTGATTAAATAATAATCTCTTTGACATAAATCTACCTTCCAAAGAGATTTCAGATATATAAATCTTTTATCGTCAAATCATCATATGGGAAATTAATTGGTTTTGTTATAGAATATGAAAAGTTAAAAAATAAAATAAAATGAAAAATAAACTTTAATACTATTAATAACAAATTACATAATTGACATAAGTTTACTGTTTAGTATTATAAGGAATACATGGGACTATTTTGGATGATGTTAAGGGTTTGTGTCTCACACATGCTTCTTTGAGACACCTGTACTTTTATACACTAAATTTCTCTTAAAAGGAGTATATAATCACCTTGTACTTAGTATATAACTAATCTCGGTTAATTAATTATGTTTTGTTTTATAATTCATATACTTCTCATAGTAGAAGTTATGATTCAAAAGATACCAAATCAATAAGGGGTTTTCTTTCAATCTCAATTTGATGATGATTATCTGTGATTAAATTAAAATTACAAGACATTATTTCATATTTTTTTAATAAAACACTTTCATTTTCATATCATATGTTTATTAATTAAATTTTCAGGTTATAGTACCATTTTCATCTATTTTTAACAAAAAAATAATTAAGAAATAGCTTAGGGTAAATTTAATTCATTTATTCATTTTGTTGAAATACATTTCTCATCAAGGTTAATATTTTCTTTGAAATGTTTTCAAAAATATTTTAATATTGATCTATGATTTTTTAATCTAAATTTCACCCATTTTTACCTTTACTATTAATAAATTAATATTAATTTTCAAATCATTCAGAAAATGTGGCATTATTCACTTTTTACTAATGTGTGAAATGAATTATTTATTTAAACTTCTATCACATAAATGAAATTTCGTACCATTAATGGAATTATTTTCATTTAAGTTTAATTTATATTTTTTATTGTTAATTTCAAATAAAATTTTATTCAAAATACAGTTAATTTTTTTCAAAAGTAATTTTCAATGTGGAAAGGTTATTTTCTTCAATAATGTTTTTAATAATTTTAATTGCACTTTCTTAAATGAAAAAAATTGATTTTATTTTGAATATAATTCTCTCATGTATATACCTATATTATTGTCAGTAATATTTATGTGGTATTTTGTGCCTTATTTGCATCTCTCAAATGTGTTCATTTTGAAATTTCCATTGATTATGATACAAGACATGATTATGAAACCCTTTTTTATTCCATGTGAATATCTTATGTTTATGAATTAAAATATATTTATGTTTTATGGAAGACAAAATAAATAAAATTTTATGATTGTTGTTCATATATATCACTCTAATACAATGGGTAATGCTTTTTACCCATAAGGTGTTGTGTATGTTATAAGATAATAAACCTTATCTATTTTGGTACTTTTTTACCTATATGGTATTTTCTATGAAGTTAGAATTGATAAGTTATTGTTTCATATTTTTTATTTATGCCACATATCTTATGTTACCATGATGTAAAATATCATGTTATTTATGTTATTATTCTTTTTTATGAACATGTTCCTTCTCTTTCATGATATAATGTTATATCTTGGGCTCACACATTTGGTTTCTTTATCTTGTTTAATCCCATACTATGCTTTCTAGCTTGGGCCATTATTTTTTGTATACCTCAGTTTGTTCTCCATAGTTCTAGGATCTAAAATTTATTTTTGAGCTCCCTATAGAAGTGAAAAAATGAGGATGATATTTTTTAGTTTCTTTTATTTTTTACTATACTAGTCTCTCAAAGACGCTAGGCCCCACGATCCTTTGGTTGTAATTAATGGATTTTTATACTAATAATTATATTATAATATGTGTAAATAAAGTGGGTAACTACAAATAAATCGATAAGAAAAATAATTTTAAGATGAAACATAATAATTTACTTTTTTATGTTTATTTTTTTCAAAAATTGTGTTAAATCCCACGACAAGTAAAAATATCTACTCTTATATCAATGAAGAGAAGTATGCGAGTGCTATCATGTAATGTAAATCCCTTGAAATTATTTCAATTAATATTGACATAAGTAATGTTTATGTATTTGAATAGTTGATGTAATTCCATTCCTAATATCTATATAGTGGAAAAGAAAATGTTGAGGATGATGTGTTGGGTCATATTGTCCATACATATTCCTTAATATGACAAACAATGAGGTACCTCTCTCCCTATATGAATAATTATTTAAACGATTTTACAAAAGGTGATTAATTGATGGTGATATATTATAAATGGGGTGATTTTTTTTAATATACATAATATGAATTAACATTCCAATCTATTAGGGTATTTTGAATCATGGGAAGAACTGAATGGCATAGTGTCTAAGAGGTATCATTTATTAATATTGAAATTATCTTTCTAGAAGGTGAATTATTTTTTTTAACAAGTGGTGTCTCTAAATTCACCTTTTTGTATGATACTAACATCTCTGTTCTTTAATATCATCTAATAATGGTTTGATGTGGATATGTGATAGGTTTTACCAATTTTCTTGAAATGATAGAGGATCTAGAGATGTTATTTTTTCATCGGTGTCTATGGGTGACATGAAAAACAATGTTGTTTTTCAGAAAATATTTGGTTTCTTATACTGAAATGAGGTTTAGTAGGATTACAATATTTCGTGATACCTCATTTTATATGTTCCAATTTCCATCAATTAAACTCTATAGAAAATAAAAAGGATATTTACATTAGCTTAAGATAATTCAATGAAGTTGGGAATTGAAATAAAAAATTGTGTTCATGTGGTTTCAAAATACTTTAATAATTAACACATGGATGATCCCAAAGGATGATTTTTTAATGAAATAGGTGGATATTAAAGTAGATGAGTAAGTTATTGCATCCCTAATAGAGGGTGTTGATGCTTGTTATAAATTCATCTAGTTAGTCAAAGATAGTGGGAGATGAGCTTTGTTGGAGTTTTTTCCCATACATGTTTGGGTAAAAACATTCTAAAATGAAAGTAAATGGATTCAATTCAAATGGGTATCTTGAGATATAAATAAAAATACAAACATTTCGTGGAATAACATGATCCATTTGAATATAATTTCCAATAATTTCAAGTAGGATGTAAAATAGAATCCTATGAAAAAAATTCAAATGCAAAGATAGTTATAAATCCTAAATGATAGATTTGTATTTTATGATAATATTTGATGGTTTAAATATAATGTGAAATATTTTATATAATAGGATTTTATTTTTAGTTTAACGAAAACATAATTTATTATATTATACTTTGATTTTTTTAAAGGAATATTATTGGATTATGGTTTATGAGTTTGATGAATGTTTAGCATAGTGCCAATGATATCTGGTGGAAACAAGTATCCGACATAGTTATGTCAAGGTACAATAAAGGGTGGTGGAATCATAGAGAATAAATAAGATGAATGTTCTATAGAAGAATGTATGTTGAGGAAATGTTTTTCAATATTTTAATAACCAAGACTTAGAAATTGGTAGTGGAGAATGTGAATGAGGTTCCAGGTATGGCGACGCCCAAGGCCTTGCATGTGTTACAAAGGGTATTTATTAACATAGGATACTTGTAAATGGATAACATCATAGTGGTCCCAATTTTTCTTATGAGTAAACCATTGATATTTTTCCTAGTTTTCTATCATCATTTTGATCATATTGTTGAGTGAAAAACATCCAAGCATTCTGTACCATTCTATAGTGATGTTTCTTGTGTAGTAAAATATTACTTGTAAAAATATTCCAATGACGGAATGGTTATGGGGTTGAATGTGGTCATAGTTTTGTACTATTTAAATACATACAATTAAAATAATACTAACTAATGATGGTACATGATATATATATAGTTGTGCTACTTCAGGTAGATCCATGTGCCACATAGGGAACCCTAAAATGGGTATAGCACTGTCAAAGTATTATCATTTTTTGGGGTAGTTGCATGAAAAAATACCAAAATTATAATACCACTCCCATGGTTTTTTTTGTTTTAAAAAAAAATTGACACATATTTTTTCATGGGACATGTTGAATGGTGTGTTGATGTGTGACATACATATCTTGAGATAAATCCATCACAATGTGGATGAGGTATGTGTTTAATGTTTCATAATCATGTGTAATAGGTTTTATCCCCTAATTAAATATAATTTCAAATAATGTGTATATAATTTGAGTTGATGAATTATTTTTTAATTTTTTCATTATGTAGGGAGTTATAATAGTATTCCATGACAACCATTTTGGTTGATTATTGTGAAATGTGATAATGGAAGGAGTTTGGGACATTTTTAATATCATTTTCACATTCTAAAAATATTTCCTTTATTGGCATATAAAATCTATATTTATGTAATGAAGGTTAAAATTTTGATAATGAAATAATTAAGTGAGTCTATTTATATGTATGTTAATATTTGGAAAACAGATAAAAAAGATAAGATTCTTGTAGAACAATGATGATATCATTCTCATAAAGGAGTCATTTTTCCATGTGATAGGATAGATGTTTGATATATTGGAAACCACTGAAAGTTCGTCCAAGAGTATATTGATTTTTATTCATATAGTAAATTAAAAGAAATTAAATAATTTTTCTATAAGGATGATGTGTGGCATCAAATGTGTTTCCATTTATAGAAAAGAAGCATCAAGGGGGGACTACAATAGAGAATCCATCCTTTTTAGAAGATACATTAAATGATGTTGATGAAAACAATTATATGTTTATCAATTATGTGTGGATAATTATCACATAGAGGGGAAAAGGTGGAGGATGAAGTGGTAGTGATCCAGAAGTGAGCCTTATGTGATAGTGAGTTGACCCTAGACATTGTAATGTAGTGATCGTTGGATGGAAGTGATGTATCCAAAAAAATTATAATATGAATGACCCCTATGACGAGTGGTAACATTAATAGTGATTTTTATTCACTAAAAAAATTCAATATATACTCCTTAGACATATCAATTTTTGGTTAAGATAAATAATATCGATTGTATTTATTTACCTTATTCATTCACACTAAAAAATACCAGGAAACCTAATGTACATTCAGTAAAATAGAATAACAAGTGAACATCATGGTTGAGAGTTAATACTAATAAATGGAAAGTGGTACATTAATGGATTAACAGTTTTAATATATTAATACATTCCATACACTGATTTACGACCCACCTACTACTAAGGGTAATCTCACTCCAAACCCCAATTGGGGGTACAACTATGGGATTTTGATCATGATTCTTCTAAGATAACATTTTTGAACTAGAATATTATATTCTAAAGGTGAAATATGGATCCTTAGAATATGTAGGATATCATTTATAACAAATAAATTGGAGAATAATCACTATAATATAATCGAGACATAAGGATACAGAAATTTATTAGAATGGATCACACAACTTCTACTCTTATGTTGTCCTTCTTTTATATACATTTATTGACCCCCAGATGGATAAAATGAGCGGGTGAGTTTCTTTGTGCCATATAAATTATGATGAATATGGATTGAATTCTTTAATATATTTATAATTTTTAATTTCAATTCATTTTTTTCTTACATATTGGATTTTATTTGATAACTTATTTTATTTCCTTATTCATTAGTATTGTAATATTATTGTGAAAGTGTGACTTAATATATATTTTTCTCTTGAGAATGAACTCTACTTTGGTTTGTGATTTATATTTTGAATCTGAGTTCTAGGTTCTACACCTCCACTCTGACCATTTTCCTTGTTTCACCCAATATTAAAAATCTATTATAGGTTACTGATTATTTTATAATCTTATGTAACATGATCATTCAGAAAAGTTTAGTTTAGTAATATATAGTGTTTACTACGACCATTAAATACAATATCATATAGTCTAAATAACATAATGATTCTAAAGTAATTATTGGTATCCTAGTTTCACAATGAACATGGAATTATGAGTTTCCAAGCATCACTTTTAAATTTTTCAAACACCACACTCAAAAAATCAGATCATGTTCATTAAATTTCATATTTTTTTCATTTCAATTTGTATTTCAGTGTCATTATTTTTACATAACCATATTCTAAATTTATCTTTAGGGGATCGACCTTGGATTAACCATATCTATTATACATTTTGTGGTTTGTGATTTGTAGTTTGTGAATAAAAAATTTCTAATCATTTTTATTCCCACTTATTATGTTTGATTCCCTAGGTATATTCATTTGTTTAGAAATACATTGTCACCATCTTTGAAATCTATATCTTATCAATAAATAAATGTCTACCATTTATTTTGATTTGGAACATCCCCCATGTGTTATTGAATGGATCTAACATTTTATTCCATTTCTGCAAAAATCTCAGGACCTAATAGTTTACATTATATATCATCGTCATAATATATTGGTGTTATTCACTTATTATAAAATATGGATTCATAAAGATGCATTTGAATGATTGGTTGAGAGATATTACTGAATAAACAATGACTGTAGAATGGTTTTGATCCCAACTTCCTTATAAATCCATATAAAATGTTCTCAATATATATTATAGGGTCTTAATGGTCCACTCTAACTAGTCATATACCTGAAGATGATATGAAGTGATAATGTTCAACTCTGTATCCAAATCACGCGGAATTCTTCTAGAGAATATAATGGTATTTCATTGTTCTAGATCATATATAATTTAATTTCTTACTCCAAAAAATCTAACCAATTGATAAAATTATATATTGGTGAAATGATAAATATATAAATCTTAACATAATATAAAAATATTTTATATCCTCTTCTGGAAATTTACTACAACTAATATATCATTATGGTCGTTAGATGTTTTGTGGAGTCTGATAATGAAATATGTGGTCATATTTTCACAAATCCATGCATTTATATATATTTTTTGTAACATCCCATTAAAATTATTTTTTAACCATACCATGATTATATACCATACATCAATATATATACTATGTAATATTCATTTTCTTGTTTCTCGTCCATAAATACTCTTTTAAATCTCTATACATCTATGTAATTAAAAAATTATTAAGGGATGATGATCTTTGATATTTATCTGATGACTCCTTTATCAAAACCGATATTTATGTGAGACATACTTAGTACATATAACATTTATTTCCATCAAAATCATTGTGTAACTAGGGAATGATTTAGACATTCTTCTATGCATTTACATATTCTATTGACACCTTCTAAATCCTCACATGGCTGGATGGAAGAATCTTAATCCGTGAAAGACAAGATATATCCCCATCTATTAGATTTTCAAGATCATTATTCTAAAAATATATATGTGTTGATCCATTTCAATAAAAAGCATAGAAAAACTAGAATGGTCTTTCTAAATCAAGGCATTATTCACCTTTGTTGGTCGGAGAGGTTACTCAAGAGGGGGTGGGGTGAATTGAGTTCATGATAAAAATTTCAAATTAAAATAATTCTATTAAAAACCCCAATTTAATAAACAAGTTAAACTATAGTGTATTTGTAAATATTGTGAGTGTTCAATTAGTTTCTCAAAGATTTATTATTTCCCAGTTAACATAATATGAAGATTGAGTTATCTTTTGAAACTAAAATACTGGCTAGAAATAATTACAAACACTTGCTAGTTCAAAAATCAGAGTTACATTAAAACATATTTGAATGTCAAAGTAATAAGAAATGGAATGATGAAAATAATTTAAACTAAAACAAGATGAACAACCATTCTAACCAAGAGGTTCAGTATCAATATTAGACTTAGTAATCTCAAACAGTTTATATAAAACATTGATCCACACCCTGGACTGGGGTTTAAAATAGGACTCAGACTGTCTAGGTCCTCATACCTCTACCACAGTTCTATGTGGGAAAGCAACAACAACAACACATAGATCTTCCGAGTCCTCCGACCTCTCCCACAATGATACATTGGATACAAAAAGGTATAAAGAGTTTGGTGTGAGGATTTTAGTATCCTCCAGTTCAGCTTAGGATTCAGTGTCTGTCCATACAAACAGAAGCACACAAACTGCTCGTAATTTAACAAAAATTATCACAATAGAGCAATAATATGGATATAATGTTATAATGCTCTTGTGTGATGTCAATGCAGCTCCAGACTTATTTGGATTGAAATAGATGAATCATTGAGTCCTTATTTGAATGTTTTCTACAAAATAGAGTGTTTTGGTTCTGTTCCATTACTCCCAGTATAGGTGTTCAACTTGAATGTGAGAGTATTCATTGCAGCACTTGAAACTCCCCTTTGAAATTATGTTCTCTATGTGTATGAGTGTTCTTCATGTTCTTCGTCTGTTATTCTTGTATGTGTCTCTCTATGCATCCTTTATGTCACACCCTTTGTACGCATCTTCGATCTTCCTTTTATAGATCATGCGGTGGTTCGAAATAAGTCATTATTACTTCTGAAAGTAAGAGGCACGATTCCATAACATTGAACAAAAATCATTAATTAATTTCAGACGTAAGGGGTGATTACTTCCGTAGGTACGAGGTACAGTTTCCTGACATCCAACAAACATCATTAATTAATATTAGATGAATTAAAAGCAAAAAATATGACCATTGAAAATAACCAAACAGAGAGATAGAGTTTAAAGAAATAATGACTGGTTTCCATCAGTATCTCTTTATATCAGTGAAATTGTAGAAGTGGACATATAATGGTAGGTATTTCATTGGATTCTATTACTCTATATAATGATAACGTTATGTATTTTTAGATCCATGTGTAGAGGTAGCTTCTTGTATCGGTAGCTCCATCTGTCGGTATCTCCATTCTATCAGTAGCTTGTATCAGTAGATTCCTCTATCAGTAGCTCAATTCTATCTGTAGCTTGTATCAGTTACCTTGTCTATCAGTTGACTTAGTCTATCAGTTAACTTTTTTTATTCGTAGCTCTGTCTGTATGAATGACTTTAAAACTCGAATGCTTATAAAGTATCTGTTCTTTGCATTTTATTTTCAGATTGAGTTAGTATCATGAATAATCATCGTTAAACATTTATAATAAAATGTAAACATTTAATAACATATTTCAATGATATGATATGATCATTTTTATATACAAATTACCCCATTATCATGATTTCATAATTAGAGTGTGTAATTAATATATAGATAGACATTAATTGGGATTATGATATCATATCTAAACATAATTGAGATTATCAAAACAGGTGAGTCCAACAATATCCACCTTTTTGATAATAAAAAATTATGGTATTATAATCCGGAATAAACTTTAATGAATCATAGTAAGATACATCTAATTTAATTTCTCAGTGTGTTCCGATCATAAATCATAGGTTTATCAGATCACCTCAAATGTAGCATAATTAAACTATGAAAAAACATAAGAGTTAAAATAAATTGAATATTCATTTCCCGAAAGACACATATTATAATTTCCTGCCCCTTTGTGATTAGCAAAAACAGAAAAATATAATGGTGAAGAGCATAAAAGAAGATGAAAGAAAATATAAATTTTTATTTCATGTGAAAAAGATACACGAGATAATACAAAATTAATACAAGGAAAAAGATTCCAATCAGATGTCATGGCCACTAATCAATCAACCTCCTCAATAGGTAATTTGGATTTCTTTTGCGGATCATAAGAGGATCCAGGCTTGTTAGGCGTAGGTGAAGGCATGGGAGCACCAGTGATGATAAAAGGTGGTTGAGCTACTAAAACACTGTTGGGCCTATAATGGGTACTCCTTTGTGTGATCATAGAAGCAAGACTTCTGATTGCTTGAGCTGGAGTCATCTATGGTGCAGAAGCAGACTGACCAGAGGCAGGCAGGGCTGGAGGTACAATGATAGGTGTACTATCCAAATATAGGAATGACAGTAAAAGATTCCTAAAATCCATGATGATACCTCCCCCTGTCTCTATAGCAGAGATAAAATCATCCTTTTTCACCATAATTTTTTCCAAAGCAGGGGTCAAATCCCTAAACTTAATAACTTTTTCTTTGACGTATTGAGTAACTAGGAGCAGTTTCAGATTCCCTAACAACAACATGAAATGATTGGTTAGCTGATACTTGGTGTACAATCTCTTAAATTAGTAATCAATTTTGACTTTGATTTCCTTCTGGGCTTCTGTAACATCTCTCATATAATCATTGACGGTTTTTCTGATATCCCTGGTGGTATTAATCTCCTGGGAATCAGATGAGATATGAGTACTAACTTGACCATGTTTTTCATTCAGCATAGATCTAAACTGTTCACCATCAACTAGAACTTTAGATGCAGTAAGAGGTTCTACAGTAAAAACTAATGATTATTTGAAGGATTATGTCAAACTAATTTTCAAATTTTTCACAAAAAATCCCGAGTACTGACATGAGTTTTTATGGTATTCTTAAAATTTTAAAACACAAACACAAACTGTTTCACTACACCTCGAATGTAGTTGATGTCAGTATCAACATGAGATTTATAAATAATGAAGGTTTTAAATGAAGAAACATATTGCTTCATGGATTCAACATCCACTATCAAAATCCCAATCGGATTTCAACACACTTTAACTTCATCCATCACATCCCTAACATAACTTGACAAAACATTTCTCAGAGAAGATACCAAATAAAATTCCATCCTATTTAGATCTTCAACAAAATAGGTATTCAAATTCAATTTCAGAGCATCATGAACTCCTTTTCTCACAATGTCTTTAGGAAGAGCTAGAGGAGCTACTGGTTGAGCAGTAACTTCCTATAAGAAAATATCATAAGACACGGGATTTATCGGATGGGTGTCTCAGCTTCATAATCAGTATATTATAGTACCAATAAAACAACTCCTAGATCCACAGACCAATCTTCCACTTCATAGGTCACAGAAATTGATCATTTCCTTACATTTTTCTCCCCCTCAACCTGAGCTTCCATCACTATATTTGCAGTAGCAGTAGCAGCCTCATTGGGTACTTCGTTTTCAGAAAAGTCATCTACAAACAAATTCATATCCAAACTAGGTTTCATAGGCTGGGGTATGTCAGTAATAAGTACTGGTATGTCTACTTCATGAATCTCCATAACAGAAATAATAGTGTTCTCAATCAGAGGAGTGAGACTCAAACATGAACGTCCATTCACAGATACATCTTCCTCTTCATCAACACTACTATTTTAATCTAAAGAAGTCTCCCTATGATCTGATCTGGGCAGGACTTCCTCATTTATATTTTTTTCTTCAGCAGTTTATCCTTTAACTGCTTTATTCACAGGTGGAATTACCTTTCCATATGATTCCTTTTCAGCAACTGGGCGTGGAGGAAAATCAGGATCCCCTCCATATTCTATAAAGGTATCCTCCTCTTCATCATTATCAATATATTGAGGTTATTTTACATCAGTCCCTATAACTAAATCTATCTAATCTATTGACCGATTGGGATGCTCAACGAGGTTAAAGTTTTCATAAATTTTCTCATCATCATTTACCCATTCCCTTTTCTATGTGTTCCAGCCAATCTCCATGTAGTTACAAATTATATTTGTAATACAAAATTTGTCTCTTACAACCGATGTATCATCCTGAGAGTCAACCACACCTTTTACCATGATCATCAATAAGATTATATTTTCAAAGAATAGATCATTTGTTTTCAATTTTGGCTTGGTCATGTCATTGATTTGAATCATCAGACGCCTACAAAAATTCTCTTCGACACAATTCCATAGAAGATATAACAAGAATATATCTTGGAATCTATGGTTTGCAAAGACCCCTCTTCTTGTACTTAACACATGAAGGATAAATTGAACAACAACCAGTTTTCTCCATCCATTTTGGTAGAAACTACTTTTCTTGGTGTGCCATCTCTAGTGAGCTCTTCCAAATCAGTTTCATATTCAAAATTGTTGTTAGTGGGAGGTACTGACATTGAGAAATATCCAATATCACCCTCGTGTGCAAATTTCATGAACTCAGTCCATTCAATGGAAGAAAAAGATACTATCTTGTATTCATTACTGATACCATTCTGTTCTCACTTTCAGATTTCTCAAAACAAACAAAATCCTAGAATTAATTTAACAATTTAGGATAATAAGGACCATTGTTAATTGAAAAACATTCGAGCCACCCTTGTTTATCCAAAATCATTAGAATCAATGATTTTCTAGGCAGTAGCCATACTTCACAATGTTCTTTCTTGATTACTGTTTTCATTTTCATGAGATTCTAGTTTACTAGTTCCTTCACTTCACTGTCACAACTATATTCTCCTTTTAGTCTCTTGGAATTCGGCTCATCACCCTCTTTACTGATATCCAGTCTCTTCACTTATGCCATTCTGCGAATTGTGAGGTTTAGGGTTCGAGAGAAACGAAAGTTTGGGAGCTAAGGTTTGGAGGTAAAGGGTTCGAGGTGGATTAAAATGAGGTTGAGACTAATGTTTTATCATTTAGGAATCAAGTAATAAATAAACAAAACATAATAAATAAAATACAAATGATACAGATTCCAGTGGCAAAAAGACATGAAGTTTAAAACATCACAAAGTGTTTGTAACATATACCGGTGAGGATTCCTAACGATGAGGTCCACTAACAGTGAGGTTCTAATGGTGAGGTCCATACCAGTGAGGTTCTATTGGTGAGGTTCTTACTAACAGTGGGGATTTTCTATCGGTGAGGCCTAAGGAATGTTTATCATTACTAACTCATGTCTAATGTATCTTAACCTTTCTGAACATAAAGTCTTAGTGAATATGTCAACTAATTGATGTTCAGTGCCTATAAATTCAAGAGTAATTTCACTTTTTTGATAATGATCCCTCAAAAATTGATGTCTTACATCAATGTGCTTAGTCCTCGAGTGAGATATAATATTTTTAGAGATATTAATCGCACTTTTATTATCACAGTTTATAGATACATGCCTAAATTGATATCCATTGTCCAATAAGGTATGTTTCATCCATAGAATTTTTGAATTGCAACTACCAGCAACTATGTACTCTACATTATTAGTAGACAATGCATTAGAGTTTTGCTTCTTACTACACAGAGATACTAAAGACATACCTAAAATATAACATGTTCCTGATGTACTCTTCCAATATAACATGCAACCAACAAAGTCATCATCTGAATAACTTATTAAATCAAAAGATTGTCCTTTTGGATAAAACAATCCAAAATTAGTAGTATGTTTAAGGTGTTTGAAAATCCTTTTAACATAACGAAAGTGTGATTTTTTTGTATTAGCATGAAATCATTCACACATACACACACTAAACATAATATCCGATCAACTATATGTAAGATAACATAAACTCCCAATCATACCTCTATAAATGGTTTGATCCACTGGTTTCCCAGTTTCATTTTCATCCAATTTACAAGTGGTACTCATAGGTGTATCACTTATCTTATTATTATCCAAACCAAAACTTTTTAAAATATCCTTTTTATATTATGTTTGATTTAAAATAATACCATTTTCATTTTGAAAATCATGAAATCCAAGAAAATATTTGAGTTCTCCCATTAAACTCATTTCAAATTCACTTTTCGTACTCTTTGAAAAAACAACACACAATGCATTTTTAGAATATCCAAAAATAATATCATCAACATAGATTTTTAATATCTAAACATCATTGAAAATCCTTTTCATAAAACGAGTTGGATAAACAATCCCTTTAATAAAACCGTTTGAATTAAGAAAATTACTAAGTCTATCATACCAATCTCAAGGATCTTGTTTTAAAAAATATAAATCTTTAGAAAACATAAAAACATGATTTTTAAAATGAGGGTTAGTAAATCTTCGTGTTTGTTCACCAAAAACATCTTCAATTATAAATACATTTAGAAAATCACTTTTAACATCCATTTGATATTACATGAAATTCAGATGAGCAGCATAAGCAAGAATAATTCTAACATATTTTATCCTATCTACTACTGTAAATGTATCTTCATAGTCTATTCCTTATTCTTGACTATATCCTTATTTAACTAACCTAGATTTGTTTCTGACTATATTTCCAGAATCAACAACTTTATTTCTAAAAACCCATTTTCAGCCTATGGTCAAGGTGTCCTTAGGTGTGTCTTCTAATTCCCAGACTTTGTTTCATTCAAATTTATTTAGTTCTTCTTGCATAGCCATTACCCAAAATTCATCATTGATATCATCATTGATATTTTTAGGTTTTTACTATGAAGGAAAGGCTTGGTGTTAAACCTGATTTCATAGAGATGCTATAGTTTATGTTCCTCTATCTAAATCTCCTACTACAGAATCTAAAGGATGGTTTTTAAGGGTCCTAGTTGGTCGAGTAAAGGTAGGGCTAGAAATTTCATGTTCATTTATAGGTTTGGGTTTAAGAGAAATAGGTTCTGGAAAATTTCCAAAATTGGTTGTCTTAATAACATGCTCACGGTTTTTGTTATTAAGGCTTAGAATTGAAAAATCATATTCAAGACTTTCAAGAGGGGTCTTAGGTTCATGTGGATCAGTTTCATCAAATTTTATGTGTAAATATTCACTTACACATTTGTTCCTATTATTAAATACTCTATAGTCTTTGCTAGATACAGAATAACCTAGAAAGATTCCTTCATCATTTTTAGAAGCAAATTTATCAAGAATATATTTAGTGTTGATGAAAATGACTTTGAAACCAAAAACTATAATGTAACTAAATTTAGGATTCCCATTATTCTACATTTCACAAGGGGTATTTTTAAGAATAGTTCTAATCAAGAATCTATTTATAATATAACAAGATGCATTTATAGCTTTAGATCAAAAGTAATCATGTAAGTCATACTCATTAAACATAGTTATTTCAATTTCTTGAAGGGTTCTATTCATTCCTTCTACTACACAATTCAGTTGAGGTATCCTAGGGGCAGAGAAGTTGTGACTGTATCCATTGTGTGAGCAATAGGTTTCAAAGTCATCATTTTAAAACTCACAGCCATGATCACTTCCTAGGGTCTTAATCTTAAGTCCACTAAGGTTTTCTACAGACTTAGAGTATTTAATGAAATAGGAACAAGCTTCACTTTTGTGAGAAAGAAACTATACTGAAGTGTATCTAGAAAAGTCATCTACTATAATATAGGCATATTACATTCCATTTAAACAAGGAACTCTAGATGGTCCAAATAAATCCATATAAACTAACTCGAGAGGTTTATAAGTTGAAACTTCTTTCTTTGATTTGATAGAAATATTATGTTGTTTTACCTTTTGATAGGGATTATAAACATTATCTTTTGGAAATTTTAGTTTGGGTAGGTATCTAACTAAAACTTTTCTATAAAGTTTCTTAAGTTAACGATCATTGAAATGTCCTAATCTTCTGTTCCATATACAAGATTAATTATGAAAAGAATTTAAACAAGTAAACATTTTTTTGGCTGAAGAATATAAATCTAAAGCATATACATTTTCATCTCTTAAAGGTGTAAATACCAAAATATTTTTAAAACCAAATACATTGAAAGCATCATTTTCAAATTTAACATTTAAACCATCATCACACAACTAAGAAATGCTTAAAAAATGTATTTTATTCCATCAAAAAATAATTCTTTAGGAATTAAAATTTAATCATTGTTACCAATCTAGCATAAGTTGATGATCTTTCCTTTTGAGTTGTCACCAAAGGTGACATTCCCTCCATCGACATTGATTATGCTCTTAAAGCATGAGTAGTCTCCTGTCATATGCCTTGAACATCCACTGTCCATGTACAATGTCATCCTATAGGAACTTTTCAAGAATGTTTCCTACAAAAGAGATTTAGACAGAAGATAATTTTGGTACCTAGATTTTCTTGAGTCGAGAAAGGTTAGCAAGTAAAACCTTAGGCACCCATTTTTCTAATGGTTTTCCCATAATCAACCAATTCATGAGTTTTTTATAAATAAATGTTGTTTGGTATATAATAATTTGAATATCGAGATGAAGCATATGAATTTCCAGAATTTGAACTAGAAGCATACTTTCCGGATTTTGAAATAAATTTATTCTTAACAATCTATCTCTGTCCATGTTGGTATCCTAAACTAGTGGTATACTTTGGTGAAACTTGTTTTCCAAGAATTTTAGTGAGAGTATTATTTCCATTTATGAACTTCTCTTTTTATTTCCTAAGTTTCTCATTGGACAATTTAAGTTCAGTATTCTCCTTTAATAGTTGAGCATTCTTTTCCTTTTCTATACTAATATCTGATTTAACAGTGCTATTCAAGGCATACTGTTTCTTTAATTATTTGTACTTATCTTTAAGCTCATTACAAGTATCTTATAACATATTGCAGTATTCAAATAATTCATCTTTAGACATATTATCATCATTATTTGAATCACATTCATTCCCAGAATAACAATCATTGCGCATAGGGGAATTAATTGTTACCTTAGATGTTTCGGTCATGAAACAAATGTTGGCATGATTATTTTCTTCAGAATCAGAGGCTTCAAGTCCACATGAGATATCTTCAGAATCACTCCATGTAGCTTTCATAGATTTATACTATTTCTAATCCTTGAAATAATATTTCTTCTTATATTTCAGTTTTGGACAGTCATCCTTAACATGTCCTTTTCTTTTACATTCAAAACAGATTATCTCATCATCATTATCAGCTTTCTTACAATCTCTCTACTAATTATCTCATTGGTCATAATTAAACTTATAATTTGATTTTATAAATAATTTCTTTTTCATATACAATTTCGTGAATATCCTTGCAATATGAGCCATCTCTTCATCACTATCTGAATATGAAGCTTCACCTGTTGATCTTTCGACAGGTATGTTAATGTTCTCCTTGTCCTTGGCCTTTGAGGAAGTAGACTTAAATTCCACTAACTTCTGTTAGATTCATTATCTTCCTATTTGTTTACATTCATCTATTCTTCATACATCATCAACATACCAATCATCTATTTGACAGGTATCCTGTCAATGTCACATGATTCTCGTAAATAGATATAGGTTCCTCTCTATCCGTCTTTTAGGAATCTCAATATCATCATGATTTTCTATTTTGATAGAACAATCTTTCCCAGTGAGCTCAGTGTATTAACTATCTCATTAAACCTGAGATATATATCAGAAATAGATTCATCAGATTTCATTTTAAAATTATTATACTTAATAGTGTCTGTATTTAGTCTCATTTTTTTAACATTGGTTGTCCCCTCATGGGAAACAGCTAAAGTCTCCCAAATTTCATAAGCATTCTTACAAGAAGATATTCGATTAAATTCTTCATCTCTTAAAGCACAATACAAGGAATTCATTAAATTACAATTATTATTATAATCAGCTTTCATTGGTCCATCCCAAGTTGTTCTAACAGTTTCTGGAATCTTATGCTGAGTCTCTAAAGCAATCCAGATGTTGAATCCCATACTTTTTAAATGAATTTTCATTTTTATTTTCAATTGGGAATAATTGACACCATTAAATAAGGGAGGAAATTTGGTAGCTACAACTTCTAATATGTTATCCATAATTACTATGATTTAAAAAGATATATAAAGATATAAAAATTTCATAATTAACAGAAATTTTGTGATATTTGAGATACAACTAAAGTCACAGTAAAAATGTAGAGACCCGAAGCTTGACATACATTGACATTAAATTACATTTGCGGAATACTTAGTACATAACAAAAAACACACACACAAGGATCGTAATAGTTTAGTGTCTTTGGAAACTCGGAATATAATCTTCTAATCCTGGTGAAAGATCTTCAATATCTCCCATAAAGATCTTCCTTTTTTTATACCTAAAACCTTTCTTTATATCCTGGGGAAAAGAAAACATTAAAGGGTGAGCTCAAATGCTCAGTAAGGGTAAACAAAATAAATATCAATCACATCATATACACAAGCACATAACTTTTGGAAATCTTAACCTGCAAAAGAGATCATAATTTCATAACATGGGATAAATCATGGCAGTGAAATGTAATCACAATAATCATAACTTAAAACATTAAACTTTGTGGCATACACACATAATCATATAGAATCATTTCTTGTTAGTCAAGACTCATTTCCAAGACTATCTTAGTGGACAAAGTCCCTTTCTGAATCGAGTCACCCTCGTTCCAGTCCTGTTTCACTAAACCGGTATAACCTACCGTTCCAGCCATGTCTATCTCATGAGATATAAAATCTTTACCCAATGCATTGGAGGGAGATATAGGTCCCACCCATCTTATAATGAATCCTTTCTTATGTGTGCCACATAATCATAAATCATACATCATCGCATAACACATGTAACAAAAATGGGATTCATGAAACATCATGACATCATAAATCAATTCATATAAGATAAAGGAATTCATAAAAATAATTCCATCACAACATGATCAAATCAATGTAATAATAGGGATAAAAACAGAACCCTTTATTATCTTAGATGGAAAATAATTTTGATTAAACACTTGAACTCCATTCTTGATGAAAATATTCTTTGTTCTTCAAAAACATTTTTCCTTTCATAACATGTCATAAAACATTAAAATAAAAGAAGTTGATTAAAAATAAACTTTAAAACTTGTAAAGGAATCTTCTTGGATATAATGTTTTAAAAATCCATTCATGCCGTATAAGTTAAAAAAAACATTCTTCGTACTTTTGTCAGAAAAGTCAAAAAGTACCTCGTACGACAAAAGATTCCTTTCATACATATTACTAAAAACTCACCGAAGGGTAAAAATGGATTTAAACAATTGTAGGTGGATGGAAATAATATTACATATTGATGAAACATGGATGTGGATGATAAAATACACCCCAGTAAATACTTATGAATAAACAATCTCGGATAAAAATGAGATTGTGATATTTCGCTTACCTTAGGTCTGATTTGCTTCGTATGTGTCCGGACCTCCTGTATAATGATTTAAATAATGTCATTGACTTATTACAGAATCATATTCACTGTTATGATATCATATATGGTTCACTTATGACTTTTTATTACCCGTTCTTTTGTAAATTCCATGTTAAAGAAGCGTTTTCGGTAAAATCGTTTCATTTATCGTAGGTGTTTTGACTTGTTGTTCTTGACATTATGATTACTTATATCATGATTTACATACTTCCAGAATATAAAATATGATTTATATATCATATATATTCAGTATATATATATATATATAATAGATAGATAAATGAAATGAAAAACACCGTTCATGGAGACGGTAGTCCGTACGTACGCATGAACGCTGTTTTCCTTTCCTTATTGTCTTGAATGGAATTAAGTAGATGAAATACATATAAATATACATAAATACAGTATCATTATTATGTCATATATTTAATTATTACTTCTTATATATGCTTTATAATCATTCATTAATGGTTAATGTGGAGAATGAATCTCATCGCGTCGTGGAGACGGCAGTCCGTACGTACGCACGAGCGATGATATCGTTCCCATGGTCGTGGAATTGTGTTAAAGTGTATCCATATTATTTCAGTATCAATATCACTTTATAATAATCATATATAGTTAATCATTACACCATTATACCCATCCTATTAAGGTGGTGGCGGAAAATAGATTACACCACGGCGTGGAGACGGTATTCCGTACGTACGCACGCGCGGTGATTTCATTTTTCCGTAGGATGGATAGAAGGTGAATTAGGGTTGTTTCATATTTATAATAACATATCAGTATGTAAGTAATATTGATGTTATTACTATGTCATGAAACAACTAAAGAAGAAGAAGTTGAAGAAAAAGAAATTGAAAAGATCGGTAATGGATATTACCTCTTCTTTGGAACGTCTCTTTGAATCCTCCACTTAGGGAACTAAGATTGGTCTTTGAAGAAGACCAGGACCACTAGGATTATTCTAGGGAAGTGGAGAGGAGAAAATGGCAGGGGTTGGCCGAGCTTGAGTGCTCAAATTGGTGTGAGGAGGAGGGGGAGGAGGTGCCCTTTTATAAGGGAGGATAGGGGCACCTTAGGAATATCTCAAAATATTATTTTATATTAAAGTCAAAATCGGTTTATAATGGTTCCAAAGGGTCTTATTTCGAAGATAAAGTGGGGATTGGTCGAAATACTATCAACCAATAGGATTTAGACAAGTTTAGGGTATTATTTTAACCTTATCAATTAGATTTAACTCTAAGTTAAATAATTTAACTTTTACCGTGTCTTTTTGTTTTCTTTCACTATATGGTTAATACACTTACAATAACATGCCAAACGAACCACAAATTTTTTATTATTAATATATATATCCTTATCTAGGTCATTTTGCCGAACCTTAGATTTTTAGGAATAAAATAACAATTAATAATATAATATTTGATTTAAAAACTATTTTGTGTCAATTTTGACACTATTTGATATATGATTTTTGTGAAAGTCATAACAGAATTATATGTTCGAACCAAGTTGATTAAATCAACATTAATATTTCATAGTAACCTAGAAAATTAGTGTAATTCATAAAAAGTCTCAAATTACATTTATTTTGGTGTTTATAACATCAATTATGTCAATATTTCATTAATAAGATAATTACTGCATCATCATTGTGTCATAAATAAATTAAATTATTTAATGTCTAAAATTTACAAATAAAATACCATTATGTAGGAAATAGTTTTATCTTTCTAATGAATATTTATAGTCGAATTTATCTTATGTATAACCCCATATTAAAAATGATTTACTTATTAAACGTTGATTTTAACTATTTTAACCCTTCTTTAAATAAATTAATAATAAATGTCCTAATCTAACCCAAGTGGGACTAAATGGTCTTATTATATTCATAAGGTTGTTTTTGGTCGAATTACACTTATCCAATAGAATTAGTACATGTGTTAGGGTAATAGTAATATCATATTTACCCTTAGTTAGCCTATTTACTATTAACCGCGGTAAAAAAAGTAAAAAGTTACTATTCACCAAAAAATTATTTTTATCTCATTGAACCACATTTTACTTACTAATATCAACCGTGTCTGTCATATTTTCGAAATTCCATTCACAGAAGCGGTAAAATTAAGTTTTAGGCAAAATTCAGTTTTTAACCTACCACTTAGTGGTTTCACTATTCATCAAAAATTGAAAGTTTTCAGAAAAATACCAAAATTTCACCCTAGGCTAATTGCGATATTCCGAATCCAAAAATGAAGTCCATTTTGAAAAATAAAATTTATAAAATTTCAAAAAGTGGTTATTACTATTCATAACAGCTAGTTTTAATAATATTTTAATAGCATATCGTTGTTTAGTGATACTCGGTATTGCGTACTACACACGCTATCGAGGAAGATTGCGATTGCGTGTAATGCAAGGCAATTCAAGGATGCGTGTTGTGCAAGCTCCTTTTGGTGTAGCGTACAACACAAGACATTAATAAAATTAAAAAGAATAGTTTTCATAAAATCTCGGGCTCTTACATTCTACCCCCCTTAAAATGAATTTCACCCTCGAAATTCGTCGGGGTTATAAATAGTTTACTATTCGAAAGTTTCGTTAATAGAAACCCACATCGTAAAAAGGAATACCAAAACTTGTCTTTAAAAACTAAAGTATGAAATGTAATGATTACCCAAATAAACTAATCACTGGGTTTCCACGTAGGTGAAAATATGGATATGGAAGAGAAATCTAACCATCACGTTCTGATGGAGAGTGGTAGAGAACATGGCTATGGAAAATCCAGCAATCACAAAGCCATAAATTTGTGACGATCTAAGGTACCATCTGATTCATTAGATATAAGAGCACTAGGACAACATTTTTGGTTTTCAAGATCATTTCCCTAAAGTGGAAAATTTGAATTAGAATAAATACTTACTTTATTTTGGTACAATCTCACTGTTGTTCGTGCCTTGAACAATTTCCACTTCATCTCTTAAATAAATGAAGTTGAATTTGTTATTCGTGAAGTGTTAGAAAATCATGTGATAGAATGACGGGTCATTCCATCTGTCTCAAACAGAAAGTTAGCAAAAATTATATACATAAGTCGATCTATAGTGAGATTAATCATATATGGTTCCTAAAATGGACTTATACTTCATATATCGTGCTGCTTAATAAAATAAAACTAGTTTCTACTAAAGAGGGACTTCTTGTAGGCCAGTGGTAGGCGATAAAGGCTAGTCGCACTTCGGTTGTGGGTTCGATTCCCATAGCCTTGTCCGACGCGATGGGCTGTCGCCCGTCCTGCAGGTTGTCCTTTTTCTAAAACTATATTACTATAACATCCCATCAATAATATCAAAAAAACTTCTATCCTTAAACAATACTAATTTATTTCCAACATAATCCATTCCAATCTTTAGGCTTATCCATAATATTGCATTCCACTCTCATAACATAGTGAAAACGATTACCAGAGGTTTAATACCATCGTCGAACCCCATATATCATAAGATATGTTTTTTTGTCACATTCCAAACATTCAAAGTCCTTAATCTTGTATTCTCTTGAATACCCATTGAAACTTAGTGAAAACTTGAATGCATTTAAAAGTTAACACCTTACACATACCAAAATCCTCAAAATTATTTATACTCAAACCATGATATCACTTAGTCCTTATATCAATCATGAGCTCATGAATACAATCAAACATCTCATTATCTTCTTATCCTTTCATTATGCACTTATCATCTACTTTCCAAAAGTATCTGAATAACCTTTCATGGTTACTGGTACCATTCATCATACACTTTCAAAACTTAAGGAAAGACAACAGTGTAACAATCCTTAGATGTCTCCTTATTCCCTGAGATTACTTTATACAACATTACACATGATAAACATGTAATCATTCCACTACATTCATAGACCATTGACCGAGCTACAACATTTCTTTCATCTCACATATCATTTGTAGTTTCTTCATCATCATCAACATAAATACTTCCCATACAACCATACTGATTCTCTTCATGAGACTTTCCCTTAGGGCATTGGTTTGCATAATGCCCGTACATTCCACATTTAAAGCATTTAACCATTGTTGATGTCGTAGCAATACCATTATCCTCATCCATGGTGTTAACTGAACCTTTTCCTTTGCACTTACTTGCTTTGTGTCCTTCTTTTCCACACCCAAAGCATCTTCCAGTTCCTTTGAAACATTCTCCTTGATGCCTCTTCCCACATGATTTACATAGGGGAAATTGAACTTTCTTTCCTCTATGATCATCATGAAACTCCATCTTTCTTTTATTAGCCAAGTCAGGAAACTTACCAAATTTTACATTATTGATCATATTATGAGATTTCTGATTCGGCATAATAATGATTTTTGGACTTCCAAATCCCATTTCATTATGAAGAATATCATTCCATTGTCCATCATATCCTCCATTATTGTGAATCATCTTGTTTCCAGCCATTTTCTAAAACCCAAAAAGAATAGTGTGAGAGGCAAAAATCATGCTAGGGAAAACAACATAATAAAGGGTGAGTACCTTAAATATCTAACATCTTAGGTTTAATTCTATGATCCTTAGCGTAATCCTAGTACAATAACCTATACGTATACTTAACCTTAGGGACATCCCTAGACATACCTTAGAAATAACTCTAGGGATCTCACTAACGTTTTCGCATCCTAGTTTCCAAAGGTTGACTAAACCTTTCCTCTGATACCAAATGTAGAGACCCGAAGATTGACATACATTGACATTACATTACATTTGCGGAATACTTAGTACATAACAAAAACACACACACAAGGATCATAATAGTTTAGTGTCTTTGGAAACTCGGAATATAATCTTCTAATCCTGGTGAAAGATCTTCAATATCTCCCATAAAGATCTTCCTTTTTTTTATACCTAAAACCTTTCTTTATATCATGGTGAAAAGAAAACATAAAAGGGTGAGCTCAAATGCTCAGTAAGGGTAAACAAAATAAATATCAATCACATCATATACACAAGCACATAACTTTTGGAAATCTTAACCTGCAAAAGAGATCATAATTTCATAACATGGGATAAATCATGGCAGTGAAATGTAATCACAATAATCATAACATAAAACATTAAACTTTGTGGCATACACACATAATCATAGAGAATCATTTCTTGTTAGTCAAGACTCATTTCCAAGACTATCTTAGTGGACAAAGTCCCTTTCTGAATCGAGTCACCCTCGTTCCAGTCCTGTTTCACTGAAACGGTATAACCTACCGTTCCAGCCATGTCTATCTCATGAGATATAAAATCATTACCCAATGCATTGGAGGGAGATATAGGTCCCACCCATCTTATAATGAATCCTTTCTTATGTGTGCCACATAATCATAAATCATACATCATCGCATAACACATGTAACAAAAATGGGATTCATGAAACATTATGACATCATAAATCAATTCATATAAGATAAAGGAATTCATAAAAATAATTCCATCACAACATGATCAAATCAATGTAACAATAGGGATAAAAACAGAACCCTTTATTATCTTAGATGGAAAATAATTTTGATTAAACACTTGAACTCCATTCTTGATGAAAATATCCTTTGTTCTTCAAAAACATTTTTCCTTTCATAACATGTCATACAACTTTAAAATAAAAGAAGTTGATTAAAAATAAACTTGAAAACTTGTAAAGGAAGATTCTTGGATATAATGTTTTAAAAATCCATTCATGCCGTATAAGTTAAAAAAAACATTCTTCGTACTTTTGTCAGAAAAGTCAAAAAGTACCTCGTACGACAAAAGATTCCTTTCATACATATTACTAAAAACTCACCGAAGGGTAAAAATGGATTTAAACTATTGTAGGTGGATGGAAATAATATTACATATTGATGAAACATGGATGTGGATGATAAAATACACCCCGGTAAATACTTATGAATAAACAATCTCGGATAAAAATGAGATTGTGATATTTCCCTTACCTTAGGTCCGATTTTCTTCGTATGTGTCCGGACCTCCTGTATAATGATTTAAATAATGTCATTGACTTATTACAGAATCATATTCACTGTTATGATATCATATATGGTTCACTTATGACTTTTTATTACCCGTTCTTTTGTAAATTCCATGTTAAAGAAGTGTTTTGGGTAAAATCGTTTCATTTATCGTAGGTGTTTTGACTTGTTGTTCTTGACATTATTATTACTTATATCATTATTTAATTACTTCCAGAATATAAAATATGATTTATATATCATATATATTCAGTATATATATATATATATATATATAATAGATAGATAAATGAAATGAAAAACACCGTTCATGGAGACGGTAGTCCGTACGTACGCATGAACGCTGTTTTCCTTTCCTTATTTTCTTGAATGGAATTAAGTAGATGAAATACATATAAATATACATAAATCCAGTATCATTATTATGTCATATATTTCATTAGTACTTATTATATATGCTTTATAATCATTCATTAATGGTTAATGTGGAGAATGAATCTCATCGCGTCGTGGAGACGGTAGTCCGTACGTACGCACGAGCGATGATATCGTTCCCATGGTCGTGGAATTGTGTTAAAGTGTATCCATATTATTTAATTATAAATATAACTTTATAATAATCATATATAGTTAATCATTACACCATTATACCCATCCTATTAAGGTGGTGGTGGAAAATAGATTACACCACGGCGTGGAGACGGTATTCCGTACGTACGCACGCACGGTGATTTCATTTTTCCGTAGGATGGATAGAAGGTGAATTAGGGTTGTTTCATATTTATAATAACATATCAGTATGTAAGTAATATTGATGTTATTACTTTGTCATGAAACAACTAAAGAAGAAGAAGTTGAAGAAGAAAGAAATTGAAAAGATCGGTAATGGATATTACCTCTTCTTTGGAACGTCTCTTTGAATCCTCCACTTAGGGAACTAAGATTGGTCTTTGAAGAAGACCAGGACATCTAGGATTATTCTAGGGAAGTGGAGATGAGAAAATGGCAGGGGTTGGCCGAGCTTGAGTGCTCAAATTGGTGTGAGGAGGAGGGGGAGGAGGTGCCCTTTTATAAGGGAGGATAGGGGCACCTTAGGAATATCTCAAAATATTATTTTATATTAAAGTCAAAATCGGTTTATAATGGTTCCAAAGGGTCTTATTTCGAAGATAAAGTGGGGATTGGTCGAAATTATATCAACCAATAGTATTTAGACAAGTTTAGGGTATTATTTTAACCTTATCAATTAGATTTAACTCTAAGTTAAATAATTTAACTTTTACCGTGTCTTTTTGTTTGCTTTCACTATATGGTTAATACACTTACTATAACATGCCAAACGAACCGAAATTTTTTTATTATTAATATATATATCCTTATCTTGGTCATTTGGCCGAACCATAGTTTTTTAGGAATAAAATAACAATTAATAATATAATATTTGATTTAAAAACTATTTTGTGTCAATTTTGACACTATTTGATATATGATTTTTGTGAAAGTCATAACAGAATTATATGTTCGAACCAAGTTGATTAAATCAACATTAATATTTCATAGTAACCTAGAAAATTAGTGGAATTCATAAAAAGTCTCAAATTACATTTATTTTGGTGTTTATAACATCAATTATGTCAATATTTCATTAATAAGATAATTACTGCATCATCATTGTGTCATAAATAAATTAAATTATTTAATGTCTAAAATTTACAAATAAAATACCATTATGTAGGAAATCGTTTTATCTTTCTAATGAATATTTATAGTCGAATTTATCTTATGTATAACCCCATATTAAAAATTATTTACTTACTAAACTTTGATTTTAACTATTTTAACCCTTCTTTAAATAAATTAATAATAAATGTCCTAATCTAACCCAAGTGGGACTAAATGGTCTTATTATATTCATAAGGTTGTTTTTGGTCGAATTACACTTATCCAATAGAATTAGGACATGTGTTAGGGTAATAGTAATATCATATTTACCCTTAGTTAGCCTATTTACTATTATCCGCGGTAAAAAAAGTAAAAAGTTACTATTCACCAAAAAATTATTTTTATCTCATTGAACCACATTTTACTTACTGATATCAACCGTGTCTGTCAGATTTTCGAAATTCCATTCACAGAAGCGGTAAAATTAAGTTTTATGCAAAATCCAGTTTTTAACCTACCACTTAGTGGTTTCACTATTCATAAAAAATTGAAAGTTTTCAGAAAAATACCAAAATTTCACCCTAGGCTAATTGCGATATTCCGAATCCAAAAATGAAGTCCATTTTGAAAAATAAAATTTATAAAATTTTAAAAAGTGGTTATTACTATTCATAACGGCTAGTTTTAATAATATTTTAATAGCATATCGTTGTTTAGTGATACTCGGTATTGCGTACTACACACGCTATCGAGGAAGATTGCGATTGCGTGTAATGCAATGCAATTCAAGGATGCGTGTTGTGCAAGCTCCTTTTGGTGTAGCGTACAACACAAGACATTAATAAAATTAAAAAGAATAGTTTTCATAAAATCTCGGGCTGTTACAAAAAAACATTTCACAAACAAAAAAAATGTTAAAAAAAAGTTTTATCTACTACCCTTTGATACCAAATGTTGGTCAGAGTGGATACTCAAGAGGGGGGGGGGTTAATTAACTTCCAATTAAAATTTTCTGATTAAAATATTTCTATTAAAAACCCAATTTAAAAAAAAGTTAACATGTTGTGAATTTATAATGATTCTGAGTGTTTAATTAGATTCTAAATTATTGATTATTTCTCATTAAACTTAATCTAATAATTATGTTAGAATTTGAAACTAGCTTACTGGCTAGATATAATTACAAACACTTGCTAGTTCAACTATCAGAGTTAATTTAACAGAGATTTGAATGTCAATGTAATTAGCAGCGGAATGTTGAAAATAGTTTAAAATAAAATAAGATGATAATCTGTTTTAACCAAGATATTCAGTCTCAAGATGATACTTAGTCCTCTCAAACAGTTTATATAAAATATTCATCCACAGCCTGGATCAGGGTTTACAACACTACTCAGATTGTCCCAGTCCTTGGACCTCTACCACAGTTCTACGTGGGAAAGCAGCAACAACAACACATAGACTGTCCAATTCCTCACACCGCTACCATATTTATACGTGGGATAAAAAAAGGTATAAATAGTTTTTTTTGGTTTTTAGTATCCTCCATTTCAGCTTTGTAGTTACTGTGTGTCCAAATAGATAGAAGAAGACACACTGTTCGTAGTGTTATAAAAATGATCACACCAGAAGAATAATATGGAGATGAGTTTTTTGGGATGTCAATGCAGCTATGGACTCCTTTGGATTGAAATATTTTAATATTTGAGTCCTTCTATGGATGTTTTCTGTAAAATAGAGTGTTTTGGTTTTTTTCCTTTACATCCAGTATTAGTGTTCAACTTGAATGTGAGAGTATTCCTTGCAGCCCTTGAACCTCCTCTTTGAACTTCTGCTCTTGATGTGTATAAGGGTTCTTCAAGTTCTTCATGTGTTCTTATTGTATGTGTATTTATGTGAATCTTCTATGTCACACCCTTTGTATGAAGCATTGATCTTCCTTTTATAGCTCATGCAGTGGCTCGACATAAGTCATGATTACTTCTACAGGTACGAGGTATGGTTCCTTGACATCCAACAAACATCATTAATTAATTTCAAACATAAGGCATGATTACTTCCGCAGGTAAGAGGTATGATTTCCTGACATCCAAAAAAAATAATTAATTAATATAAGTTGCATTAAAAGCACAACATATGACCGTTTCTAATAACCAAACATAGTGATAGAGTTTAGAGAAACAGTTACTGGTTTCCATCGGTAGATCATTATTTCAGTGAACTTGTAGCGGTGGACATGTGACTGTAGGTCTTACATAAATAGTTGTTACTCTCTGTAATGGTATCATTATGTATCAGTAGCTCCATGTGTAGTGGTATCTCCTTGTATCGGGGGATCCATCTATCAGTAGCTCCATTTTATCGGTAGCTTGTATCAGTAGCTTCCTCTATCGGTAGCTCCATTCTATTAGTAGCTTGTATCAGTGACCTTGTCTATCAGAAGTCATAGTCTATCAGGGACCTTTTTTTATCGGTAGCTATGTATGTATCTGTGACTTTAAAACTCTAATTCTTATAAAGTATATGTTCTGTGCATTTCATTTCCAAATTCAGTTAGCATCATAATTAATCATCCATAAACATTTATAATCATAAGTAAACATTTAATAACATATTCTAATGATATGATATGATCATTTTAATATTCAAATTAACTCATTAGAATGATTTCATAATTTGAAAGTATTATTAAAATATATATATATGGACATTATTTGGGATTAGCAAAGTATATATAACCATAATTGATATTTTCAAAATAGGTGAGTCCAACAACATTGTTTACTTTTTCATGGTTGTAATGCATTCAACAATCACACTCTTTAATAAACTCCAAAAATACTATTTGGTTCATATTATTCTATTTATTTATCATTATATACTTCATTATTTTTTTATTACTATTATATATCATCATTCACTATAAATATAATACCTCTATCACCTCATTGAAAAAATACTACCACCAACTCTAAATCATAGGTTTGGTACTTTTTCTCATTAACTATTTATTAGTGTGAGGAATAATCTATCACTATGTCAATTTTCATTAGGACCAATCTATATATAGTTTTATGAATCTCTATATATCACACATATTTATCCCTTATAGGGTTTTTTGAGAATAGATTCACTGACCAACCTTTTCTTCATTTCTATAAAAGTTTATTCAAAATCATATTTCAAAAAGAACTTGGTTACCTTACAATTAAGCATGGTTATTGGATTATACATCAATGAAGAATCAATCACAAAGTATATATAGTATTCATACATCCCAATAAAACTCTGTATCTCAGTCTTCATGGTTTTTCTAGGCCATTATTCAATAACTCCCATCATTGACGAAATTGCTGAGATACTATCACTTGAGATTTTATGAATAAAAATTTAATCATTCTATAGAAACAATTAACACATGTTTAATTTGTAATACAATGAGTCATATCTATATTATTTAAAAATAATCCACAAATATTATTCCTACTAATCAATTCCATGAGAATATATAACAATATAATCAATAATCAAAACCCCAAACTGATCATGGTACTCTCTAAATAATTTATTCATTAAATCCATGAATATATTAGGGCCCTTTGTATATCCAAAATATCATCAATATAAATTCATAATGACCACACTTTTTTGGGAGTATTTATTGGGTATAACCAACTACTTGGCACATAGTTAATGATATCCAGAATATTGCCCAATTTCAGAAAAGAATAGAGCTTCTCATCATCGATCAGAAAAGTCATCAATATGTGAAAGAGGATTATTATTATTTATAGTGATCATGTTATGTTCCAAATATTCAATGAAAATATTCAATGAACAATCACTATCCATAATAAAAATAATATGTGCACCCCATAGTGACATGATGGTTGAATCAATCCCCCAATAAGATTCTTTCAATGTCGTATAATTAATTCCTATACATAGATCAGTTATATTCAATAAATATTATTTCAAATAAGAATAACACCATTTATATTTTCTATTCAAATCTCAACTTCTTGATTTGTTGAATGATAATAAATTTCTACATCATTTACATATGTATTCCAAAATAATAGTAATATCTATATTGTTGAGTTTTTCATTATCAATTTGAAAAACAATTCCTCATGAATAGGTAGTATGAACCATAAAATAAAATTAATATACATTGGGTGTTGTTATTTTTCAAAAACACCCTGATTTTTTGAAAGGGAACACTATGTTTGATAGTAGAAGATGGATGCAAAACTAAATCCAAAAAGACCTAGATTAATTAAATATGACTATTATAACCTCTACCATAAATTATTCAGTATCAAAAGGATTAAATAATTTATTAAAAGATATAATTTATTTACTCAATATAAAAGTATAGATAAATTATTATTAAATAATCCCTAAATTTTTAGTAACACCGTTTCATTATTCAAATATATGTTTCCTTCCAAAAAGGTTTTTACTCCTTTATGTGTGGAAACATTATAATTAATATCTATAAATTTTATAAAGTATATTACATAATTTGAACATTAATTTTAAATCAATATATTAGTATTATGGTTGGTTTAAATACAGGTTTTTTAGAAAATCAAGATTTTATAGTGAATGGTACAAAATACATTTTTGTTTTGTAAAAATATCCTTAATTTAAATTAATTATGTAATATAAAAGTCACATTATTAATTTAAATTTTATTATAAGTAAAATAAGTATTACTTATTAATACATAATCCAAATAATAACATTTAAATCATATTTATATTTAATTTAACTATATGATTATTTTTATGATTAAAAAAGCTTTTTGAAAAATTATTTTATAGAGGATGATGTTTCTTCATTTTAACTAATTAAACTAACTAATAGGTATGAAATATTTATGAAATATTTCAATATTATATAAATAATATGAATTAATATTAATTTAATTTAGATTAATTTTCATATAGTAAATTTTAGATCATATTATGTTTTAATAATACATTTCATGAAAAACAATTGTTTAACATATATGCTGGATTAATTTTAAATTAAATTCTACTAATTAACAGAATTGAATTTTATAAAATGGATTCCATATTTCAAATAACAATAATTAATCTTAAATAATAATGTAAATTTATTTTTTGGTCATATCTAATTGTAAAAACATTAAAAAAATAGTTACCATGTTAAATGTTCACACTACTTTACTGGGCATTATAGTAAAGAGGTGAATGGTATAACATGTTAAAACATGTTTAATATGAATGGTTTAGGTGTTTCATGGAAATATAACCATATAAATCTTTTATTTTTTAATTTTTTAGTTACACACCTTGAGTGTGACTTCCCATTACTGAATAGTTTTTGGTATTTATATGAATGTCACTATTCCTTCCTTCTAAAAGGGTACATACTATTTTCTAATTTCCTCTATTATACATACTTAAAAATCCAATTGGATAGGAAAATTCCTATAAAAATACCTTTCTAACTTCCCTTACCACATCCAGAATTCATTCGTTCAATCATAAATCTAATCTTGTCTGGCTATAAATATAATCCAAAAGAGGTTTTTTGAAGAACATGTTTCTTCCCTAACCGATTACCATTGCTTTAATTCATCATAAAAATTTATTAAATATAAATCAACCATGATGATATGGTAAAATAAATAAATCACATATAATATTATTCATTTATGTTAATTGAATATCCTTTATTCATTTCTTTATACACCAAATGGTAAATAAAACTATCGATCATGTGTATAAAGGATTACCTCATCGTGAATCAATGTAATTAAATTTTCATTTTCAACTCTAATAGATGATTATAATTATGTTTTTAATGTCTAAATACGTTATTACAAAAATTATAATCATTCTATAAAATTAATAGATCATATAATTTCTTACCATACCATCCATTGGAAAAATTATATCATAATTTCTCTGTATGGAGGACTACTCAATTGTGAAGCGATGTGACTCATTTTTTTGTACCACATCACATGGATGGTACATTGAATTCTATTTTATTATATAATATGAAATTAATGATATAATTATCATTCTATTAATATTAAATAACACTTAACCTATTTCCATAATGGTATTTGAAATATGAAATTGTTACTCTGGTGTATATCTTGCATACCAACAACATAATTATAGCGTAGTAAATTATTCTTAAACATATTTCAATTTTGGATTAAAAAGTATTATGTGTCTAAAATATAATTATTTCCTGATTATTATTCTATATATTATGAAAAAACTATATCTTTGACCTTATTCACCTCACCCAAGTGGTTTTAGATATATGAGCCAAATATCATCAAAACAACCAACATGAACCTAAATTAGTAAGTAATTTAATATAAAATGATAAAAATAAAATAAAAATAAATATAAATCATAAAATTATTCCCATGATTGTAAATAATTAACAAAATTTTATTATTTAGGAAGATAAAAAATGGGCATGAAATGTTGGGCTCTAGGTAAGGGATCTTTTTATAAACCATCTTTTTCTTCAGCTTATATCCACACTCTATATAACTTTCTCTATCTATAAATTTAAGTTCATTAATGCATCCAAAATATGAATATATGTATCTTATATATATATATATTCAAATATCAAATTCCCTTCTATTTATGTAGTAATACATTCTTTATGATTATTTCTCAAATGACTTCATCAGAAAATCTCAATTAATTGCGATATGAGGAATGTTTTTGCTGCCCATTTTCATTAAATGGGTAATTCTAATAACTATTCCTTATGATTTATTTCGTTATATGGAACAAATATTCATGTCCATAATAGAAATTTTATTGGTGTGTCCAAAATTATATATCACTCGAACAAATTGGGTAATGTTATAGTCTTATAAAACGAGATGTATGGGAATAGGTAGTGAACATAATCCATTATGAATCTCTATCCACAATGTGATATTTTTAGGGAACAAAGTCATGAATTATGGTAATGTCATGTTTCATGACCCATCCCCCAGTGCTCATGTCATGACTACCCCAAGCCCCCTTCGACAGACCAAGCGATGGTGACTAGTGTTGAGTGTGCATATACAAAAAATGGGAGCCATTTTTCTATGAAGCTATACAGATGCAAACAACTCCAAGCTAAAGATGATGGAATATAAAACCACTAAGTAATGAAAATGCATGCATATATCTACAACCAAAATATACAATATGATAGAATGTAAAGTATTAATGTAGAACCATACCTAAATACAATCACACCAAAAATAAAGAGTTTGTAACAAAAGCATTGAAACTCATCCATAGAAAACCCCAATGGTCCAACTGCAAGGTACGACACTAGAATACTACAAATAAGCCACCATAACAAAACTCTTTCTATCTGATCAAAATAGTACCCACCTGGTCCAGGGCTACATGAAGCACCATCACAGATTCTACTATCTACATAAGCAACAACACATGTGGGCAAAGCCCGGGCATGGGTGATTAAAACAATACGCACAAGGGAACCCTAAAAACAATGTAAAACACCACAAATAAAACACCAATAAGAAGATAGATTCTTCTCAACATAGTTATATGTCAACAACACATATAAGCAGAACATCTAGGTATACTCGTAAAGGCTTTCAAGATACAATGTCTAATCCACTACCTGCGATATGGTTTTTCTTGTAGAATGCTCAATTCTGGGAGATTTCACTTTTTGAACTATATGATAGTAAGCATATAGAACAATTATACCAAAAGTATCTGAGAGAACATCTCTTCTCAATATATCATGAGGTATCCCTAGGAAATATTCACTTATTAATATAATGAGTCTCAATATCACATCAAATCATTGGTCCTAGGATTCTGCTCGAGGAATGGTCGTTCCAAGAGAATATTCTCCTCGAGCTATGAAGTCATCATAGATCATTGTAATTAACTCCCTCTAATTTGGTCTCCACCCAAAGAGAACACTCCAAGAACTAACTGAAGCATAATGGTATGACCATGTAACTATGGAAAGAATATGATCTTGAAACAAAAATATGGGGTCCTTCACCTAGGGCTCACTGGGGGACATCGTGGACCTACAAGAAATCTCATTCGAGATATAGGTGAAAAAGTAAATATTGGTTACACCTTGTCCAAAAAACATATATATGGAACCAAAAAGAGATGTGAGGACCAACTGGGCATCTTAGTACGATACATGCTCCAACCCATTGAGTAAATTGTCGAAGTTGGGACGAGACAACTCACATCATAACATGAGTCATTCACTATGATGGGAATACAATCCTACAATGAAACCTCATTGTGAATAATAAGTAAATTCTATTAAACTCTACAATGACCCTCTATGAAAGGAACATAGTCTTTCATTGAACATTCATTGGAATAGAAAAACATGAAGACACCATCCACTAATGGAGAAAATAAAATATCACCATGACTTTTAAAAACGAATGCCCCGTCACAAGGGTCATAACACTTTATAAGGCTTCCCAAATAGACTATATATTTGAATTATATGCCCAATTTAGTAAAATACGGTCTAGTGGGGTCTGTGTTGGAACCACTTTGTGTATAAGTTTGCATTTTTTGTCAATAGTTGTCAATGAAGATCAAAATGAAGGAGATCAAGAAGTACTCCAATGAAATGGAGGATTGGAAGATCAAAATGAAGGAGATCATGAAGTACTCCGCTGAAGTAGAGGAATGTAGATTAAGACGATTTTTGTACTGATCTTAAGATCAAAGAACATCTGTCTAAGGTGATACATTGTTTACAAAAATGAATAATGGGAGGTGTAATCCATCTGAGGATGATTAAAGAAGAATCGGGTTTTTGGATGAAGTCCATGCAATCCCTCCTTATTGCATGAGAACCATGGGTTTTGATGAAGACCATGCAATTTCTCATTATTTCATAAGAACCATGGGTTTTGATGAAGACCATGCAATTACTCCAGATTGCATGAGAACCATGCAAGAGAATTCTTGATGAATAGAATCACATGGTTTGCATGAAGTTGATCACGACGTTTGATGAAGAAGACAATGTTCCAATAATTAGAATTCCAAGAAGGCTGTGCAATGAATGGAATTCTGCGATAGCCATGAACATCACATTGTCATAGAATATGATGATGCTGAAGCTATGCCTTTAATGAATACATATCACAATAGTGGAGCTTGTGATAAAAGTATAAGAGTTTCCAAAGGATACATATCACTAAGAAGAAGTTCTGTTGAGGTAATCGTGCTTTTTGACAAAGAAAACAGACCACATACAAATTTGTTGACAAAGGAGATTCCATGGTGGCATGTCGAGTTTGAGGACATTGGATAATGATCCATGTTTTATTCAAGGATCATCGACAAAGGAATGGATGATCTGGAGGCGGACAAAAAGAGCAGATACAAGGTGGCACCATTTTCCAGTGTTTGCCAAATTTTTGGGGTCCAAAATTTGGAGGTTGGTGAGCATCGCGAAAAGTGGATTTCCATGATGATAATAAATTAATATGGAAAGGGCATGAATTTCGCGAAGAGATGATGCATGGTTTGGAAATCGCGAAAACCAGAAGAATGGAGGCGGTGAGTCTTCAAGATTACGTCAAAGCTTCGCGAATGGTAGAGGATGAAGAGCATCGCAGCGACGAAGATCTTTCCGAGGGAACTTCGCGGCGAAGGCGGGAAGGAAATGACGGAATGCTCCGCGATTATGATGAGCTCCGTGAATGGAAAATTTCCGTAGTGCTTCACGATTTTGAGAGAATTTCAGTGGGATGTTCGGAGCTTCGTGATTTGAGCTGACCTGGTGCTGACTTCGCATGGAAGGGTCGAGGGTCGGTGGAATCGCCTATAAATAGAGGCCGACCCCCTCAAGAGAAGCAGAGAGATCTCTCAACGAAAATCCTTTTCTCTCAGTTCGCAAAGGTCACTCGGGAAGGCAGTGTGCTTCGTGAAAGCGGAGCTTCGCGACGACTATTCTAGCTTTGCGAAAGTCATGCGCCCCGCGTTGGCTCAGTGAGCTTCGTGAAGAGGCAGGAGCTCTATGACAGCCAAGCATTGCGAAGGCTTGTGCATCGCGAGAGTGATTCGCGATTGAGCTTTGCAAAATGGAAGGGACTCCGCGAAGCCTTGTTTGACCTTTGCAAAATTGGGTGTCTTGAGAAGTAGGGTACTTTATGAAGGCCCTTTCCAAAGGTTGTTCACCTAGTGGACAGGGGTAAAAGGGGTATTCATTAGTTGATGAAATTTGGACTTCAACAGAGCATCATTTATTGAGCAATCACACAAGTGATTGTGATTCACGAAAATGAAGCAAGGGGATCTAGTGATTTCAGTCATTGCACTGAAAAAGAAGGATTTAATTAAAAAGAGCATCAAATCTTAACCCTGATGCAAGAAAAGTCTCATTCTGAATAGGAGACAAATAACATCATGTCTATCTATTGAAGAGACCTTCACGTATATAAACTGAGTGTGACTTCACCAATGGCAGTGAGCCCGGGGGAGTCAACGGGAGTGACCCGAGAGAAGCAGTGAGCTATCCCTGAACCTTTGTAAATGCAGTGAGCCTGGGACAGAGTGACTTTGCCCGAACCTCTTTAATCCACAACTAGTGAAGATTAGTGGAATATGGTATGACCAGCAACTTGTCAGCGTATGCTCTTTGGATGTAGCCCTTTGTGGTGAACTAAGTAAAATTGTTGTGTTATCTCTCTACATGTGAATGTTTCATTGCTGATCATGTCCATCATACAGGTTTAAGTAGTTCCTACCAACGTGGGAACAAGATCCACAACTTAAGAAGAAAAAGTTGACACCCTGATTCACCCCTCCCCTCTCAGGGTGTCCTGGGGTCATACAAGTGGTATTAGAGGGAGGTTCATGTATGTTGGATACTCTACAGTGATTCTATTCAGAAAAGGATTTGAGTTTCTTTCCTAAAGTCAAAAATGAAGTGTAATCTTGAGGAAGTGTCCATCATTTCTGATCAGAAGCCTACATCCACCAAGACTATGATGAACAGAAAAAAGAAAGAGAAGAAGCATTTGAAGATGTCCCTCATATCCAAAGAAGAGGCAGTGTCTTGTTCTACATGCCATTCCAATAATGATGAAACATTAGGCTTGGAATGTATCGAGCAGGTGGCTTAGGATTCTACCAGAGGAAAGGCTGACACCCCTAATTCAATCTTTCTGAAAAAAATAAAAACATATCTGTGTGATATTCCTAAAGAAAGGGTTTTTATTATTTGTAGCCTATTCCTATCTATGCCGGTTGAGATCACTCGATTAGAAAGGGAAGCTGACAATATGGAAAAGGGGTTGGAAAGAAAAGTTCTGGAAGGTATGAAGCTTACCAAACAGGTTAGAGTCATTGAAGAAAAAGAGGAATCCAATAAGACTTTAAAAGAAAAGATCCATGTACTTGAAGATGAGGTGAAAAAGAGAAAAGAAGTCAAGAGTTTGTGTTTGGAAGAAACTTCCATTAAATTTAGGGAACTTTACTTCTTGCTACAAAACAAAGTTAAGATGCCTGAAAATGAGGATTAATTATAGAAGAAGACTTGTGAAGAGAAGATGATCATGATTGAATATCAGAAGATCATCTTCAATATTGAGAGTAAAAAATTGGAAGCCCAATTGACCAAGATTGAGAATACACATATTGAGACTTCACAAAAGAATGAAATGAGTGATGCCTATACTCAATGTTCGTTCGAGGAATTTAATGATGAAATACTTCCAACAAGAGACAAGAAGGTTATGAGAACTCTTGATTATACACATCAAGAATTAGTTGTTGTTGGTACTCAATGCTCACTGGAGGATTCAATTGTCGAAAGATCTCCAACATGTGATAAGAAGATCATGACTTCACTCATTGATCTATCACAAGAAACTGAGAAAATGAAGGTACCATCCAAACCATCTTGTACTCATGTTTCTAAATATGTTCCTACAATTAGTGCAGGTTTGAAGAAAAGTTTGAAACAAGTATGGATGAGGAAAGGTGAGAAGAAGAAACCATCCACCATGGCTAGGGTGGATAAGAAGAATAAGGAGGATGTTGGTTCCCCAAATAGAGAACAAAATTTGAATAAGATGTCCCAACAACCTCATACATAAGAAACAAAGAAGAAAAGATTTTTGGGACAATGTTGGTGCTGCAACAGATTTGGGCACTGTGAACTGGATTTTTTTTATAATCCCTTACACGGAAAAGAATAGAGAAAGCCTATATCAAAGGGAAGGAAACCAGAGAATAAGAAGCATCATCTGTAGGTTCAGAATCATCTATTTACCACAAATAGATTTGGAATTCTTGATAACATTTGTGATTTATGCAACGGAAGTGGTCACAAGGTAGTCACATGTCCATATCAACATGATTTCGCTGTTAATAAGAAAATAAGACCTTGGAAGTCGTCTAAGTATGAAGCAAGTACCTTGGGTAGAAACCATAAGAATGGTGTAAGAACACATTTCTCCAAGAAGATATCATGTAGGGAAGCTGAGAAGACCCAGGATTTTAGATCCATGAAATTGATGGGTCAATCATCAAAAAAGAAAAAAAAGTGGGATGATACTCAGATGGACCCATGTGGAAGCTCCAAACCTGCCACAAAAGTTCCAAATTACATATTGGTCATCTGGACAGACGATTTGAAAATAATGATGAAAATTGAATACGAAAAGTCCAAGGCTGGTGATAATGGAAAAGGAAAACTTTCACATGATGAAGACATAGTTCAAGAGAGATTGAAAACAAAGAGAAACACACATGTCAAAGAAGTTCTGCAAGAAATCTGGTCACACTGCAAAAGGATTCCTAACCATAATACCAGATCAAGAAGAAGTCCTTAAGAAGAGTAATAATGTATCATTCATGATGACTGTTAAGAAGAATAATTCCTCACACAATGTAAAAGATAATGTGAAGAAATCCATGCCACACCAACAGATGTAAGAACATATGTTCAAATGTGAAGGAATGAAGACTGGAGTGAACAGAGGAACTTGGTTGAGAAAAGAACCTCAACCATGTAGGTTTTGTTGATAAAGCAAAGAGGAACCACCTTATTCCCTTGTTCATTTGTGTATTGTTTTTGTGCTAATAATGCAGGGAATTGATGGTGAATCATGCTCTCAGGGGAAGAACCCGAGAAGTAGTGAATGTTGTCAACTCTTGATATCCAAGCTAAAGAAGTTTCCATCCTTAGTAGATTCTTCAATTGATATTCAAAGATTATGATGATGAAGTATCACTCTTGATGAAGATGATGATGAGTGTTTCCCTTGAGGGGGAGAAAAATGAAGAAGATTCCATAATCACTGTGTCAATCAATATCAACTCCATCTGGACTGAAAAGTAGTTACTCTGTGAATTTCTTGAAGAACATGTCAGTGGAGAAAGTATGCCATTTCTCAATCTCTATCCCTTGGTTACTCAGATCAAAGATCATTCTACAAAGGGGGAGTAACTGAATTGATCAGTGACATAAGAAGAATGGATGTGCCCCAAGGTAACTTATCCTGCAGAAAGAACTTGAATGTTTTTGATCAGTTTGCTGATGTAAGTGTAGGAATTCCACATTGATCATTCCCTATCACATTTTATTTCTTGTGCCTGAAATATAAATGGTAATCCTTTGAAGACAAAATAAATTATTTCTCATCTAAAGTTGGTATCATGATATGTGAATAATGGACAGCCTTGTTGACTTAATCAAATCCTCTTTTTTTCTACATCGAGCATTTCTCAAGTAGACTTAGAGTGAAATGATTAATTAAACACTGCTTAAGTATGGATTGATACCCTCCATACCATGCATTTTATATTTCTTGTCAATAAGGGGGAGAGAAAGTGAAATGAATGTTTGAAATGAAAAGTTCATTGAAGAGAAGATTCTCATTTTGATGTTGAAAATTCATTTCATAAGATGTATAAGGTATTGACAACAAAATACAAAGGGGAGATTGTTGGAACCACTTTGTGTATAAGTTTTTATTTGTTGTCAATAGTTTTCAATTAAGATCAAAATGAAGGAGATCAAGAATTACTCCAATGAAATAGAGGATTAGAAGATCAAAAAGAAGGAGATCATTAAGTACTCTGCTGAAGTAGAGGAATGGAGATTCAGACGATTGTTGTACTGATCGTAAGTTCAAAGAACATGTGTCAAAGGTGATAAATTGTTTACAACAATGAAGAATGTGAGGTGTAATCCATCTGAGGATGATTAATGAAGAATGGGGTTTTGGATGAAGTCCATGAAATCCCTCCTTATTGCATGAGAACCCTGGGTTTTGATGAAGACCATGCAATTCCTCATTATTTCATAAGAACCATGGGTTTTGATGAAGACCATGAAATTACTCATAATGGCATGAGAACTATGCAAGAGACTTATTGATGAATATAATCACATGGTTTGCATGAAGTTGATCATGACGGTTGATGAAGAAGACAATGTTACAATGATTGGAATTCCAATAAGGTCATGCAATGATTGGAATTCTGCGATAGCCATGAACATCACATTGTCATAGAAGATGATGATGCTGAAGCTATGCCTTCAATGAATACATATCACAATAGTTGAGTTTGTGATAAAAGTAGCAGGGTTGCTGAAAGATACATATCACCAAGAAGAAGTGTTGTTGAGGTAATCGTGCTTGTTGACAAAGAAAACAAATGACATAAAAATTTGTTGACAAAGGAGATTTCATGGTGGCATGTCAAGCTCGAGGAAAATGTATAATGATCCCTGTTTTATTCAAGGAACATCCACAAATGAATGAATGATCTGGAGGCGGACAAAAAGAGTAGATACAAGGGGGCTCCGTTTTCCAGTGTTTGCCAAATTTTTCGGGTCCAAAATTTGGAGGTTTGTGAGCATTGCGAAAAGTGGATTTTCTTGAAGATAATAATTTAATATAGAAAAGGGCATGAATTTCGCGAAGAGAGGATGCATGGTTTGGAAATCACTAAGACCAGAAGAATAGAGGCGGCGAGTCTTCACGATTACGTCAAAGCATTGCGAATGGAAGAGGATGAAGAGCATCGCAGCGATGAAGAGCTTTGTGAGGGAACATCGCGGCGAAGGCACGAAGGAAATGATAGAACGCTCTGCGATTATGATGAGCTCCACAAACGGAAAATTTCTGTAGTGATTCACGATTTTGAGAGAATTTCGGCGGGAACTTCGGAGCTTCGCGATTTGAGCTGACGTGGTGCTGACTTCGCGCGGAAGGGTCGAGGGTCAATGGAATCACCTATAAATAGAGGCCGACCCCCTCTAGGGAAGAAGAGAGAGCTCTCAACAAAAATCCTTTTCTCTTAGTTCGCAAAGGTCAATCACGAAGGTAGTGTGCTTCGCGAAAGAGGAGCTTCGCAGTGGCAATTCTAGCTCCGCGAATGTCATGCGCCCCGGGTTGGCTTAGTGAGCTTCGCAAAGAGGCAATAGCTCTGCGACAACCAAGCATTGTGATGGCTTGTGCATCATGAGAGTGCTTCGCGATTGAGCTTCGTGAAAAGGCAGGGACTCCGTGAAGCCTTGTTTGAGCTTTGAAAAATTGGGAGCCTTGCGAAGTAGGGTACTTGGTGAAGGCCCTTTCCAAAGGTGGTTCGCCTAGTGGAAAGGGGTAAAAGGGGTATTCATCAGTGGATGAAATTTTGACTTCAACAGAGCATCATTTATTGAGAAATCACACAAGTGATTGTGATTCAGGCAAACGAAGATAAGGGGATCTAGTGCATTCAGTCATTGAACTAAATAAGAAGGATTGAACTAAAAAGAGCATCAACTCTTAACCCTGTGGTAAGAAAAGTCTCATGCTGAATAGGAGACAAAAAACTTAATGTCTATCTATTGAAGAGACCTTCACGTTTATAAACTGAGTGTGACTTCACCAATAGTAGTGAGCCCGGGGGAGTCAACAGGAGTGACCCAGGGGAAGTAGTGAGCTATCCCTGAGCCTTTGTAAAGGCAGTGAGCCTGGGACAGAGTGAGTGTGCCTGAACCTCTATAATCCACAACTAGTGAAGATTAGTGGAATTTTGTATGACCAGCAACTTGTCGGCGTATGCTCCATGGATGTAGCCCTTTGTGGTGAACCAAGTAAAATTGATGTGTTATCTCTGTGCATGTGAATGTTTCATTGCTGATCATGTCCATCATATAGGTTTTAGTAGTTCCTACCAATGTGGGAACAAGATCCACAACTTTAAGAAGAAAAAGTTGACACCCTGATTCACCCCTCCCCTCTCAGGGTGTCCCGGGGTCCTACAGTCTGATTCCATCCCGCTCTTTATGCATGGACCACCACGTTCTGCCGACCTAGAACATTGACCTTCTAGTCCACGACCAAATAGGCGACATGGTCTAGCCCATCGGGCCACCCAGCATTCCTCTTTCCCTCGGTCCAGCCCACATTTCTTGGGATAACCTTCTCTATCACCCATACCAGATGCATGCTTTGCTTCAATGACAGAGTTGCATGCTCCACTACCATACATCTTGGTCCAGTCACACATATCAAATTTCCCTACATGAGGCTCAATCATGTGCGGCCTGTCACCATAGGTACCAATATGATTAATGTGGCAGACCACCACGTCTCGCTAGACCCACAACATTGGCCACTATCTCCCTCATCCTCCACCACAGGTGGCCATCATTCGCTGCACTAGCACGTGGCTACCCCACTATCCCCCAGACTCACTCAGGTACTCCAATATTCGATCTGAAAGATGTAATGGAATCATCAGGTCACCACCCTCACTGTCGTGGGTTCGAACCCATGTCATGCTTCATCCCGTTGAAAAGGTGTTCGATCAGTGATATCTCATGTACCTCTTCAATCCATTCAGCACCATCATCATCACATCTCTTTCATGAAATCTATGTCCATGTTTTGTGATATCAGATCACTACGCCATGAAATTAGCATTCACCTATCATCTGTTCGTCTTCCATATAGAACGTGAATAACATTAAGGACGAGTTGGGGAAGAAATGCACTATAGAAAACTATGGAATATACCTTAGTTTTTGTTCGTTAATACCTTCATCTTCTCCCATTATAAGGAATAAGAAAATAAATCAAGCAATAAGAAAACTCCCCAACACAAAACCCACAAAAGAAACCATCATGCAAGAATGAGATATCTGATGGTCAACCAGTTATTGGTTTGTTCCACATTTTCCATTTAAAGGTAATGATTGAGTAAATAAAAATCTAAATCATATCCTTGACCTGGTGTTTTGATCGATTGGTTTTTGGGTCTGATTATCATTGGTTTGCTGTTGAGATTCATCAATCATTGATCCAACGACATTATTTGATTCTTCGTTGCTTAATCGAAGATCTGATCTATAAACAATCATCACTAGTGAGATCCTTCATCTCCATGCCATAGAGAAACTCTATGGTTATGAAAATATCCCTGGATATCTTACAAGTATAATTAAAATGCGATATTACCAATTTATGAACATGTAATTTCCAATTTTAGATATTTTTATTTTTTATTTTAATGACGTTGACATCCATAATCTAACATTCATCCTCGACCCATGTCGGTTGGGATTTGTCCAAGAATATGAAAAACAAACCAAAAAAAACTCAACAGTGTTCTTGTATTTCTAATATGAGTTATTGATTATGATTTATTAGGATGTGAAAAATAAAATTATTTTATTTAATTATTTTATTTTCTATTGCATCTTTTTTGAGATTTTCCACCACAGGTGATTGCCGATTGTACTTAGGTCACACCCAGGGTCAAGCCACTATCCTGAACCTAATAGTTCCCTCATGTTTCTTATCCATGCACTCATTTAAATGTTATTCCTCATTATCAGGAAAACTGCTAACACCCACTATTTAAAAATAAAACATTTCTCGATGGATTGTTTTGGGCACACCGAGCCTCAGAATTGCACTCTCTATCATTACATGGCCTCATAATATTCCCATTAATTTTAAAAAAAGAAAATAGGAAAAATTTGAGTTGTTACATTCTCCCCCACCTTAAGGATTTACAACCTCTAAATTCCCAAAAATGTTTACTCAAATAGAAAGGTGAGATTATGGAGCACAAATTTGAGTCCCCCTATCTCATTCTCTCTTCTTAATATCCTCGTGCTACCTCCAGACACACATCAAGGGAAAATACCATCAATAGAGGATCATCAATCATCATTTGGTGCTCATCCCATGTCACTCCAATATAGATGTCTAGCTCGCCTAATATTATGATTTGCAATGTGTTCTGAATGAATATCCTCAATAGTGTCATGTGAATGATGTTACATACTCGATCCTACTACATGGTAGAGCCAATTGGTTTGATACTTCGCCAACACTATTCAATACCTATCATATTGACTATTAACTTCAATGATAGATTTCTGTAGTATAAAACTCATTGTAACCCCCATCGAGGTGAGATCCAAAGGAAGACACAGTATCCTTCCTTGAATTCCAATGGTCTTTGCCATCTATTAGCATAAAATTGGGATTGATCACTATATTCTTCATCTAATCCTAGATTATCTATACATTTCCTCAATATCCTCCTATAATCCCTTCTATAGCTATGATTTAAAGGGTGAATTGTGATCTAAAACAATCATAAATGAAACTCCATTGGGGTTTGTTGACACTACTTATCAAGAGAAAAAGATTGTGACAAAGTAATCTGGATATTTCAATGTCGCAAGACAAATCTAATGGAAGTAAACAATGGAAAAGTGAAATGTAACTATGCAGAGGTGCTATGATGGAAACCTACAAGATAGTTCAATATCCAGAATATCATTACATGTTCATATTATATACCCAGTGTGAATCCCCTATGCGATAGATCTATGCATTTTAGATATGTAGAAGAGCTACAAGAAAAAATGTGTTATGTACCCATATAAGGAGGAGCTACGTGGCATACCTACACCGATGAACTAATTTTGACCAGACCCCTCCCTAGTTATAAATAGGACCCTGGGTTTCCTCATGTAACTATTGAAAAAAGTTAGATTAACTCTTAAATCTCCCATTGTGTACCTCTTTTTCCCAGATCCCCCAAATTCTCTCAGTTAGCTCTAAAAAAAGATAAGAAAAATTTGATGGGATAAGCACGTTTTGAAATCCATTATGAGTCCAAAGAATGAATAGGCTTGGTTCTACTATGTTATCCACTTGTTTTATAGTCATCCTGAAGACCTGAATTACACACGTAGGAAATATATATTTACGGTGGACCAACACCACATACCATCACGTAATATCTATGTTGTATATATGCACAAATATCCTACACATATCACCTTGTAAACCCTCACCAAAGTCACACATTGAAGGGTATCACTTTCCTTGGTTCCCTTATCTGAAAAGGACATAGTTGAAGCCTCTACCTGAACCTAATGACTTGTCAAACCATTTGGAAGGACACATTAGTGTGTCTCCTATTTGGGTTTTGATATATATATTTATAGGTTTCCCAGATTTTTATTCTAAGATATTTTTGATCATTGGGATGTTGTCAGGTTTGTATATCTATTATCAGATAGATCCTTAGCATATATATTATTTTGGAAAGTTTATTATATTGGATTTTGAGGTGGGAACTCAGACCTCCCCTTTTCATCTATATGAAATGATGGTTTCAGTGACCAAAAGGGAGAGTAAGGGTCACACTTGCTTTTACATTATAAAAAATGGAAAGTCCCTCTCATATCTGGGAATACAATGAGGGAATCCTTACTTGTGTAAGCGCATAGTATTTTGTATGTATCTAATAACCTTTAATTTCATTTCACATTGAAAATTTAACAGCTCCACGCCCCCGCCCACCGTCGCATTTGCTTCTTTCACCATTGGCCCGCCCTGTCCCATCAATGGAAGAGAGATTCTGCAGTTTTTTGAATATTTAAAATCCTCTTATTTCTCAGACATTGCATGAATCAAAAGGTCTTAGAGAATTATGATGATCTCAACATCCACATGATCCACCTTTCTTGACCTACGAGAACTCTAATTTCCTCCATAATTGATATATGTTGGAATCCTTCATTTGGTCCCAAGATCATTGGATATCCTCTTTAGTAATTAAATCACAATTTCCATAATCCGGGCATCCTACTTAGGAGTAAGTAAAATACTATTTCCCTCAAAGGGTCATACACCTCTATGATATTTACCAAACTACATAGGCTTTGATTCCCATTCGAATATAATACATAGGAATCCTCAATGAGGTTCAAACCCAACAATATAAATCAGCCCTATAATTTTAAGGCAACATTCCCAGCATGCTCTAATCCAAAATGGAAATCCATACCCCTTCTAGGTTCTTTATGTTGTTTTTATATAAGTCCAACAACAAACATTGATTATCCATCTTCCACCCATTTATCCTCACCACATGACGTTAAACAATGTGGATATGTCCTTATCACACTACCTTAAAAGTTATGATGTGTTCCATTATGTTTTACTGATCTATGAGGGATCTAGTTCCATTCACCACGATATGTTTTTATCACCATTATGGGTATGATCCCAAAATCAAAACAAACATTTTTCCCCATAAACAATAATAAATTCCATAATGCCCTACAGGGAGGATTAAAAATTATTATTATCATAGCAATCGTTTAAAGAATATATAAATAGTATATAAGAGGATACCATTGATGGAGAACCTAAAACACATATAGATATATTCATTAATGAAGAACCTAGAATACATATCGATTATTCTATATTTCATACATGAAAATAATTGGTCGCAATTTCCAAGGGAAACAGATGTTATACCTGGTGAATTAATAAAGATTCATGGAAATCTTTCAGATCAATAAGAGATTCCTAGAGTCAGTAGCAATTCCCAACAAAATGGTGTGATGAATAAAAACTCCCATCCAGTTGGAAAATATATGTTTTTAAGAATCAGAAGTCCAATCCTATTGAATGACTAACATTGGAAAGCATATCCCTTTACATAAGGATTAATTTGATGTTTCAGATTCTATAAATAAATCTAATGGAAACCGACCAGAAGTAGTGATTCTTTACCCAAACACACATTTATGGGGATATGAAACAAAAATTATAAACCCAACCTAAATTATTATCCATGTTGATTTTATTACCAATCTTCTAGGCTATTATCAATTTATAAAGGAATGGTATACAATCGAATAAATCATTCATTTTTAAATCAAAATAAATGATTTAACGGAGTTCATTATTTTTTATTTGAAATGTTTTTTTTTCAGAATCCCATTCACTCCAAAAGGATTCATTTAGGTTTTAACCCATGAATACCCCAGCTACTACACAATACAGATCCTCATCCACTAGAAGGACGTCATCACCAACACAAAATCTTCAACAATGGGTATCCTATTTATTAGTTTGGGAAATCTATATATATTGTACTATATAAACACTAGAGGCTTCCTAGAAGGCTCTCCATGTAAACAAAAACCCTTGATCATTTGGTTAGTGATGACCAATGGTCATGATGAAGGTTTTTCATACCACTGGCTTCAAACATTTCAGGTACTTATCCACGAAATGCAATAACATGTCCCTCCTATAATATAGGGAGGAGGATTAGAGGGTCACTGATGGCCTAAAATCGAAAAAGTAGGATCCTTTATAAGGGTTCCCACCAACAATCACTTATAATAGAATAATGTGGAAGCAAACCCCTAATATAAAGGGGTGTTTCCTTCTGTTGTTTGGCCTAGGTCGCTTGGAATCAAGCATGAAAAATGAACCATCGAGGACAATATCAGGCCAATAGAGATAAAGTTATTAATTTTTACCCCTCTGTAGATGTTCATCTACCTCATATGGTGGGAAAAAATGAATGGGCACATGCCCACGTCTTCCTTATTTCTTCCAACAAGCCTACTCATCAGGAGGTGACAAACCAATCCCACCATTTAAATCTGGTGGTGTAATGTGAGAAGGCATATAAATCTATTTAAAACTGTTGTCCAACTATCATAGTCATCTAGGTGCATTCAATGAAACCTTCCAATCAAATATTGTGGCAACTTGTAAGCAAGGAAATACACGTGCATGTACTAAACAATCCTACTAGTTGTTTCATCTGTCATTACTGAAATATGTATATAAAGCATTCATTGTAGAAAATTTTCATCAGGCACAAAAACCATCCAAAATCAATCATGCCTTTTAGAAGTCTTGTCTGGCAAAACCTAGAGAAGTCAGCCCAAAATATCCAATGAAAAACCTAGTGAAGACTCTAATCTCTTCCCCCAAACATGATTAGTATTAGTATCCACTAATTGGAAAAGGGGAATATGAGAATATATATAAACCTAATCAAAATACGGAATGGACCTATATTCCTATTTTGGTTTATAAAGTCACCAATCACATTTTATCCATGATGAAATAGATGACGAAAATACTTGCTCATATTCTTGAAACATTCCATAGTATCACAATAGAAGCATTGGTAGTACTATAGGAAAAAAAATAACTTTTCCCCCCACCTATGATGACACATTAGCATTCCATCCCAAAGTATATAAACACATTTGTTCTAATATAGGGTGGTTATGGGGAATACTCCCCCATATCATACTAAAAACATAGTCGGGAATGTACACCATTCTTAATTAGTGATATTTTGTCTATTCTGATGACCACTCCAAGGCTGACACATAAACCTGCCCATGATAATACCTTCTCTTGGAAAATTGCCCCAACTATATGTAAGATATAATTTGAGAAGAAGCCTCTCCAAACATAGTTTAAAAAAGGACCAATATAGAATTTGGCTCCTCGTAATGCTATATTTCATGAAGCCTTCATCCTTTTATTAATTGAAACTCAGTATCCTACCCTCCCATTATGAAATTATTGGATTAATAATATTAATTTTAATGTTCACCATCAGACACTTCATAATGAGGTATTTATTTTAGAAAATTTGGTCAATATAGAGAACCTATCTATGGATTAGAGCCTAATAAACCCTCATTGTAGCCATAAGACCAACGAGAAAGACGATTTATCCCTTACTGTAATCCAGCATGGTGGTCTTTCCCATGATGGCATTAATTATGAATTTTCTCTATATAGTAGCATTTCTCATTGCTAATATAATCCCCCAATTAAAAATGTAGTGATGATAATGCCATCTTACCTCGAGGAAGTTACCAACATAAGGATAGTCATGTCTAATTACATGTTATTAATAGGTGAAATAATTTCTCATCCAGAAGAAATCCCAAGGCATTTTTCATTCCCCAAACCACCCTTTGGTCGTTTTCCTTATAATATTGCAGAGGATAAGTTAATTAATCCAACTATTTAGGATATAACAATTAAGAAGTGTCCCCTATGGTCATACCTAGTTGATAAACCTCTAGAAAAATATTAGGAGGATATGTTGTGTATGAGAAAGCATCTAGCTAAGGTTGACATGCCTATCTTGTTCGGGCATTTGGAAAATAGTCAATACAAATTACCAGAATTGATGGATTAGGATTTCATTCATGATATCTGGCTCAACATATCGAAGACTATTTGTCATCTATAATCCAATGTATTACTATATGATGAATTTAAAAGTCATATTAAGGTAATATAAGGGTTAGAACACAAAATGTTTATGTAATCTCTCTAGTTTTCCCAATATCCATAGGTTTAGAAGCAATAAGTAGCTCGTCAATGTGTATTCCCCAATGCGTTAAAAAAGTTGCAATAATTAATTGCTAATATCCCATCTAGTTCTCATATCATAGGATGGGGTTCACATAGAGCATTTCATTTCACTGTGCTCCCAAATTATCAAAGCCCTCCAAAATTAGTTTGCTGCAAAGTTATTTCCCATGGCCAACTACAATAAAACAAAATTTGTGTAATAAAAGATATTCCCAAGAACTGGCCTAGAAAAGATATCATAAAATTCAGGTCCCAAGAGATAAATATATCCGGATATATTTTCATCAAGCATATAATAACATTAATTAGGCCTCTCACATTGAAGATGTTATCCATTATATTATGTTATGTCTTAAATAGCACAACGGTCTTCCAAAACAGATGATTTAATTTGTTGTCTGATAATTCACTCAGCTAATGTTTGGATAAAAATTTGTATAATCATAAGAGACGCTACACTAATATCATCCATAGAAGTTTAGGATCCACCCTAGCTTCCATGGCTGGGGGATTTTTCAACTCAACCATTGAATTAAACAAAGGATATTTGAAGGTTTGGAGAAGAATAATAGGAACATCCCAAAACTATAAGGATGTGGTATTTTTCACATAAATAATCCCCTCCTCAACAGAAGATCATTTTCTCGTAATTAGGAACGAACACATAATGTGAATGAACAACTGAAATATCAAAATATTCCCTTCAGGTTGTGGTTCATCAAACAGTTCCTAGGAATTTTGCATATTTGTGAACAAAGTCTTAAGGACACATAAGGAGACAATCTTAAAAAAGTACATATAGAATGACATCAGTTCATTACACATTGATAAAAATAAATAATACCATTATAGAAGATCTTTTAGAAAATGAGTTTAGTTTAGGGGAGTCGGAGAATATAGTTCATATTTATAATATAGTACACACTGAATCAAATGAAGGAGGTGTGCATACCCAAAATCAGAGGCTTTCCAAAAATCATTGTGTTCCCTCAAATAACCAAATCCTCCCTCTTCGAAAGGAATATAACAAGGGTAATGGTAAAGGTTCTACCATGTCTCACTTTTCCACTTGATAAGGACATCATCATCATCATTCATTTTTTATTCAGGGAAAAGATGTACCAATAGAACAGGTCGTAGGGCCTACGGAGGTATAATGTAATGAATGAAAAGGGTACCCCTATAAAAATGTTTACTACCTCTAGATTATATTGTGAAATATCTGATAGAATAGTTACATTGGTACCTTGGACATCCATATAAGAAATATGATCTACCACATGATTCTCCTCCACCTAGATGTTGGTAAATTATGTGCTACTATGGATTAGAGATCTGCATTTCCTTATGATATACAAGATCAAAAAGTAGTGGATACTCTTCCACGTGAGGATTCTTTAAGGATCACTTAATATGTTTCTACTTAAGATAGAAAAACATTATCCTCACCCATCCACCTTGTAGCCTGGGAGAGAGATGGTGAACCACGAGGGAGGGACCATGGAGAGCCCGTAGAGATGGTGCGTCCATCCAATTTTTGACAAGGGTCACCATGTCTTCCAATGGGATCATTTTATTTTTGATAATGAATCTCAATGGGGAATTAAACCCCTCATATCTGGGATTATTCCTTTCCTACTATAGGCACCAGCAACTGGCATTGAGGATCATGGATTTCACCATTTTTTCCAAGCCCATGTTGTCAGTCCCCAGAAATAGTCATTCTACAAATGGTGCATCAGGGGTTTCCATAGATGATTATGCAATAAACCCCCCACATAAATCCACATGTCAAGGGCCCATTCCCATTCTAATAATGAATGTGTCAAGATCTCATTCTATTTTTTCTTGCAGTTGTGGAATCTGGAAGCCTTGAAAATGCCAATCCTCTTAATTTTACCCTACATAAGGTCAATCTGTTTCTCTAAAAGAATGATTTCCCAGAAAGATGAAGAGATGTAGATGCAGAAAATACTTGATGAAGAGTTACTTTGTCATGGCATTTATGCTAGAGGTTGTCCTCAAACATATCCATAGCTTGCACATCCTATATAACCGCTTTAAAAATGTGGGTTTTTTGTAACTATTGTTGTGGATAATGAATTCCCACTATTGGGTAATCATCCAAAATATTATCAAACACATACTTATAGGCCTGACCCGTGGTTTATCGAAGAAATGTACCACCAGCACCACCACCAGTGGTTTTTCTAGACATCGCACCAGTTCAAGCTCCATTTGTTGTACCTATACAGGTCTCATCTCATCTACATATTTCCCAAATGTGTATGAATAAAATTTAGAAAATAACAACATTATTTGAAGCAATTAAAGACTAGAGTCCACCAGTACACCCATAAAATAATACTTACCCAAATGGGTTGATCTGATCCCTCCCCCACCATATATTTTGAATACCACATTTCCAATCATTAGTGGTTCAGGAGATCCGGAGTAGGACATAAAAAATTTTGATTCTCGCTTCAATCCCTTGGTAGGAAACACTCAAAAAAATATGTATTAAATATAATATTCTTTTTGAAATCATTACTAGGGCCAGCCTTTGTCTAGTATATAAGTTTTTAGTCTCAATCAATTAATGAATGGGAAGACCTATATAAAATATTCCTTCTATAATTCAGCTCAACAATGCAAAAGACAACAATTTTTTATATTAAAAATTTTAAAAAAGAAGAATTAAAGAGTTTATGATTTCATTGCCCGATGGAATGGATTAACACATTCATTAAATTCACCTATCCCTCAAAAAGAATTGCTGCCAATTTGCGTGGACAATCTATTTGATGAGTTATGTACACCTCTAATCCCTGTGAAATACATTAGAGGGTTTCGAGACCTTTGTTCAATCACCCAACACATGGAGGATTCCATTATGGAAACCAATGATAAATCATGTATAATCCCATAATCTCTAGGAAGAATAATAGGGAAAGAATAGGATGATACTATCACACTCAAACAAGAACTTTTTTTATTCTACTTCCAAACATTTATCATACCATAAGGCCGAACCTCTTATGCATTAGCAGTAACGACCACCTCATAAAAATGATCATAACGTTCAATGGAAAAGACAATTCGGGGAATTAAAAAATATTCTTTATTCGTATTAGAATGAAAAGGTTCTTGGTTACATCATTTCATAATGGGAATCCAATTTAGATCTGTTTCCAATTCCAAAGAAATTGAAAATTGAAGGAATAATTATCTCACAAATTATTTCCCCTATCATCAAATGTTTGGTAATCCCATTTAGTAGTGTTTTGTTTTAAAATAACTACTAAAAAAATTGGTAGACTCCGGACAAGTGTAACTAAAAAGTTAGTCTCCTCATGAATAATGTGTTACTACAAATAATATAGGGGAAGAAGGAGAAGGGAAGAGAGTCAAAAAGTAAAATGTGCAGAAATATGATGAATGGATGGTGAGAAAAATGATCAACCAAACTCATGATATTATTCAAAAATAGTTGAAACAACAAATTGTGCCTGCAACCACTTCAACTAAAATAAAGCCATCTTCATTAAAAGAACGGTCCTTCTAAGGTCAGTACTCAATGAAGAAACATGATCATAATGATAAAGAGCAGACAAAAGGAAATGATATTATGTCAAAGAAAAAATTATCTTTTACTTTGGCATATTACATGCCATCTCTCTCAAAATAAAGGGAACTACCCCATTAAACATCACACCAAAAAACGACCTATCATGAATATTATTATTCAAATGAGTAACTTATCATATTGTCCGGTAATGTTATCCACATAACACACCCCTACAAGAATGAATATCCTACTTATGAACCTAAATTCCCTGCACTTGATTGGGGAACATGTGCAAGAAGTCAAGGATAAGGATATGGGGGAATACAAGGATATTCTAGAAGACACTATTTTACCTATACCCATGCTCAAACTATTTCTATGTAAGAAACTCATTGGAGATCTCTTTAGAGAGATCAGTAGGAATAAAGAAATTCTCCCACTGATTTCAGGATCATCAATAACATGATCATCTTAGAAGACATATTAGATTTTATACCACCATTATCTCAGTAGGTAGATAGACCCAGTAAGTGTAATATTCTAATAGAAAATGTATTTCTAGTTTCTTCACTAAAACATGCTAAATCTACATCAAGAGTACCAACATATATGTATCCTTAAAAGCCACACCTCCATGATGTAAAACATATACCTTTGGACCAAATGTATGTTGTTTTGAAACTAATATCCCAATTACTGGCCATGTAGTCAATCCTGGGTGCTTTGAATCTACCAAAAGCTCTTTGAGAAGAATATATTGAGGATTTTTCATGAACATAAGAGTTTGAGAGTGAGGTTTCTGCTCCTACGTTATACTGTATAGATAATGATTATGCAGAATTTCATGCTATTATATCATTCATGAATGAAGAAGTGGATGATGTTGTACATGGACACATCATGCCCTTATATCAATCTGGTAAGGTTAATGAAACAAACATCTGATGATCCTTCATTGATAATGTCTCAGGAGTCAACCTCATTCCCATCCATACACTTCAATGATTGGGTCTCCCTAAATCTATGTTATCTCTATAAACATTGATGTTTCCAAGTTGTAAAAAGAATTAACAATAACCTTTAGGTGATATTACACTAAGAACTCAGTTTTGGGATGTTGTATGTCATTCATGTTTCATTGTTGTCTAACATGACATAAAATTCAACATTCTTCTTGAAAGGACATGGCTACATCAATATGTGTCCATTCTTTTGTTGTAACACCAATTTCACAAGTATTTCATCAATGGTCAAGTTTGTACATTTTACGTTGACAAGTCTCTATTCAGAACATGTGAATCTCGGTATATTGAAGCATAATTCTATCACAAAAATGTAACAAGGTCCATTGAAATATATGTATCAAGAATAAATGATTATAATGGTATGGAAAAGATCCCAACTAACCCATTAAAACATTTTAGTATAGAATACATTTTTACTATAATAAATGTGAATGAATAAACACAAATCCAAGGAATCATCTAGTGAATTCTACAATATCAGTTGTGGAAATCGAGCTTGACAGATTGAGATAAATTTTTTATAGTGAAAGATTAAATGGATATATCTTCATTTCATCCACAAAACATCAGTAAGTATTTGCTTAATCAGTCAGGTTAGAAGAACTTGTTGCTTTAGTAAGGGAAGAAAGAGATGTTGATCCTCAACCCATCATTATCTCTTTAAAACTCCAGGAAGACTCTTCAACATCAGTATGGTTAGAAATGGTTACCACCACTTCAAGATGTCCAAATACTGACTCATCCTATAGCTATGAAAGTTTTATATCAGAATTTACCACTCAAGTAGAAATAGAAAAATTGACATGTGAGTACTAAGAACAAGAAGATCGGAAATATTTCCCTCTAGGATTTGAGGATGGCTTCTCCATCACTATGGATGAGCTCAGAGAATTAAATTTGGGTACGAAATAAGATCCAAACCCTACAAAAATTTGTTCAAAAATAACTTCTAATGTGAAATAGATGTATACATCAATTATAATGGATTTTTTTTTATTTTCACAGAACTATTCAAAAAATCCAGACATATAATGGATTTGGCTACTCATTATTAGGGTTTTTCAGAAGAGCATCGAGGATTTTAGTAGGAATCAAGAAAAAATCATCCAACTAAAGGTTATATAATTTAATCTAAATTAAAAATTATTATCAAAACTAAAATTTTCAGGGAGTTTGAATATCCCTAATAGTTTTACAACATTTTCTCAGTGAAATAAATGAATGGGAAAAATAGATTTTTCATTGACTTCAGAGATCGTAACTGGGATTGTCCCAAGAATGAAATTCTAGATCCAATCACAAAAATTTCGATTGATGTAACAACTTGATGTGATTCTCTCTACATAATGAATGGATACTATGGTTATAACCAAATTTTAATTTCTATTGAAGATGAGGAATATATTTCATTTAGAGCCCCTCATGTCATATTTTTTCTACTAGGTAATTCCATTTTCCTTAATGAATACTATTGTAACGTATCAATATGCCATGAACCATATCTTCAAACCCATCCTGGGAAAATTTATCAAATGTTATGAGGATGATCTAGTGGTTTTATACAGTCTGTGTTATGATCAAATAACAGATCTTGAGACAATATTTAGTAATCTTTAGCAATATAATTTTATGATGAATCCATTAAAATGTTCTATTGGGGTTACCATAAAAAATTAAGTTTCCTTGTTCTAGGCCATCATGGAATCAAAGTTGATCATGATAAGAAAAAAAGAAATCCTTGGAATTCCACCTCATCCATATTTGAAGCAATTAAATGCACTTCAAGGAAGTATGACCTATATTCAGCACTTTATTACAAATTTTTTAGATATGTTGTTACCCTTATCAAGATTAATGTAGAAGTGAGTTACTTATCAAAGGACCAGAGAATACAAAGAGTAATTTTAAACACTCAAAAAATATCTCCAGATTCCACAAGAATTAATTCTACATATTGAAGGAAATCCACTTATTCTCTATGTGACAACTTTATAGAAATCACTAGGTTCCTTATTTGAACAAATTATTGATGTTGGGAATGAAAATAGACTTTAGTATCTAATTTGTACCATGAATAACATATAGAATCAATATTCAAGTACTTATAAGTGCTTTATGGAATTAATCATTGCAGTTTAGAAGATGGGGCACCACCCACAACATCCCGAGTTCCACTTTCTATCTCACAATTACCTGCTCAAATTCATCCTCAGTCGTCTTATGCTTAGAAGATGTTTGGCATGGTGGGACGTTATTTTTCAATAGTTTAATATAAACATTATGCCTTAGAAAGAAATAAAATTCCAGGACATGGCATACTTCCTTGCTGAATACTCAACTGTATAGGATAAATATTTTATTACTGAGCTTCCTAATGATGAAATCCTTTATATTCAAGACAATATCCAAACCTAGGAAATGTATATTGACGGTGCTTCTAGATATCCAATAATGAAGAGAATGAAGAAACCTAAACATAACAATGTCGGTTTAGGAACTGTGCTTCTCTCCCCAGAAAGGGATGTTTTTTTGTATTCCTTTCTGTTATCAGAAGGTGATAGTAATAATGAGTCAGAATATAAATCTTTCATGGGGGGATTTGAATTGGCACTCTAGGTACATGTGAACCACCAAAAAGTGAATATTTTTTCTAAATTGGAAATAAAACAGATCAATGGGGATTACAATATCATAAATTATGAAATAATCCCTTTGTGTGAATATGTGAGAGGGTTAATGGATGAATTTCCCTCAGAACCAACATTGTCTTATGTCCCACGATCACAAAATTCCCAACCTGATTCATTGGATAATGCAACCACAACCCTAGAAGATCCATATTAGAATGTAAAAATCATCAGTATTTCCCATCGTCACGTGGTTTCAACTTTTGATCAAACTAGATTAGTGGAAATTATTTAAATCAGACCTATTTTCTGGACATACGGTCATACTACATGATAGATGAAACCTACCATAGAATACATATAAAATGGATTTATTCTTCTAGATAGAGTTAGGAAAGAAAAAATCTGGTGATGATTGGCTAATTTAACTTTTTTATTATAGCCCATATCACCATATGATCCTCCACATAAGAGGCATTAATTGTTTTCTCTTCAAGTGTATAGGTAGAGATGAAATGAAAACAACAATGAAATAAGTACATGTTAGAGCTTGTAGTGCTCACTAGTCTGTGCCCAGGATATATAATAAATTCTAAAGGATTAGATACTATATGCCTTTAACAATGTTGGATTGAACATATTTAACCATGAAGTGTCCCCCCAGCCATGTGCATTACATTTTCATTCATCAACCACTAGATTTGATACATACAACTAAATACTCCTGGTCATTTTCTAAATGGGAAATGGATATAATTGGACCTTATCCTATAGATACAACTAAGAAGATCAAGTATATTTTTTCCCCTACTGATTTCATCTCCAAATGGGATGGGGAAATACCTCTCAATTAAATCGAGGCCAAAATTAATGTTATATTTGTCAAAGCTAATATAATTACCAGATTTGATGTCCCTTATACCATTTTTATAGACAACGACACCAATTCCCATTCTATTGAGCTAAAGAAGTTATATCCAGAGGATAATATAAAATCAACCATTCATGTCACTATAATGTAGCAGACAACGGACATAGAGAGTCTTTCACAAGACCCTATCAATTATACTAAAAAAATGTGGATAATGATAATAAATCTTGGCCTAATAACATTTTAAATTATTCATGGACTTATCAGATTACAACCCATACTAACACTCAAGAAACACCATACTCATTGGTGTAAGAAACAAAATAATATTTACCTATTGAAATTCAGTTTCCATCACTCTATGTCGATTTTTGTGCTCAGTTATCTCCTCCCATGGCCCAAAGGCATTCATTTTTTATTGATTTTTGATAATCTACCTTTTAAGGGGTGAGGTGGAACCCTTACAAGGCTCGCAGGCGTATGTATTAAATGACCTATAGAAATTAGAGTAATTCAATTCCCGTAGGCTTCAAACATTATATACAACTGAGACTAACTACATGGAACTACTCCTCCCCAACATCTTTATTGTGAAATATGCTCTCCAACTTTTCATGGCTATTCGGCTAGGCTTTCCCATGCATGCATAGGCTTGTCCTGATGGAAGGTGCCATACCCTCTCATTCATGAAATTTATTTAGCTTCTGCTATGGTGGAATCTCTTTTCTCATCCTCCTTTTGATGATTGTTCCTTATAGATTTTCTGGTTTTCATCTGCACCTATGGTGGCCTGAATGCCTTGAGGTGGCCCGAAGGCCTTACTTACCTGAAGGCCCGGGTGGCCCGAATGCCTTAAAGTACTCAGGGACCAAATCGGTGGCCTAAAGGCCCAAAAGGGGGAATATTCCCGGCTGCTACACTAGAAAATAGTATCTTCTACAGTTCCTGCTACAGTACTACATAGTTCCTACTATAGTACCTTCTATTGTACTGCTACAGTCTGATACAGTTCCCAGAAATTATCCCCAATAGGATTTGATCCTGGGACTCTTAGATTCACTTAAGGAGTAATCACCTACCGGGTTGAGGCTCATCTGCCCCTGATCAGTTATCTAAAAATGAATAGTCTCATAATTGGTTTGATGAGCTAGAACAATTGGACAAAAACATATTGTATACATTGCATAATTTAGAATTCTATCAGAATAGAATAGTATAATATTTTAATAAGAAAGTTCACCTACACTCATTTATTTATGGAGATTTTGTATTAGTCCTCAGGACTCAAACGATACTAGGAAAGAATCCTACAAAACATGATCCAAAGTGGGAAGGACCTTTCAATGTACATAAGGTCACCTCAAATGGATCTTATTCTCTAATATCAATCGATGGAGAACTTATTACAACTCCATATAAAGAAATATTATTGAATAAGTACATTGTGTAATCACACAACAAAATTTCCATGTTACATGACATGAAACTGAAAAACCTAATTTCCTAGAGGCAATGAATTAAAAAGCATAACAATCTTATGAGTTCATGTTGAACATCATTAAAATGTACAATATATTTTTCCTTTTTTCATGACGTTAAACTACATGACGTCATTTTTCCTCGTTACACATCATTAAAATATATTGTTAACATTTTATCCAGATGACGGTATGAAATCCCATAAGATATGAAAAATTTTTCTTCCATGTTGCTCCTAAAAAATGATTAGTTTCCATGAAAAAAATTAATGAAATCATTGATACTCCTTAGTTTCACATGAGACACATTTCTCCCTAATTTTGAATTTGATCTGCATAGAGTCCTCATTTCATGAACTATAGGTGGCTTGATTCTCATTCTAATGGGATATGTAGAGACACCTAGATATCCAATTTTTGGCCTAGCCTCATCCATAATGGAATTTATTTCATATTTTACTATTTTTTATGAACCAAATATATGAGGTGTATTCATCCATGATAAATAGTTTGATATTCATACAATATTGTGTCTTATGTTTAACCATTATTTTGAAATGTGTTAAAATTCCCCATCTAGGACACCAAACTCAATTGGTGTAGGGGAAGATATTATCAAGAACTAAATTTTTCTTGATTATCATTTCAATGGGATATGTAGAGATACCTAGATCTACAATCTTAGGTCTATCCACGATAAAAATACCTTTTATTCCCTATGTGTAAGAATCACACCTGTATAGAGAATGTTTCAAGAACTACATGTGGCTTGATTCTAAACTATATGAGATACATAGTGACAACCTGATTCAATTATTTGGTCCAGATTCAATATTACATTTCACATTAGAATCATTTAATTCCCTTACTAGATGACATTAAACTGCAATGTACCCAATGAACTACATATGGCTTCATTCTTATGCCATTAATATATGTAGGTAAAACTAGGCCTTCGTGCATATTCCCATCCATGAGATAAATATTTATATCTCATAAACATATAATTTCAAATCTATGTGGGATTATTTATTTTTGGATCCTCTCCTTAGAGATCCCATGAAGGAACCAAAATGTATTGACATTGTACATGCGAATTTGATATATGGAAGGGACTCCAAACTCATGGACAAAATTGATTGAAATATTTCTCTTGTGTATTGATCAATACTCCCCTTTGTATTTTACAGTACTTATCATGAATACATTCATATCATCATAATCATTATAAGATTTTTTGGTTGAAGAATTACTCATACATGAGATCTATGTTTCTTGAAAATGCAGTATATTCCCATAGGTGGCCTTGAATAATTTTCCTACATAAAGGGAATGTCAGTCAAAAGATTCCACTATTTAGCTATGCGGCATATGCCCCAGTTGGCCCTTCATAATACAACCCCCATAATGGGGTTTTTTTAAATAATTCTTACTTCACTCATGGTAAAAGAATCTTCTATCCCCTTCAAATGTTGCTGAAAATATATAAGAATCTATGTCATAAATAGTTTATCTGTGTATATTTATCCCATTACCTTTCTCTCGATCGAAAAGCCTAAAGTTTATGGTTTACACATTTTCCCTCTATATATGTTCAAATTATTTTAAAATAACCTTCGATAATTTAACCACATATCATCCATTATTTCCATAATATTCCGGTCTTAATCACATGACCTAAAACTATATACACCATAAATCATATGTTTTTGTTAGACCTTTGTAGAGAAAAAATTCTTATTTAAATTTTAAAATAATAATTGGATATAATATTTCATCATTAATGGTACTTTTTACATAAACCAAAATCAGTGCTTTGGAAGATATAAATCTCCATAAACTTTATTATACTTTTAACAAATGATTTTTTGAAACCAAGAGTCTTTTTCTTGACTATTCAGTATGTGCCCATAGGTAGCCTTGCATAATTTTCCAACGTGACATGCATGTCAGTCAAAAGATGACTCTATTTGGCTATGTAGTATATTCCCTAGTTGGACCTATAAAACACAACCCCCATAATGGGTTCGTCAAATAATATTAACTTCGTTATTGGAAAATTATTCATGTAATGCCTTTATCCATTTTCCCATACCATTCTCCAGATCCAAAAATTCCCAAATCACAGTTTACCCTTCTTTATTTCCATACCTGAACATGGTGGTATGTTTATAGAAAAAATATGAAGAAATTGATATTAATATACCTTTAGTCAAAGCTAGAGACCTTAAATTAGATCATCTAATGTCTTCAAAATAGGAATTGATACTGTAAAATATAATATCTTTGATGTAAGTCATTGAAACTCTAAAGCATGATATTAGAAAGCCCCCTTTATGAAAAATTTTAACCATTATTCACACACCAAATTTGAGTAGAAGTGGTTTCCACATTCACGACCTATGTCGGCACAAATGTTTCTTCATACATAGATCTATTTCATTGGAAAACCAACCCACTTTGGACTTAAGTCACACAAATCATAATTTCTATTCTCTATCAACAATAAAATGTAATATTTTTATATTTATTTTGTCTGACTATCTAGTATGTACCATTAGGTGGCCTTGTATAAGTCACCCACATAATAGGACTTTCATTAAAAATATTCCACTATATTAGAAAAGTCTTCCTCTATATTTATACTACATGTTTTAGATATGGTGGCCATAAAAATCATGAATCATGTTTCCCCATCGAACTATTTGAATAATACATGAGTAATTCCTAGCCACTAAGCCATGTTTGGGATCTAATTTCAATATTTATGGTCAAATATATTTGACCTTAAACTCTATATTTATTAGTCCAATGTGAATGAATAGAAAATGATCTTAAATACATGATAATCACTAAATTGAAAACCTTCAAGGGGATCTAAAGACAAAATAGGAAGTCTCGGCTAACTAGACCAACATTTTTATGGTTTATGCAATATTAAGCAAAAAAAATTCTTAAGATACAAATATTATGGGGTTGTTTTCATAACCCTAGTAAAAATAAAACTACACTCAATTGGACCATTGGCTTAGTTAAAAATATATCACCCCATTAATATTATTGTAATTATGATTATCTGACATAAAGGATTGATGTGGTAAAAAAATAGCCATTGATATTGAAATTACAAAAAATAATCATGAATGAAGACATGAATTATTCCAAACAAAAAAATAATTTATATGGTAAAATCGAAGGAAAATCCACAGAATGATCCCTCTCTATCATGTACTAAATGAAACACCCTACATGACTCTTCAAAATTAGTATTTTGAGTATGTTTTTCTTAGGGAGGGTCATTCTCGTGAGTTTACATTGTATCCATAATCAAAGGATCTTAGAAATCTACTAACATGGGGTTCCCATTTTTTATTTATAATTCTCCAGTAGACTAAGGATAGATTGGAGTTCCCCATTCTTGAAGGGCCTTTACAACATTTTTTGTAGACAATGCTCAATAAGATGAACATTAATGTGAAGGACTAGGTAAAAGAAACAAATTATGTATTGAAAATGAATGAATGAAAACTTAGGATGTTGAAATTTCTAATGGAATACACAAAAATCCTATATGGAATCTGGTATGTCATTTTTTGGATTAAGGGAATCCATCATTATAGTGTATGAGTCTTTTAATGTTATATTATCCTCATCATTTTACGCTTCAAAAAAATGTTCGTTTATTCCCAAATTTGTTCCACTAACATTTTTTTCGTCAATAATTCAACTTGTGCAATGTCATCATGTCTTTTCATGTTAGGATAAGCATCGTTGTTTTCATTGGATTACAAAGGATCCTCATTTATTCCTTCTAGAGAAATAAGGATATCCGTATTTATTATCATAGGATCCCTCATCATGAGAAACTGATTTGAGATATTTTTGTAGAAATGAATATTAGCAACATCATTTGATACTGAAAAAAAAATTATTTGAAATTACCATGTCCTTTCAACCTCTCTATTTAATTAAGAGTAGATAAATCTATACATTTTTATGTATCATCTCTCCAAATAATAGATTCATCAACATGAAACTGTGATTCTCCTAGGTTTTCATTATTAGTTCATGAAGGACCAGTTATTAATCCATTAAGAAATGATAGAGATGAAGATATTGTGAGATGTAGAACGCGATCACGTAGGTGTATCAAGAAAGTCATAATACTAGAGGAAAATAAAAATATTTTCTTTTTTGACATATAGTTTTTACCAATCCCAATTCACTCTTGAATTTCTATTCATAATCTTGTGGAGAGATTAAATACTCCTCCCTATAGTAGAATCCTATGGTAGTGAATGATGATTGTTTTTCACCATTTCCTGAGTCACGATTCTCTCTCCAAGAGAATGTTTTGATACCTTTTGGAATATTATATAATGTTTTAATGGGAGAAATATTAGGTCCATACCTTGGTGACTGAAGAACATATCTGGAGGTTCCTTCAATAATTTCAAGATAGAAAATGCAATCTCATCATGATTTATGATGGTGAATGATGAATATGAATTGAAACAAAAGAAAAGGGAAATAAATTTTCAGTATTAACATAAATGTGTTATTCCTCCTCAGGGTGAACAATTACCCCTTCATGTATCCCTAATTTGATAATATTAGATACTCATTTTGAGGATGAGGATTGATTGTCAGTTTCATATATAAAGGTATCTTCCTCCGCAATATGCTCATGTACATTATCCCGGTTATTAACTAGATAATAATCATAATGTTATTTAATATCACCCATGCCCAGTATTCAAATGCCATTTTGGAATAATTATCATGCATCCTTATGTCCATTAGTTAATCTATCAAAATATTGAATAGTTTAAGGCCAAATATAATTCAGTTTTGTTATGGTTTGATATGGAGAAAACACAACACCCTCTAATCGGAAACCCACTTCAGGAATCCCTTATTCATCAAAAGAATCATAATATAGGACAATAATCTCTTTATGATGATGAAAACTAGATCAACTTGGTGCTGGAGGTATTGTTTCTGTAGCCTTATTCTTTTTGGTGTATCTTCTGTGGAGATGTATCAAAGGTTCTGATTCTTCTTAAGCATCTGCATCATCTTTGTCTTTAGAACTTTTACCATGACTTCTACGCACAATAGTTGTTGTGGATACATCCCGATATTTACCTTTTGTTAGAGCCCTATGGGGTTATGAAAAATTCCATGAATTGGCATATACAGCCTCTAGTCCAATTGATGCATATGATGGAGGTAACATAATTGATAATTTGGATGTCCCTAAATCCATCGAAATCCATAATTGTGTGGTTACTATTGTATGTTTCTCATATCTAATATATATGTGGGAGTAATTGTGATTGATTCTTTAAGGAATTTTGGTCTGTGAGAAAACCTATATGGGACATAAGCCTCAAAAATAATTTCCCCATCAATACTAGTTGATAATAAAATATACCTGAATGCAGTCATATAAGATATAATCTCATAATTTTCTTCCTTAACATAATCAAGAAATTTTCCTGTTGGTGCATTACCAAAATTAATGAAGATGAATTCTCTTGATGCATTCAATTCCCTCTGCACAACATCAGTATTCATATTTAAAGGATAAATTCTACAGAGTTTCTGAAAAAATGGGGTAAATCAACTGTTTGGTACTCTAACTGAATTCAACACTGAATATGAAGAAAAGTGTGCTACAATAATTCCCCTTAACACTCATAATGGCCCTGAAAGTCTAAATGGATCCTTCCCATTATAAAAATGCAGCAAGGAATAATAAATTATTAATAATAATAGGGTTTCTAATATTGTGGTTTCAAACACAACATATTTCACCTCACCTAATTTGGATTCAATAACACAAGTCCCTATCCTCACACCACCAACAAACAAGTAGAATAGAATCATGTAAATTCTTAGACACCTAGAAATGAAGCCATCTAAGAATACCTTTGCATTAATATTATAATTTACTTAATAACCCTAGTGATTATAGTCACCTCTCACTAATGTGGACTAGTATGTTCCTGAAATACCTAGATTATCCCTAGTTGGGAGAATGTGAGGACATCTGTAGGTGGGACCATTCACTGTTATTCATTCTAAAAAAGAATTGACCCACACTCTTGCATGATTATATTTCTTGTCTTTTGGAATTTATTTTCTTTTTTGAATAATTGATGATCCAATGGTGGTGTCTAGGTATCATCATCCCATGTTTTTACTAGTGGAAAGAATTAATTATACATCTCCCTAAGAATAAGAACCAATGATATTTAGTAGATATCCCATAAAATAATATCATCCTCACATTTCATCAAGTGTAAAGTATTTTTTTGGACTCCATCGGCTCATGAATTTAGGAATGAATACATTTTTATAAACACAAGTTTGTCCCATCTAGATAGCATCATAAATGTGAACATCCAATCATTATTTCATAAATTCTACAAAATTCTAGTATACCCTAAATGCCTATATCAATTCATGTTTAACTCTTCTTCTAGAATGAAGATCCCAGTCTTCATTCAAACCATTTGACTGTTCATTTTGGGAAGCATGAATGGTTGAATTATAACAATGCGTACTTGTCTCAACAATATGATATATCATATCCAGGGGAAAACCCAATATTATATAGGATGTATCCAATAGAAACTATTCCCTCATTAATAGGTATACCATTCATAGTGATATTCATGGAAGGATTGTTAATTAATTTAACATACCAAGTCTTTATAAAGTATCTCTTATAAGACAGAATGTTTTTATTTTGAAAAAGCCCTTTTCTATATATAGGAAGACAATGGCATCATGGATATTGACATTTCAATGGAATAAATCCTTTTAGCAGCCCATGGAGGGTACTCTAAACACCATCATTATAATTTGGTCAAAAAAAAATTCATCATCTTGTTTTTACGAGCATTAGTTTCTTTAGTTACAATCATCAGGTTAGCCACTTCCTACAAAAGAATTACCAAATTTTTCCCATTAATATTGAATTTTGAATTACGAAAGGTAATATTTTTAAAGTAATGGAATTTAATAATTTTTAAAAAGAAATTCTCTATACATATCCTTTGATTATGGAGTCCATGTAGGTCATTCGATAAGGATCCTACAACATGTCCTTTGACAAAGTCCTTCTTCATTGCTCCATCACTCAAAAGGTTTTACATTGAGAAAATATTTAATGGATCTATTCGAGAGAACAATGTGGAAAATATAGATTAATGACCTACATAATGAGAGAGAAAAATACAAGATTCCATGTGATGGAAATCACTAAGGAACGAGGCTCTTTTTAGACAAACCAGGCCTGTGTGACATACCTACAAGATAGACTTACACAACATAACTATGTGACCGACATACGAAGTTCATAATATCCCCCCTAATATTTTGTTATAATATTTCCTCAGGACATGACCCTCTTTTCAATCAAATCCAATCCCGGGGGGGGGGGATTTTTTTACACTCCCTAGAAATAAGTAAATTATGCATAATTCCTCTAGATATTTCAATGTATAAATACAAATCTAAATGAAGTAAAAGACATAAAAGTGAAATGTACCAATGCAGAGGATCTATATTGGGAACCTAGGTGGAATCCTTATATGAAGAAGATCAGAACATGTTCTACTTATAATTCCCATTGTAAAGCCCCTATGTGACAGACCTATATGGAGGAGCTATGTCGAAGATCTATACAACAACAGGATTTATGTACCCATATATGGAGGAGCTATGAGGATGACCTAGGTCATAAAACTGCATTCGACCAACCCCTTCCATTCCTATATATAGGACCCTTGGGCACCTCATTTAACAACAACAACAAGTTGGATTAATTAATGATTCTCCCTTGCATAGCTCTTTCATCCAGATCTGCAAGTTTTTCTCAACTAGCTCTGTGAAATAAGATAGAGTATAGAACCATACAGGATGTGTAGATTTTTAAATCCATTTAGAGTTTAAATATTGCATAGTATTAGTAATCTTATGTAAAGTAATTTTTTTTCAGTCATCACTATGACCTTATAGAACCCCTAGACAACATACCTACATGGTGTACCTACGTGACATACCTATGTAGTATAGCTATGCTACATATCTACACTCAGAGAATACACATATAACCTTGTAAACCCACTTTAAGTCACTCATGTGATGGTATCTCCTTCCTTGGTCCCATTATCTCAAATGGACTATGTTGAAATCTCTACAAAAACTGCATTACATATCAATCCTTTGGGAAGGGCATATCAGCATGTCCCATTTTAGGATTTGTCTATCAACAGTTACAAGTTTCCCACCATTGAATTCTAATGGAGTCAAGATCCATGGGATGTTTTTAGTTTTGTATATATGCAGTCACATGGATACTTATCCTAGAGATAGTGTTGTGATGTTCCCGATCTTTGATTTTGGGGATGGCCCTCTAACCTCCCCTTTTCATCTCTATGAATCGAAACCTCCAATTCCCAATAATAAGAGTGAAGGTCACACTTGTTTTTTCATTAAAACAAAGGAATAATCTCCCTCTTCTCTTGGTATCCACTAATGGAATATATATTTGATTTATCCCCTAGTAGTTTTGTCTTGATCTGTTGACCTTAAATTATATTTCACATTGTAAGGTTCAATGTCCCACACCCTCGACCACCATCATCTGAACTTCATTTTCCTTAGTAATGCCCTCTAAAATCAATAAAAGAGAGAGAGTGTGGTTTGTTGAATCTTTTTAGATCCACTTATTTCTCACTCTGATCAAAAATCATTTGGTCCTAGATATTTATGATCATCACAACATCAACACGATCCACCTTTTTTGAACTTCGAGAACTATGATTCCCATCCTTATTGGGTTATGTAGAAAGACTTCATTAGGTCCCAATATCATTGGATATCATCTTCATGAATCCAACCTAAATTCCGTTAATTAGGTCATCCTCCATATGAGTATTTATAAACACATTTATCTCAATGGGACGTACACCCCTACGATATTTACCGAACTACATGGGATTTGATTCCCATTCGACTGGGATACGTTAAAAGCCTCCCTGAGGATCAAACCCAACAATATAAATCAATGTTGTACATTCTAGGATACATTACTAGTAGGGTATAATTCAATTTCTAAATTTATATCCCTTGAATGTTCCTTGGGATTCTTCTGTATAAGTCCAACCCCAATCATTGATTAGGAATCTTCCGCCTATGTGTCTTAACCACATGATGTTATTCTATATGTATAGGTAATTATCACATGAACATAATTGATATGATGTGTCCCACTAAGTGGATCCGAAGTATAAGTGTTATGATTATTTCACAAGGATATGTTGGTAGCTTGTTTTTTGGTACAATCCCAAAATCAAAAAAAAATGTGCCTCCTAGGACAATAATAAATTTCATTGTGCCCCAAATAGTGGCATAAAAACTAGTATTTTAGTAACAATGGTTAAAATAATCTATAAATAATATATGAGAGAATACCATTGATGCATAAACATGAACACATATGGATATCACTATTAATTAAAAACCTTTAATACATATAGATGGATCTAAATTTCACACATGATAATAATTGGTTTCAAATTCCATGTGAAACAAACGTAATACTTATTGAAATAATAATTTTTCATGAAAATATCTCAAATCCAAAAGAGAGTCCCGAAGTAGGAAATAATTCCCACAAAATGGTGTGATGAGTTTGACCTCCAATCATATTGACCAATGTATGTTCTTTAGTATTGTTGGTCTAAACGAAACGAATGTCTGTATTTTAAAAGAAGTTCCCATTGGATAAAGAGCCATTGGATGATTTCGGTTCAATAAATATATCCAATGGAAACCACCCTAAAGTAGTGATTTCTAACCATACCAAACATTTTAAGGGATATAAAATATGGTTTAACTATCTTCTTCACGTAGTGTAATTTGAAGATCTCTAAAAAGCACTTCTCCATGGTACTTATGAAGAGGGTCGACTCGGTGAGTCAATAAACGATCACCCCAATTGGATCATGTATCCTATATGTACATGGAAATCAATCATAAAATACATCGATATTTATTTCCACTTCATTCCCGGTACCCCATGATAGAGAAAGATCATCCCCATCCAAGAATAGGAGTATTGACACTGTGAGTTGAAAACCCACGATATGAATTCAAAAAAAAAATATGTTTTTATCCCAACTGGTAAGTCTAACTTCAACATGTTACTTCATCCCTGGTGTCTACATTGACACCAACATGCATATACCTATGCATCATGAAACATCAGCAATCCATTGATAAAACTATTCATCATTTGAAACGAACAACATGATCTCCACCTTTTGAATATCCCTCATAAGTATTCCCTATGGAAAACAGATCACATAAAGACTCACAATTGGAAACACTGAGATGTACCTCCCTACCTAATTTCACCAGTTGAGGGGTAACTACCAACAACTGAAGCTAATATTCTCCATCTCTATCCACGAATGATAACCAAAATGAGGCCAACTTCTCTGATGACTCGATAAGAAACTGCAAACTAATAATTGTGGGTTGTGCACTTATGATCATGCGGTTTGTTGAGTGAATAATTTTCCTTATAACCTTCCACTCCTTTATGTTTTGGAAATCATAAAAACATTTTCTTAAGGAAAATTCTCTTTATATAAGAAACATTTTATTATGGAAACATTTCTCCCTATAAATTATGTATTATTACATTACATATGGTTTCCAATTCCTTATCAAATGTTTTCTCAAAATACGTCTAACCATATAATTTTTAGGACAAAAATAAGATCTGTATATATAACTTGGAACCTTATAGTATATGGGAATCTTATTTCCCCTAAAATTAGAATCATATTTCTTCAGAAATCAAACACTAAATTCATCAAAATTTAGACTCTGATTTTCTAAAAAAATATGACTCCAAATTCGTCATAATTTAAACACTGATTTCCTTAGAAATAAAACTATAATTTCCCTAGAAATCAAACTCCAAATCTCTCAAATATCAGATTCCTATTTTCATAAAAATCATATATTGATTCTCAAATATTAGAATCTGATTATCAATTTTTTTGGAATACAATTTTCAATATTATTAAAATATGATTATCATTTTCCTAACAATATGTTTTGAACATTATTATGAATACAATTAAAAAATATTTTTATAGTTTATATATTTCCATTAAAGTAGTGATTCATTTTTATTGTATCTATAACATGTTAATGTTCCTAAAATATTATTATAAAAAATGTCTTCTTCAAATTTTTAACAACAAAACAATGTTCTAGTTTACATATATAGTGGACCCTCCAAAATATTTGGTAAAATTTACCACTGAAGGATGGATTTAACAGTTGAATCTTTAACCTATTAATACCCATCCATTTGAAAAAGTTAACTGTTTCAAAAATTTGGATGATTTATGGAATGGAATTTGCGAGAGTTGGTGATTTGAATGATGTTGTATGGATATTCTATGAGATCCTTGATCAAATATTCCTTGTGTCAATGATGTAAACAAATTAATCTAGTGGTGAACATGTTGTTTAACCTACATAGTTTGATTCTGATTGAATCTATTCAATCTAGTTATTTCAGGGAAAGGAAGATAGAGGTTTTGATCACCTTAATGATTGAGGGTTTCAGAGGTGAGGAAGGTAGAGATACCCATCACTATAGTGACTGAGGGCTTGAGGGGATAGAACAATAGAGTATGGTTCTGTTCATTGTATCAAGGGATTACCCTAGTGTGAGTAAGATAATAATTCCTAAATGTATAAATCAAGGGACCTTTATCAAGTTTGTTGGATACCCTTCTCTTCGGGTTAATTGATTTATTTTACTTATTTACTAGTTGATTATTACACGTTTCATTTCTGTTGTATTTACTTAAAGATAGAAAGTGTAACATCCATAAAAATTCTTCTACATGTAAATTCTGAAATATTAGATTCTATTCACTTTATGGTAGAATATTTCTCAAAGAAAAATTTTCTTAGGTTTCTTGATTTGACCCATATTATTAGTTCCTTAGAAATTTTTTTTGTTTATGAAAAGATAATGAGGGATGTGTAAATACTATTTTTTTAACTTTGTTAAATATAGGGTTCATATAGGTTATAAATGAATGTTTTTAATCCATCAATCCACCCTCCCCTCTTGTATATTTAGAATCTCATATCTCTTATCGATCCTCACATTGTGCGGTCTCAAATGTTGTGAACCATAGGCAATCACTTATTTCCTCTACAGTAGGACACAACCAAGCCTAGTTCTCGATGCATTTTAGAACAATACGTGCTCAACACCCTCCATTGGTAACCTAAATATGGGAGAAATAATCAACATTTCGATTAACCTTAGCCTGATCCACTGCAGCTGCATCCTCTAAGATAACTTGTCTTAGAAAAAGGGTCCTTCCAAACCCATAACGGACACTTCAAGAGAGTAAATTGAATTCGGTGCTCTTAGAGTGTGTCCTAAACAATTCATTAGTATCCCTTTTGATCCTCATTAGATGAAGAGTATACTAAGATGTCTTCAATGAAGATCACTTAGGGGTGCCCTGGGTGGAGCACATGATCTTACTAAGCCATTCCTATGCTAGTCCCCCATATTCACCCTAATATCATGATTCTCATTGGGAGCCATATGATATACTGGAATAATTATCGATGCCACCTTGGGGTGTAAACCACCAAAGATGTCTGACTCTCAAAAGAGACACAAACCTTGTATATCTTTGAGGAAGTCATCCTTACACTCTTCCACCATTACGAGATACCTGAGGACTCATAACAACCACTGCACCATGGGTCGGGCTACCCAACTAAATAAAAATCAATTGTATCCCCCACTGCCTGAGTCCATTATGAGCTGAAAGGATTTCACATTTGATAATAAAGGTAAATCTAGATCCATAACCTTGTAAAAACCACATTGTTTACCTAAGAAAATCAATATTATAATTAACTATGGATACTAGTTTATATCGATAATGACGTTGTATGGTCTCAACACTAGTACCATCATATCACAAATGAACATCTTTCCTTTAAGAGTCTGGTCAAATTTTCAACATCAGTGTTCGATAATCATGTCTACTATAGTAAGTGTATCTGAACTCAAGAGTCAAGTCAGTGGTTTAACCAGAATCTCTATGATCCAAATAAGAAAAGTTTCAGAAAATAAATCACTTGTATCGGTTTATATCAATACTAAATCTAATAAAGAAAGACACATATTATATGTTGAACCATTCCTAGAGTCCAAGGGTCAAAAGCAACAATAGCCAGTAACTCTCACCTCTTATGTATTGTAGCTCCCAATGTCTGGTATGGACTACATATAGGTGGTGGTAGTAACATGTCAAAATTTCAGCCACCTCATTTTACTTCACCAGCTCTCCTGCCTCATCCATGACATGAAGGATCTATCTTCTCATACCGATACCTTTTCCTTGGTGGTTTATAAAATACCTCTCTGACTGCAGTCAGAATGGTGGGAATATCTTTCATGATATCCCCCCTTTTATGAAAATTATGGAAAATCCTATCCTTCTTGGATCAATCACGGCCTTGAAACATTGGATAAAACCTATGGTTATGCAGATTACATTGTGAACCTACTATGTTTAGGTCCTCCTGAACCTATGTCTCATGCTATCGCTACCTCAAAACAATATGATATAGGTTTGAACCTTGCATATCAACATCCATCACCAAAAGATACATTCATTACTCCGTATGGGAAGCTTCATCAACCTAGACCACTATAGGTGGGTCTGCTAACTAATCATCAAGTGAAACCATCACCTACCGACCATCCTAATGAAAAACTTGTCTATGAAAGGATCCCATTAGGTATGCATCATCGAGCATTGGGAAAAACCCTTGATCCTGTAGTAGAAACCTTTATGGCTAGCATTAAAACTACATCATGTAACAAAACAACATATATCATGGTTAAAAGAGTATACATGGTGAGCTGGCTCAAGACGGACATGGAAACCATAAATCATTCTTATATGATTCATAGTACCTTCATTTGTCACAGAAACTAATGTTTTCATGTCCTGAGACAGACAACGGGTGCCCAAAGTCGTAATGTATTGACATGTCGACCACCGCACCAAAACTTGACTCCTGGGTATGAAATCCTAACTCAAAACACATAACACTATTTCCCAGAAAACCTCATAGACTCCCAGTACTAAAGTAGAACCTGCATTCTCTAATAACACTATATCAAGACCCATCCCTTTGTTCCAATGATGTGACTACGCCAATCCCGACTACGATAGGCCAGGGGCATGTGACTAGTTCTGAGTAGGCATATCCAACAAATGGGAGGAATTATCCTTACAACCGACACACACATACATAGCTCCAAGATAAATATTTTGAAAAGTAAAAATAGTAAGTAATGCAAATTCATGAATACCACTACATCCCTAAAACATAGTATGAAAAAAAGTAAAGTAGTAAAGTACAATAAGGCCGGAATACAAACCCACCAAAATAGAAGAGTCTATAACAGAATTACTAAATCTCATATGTAGAAAACCCCACCTGATCCAACTGCATGGTACGACACTAGAATACAGTCTTTAAGTCGCTGGAACATGCCCTAGTCTATCTAATCACACTACGCCCAACCTAGTACATTTTTTGAGGAATCATTAAGGAGTTAACCATCTTCACAAGACATGACACATGACGGGAAAGCCCATGAAGGGGTGAGTAAAATAATACTAAATAAAGAATCCCAAAACATAAAGTAAAATACCACAATGGAAACACCACTAAGAATATACACTCATCTGATCACAGGTATATGTCCACAAAATATATAACAACAATTTCTATGTTTACTTGTATTGGATTCCAAGATGAAACATCTCATCCACTACTAACCATATAGTTTTTCTCATATAATGCTCGATTCAAGGAGACCAAAATCATTGCAATATTTTATATCATGATTTTATAACAAGTATACTGAATGTATCCAAGAGAACATATGGTCTCTATTCATCACGATGTTTCTCTGAGATGTCTGGTCATGATCTGAATAGGATTCTAGATATTCCATCCAATCCAGGGTAACATTATTCTCCATGAGGCATGCTCGTTCCGATATAACTCTCTCCTCGAGCTATGAAGTCATTAGAGATCCTCGCATGGAGGTTACATTAATATTTTACACACTAAAATATAACACACTGAGAGCTACCAAAATCATACTTATCAAGTCATGTCATGAAGGAATGAATCTGATATTGATACACATATAGAGGGTCCAACACCTTGGGCTCACTGGGGGACATCCTGGAACAACATTAAATTTCATCCTAGATAGGGTATAGGTGACAATGTAAATATTGGTTAAACCATGCCCAAAAACCCTATATAAGGAACCACAAATGGAAGCAAGGACCGATTGGGCCTCTCAGTGTGATACATGCTCCAACCCACTAAGTCATCTATCAAAGATGGGCTAAGACAACACAAAATAAAACATCCTTTATTAACTACGATTGGAATTGGATCATGCTTCGAACCCTCATAGTGATGAACAAGTGATGATCTAAACCTTTATTTTTACCCTCTATGATGGGAATAATATCCTATATCTGATCGTCATTGGAATAAACAGTTAGAATGCTACCAACCCCTTCGGGTATAACTAAAAACCCACCATCCCATATCAAAAAGACATCCATGTCATAGCGGTCACAAAACTACATATGTCTCATCCACGTAACACTCTATTTTAATGATAAACCCAATTTAAGTAAAATGGGGCTTATTAGGTCCTTGTTCGGTTTGACCCAACCTGACCTATTAGGACGACCCAAATCGTTGAGCAAACCCCACCCCTGCTGGGTTAGGCCCGAACCAGTACCGGATGAGACCATTAGGCCTATGTATGGTGGACCACATGGTGGCTCGATTTCCCCATGTTCATCCTGTATCATGTGGGAAATCATCCTCCGGCATGCGACCGATCTACGTGCTTTTCCACAGCACTGTGCAGGAATTTCGATGACTTATGTCCATCTTGTTATGCTCACGTGGACCAGTTTCCCCACACTCAACTCATACGCATGCGGCCGGTCACCGAAGGTTCCACTGCGGGCTTTCTTGGATGTCTCTATGGGAATACATCTTCCGACACACATGCAAACCACTGCTGACGCATTCCCCCACTAGCATCGACGCCATGTTGGCCACATCCATGGGCCACCAAACTCACTTTGGTGCTCTGATTTTTGATACAGAAGATGTTCTGGAATCCTCAGTCCACCACCTTCATTGTCATGGGCTTAGATCCACCACATTCTCCATCCTCATGAAAATCTCTTTTGAGCGGGGATATCTCTAGCACTGCTTCAATCCATTATTCATTGTCATTATTCCTTCTCATTCATGCCATGTTCATTGGAGGTTTACAAAATAGGATCCTTACACCAAGAAAAAAGCGTGAAATGATAATCCGTTCAACTTCTATGAAGAAGACAAAAACATAAATAAATATTTGGGAAGAAACACACAATATAAAACTGAGGAATGAACTTCAGCCATTGTTTATTACAGCCTTGATTCACTCCCGTTAAAAGTTTCATGAAAATGAATCAAATAAAAAATGAACTCCCTAATAAAAAACCCATTAAAGAAACTCCCCCTCAAGAATGAGTGATCCATGGGGCAACCTGTTTGTGGGTTAATCCACGTATTTCGTTTAAATCTAAGGATGGGGATAATGAAAATCAAAATCACAACCCCTACTTGGAGTTTGGAATGGTTTGCATCAAGGGTAAATCATCTTTGGTGATCTATTGGGATTCATTAATCATTGATCTTTTGGCATTCTTCAATTTGTCGCTGCTTAATCCAATCTTCGATCTCCAATTAATCATCACCGGTGAGGGACTCCTTCTCCATGCCATAGAAAAACTATAGGGTTGTGAAGATCACCCTAGATATCTCAAGAGTCTTATTAAAAATGGATATTATGGCTACATAAACACGTAACATCCAATTTAATATATTTTTATGAAATAATTTAATTTCATTAATGTTCAAAAAGTAAAGTTAACCCTTGATATAATTCGTTCAAGGTTAGGCCCGACATAAAGAAAAATCATAGTAAGAACTCAATGGTTGTATCAGATTTCCACTCCATGTTATAGTTTATGAGTTATTTGGTTTTCAAAAATAATCTAATTTTATTTATGGTTACGTTATTTTTGGGATCATTCATAGAAGAAACAAGCTGACTGAACTAAGGTCACACATGGGGTAAATCTACTGCTCTAAGCTCAACAGTGTCCTATGATTTATGATCCGTTCATTCGTATAATAGTTATTCCACTTTTTCCCAAAAATATATCATGTGGGATATTTAAAAAATTAATATTTTTCATCAGATTGTTTTGGGAACAACGAACCTCAATATCAAACTCCATCTCAGCTCAGGTTCTTGTAATTTTCCTTAGAATTTTCTAAAAATAGAATCATGAAAGTACGGGTCATTATATAATGTTTTTATTTCTAACACACATCTTATGTTACTATGATATTATGATACACTATCTTTTATATTATTTTTAAATTTTATTAACCATGTACCTTATTCTTTATAATATCATATTACACCTTTGAATTTCATGTCACGAATTCTTATCTTTTTATTTCCTTACTAAGACTTTTAGTTCTCCCCTTTGTTTATTCCCCAAATAAAATGGATTTTTTGAGATCACTAAGAAGAATATAATAAATATTCCATATTTTAGTTTCCTTTGATGTTTTATGATCCTTGTTTCTGATATAAACTTGGAATTTTCTGTCCATGTAGTTTATTACTTGATAATTTTTTGAAGAATCACAAAATAATTTGTATAAAATTGTTTGGGTCACTATAATTGGTAACATAGAAATTTCTTGTTATTTTTGGGGATTTCTACATGAAAAATTTATTGATAACCCTAGTAATAATTATATTTACAAAACTATGTATAGAAAAATACTTTAGTATTCTGGAGAAGTATAGGGTGAGTGGGTTCAAAGAATGTATATAGTTTTCTACATTGTACAAATGGATGTAGCTTTTGAATAGTTTTACCTTAGGGTAATAACATTGAAAAGGGTGTATTGAGATGAAATCGATCATTATATTGTGCATGAAAATAGGCATATCTACACACCTATCTTGACACACACTAGGGACATCATTTGGTAAATTCATAAGAAATTTACAAACCATTATGTAGGAAAAAAATTAAAATAAGGTTTTATATTGGGAAATAGATCGGGGATATAACCGACTAAAATCTATAAATTCATATGTCAAGGAATATATGTCATTTATGAGTAATCCCTATAATGGAAATGGATTCCTATTTATATTTTATATAGTTTAAAAATAAAAAACACAATTTTTCAATTTTATCAATCAATTGTTTGAAATATGAGAAACGTCATCGATAACCAATATGAAGGTAAATGTGATGACTACTAAAATTAGATTCCCAACTTAATGGGAGAACGAGATAATAAAACTATTTTAATAATTTCATAGTGAACTCAACATTTTAACTAAATCATTAGTTAAGAAGAACGCATGAATCCCCATAATAAAGAGCAGGTTTTAATTGGGATCATTACTGTGAAAATCACCTCCCAATTTTAGTGGATCTTCTGATACATTAGTCATGGAATAATATATCATAGATATTGAAAAGATATTATAAACCAAAAAAACACTTTGATAAAATCAATGTTGTGTTTTTTTAATCTTATAGAGGGAGAAGGCTATCAATAGTGGACATTGAAAAAAATAAAAAACCCAAGGAAGAGATCAAGGTAATGGAGTGGAAGGAATTCTGGAAAATGTTTTATAAAAAATATTTTCCTAACACTCTCTAACTAAAAATTGAGAGGAATTTCATTAGTATTATGAAAATTAAGTATATGTCCATCATGGCATATGAAGTGAAAATCCCAAGATATCCATGATACACATGTATCCTTTTCAATTTCTCCAAAGTTAAAGTCTTATAATTCCTTTTTTGATAAAGAAATATATTTGAAAATAATTTTCAATTGGAGTCTTCGATAGATATGAGGAAATTTTATGTTGTTCCCTCCATGTCTAAAATGATATCATAGAATATCAATGTTATCATGAGGATAATAAGGGGAAAATGGAGTTTAATTGTGGTTAAATTATAGAGAAATATAATAGTGGAAATATATTCTTATATCTTCCTTGGAAAATGTGGGGAAAACTTTTCCTCAAAGTTTCTTAGTAGAGACCAAGAAGTAATATATTTGTGGGAATTAAGATAACCTAGTAGAAGATTGTAAAAAAGAGAAATATTCAAACATGATAGATAAATAGAATGATCCAGTTAACCCTCGGCATATTTTCCAATGTTTTATGTGTATGGATCAAAGACACTATGCGAACAAACAAACTATGACATGGGTTGTTGATAAAAATAATGATAAGAACTTCCAAGTACAAGGTAAATAAAAATCCTTTTATAACACAATGTGATGTCCCGAACAAAGTTCCACACTAGTCTCTTGTCAACCATTCCGAAATAGTAATACAAATGAAAATAAATAAAAATCAATTTATACAACATTGTGATGTTCCCGAAGGGGGTTCCAAGTGTTGGTTCCCTAAGACAATTGATCACATGACCTCAAGGTCACCTCCCTATATACCAAAGGGTATCAAATATATGTTGGTGTATAATATATAGCACATAATGACTATACACTCTTTATCGAGGCATCACAATTGTGAAAAATAAATAACCAATTTCCAATTGATAATAACTAATAACCAGAATAATATCGTTAACAATATATACTTGAATTACATGATGATCCTAATTAGGAAACAAAATATCCATAACAGAAGAAGTAGATATGTGATAAGTAAATGTGTTAGGTTTAAAATGAAAACCAAAACAAAGACACAATGACACCATCAGGTGGGTCCCAACATTATTCCTAGTTCCCTCATCAATGACCTGTCCCTATAAATCCATCTAAAAATGGTCTCTTTCCTAGATATTGTCTTGGAATCCATATATATATTCATGTATCCATCCGACAACCCATGTAATTTGTGAGTATAACTCATCAGGCCACAACCAATATCATATAAAATAATATATAGTCAATAACAATGTATGTTGTTGTATAAATAAAAATATAAAATTGATTAAAAGAAAAATTTTCATGTAAAATTATTATTTATTTAACCACATATATTCATGGATTCATGAAGACACCCAAACCAATAATACCAACTTCGGACCCATCCCGAGTTTGAACTATATATCAAAATCTCAAGGGGTTCCATTTATCACTTCATTTCGAATTTCATAATATGACCATTGGGAACCATAGTCCATTTACAATAGTTTGGGAATATAATTGAATGACTATAACCCCATGGGTTTTTGAAGCATCAACCTATGCCCCACAACACGATTATCAGTGAATCACCTATGATATTTTTAATAATCAATCCATGTCCCTCAATCTTATATCCCATGCAAGAAATTTTCCAAAAGAACTCAATATCAAGAAACCTATGGTTATTTGATGCAATAGTCTATGTCCCACAACCCGAATATCACTCTATCAAATATATCAAATTCATCAGAATTATTAAGATTAATAATCAAAAACCATTTGATAAAACAATATCATCATGGAATACTATTTAATTTTTTCATGAAATCAATGGTCATCACTTTAATTCACATGCAATAATATGATAAATTCACCAATAAACCATTTTTCAACATGTATGAACATGACAAATTTACCCTCTAATTATAATCGAACCATAATTAAATTCACATTTTAAATGAATAAAAATCCGATAAATTTTTAATTTTCGTAAACACGATCCCTATCAATTAAATAATTATATTGTTTCGTTAATTCCATAATTAATAAAATAACTAATTAATTAATCCAATTGATAATGTGAATATAAAATATGAAATAAGAACAAGAAAATTTATTACATAGAATTATAATTATGACTATGAGAATCATTAATTAGTCGACATACCTCATGATCAATTATGAGTTTTTACCAAACTGAAAATCCCCAAACTGAGGCAGAGTAATCAAATGTATAATAAAGAACGATATATATAACCAAATCCTATATTAATGATCAGATGGATTATGATCTTTCAAATCCATCAAATAAACACATTATAAAAGAGGATAGAGAATTACTAGTCATCCTCAAAGAGGGAAAAGAGAGGGAGGAAACCACATATGATGAAATAAATTATCAGGAGAGGGGTTGATTCTTCAATATGTTTCTTAATTATTCATGAATAGAATACAGAGTGTTGTGGAATCCATCCAGGAGCCTCCAAAATCAATGTAAAACCATTAGGGTTCATTAGGGTCTTATAAGGTTTAAAGATGTTGAGTTTTAGAGTTTTAAAAAATATTTAAAATGAAATAAAACCTATTAACATGGTTTTCAAAGTTCGAGTGCATGGATTTCAATATTATGTACCCGAACATTGTGTCGTAGCCATAAGCCTCACCCATGGGTCACAAAATTTATAATAATTGAGAATGATGATAGAAAAAACACATTACAGCCATAAAATCCCCATTCATCTAGGATTCCTTGATTATCTGGGGCTACACACATGGTTTGGGAAAACCATATGATAACTGTTGGCTGCCTCTTTCTATCCATAAAACCAAAATTTCACCTAAAACACCATGAAAAAAACCCACCTGATATATATCCACATATGTATAAATATTTATCCAAAATTGAACATGATACATATATATACTATTGTTTTATCATATATATTGGTTTATAAACTAAATGCTTTGGCACCCAATTAGATAGAAATAATATTAATAACTCTGCTAAAAAAATCCATATTTTAAGAAACTATTTTCATGTGCACAAACCCATTTTATCTCGATAAATTAAATATACAACTGTTTACGAATGATCTATATAAAATGTATATAATATATATTCAATAAAATAATTATAATTCATCATCTATGTGTTTTTATAATAGATAATAATAAACATAGTTTTACGCATGATATTTTTTTCTAAAGGTAGTTTGTGGCCTTTTAAAAGATCACCTATTGTAAAACAAAATTTTAGAAATAATTTTCAAAAAATAAAGCACATTTTATATATCATAATTTCCAAATTATATTAGGAATAATTTTTAGTGTTTTTATGAGTTGTATTAATATTTTGATGAATACTGTAAAATACTGAATTTTAATTAAAAACTTACATTTAATCTAAATAATAGGTCATGAAAAATTTTATTTTAGGTTGGTTATAGAGTAATTTTGTTTATTATACATTAATAAATTCTAGATTTTTCATTGTAATCAGTTTTCTATTAAATTTAGATGTAAAAACATAGTAAATAATTGAAACTTTTCACTTTAAAAACCCACTTTCTCATCCTATCTACATGTTTAATTTTAAATTAGATTATACCACTCATGTGAATGTAATTTGGATAAAAGACTCTATATTTTAATTCATGTATATTTATATTATTTAATAATGTAAAATTAAATTTTTACATCAATGATAAGTGAAAATTGTTTATTTATATGATTGTGGTTAAAATAGGGATTTTTGCATTACATGCATTTTTAATAATAATAATTTTGGAGACACATACATTTTTTATATATTGATTTGCAAATAATATTTAGAATAAGAGGATATAAATGACATAAAAAATAACTTTTAATTACAATCTTTAATGATAATTTACCTCGTTGAATAAAAACATAAAAGTTAACTTGGTAAAATTCAATAAAGATAACATTCAGTATACATAAATACTAAATAATAACATGATAATCAAGGTATTTATTTTTTAATGTAAAGGTATGTATCATCAAATTAATATCTTCCCTACATTATAGATAAATATTTTAGGCAGATCACTTAATGGAGATCTCCCAATATTTATTACATTTTGGTATTTATAAGAATTCAATTCCTCCCCAATTAGAAAAGGTAATTCACCCTCCCACAACATCACACATCTCGAGGTAATTTGATAATTCAAAACCAATAATAAAATAACTTCTAATTTTCCTTCATCTAATCTTATAATCCATTATTTGAGAATAAATCCATCTCCGGATGGTTTTTCGGTGAAAACCAAAAAGAGATACCTGAAAATGAGGTAACATTCCTCAAGAAATATTTTTTATATCTTCCTCAAACACATTAAATTATTTTTGTATCATAATTATGTAACATAATAATTATATTAATCATATATTATTTTTTTAATGATAAGTGTAAAAACTAAAACCACACACACTTCCATCAAATAGGTTTAGAAATAAACATTTTTGTGTATGATGGACTACCTCCTTGCGAACCAATGTTGTTCATTTATCAAGTAGAATATTTAACGGTTGATAATAATGATGGAAATTATATTTATATATGACAAATAAAATTTATGATATTATTATTAATTTTTAATTTCTATATCACGAATACATTTATGATTTTCATTTTGTGGGAACACAATAACATCATTCGTGTCTATAGTAAATTACTTCCTCACAAAGCGATATGATTCATTCATGATTTACATTGAATTTATTAAGGATATGTTTCATAGAAATATATTATATATAGAACATAAATATGATACTTTATTGATATTATATATATGTCATCTAAATTTATTTCGTTTGATATGACACGAAAACAGAAGCCATGTTCATGCATACATACGACCTACCATCTCCATGAATTGTGTATTTCATTTACAGTTTATATAATTTATAGACTACTAATAATATATATATAATGAATATATATGAAAATTATTTGAAGGATTAAATTATTAAATTGAAAAAATCATTATCGATATAATAGTACTATAAATAAATAGTCAAAACCTGTCCAAAAAATATAGTTGTTATTACCTCAAATAGAACATTAACATAGTATTATTAATAAATGGGTAATATAAAGACATAATATAATCATATATGGTATGATATATATTAATCAATTTCATTATTAATATATTATAAACACATATTGAATATAATAGTTGCTTGAATATGTACGATGGAAGTCAAGACATATATTAAGTGATTTTCATCTTAGTTTTTACTTCCAGGTGACACATGTTCTATTCCCCAGATATATCAATTTTGTGGTGTATATAAAAACCAAAAAGAATCCCTAAAATTGTTGGCGAGGAATCAGAAAATGCATTTAAGAGACCCGAGTTCAAATCCATATAGAGGCATAATTCTCAGGTTACTATAATAGTACTATAGACATAATTTTAGTAGACAAAACTATTCATCTGTTTGGGCTTTCAAGCCCCTGGGTTGGTCCTCAGGTCCTTCAAGGCCTTTGGGCTGCCCAAGGCCTTTGGTCCATAAAGTCATTCATGGAACTTGAAGGTATTTGGGCCACCTCAAAGCCTTCAGGCCACCTCATGGTTTGTGGGCCATATTAAATTGTGCTTGATGGACCCGGAAGAATGTACTAGGAGAATATTTTAGATGTGGATTCAGAGAAGATGTATTAAATAGTGTAGAAGGTTATAGATTTATAAAAAATTGATGGTATAAAATTTCTATCAGGGTCATCCTCTTCATGCATGGGAAGCCTAGCTGAATAGCTATGCGAATGTGGAGAGATAACATCCCGATGTACAAGATGGGGAGGAGCAAGCCCCATGTAGTTATAGTTTCAATAATACCTTCTATGTCCTATTTTTTATTTAATGTACACAAACATTGGGTCATGTAATCTCTAAGCCTACTAGACTGGTAAGGGTTCCCCCACTCCCATAAAAGGGGGTTATGAAAAATAAATATAACCAAATGCCTTCAGGCCATTTAGGCATGGTGTATATACTAACCAAGAATTTACATTATGATATTTTTACATAAAATTATTTTTATTAACATATCCTTATGAGGAACTATCATTCATTTAGTTAACGGTTCAAAATACTCCAATCGGTAAGATAATTTTGTCTCAATGTGCCTTCTTAGGGATACATGTTATTTTATACACCTATAATATCATACGAGGTGAATATAATTCCAATTTGACATGTTATATAATGAATATAATTCTTCTACATATATCATAAGAATAATTTAATGTTAATATTTAATTATAATTATGATTCAATGTTCCCATAGTGGTCACAATTTAGTTATACAACCTCACCATTTATCTATATTCTTTATGCATATGATCAATCGAGGAAGTCTTATAATCCGTATATCAAGAATTTTTATTAAATTTTTTATGCCATTTTTATTAATGATATCATCAAAGTAAGGGTTCCATTTATTTAACTCTTTGTTATGTAATAAAATTAAGAAATGTTTCCAAGAAAATAAAACTTTATTTCTGTCCTCGGTCAAAAATCTCTTTTCATCAGAAAATGTGTTATGTAATTATTATTTTAAAAATGTTCTTAAATGAAATTTTAAGACCATTTTCAAGGAAAATGATTTTAATTTTTTTAAAGTTGTTGAATTTTTTTTGAATATTCCTCTACATGTACTCATTATTATTTCAAATGAGAAACTTTTTCCAAATGTTTTCTAATTTAAAATGTATGTATTCAAATCTGAAAGAAAATTATACTAGAGATTTAATTTTAAATGGTCAATTTAAAATTATATTCCATAAATGATAACATCCATTGATGATACCAATCCCTTATAGATATATGATCAAAGGATACAATTCATATTATTTCAAAATATATATTTTATTTTAAAGGCACGACTTTATGGAATCTACTTCTTTTCCATAGGTTAATCATGTTTTATAGAGATTGACATGAAACCAATTTATATTAAATGGGTTAATCAGTTTATTAAAGAATAATGATATTACATGTTAGTTTTTATAATTTTATTCATGATATTTGTACTTTATCCAGGTTGTGGTTATTAGAAATTACATATATGTTGGTGTGGACCATATTTCACTAAGTGACCCTATTTCAAATTATATGATGGGGTGGCCTTAATAGTGTTGTGTAATCCCATTACAGTATATACGACGGGGTTGATGGGTAAGACTGTTATAGAATATACGATGGGGAAATCCAGATAGAGTCATGTGAGTCCATAATATATTATATGATGTGTGAAACCAAATTGTGAAATAGTGGATTAGGTAAGGATTTTAATATCTAATGAGATAGACGTAGCTTGAATGGGGAGTAAACTCAATAAATTATGATAAGGATTCCACCTTTGAGGGTGGTGTTTCCTACCTATGTGGTCAATCATACCACATGTGAACCTAATTATATACTTAAAATGTTACACATGAACCTGATTACATGTTCAAAATGTAATTCATGGAACCTATTGCATTTCCATTAGTATAAGTGGGTGCCGGATTTCATGCATTTAACTTAATGACTAAAAATGTTTCTATTTACCCATGTTCACAATGTTATAAGATCATATGTATTCCAAAATTCAATGTATTATCCCAATTTTATTATCTTATACCTTATTATCTTTATTCAATTATGACTTGTATCTAATTATCTACTAAACATTATTCCATGACTCATCCATATGATAAATGATATGTAGTAATTGATCTTAAAATATTGTTCTTGTTTCCCATACCCTCAGGTTCATGTTATTATTATATTTATCTTATATGTAACCTTACTGAGAATCTGATCTCACCCATCCTTATGTTTCCTTTCAAGGGGTTATGATTAAATGTATTATATAGGAGTACTTAATTGGAAGATCATTGTGGGAAACTTTTAATATCTTTCATAATGGAAGAATATTATGTTCCATGTTTTAATGTAACTAAACTATTATGGTCCTCAGGTTTGTTTTTTTTAATGTAAAGAATATTAATAAAAATGATGTACTATCTAGGTATTTTAATCTTGTGTCACTATCATTGGCATAAAAGAAATGGTTTGGTCATCCTTTGAAATATAGAATGGGAAAATAGTTGTGAGATCCCAATGTATATTTATAATGATATGTTTAGGGATGTCTGTAAGGATAATTCTGAGGATAACTCAAAATATAGGAAACTTTTCAAGAATTATGCTAAAGGATAGAGAAAGTAGTTTCTATTAAATTAAATCCATGTTTGGGTACTATAAGTGGATGTGGCTCCATAATAGATGTAGATATGGGTATCAACCCTAAAAAGCACAGTATTAAGATACACTAGATCATGAGATATTTCAAGAAAACAATAATTTCTACACACATGTTTTGAAACTCATTGGGGATATAATTTTGAAATTAATGTACTCCTTATAAACCGCAATGATAGATTTAAATATAAGGCGACTATGAATGACACAATTTAATCATAAAGTGACATAGATTAAAGATGTTGGCATGATATTTATGTCCTATAACTGAATTGTAAATACCGGGAAATATATCCATGAAAATAACCCATAATATAGTTATTTAATATAATATAAATCACAAAAATCATGTAGAGAACACAATACACTCTTTATAAAAAATGATTCAAGGGAATAATAGCTATTTATAGAAATTATGGAACATATACTAATTTAATAGTAACACGACCTTTGGAAGAGTAACATAAACTGTTTGAAAAGTAAACCAACCAATAGAATAGAAGGATCACCTATTAAAGTATATAAAAATTTTATTTATCTTAAAAATTAAAATAGGATATAATTTTTTCATAGTATATGTAAATTGATGTTTTGAAAATAATAATTTATGTATTGGTATTTTTGTAAAACATAAATGTTAAATTAAAATTTTATAGAAAATATATTCATTTAAAAGAAATTTTATTTTCATAAAATATATTGATATATTAATATTTTGTTATCTAATAATTATAATATCATCTTATGTGAGTTTAATTAATTTTTCAATGTTTTATAAAATAAGTTATAATTTAAAATTTGGTCTTTTTCAAATAAAAGAATATTTTATTGAAAAATTTAATTTCTCATATTTAAAAAAATAATTTTTTAAATTGTATTCCATTATCAAATAGTAATCATAAAAATATTGGTTTGAGTTAATTATTTTTATTTTTTAAAAATAATCGAATTTTTTGTGAATAGTGAAATATTGAAATTTACTCTATAAGCTAAATACAAAAATTATTGGGTCTTGGATGATGTCTGGTTGATATAAGAAACATTGGTTTGAAATCACATTGACTGTTTTCTGTAATTTTTCATATGAATCTATGCCTTTCATAGTCTTGTTCTGAAATAATATAAAACCAAATATAATAATAAAAAAACACCCCTGTCCTCCACTATAAAACCAACCCATAATCACCTCTTAAATCATACATATCAAGATTTTATGCTTGAACAATTTCACCCCAATAAACTTTATATATATCTATCCAACATCTAGAATGTCCTGGTCTCAACGAAATACTAATTCCATTTTCCATATGGAGGTTCATAAGAATATTAATTTAAGAGGTAAAATCTTTTTTCGCATTCTTAATTTTATTTACTTGTTTTTTCCTTATATTCTCCTCATCCATTCTATCAAAACAAGAATGATAATAATATTATATTATATATAGTGTTATTATATAATGTTAATGGGAAATCAATCACAATGAATCTCCTCTTCATACATTTATTCTAAAAATGAATATGTCACCCACAAGGTGTTGATATATCACCTTCAAGGATAAAATTTTTCCATTTTCCTTTTTCGCATTCATGGAATGATAAAAAACCATTATAATGGTTGTTATATATTTTAAAATTTATTTTATAACCCTTTTATATTATGAATGAATTTTTATATATATAATAATGAATAATGAAACAATACAATTATGTGATAATCAAGAAACCACCAAAATAATCCAAATTATTACCACTAATGTATTATCTAATGATTAATCCTCACCCCCAATAACTAAATGACATAAATAACCTTTTAACATTTTGTATTTTCAATAATAACATTTGAATTTAATTTTTTATATCTATTCCCGTTTAAAATGATCATTCATACATTTATATAAATTAACCAATCTTGAAAACCAAGGAAATAAACCCGCTCGAATAACAAAATTAAATATTTTTTATCATCAAAAGGCCCTAAATAAAAATGATAAAATTAAAAAAAATCATAAAAAAGATATAAAAGTCTAATAATTATTTAATTAATTAATTTTAATTTGAATATATAGGACATTTTGATCATGTGAAGAACAATTTTGGACATAAGGTAAGATATTATTTCCAAAGCTGCATTTTCCATCAAGTTATGCTTTATCTCTATTTATCCAAATAAATTACTATTTAGACTTATGTAGTCCGCCAAAATTTTATTTGAATGTTATAAACATATTTGAGAAACCCTATTAATAGTTCTTTGATGGGGAAATAAATTTTTATATGGTTTCCTTCTCATTTCCCCTCGATAAGCAATCCTGATTAATGTTAAATTCCAAAATTCATACTCATTTTCCAGTATCTTTCAAAATCTATTATAATTCACCATTATTTTTCTAAAATCACTCATTTTATCCAGAAATATATTCTATTTTCAATTATTGTTTTATATATATAAATATGACTTTCTCATTTTATGGAATCTTTAATGGTTTCCCTTAAACTTCACTAAAGTGGCTCATTTTTTATGTTTCCAAGACACACTTTCTAAATATTTTCACATAAATAGGACATAATTCATCATTATATAATCTTATTTTCCATTAATAATGATCATTTATTATTTAAATAAAATCGTTCATGAATACTTTTATCATACACCCTTTGGATATGCCTTACGAGATGTTTATGATACCCAATACATTCCTAAAGTAACTGTAATTTTTTACCTCATGTTTGATTGATCATGTGGCTCACATATGCATTAAAATGTTATGATGGGTTTGGCTACATATAACTCTAATTCATTTAGTAATGTTCAGTCCCATGAGACATTATGTTGTGATAGAGAGTGAACCCGATTCCTTTATGGGACATTGTCCTCCATGTGAAATGGTCTTGGAAGTTAGCCTTGACTCATTATTATGCCGTGTTGAGTGTTATTTCCACCTTCCAATTATTCCATGATTACATTTCACCATGATATACATGGTCTAATTACTATTTTTATTTATGATCAATGTCTTCTTATGTCATCATATTATTCCTTCCGTCCCGTGTGATTTTATTTATCTCTATGTTTATACCATTATTGGGATTTTTTGATCATAAATTTTATTCATGTATTCCACAAGTTATTTTATATTGATTTAAGATCTCAATGAAAGTCATTTTCTCTTTATATAGGTTTATAATAATTTTTTTTTTCATTTTTTCAATTTAATATACCTAATCATCCATAAATAGTAGTCATTATGAACATTGGCTTGTAATTTAATAGTTAATTATGCATAAAATCATTTAATAATATGTTTAAATTTCTAGGGAATGTATTTTTTGTATCAGAGATGGATCTAATTATTTTTATTTATTAGGAAAAGAGAATATTTGTAAGAACAATGGGGATAATTCCATCACTAAAGATAACATAGATTGAAACTTATGGTATCACAAGCAAGGATATGCATTTCATGTATATGTTTATATAATTATTATATGTTCATTTGTTTATTATAATATTCTTATTAAATAAGTATTTAATCCCCAAAATTGTAATTTATTTTTTCTTATTTAATGAATGAAAATAAAAGAACCCAATCCAATAATCAATGTGATATGCAATTTGAAGATTCCAATAATAATATTAAAAAATTAATGAAAATAGGTTCTCAAAACATTATAAAATTATCTTCTCAACTAGATCAAGTTATCAATAATTACTTGAATAATTTGGAAGAACCGACTCCTATGCAATAGAAAGTAGTGGTTGAATAAATGAAGGGAAAATGGCCTCCCATTTTTGAGGATCTTATGACAACCTTAACACATAAAATTGAAAAAACATTATTGGGATAATATTAAATGCCTTTCAGTTCCAATAAGAAGAAAATGGTGTGTTAATAGTCAATTATTTTGATAGGGAACATGATATTTTGTGGACACTGATCCATAAGATGAAGTACAAAATGGAAATTTATTATATTGATTTGCAGAAATTCACAGAAGTATTTTTAAATAAATATTTTACCCAAACCCTCCACCTCAAGAAAGAAAGGGAATTCCTCGGGCACTAAATAAGGAATAAAATTCAATCAAGTCAGGTGAGGACAAATTCATATGGATTTCTAAAAAACATTTTAGTTTATATTGAACACTAAAATAAAAGATGATTATTTCACATGTGGGTAAAAATTGATGTTACAAAATTAATTCATGACTCAAGAAATTAATAGAAATGAGGAGCTTTTCCATTATTCCCTCAATAATGAAGTATGGAACAAAGAATGTTTGTGGTGTCATGGTCCAAGAGATAAAAATAAGAAAATTTTGTTTTATATAGTAGGATAAAACAAATTAATCTCATGATTGATTGAAGAACCAATATCCCACATATCAAAAGTGTGGGATGAAGATTTGTGGAAACAGCTTAATGGAAACCAAGTGGTGATTATAATATATAAGATAGGGTAATCATGTTAATAATTGAAAAGGGAATATGAAGAGTAACCATAATGCAGCAGAATAAATGAATGTAATGATCAATACTCAGAATATAGTGAAGTACTTCAATTATAAGGAACATGTGAATTGTGAATTCCATTTCACTTAGACAATGGTTCATGGAGGAAATAAAAAATACAAACCTCCAAGAAAACAAGGAAGGGCATATGATTTTAATACTATTGTCGTGGATCCCAAAAATGATGTGGTGACTGGTAGACTATCTACTCATTCAAGAATAGAAAACATACTATTTGGTTCTTATTCTAAAAATTCATTTATATATTCTACATTTAGTAGAACTATGAAAAGAGAACAAAAAATGTAGAGGTTTATTTTCTATGAGAAAAATAAATGGGGAATTTTTTTCATACATTGTTTATAACTATTCGTTGGTTAATGATTGTGGACCCAGCCACCCATAAAATCTTCTCATAGTTCCTTTATTGGGGTTTTATACTCTATTAGGAATGGATTGGCTATCATTATTCAAATACAACATCAACTATTTGAAAAAGGGTATAAATCTTCACATCTTGAGTTATCCTTCTACTATGTATATGTGTAAGGTAGAGGATGACTCTCCATCGTAATCATTTTCTCAGTTGTGGATATTATTTCCTTATGATAATGTATATTTAGATCAAATTAATGACTAAAATAATAGGATCGTGCTTAAAAAATTTTCCTATTTAGAGGGTATAAACTAATATGTTCCCCTATGAATTTCTCATTGTTCCACTGGAATGAGTGTAGAGACCCATTCTTGATGTATATAGACATTACATTAATTTTTTGGAATACTTAATACATTACAAAAAGAGACGCCCAAAAACCATATTATTTTAGTGTCTTTGGAAACTCGAAACATAATATTCTAATCATGGAGAAAGATCATCAACATCTCCCATAAATATATTCCCCTTTTGTTTTCATACCTAAAACCTTTATTTATATCCTGGGGAAGATAAAACATAAAAAGTGTGAGCTCAAATTCTAAGTAAGGGTAAACATGGAGAACATAAAAACAATCCATAAACATTAGATCGTAAAAACATGAACCCAAGAAATGACATAAATCATGGTAGTACATAAGGCATAGATCATAAAGGAACATTAAACATGTTAAAATTGCATGGGAATAAAACATATAATTGTGTAAAACCATTAATAACATGTTATTATTTCCATAGCATCCAAGGCATCGCTCCCAAGACCATCATAGTGGACAAAGTCCATTACTGAACCGAGTTTAAATGTCGTTTCAGCCCTGTATTACTGAACCAGATTAAATGGTCATTCCATCCATGTCTATCTCATGAGATATAAATTTTTACCCAATTCATTGGAGGGAGATATAGTTCACACCCATCTCATAATGAAATCATTCTTATGTGTGACATAAAATAAACATAAATCAAATATCATAACCCAATGAATAAAATGGGTTTCATAAAAATCATCCCATCATAACATAATCAATATTTATAAATAAATGGATATCATTTCATCATAAAAAATTAAAACCATGTAAATAATAGGTACATTATACTTAAGACATGACCATATTAAAGAATGTTATCTTAGATGGAAAATAGTCTTGATAAAACACTAGTTATGAATTCTGGAGAAAAACATCTTTTCTTCTTCAAAATAATTTTCTTTTCACAAAATTACATTCAAATTTAAAATAAAATTATTTTTTTGAAAATAATCATGAAATCTTGTAGAGGAGTATTCATGAAAATTTGGTGTTACGAAACCGTAAAAATCCGTTCATGTCATATAAGTTAAAAAAACATTATTCTTGTACTTTTTCCAAAAAAGTCAAAAAGTTCCTCATATGGTAAAAAAGAAATATTCCTTCCATAACACAATGTAAAAGTCAAATAGGGGTAAAAATGACTTTAAACATACATGGAATGTCATTAAACACTTCATGAAAAAACATTTTTATGGACATGGATGAAAAATATAACCCCAGTAAATACTTACGTGTAAGAAATATCGGATAAAAATGAGATTGAAAAATTATCCCTTACCATTAATAATCTATGGAAAATTACATACATTTTTATATATAATATCCTTCATAATAAAAATCATAAAACAATCATGGGATGATTAAAAATCATACAAAAGATGTAGTTGGTGATTAAGGCATATGTCTCGCATAAATAAAAGTGAGATGAAATAATCCCTTACCTTAGGTCCAATTTCTTCTTCACGTGTCTGAAACTCTTGTATATTGGGTTTAGAAATATTATTAACTTGTAAAATAACCATAATAAGATTTATGATATCATATATGATTCAATTAAGACTTTATATTACCTGTTCTTTTGTCAATTCCATGTTAAAGCAGCGTTTTGGGTAAAATAATTTCATTTATCATACGTGTTTCAACTTTTTGTTCTTGATATTATTAATTATATCCTAATTTACTTAAATACATAATCTAAATCATTATTTATATATAATATATATTCAGCATATTAATATATATGATAGATCGATAAATGGAATAAAATGCACCGTTCATGGAGACGGTAGGCCGTACGTACGCATGAATGTTGTTTTCATTTCTGTATTCAATTGAATGGAATTAGGTAAATGAAACACATATATAAATAAATACATTATCATTATTATGTAATATCATTCATTATTATTTATTATATATACTTTATAATCATACTTGAATGGTTAATCAGGGAAAATGACGCTCATCGCGTTCGTGGAGACGGTAGTCCGTACGTACGCATGAGCGAAAATATCATTCTTTTGATTTTAAAATCATATATAATTGGATGGTATATAATATATAAAGAATCTTCATAATGTTATATTTATTATTTATATCATTTATACTCATTATTATACCCATAAAAATGATGAAATGTTTGAATAATAAACTACACCCCGACGTGGAGACGGTAAGTGATACGTACGCACATGTGGTGACTTTTTCATTCATAGGATGGATAAAATAACTAATATGGTTCTAAATTTTGTATAATAAAATACTAGTATATATAATACACTTGAGTTATTATTTTATAATGGAAACAACAAAGTAGGAGGAAGTGGAAGAAGAAAGGAACTTGAAATTAGTGGTGATATATTTAACTCTTTTCCGGGTTCTTATTTTTGATTTGATCAGAAGGGATCCTTAGGTTGTCTTTATGAAAAAATTAAGGCCTCTAAGTCTTAAGGGAGGACAGTATAGAGGGTATTTGGGAGGGGTGGCTGAGCCAAATGGATTTGGAGGTGTGAATTAGAGAGAATGGTGAGTGCCCTTTTATAAGAGGGGTGAGGTGAACCTTAGGAAAAACATAAAATATTATTTTATAATAAATTATTATTCGGTTTATAATAGCTCCAAGGTGATGTATTTCGAGTATAGGGTGGGTATGGGTCAAAATACACTCATCCAATAGGTTTTACATAGGTTTGGATCACTATATTAACCACATCATTTAAATTTAACTCTTAGTTATGTAGTTTGACATTTACCATGTCTCTTTGTATTTCTATATTATATAGTTAATAAAAATAATATATTCATCCAAGAGAACCCCAAGTGGTTCATTGATTACACAACTATAATTATATAATTCTTTTTTCAGAACCATAAATTTTTAGGAATATAATATCAATTAATAATTAAATATTTGTTTTAAAAATTCTTTTATGTCAATTTTGACACTATTTGATATTGTGTATTTTCTCTATTCATAACAGCATTATTATTTCGACAAAAATTCATTTATCTGAAACTAATATATTATTTTAACCCATAAAATTATTCTAATTTATAAAAACTCTCAGATTACATTTATTTGGGTGTTTATAATATCAATTATGTTAATATATCATTAATAAGGTAATTACTGCATCATCATTGTGTCATAAATAAGTTAACGTTTTTAAAGTATAAAAATAATAATTAAAATACCATTATGTAGGAAATATATTTATCTTTATAATTAATATTTATAGTTGAATTTAATCTATGTATAAACCTATATTAAAAATCATTTACTTTTTAATCATTGATTTGAACTCTTTTAACTCTTATATGAATTAAAAAATAATAAATGTCCAAATCAAATCCAGGTGGATCTAAAGGGTCATATATTATTCCTATGGTTTTTTTCGGTTGAATTAAAGTTATCTAATAGAATTAGGACATGTGTTAGGGTAATTATAATATCATTTTTACCCATAATTACCATATTTATTTTTAACCATGGTAAATAAAAATAAAACAATAACTATTCACCAAAATTTTTTTTATCGTATTAAACAAAATTTTACATACTGATATCAACTATGTCTCTCAGATTTTTGAAATTCCACTCACGGATGTTGTAAAATTCAGTTTTAAGTAAATTTTCTAATTATCCTAGGAGGTGGGTAAAAGATGGTAAAAAGTTCAATAAAATTTTTATATGTCTAAAATTATTATAAAATGACTCCTATGAATTAAATTGAACATATATAGGTATTATGTATCTATTTTGACCTAAAATAAATTTAAATAAAATAAATTATTATTTAAATAAAAAATTGGTTTTAACCAATAACTCAGTGTTTTCAATATTCATCAAAAATTTAATGTTTTCAAAAAAATTCCAAAAAATCACCCTAGGCTAATTTCGATATTCTAAATCCAAAAATGAAGTCCATTTTGAATGATAAAATTTATAAAATTTAAAAAAGTGGGATTACTATATATAACAGCTACTTTATATAATATTTTAATAACATATCGTAGTTTAGTGAAACTCAGTATTGCGTACAACACAAGCTATTGAGGAAGGTTGCTCTTGCATGTAACGCAAGCCTAAAAAACATTTGCATATACTACAAGATAATACGTTTTTGCATATAGCACAAGATTGTCATTGTGTTGCGTACAATACAAGACATCAAATAAAATAAAAATAATATTTCTCATAAAATCTCGGGGTGTTACATTCTACCCCCCTTAAAATGAATTTCACCCACAATATTCATTGGGGATATATATTGTTTACGTCTGGATAGTTTCATTTATAGAAACCCACATAGTAAAAAGGAATTCTAAAACTAAATTTTAATAACTATAGTATAAAATATAATGGTTACCCAAATTAACTCATCACTGGGTTTCCACATATGTGAACATAGGTGAAAATATGGATATGGAAGAGAAATCTAACCATCATGTTCAGATGGAGAGTGGTAGAGAACATGCCTATGAAAAATCCAACAATCACAAAGCCATAAATTTGTAAATATCTAAGTTACTATCTTATTCATCAGATATGAGGGTACTAAGACAAAATTTTTGGTTTTCATGATCATTTCCCAAATGTTGAATAATTTTTCAATTAAAAGAAATACTTATTTTATTTTGGTACAATATCACCGTTGCTAATTCCATGAACAATTTACACTTCATCTCTTAAATATATGAAGTTGAATTTGTCTTTCGTGAAGTGTTAGAAGATCATGTGTTAGAATTATAGGTCATTCCATCTATCTCAAACGTAAGGTTAACAAAAGTTATATACATAAGTCCATATATAGTGATATTAATCATATATGGTTCAAAAAATGGACTTATACTTTACATATCATACTTTTTAATAAAATAAAACAAGTTTCTACTAACCAGTGACTTCTTGTGGGCCTGTGGTAGGCGATAAAGGCTTGTCGCACTTCGGTTGTGGGTTCGATTCCCACAGACTTGTACGACCAGACGGGTTTTCTCCCATTCTGTAGGTTGTCCATTTTCTTAAACTATACTATTATAACATTATGGAAATAAAATTGAAAATTTTCTAGCCTTAAACAGTACTATCTGATGTCCAACTTAATCCATTCCAACCTTAAGACTTATCCAAAATACATCTTTCCAAACTCATAGTATAAACAGAACAAATTCTAAAAATGTCATATAACAAGCACGTGAATACCATCATTTATCCCTCATATATCACAAGAAATATCTTGTTGGTCACATTCCAAACAAGTAATTACCAAAATAATGTATTCTCTTGAAACATGTATTACCATAGAATCTTAGTGAAAACATGAATGCTATCAAAAGTTAACTCTTTCCACTTACCAAAATCCCCAAAATTCAATATACTCAAACCATGATATCACTTTGTCCTTATCTCAATCATGTTCTCATGAATACTACCAAACATATTATTTTCTTCTTATCCCTTCATTATGTTCATATCATCTTCTTTCAAAAAATATTTCAATCACTTTTCATGGTTACCGGTACTATATTCTTATGAAAAACCACAATGGACCAATACATAGAGATTCCAATATACCATAAAAGTACCAAAACAACATTATTCTTGAATACCAATACATAAAAACATCAAACCATCCTCTTCAATTTTTGTCATTAAATAAGTCCTTCCTTGATTTAGAATAACCTCTTAGGTCAGGGCATTGAGTTGGGTAATGCTCATGTTCTCCACAGATAAGACATTGAACTCCATAACTATTTGTCACTCTATGACCCTTCTCTCCACAAAGATAACATCTCCCCCTAATTTTGATGTATTTCTCAAGGTTATTCTTCCCTTCTTTAGAAACTTCAATCTTCCTTTCTCAATGCTCATCACCATGCGAACATGCATAAAATTCTATCATCCTTTTATTTGATGAATTTGGAATACAAAAAAAAGTTTACCTTGTTAATCATATATCGCGATGAATAATTTTTCATAATCACAAAATCTTTCTTTCTAGGCATTACACAATTTCATTTCCCATAGTCACCAATTTGTCCATTGGATTCAATGTTGACCCAATTGCTTCTGGTTCCCTCCATTGACTAAAACCAAAAACCATGGTGTAAGAAACAATTAAAATTTCATAGAACCACATAATCATAAAAAGTCACGTATGGGATTTCTATATTATCACACCTTCTTTAATCCATGACACCCTTGGTTCACCCTAGGATTGCCCTAGGTTCACCCGAGGTTATTCGTGATCATCAACATAATTAAAGGACTCTAACCAATATTTATACCAAACCTTAGGGATACTCCTAGAAATATCTTAGAAATATCTCTAGGGATCTCACAAAGGTTTTCGGATCCTAGTTTCCAAATGTTAACTAAACCTTGCTCTGATTCCAACTATATAGATCCAAACTTGACATACATATACATTACATTACTTTTGCGGAATAATTAATACATTACAAAAATAGATGCCCAAAGATGTATTTGTAACACCTGAGATTTTTATGAAAAATATTTTGTTTTTATGTTATATAAATCATCAAAGGAATATTTCACTACACACAACACTATATTGGCTTGCTTTACACGAAATGACAACCTTCCTAAATAGTTTGTGTTGTACGCAATACCGAGTTTCACTAAACAATGATATGCTATTAATTTATTATTAAAATAGGCTGTTATCAATAGTAATACCCACTTTTTTGAATTTTAGAAATTTTATATTTCAAAATGGACTTCATTTTTGGATTCAGAATATTGGAATAGACTAGGGTGAATTTTTGGTATTTTTCCGAAAACTTTCAATTTTTGATAAATAGTAAAAACACGGGGTTACTATTTAAAAACCGACTTTTTATTTAAATAATTATTTATTTTATTTAAATATATTTTAGGTCAAAATTGATTCATAATACTTATATATGTTCAATTTAATTCATTGAAGTCATTTTATAATAATTTTATATATATACAAATTTTTTTGAACTATTCACCGTCTTTTACCCACCTCCTAAGAGAATTTGAAAATTTACATAAAACATAATTTTATCGCTTCTATGAGTGGAATTTCAAAAATATTAGAGACACAATTAATATAAAGGAGTAAAATGTGGTTCTATATGATAAAAATAATTTTTGGTGAATAGGAACTTTTTACCTTTTTTACCACGGTTAAAAGTAAATAGGGTAATTAAGGGTAAAAGTGATATTATTATTTCCCTAACACATGTATTAATTCTATTGGATAAGTATAATTCGACCGAAAGAACCTTAGGAATAAAATATTACCCTTTAGTTCCACATATATTAGATTAAGATATTTAATATTATTTTATTTAAAGAAGAGTTAAAATATTAAAAATTAAAGTTTAATAATTAAAACGTTCTTAATTTAGGGTTATAAATAAGATAAATTCGACTATAAATATTGATTCGAAAGGTAAACTGATTTCATAAATAATGGTATTTTATTTATAAAATTTAGAATTTAAATAATTTAATTTATTTATGACACAATAATGATGCAATAACTACCTTATTGATGAAATATTAACATAATTGATATTATAAATACCCAAATAAATGAAATTTGAGAGTTTTTAAGAATTAAACTAATTTTATTGGTTAATATGGAATATAAGTATTTATTCAATTAAATTTTTTCGAACTAACAATGTTGTTATTATTTTCAAAAAAATCAATTACCAAATAGTGTCAAAATTGATATAAAATATTTTTTAAGACAAATATTGTATTATTAATTGTTATTTTATTTATAAAAATCTAAGGTTAGGTGAAATGACATAGATATGGTTATATATATTTATAAGTAACCACTTGGGATTCGTTTGTCGTGTTATAGTAAGTTTATTCACCATATAGTGTAAGAAAACAAGAAGACACGGTAAAAGTTAAAATATTTAACTTAGAGTAAAATATAAATTATAAGGTTACACTAGTAACTTAAACTTGTCTAAAATCTATTGGTTGAGAGGATTCCGACCCATACCCACCTTAGATTCGAAATAAATCAATTTCGAGCTATTAAAAACTGAAAATGACTTTATTATAAAATAATATTTTATGTTTTTCCTAAGGTGCCCCCTCCTCCCTTATAAAAGGGAACCTCCTCCCTCTCCTCCTCACAACACTTTGAGCCTTAAAGATCAGCCAATCCCTGCCCATTTCCCTTATCAACTTCCCTAGAAACATCCTAGAGGTCCTGGACTTATTCAAAGACCATCTTTAGTGCTCTAAGAGTAGGTTAAGAAGAGGCGCTTCAAAGAAGAGGTAATGTCTGTTACCAATTCTTTCAACATTATTTCTTCTTCTACTTATTTTTCTTTAGTTTTCTAATTATGAAGTAATAAAATAATTATCACTCATATAATGATATGTTATTACAAATATTAACCAACCATATTAAACCTTCTATCCATCCTACGGAAAATGAAATCACCGCACATTCATATGTACGAAATACTACCTCCACACCGTGGTGTAATCTGTTTTCCACCACCAATTTACAAGGATGGATATATTGGTGTAAATAATAACTATATATAATTATTTTGAAGTGATATTAATTCATAGATAGTAGACATACACTTAAAAACAATTCCACGATCATGGGAACGATATCATCGCTTGTGCGTACGTACGGTCTACCATCTCCACGATGTGATGCAACTTGTTCTATAAGATCTTCAACGCTTAATTATTATATAAATGAATTTAATGAATAAATATGATATATATTACAATAATAAAATTATGGAAATGAGGTATCAATAACCTAAAAAGAATAATAAGAATTTATTCGACAAAACACGCATAAGAACAAAAAGCAATAAACACCCGAATAACAAGTAACAATGAAATATTACTAATAAAAATATAATAATATGACCATATATGATATCATAACAATGAGTAAGATTCATGAATATGTCAATTACACTATTTATATCATTATACAGGATGTTCGGACACATACGAAGAAAATCAGACCTAAGGTAAGAGAAAAACTCACAATCTCATTTTTATTCGAGATTGATTATACTTCAGAATTTATTGGGGAATATTTATCTTTCATATCCATTTTTCCTAAATATTTAATATTAATTCTACCCTCCTATAGTTTTTAAATACAATTTTACCCTTCGGTGAGTTTTATGTAAAATATATGAAAGGAATCTTTTGTCGTTTTTCCTATGAGGTATTTTTTGACATTTCCAGCCAAAGTACGAGAAGAATGTTTTTTTAACTTATACGAAATGAATGGATTTTTAGAACATTATTTACATGAAGATTCCTTTAAAAGTGTTCAAGTGTATTTTTAATCAACTTCATTTAGTTTAAAATTATATGAAATTTTAAAAAAGGAAAATGTTTTTGAAGTACAAAGGATATTTTCCTTAAGAATGAAGTTTACGAATTTTATCAAAATTATTTTCCATCTAAGATAATATAGGGTTCTATTTATATCCCAATTTTTACATTGACTTGATAATGTAATGATGGAATTATTTTTATGAAGTACTTTTATATTATATCGATTATGTTATGATGACACGATGTTTAAGAATCCCATTTCTATTACATGGGTTATACTATTATGTATGATTTATGATTTTGTGGCACATATAAGAATGGTTTCATTATGAGATGGGTGGGACCTATATCTCCCTCCAATACATTGTGTAATGATTTATATCTCATGAGATAGACATGGGTGGAATGGCGGGTTAATCTGGTTTAGTGAAATAGGACTGAAACGAGAAGTGAACTCAGTTCAGAAATGGACTTTGTCCGCTAAGATAGTCTTAGAAATAAGTCTTGACTACAAAGAAATGATTCTCTATGATTATGTGGGTATTCCAAAAAGTTTCATGTTTTGTGTTATGATTATAGGGATTACATTTCACTACTATGATTTATCCCATGTTATGATATTATGATATCTTTTGTAGGTTATGATTTTCGAAATGCTATGTTCTTATAAATATGATATTTCTTTTGTTTACCCTTACTGAGAATTTGAGATCACCCTTTTGTATATTTTCTTTCCACAGGACAGGAAGAAGGTTATTATGTAGGATATTTGAAAAGGGATTCTAGATATGATGAAATAAATAAGAGACAATGTAGATGCTTTATGAACCAGTTGTTTATGTTTCCCAGTTTCTAAAAACACTATACCTATACGGTCCTACCATGGTTTTGTTATATGTTGTAATAAGTATGCTTTAATTCTGAAGTAATAACAATGTATGTAAAGTATGGGTCATTATAGTTGGTATCAGAGGAAAGGTGTAGTCAACCTTTGGAAACTAGGATGTGAAAGTCTTACTATGAACCTAAGGATATGTCTAAGCATAGGACAAAATATTAGTGTTTTAGAAATGTCCATGAATAACCTATTATTAGACCTAAAGTGTGAAATTTTATTCATGATTATGTGGTCTTACTATAATTATTAATGTTTCTCACACTATTTTTATTGGTTTTAGTCAATGTCTAGAACCTGAAGGAACCGTGTTAATTCTGAATGCGATGGGCAATGCAATGATTGTCCCCCTGAGCAAAAAAATGTTATGGGAGCTGGAATGAAAAATCTTGTAGCCATGCTCACACAACTTCCTCAAGATTTGAATCATGCAGGACTTCCAAATGGGCAAAGGAAGGAGAAAAATTATGTTGAATCGTTAATGAGGCAGTTTCCACCCTCATTCAATGGGTCTACTAATCCATTAGTTGCTGAACAATGGATCAGTACTATTGAAATAATATTTTCAGTTCTTCAATGTTCTAATCATGATAAATTAATATTAATAGTTTATTTTTTGGAAGGTGAAACTGATCAATGGTGGAATCATATCAAGAATATGAGGCCAAGAGATGAAATTGAGTCCATGGAATGGGACGATTTCAAGAACTTGTTTTTAAATAAGTACTTCCCTCATATTCCTCGAACAAAGATAGATAAAGAGTATCTTGAAGAGATGAAAAAGGATGATGAATCAGTTGGTACCTACGTAGAAAATATTAAAAGACTTGCAAGGTACACTTCTGGGATTATTATCCAACCTTAGAGTAAGATCGATCTATTCTTTAGTGGATTAAAACCAAGTCTTCTAAGGGCGTTATCCATAAGGGACTTCAATAGCTATGAGGAAATCATTTGATGTGCTCTCAAGGTTGAGATGGAGATTGGAGTAACCCATCATTCATATGGGTTTGATAATGTGAGGAAAATGGAATTAAAAGGAAAATATAAAGAGCACACTGAAAAGAAGATGATTTTTCCCTTATGCTCAAAGTATGGAAAGAAACATGGAGGGAGTTGTCTTAAATGGACAAGTAAATTTTTCAAATGTGTAAAAGAAGGTCATCGAGCATTTGAATGCCGCAATGATGGGAAGAAGATGTCTAGTGATGAAAACAATGAAAAGCCTACACAGAGTGCACCTACTACACTTCAATTATTCAAGTGTAAGGAAATGGGGCATTATACCAATCAATTACCTAATCCAAGTGTTGTTGATGATGATCGACGTCAACAAAATATTAAGGATAACGGAAAAGGAAAGTCACTTGAAATTTCTATCAGCGATGCGGAGTACGGTAACGAAGTGGTGAAAGGAAAACATAACATCAACTCTAAAGTAGAAAATGTTTTATTTGATTCTGGATCCACCCAATCTTTTATTTCTAAAAATTTTCTAAGGGTATCACCATATTACCTCTACTGTTAGATATTGAGTTAGCTGTGACAACCACTAATGGCACAACAGTCACATCAAAAGTTTACAATTCTTCTCTGATTGAAGTTTGTGGTAAAGTGATTCCTGCAAATCTTGTGATCCTTCCTATAGTTTAATTTTATGTGATTCTTGGAATGGATTGGATTTATTTATATGGATCTCATATCAATTTCCAAATAAGGGAAGTTACATTTCATATTCCAGATCAATCTATGATCATCTATCGATGCAAGGATGAGCATAACCTTCCAGTGGAAATTTCTTCCATCTTACGGGTCTTGATTCCACTAAATGAAGGTTATTTATCTAAAATGGTTGGAGAGAAACTCACGATTAATAATACACCCATTTTACGGGTGTTTGATGATGTCTTTCCCATGGAATTTCCTGGTCTTCCACCAAATAGTGAAGTTGAGTTTTCAATAGATCATGTACCAGGTGATTTTCCTATTTCAAAGACACCTTACAGAATGGCCCCAATTGAGTTTTATGAATTGAAGAAGCAACTCTAATAGAATCTTGATAAGGGATTCATACGTCCAAGTGAATCACCTTAGGGAGAACCTGTTCTGTTTGTTATGAAGAAAGATGGATCAATGAGACTCTACATTGATTATCGAGAACATAACAAGATCACTATCAAGAACAAATATCCTCTCCCTCACATTGATGACTCATTTGACCAACTACATGGAGCTCAATACTTTTCCAAGATTGATCTTCGTTCAGTGTATCATCAATTAATGGTCAAAAGGGAGGATATAACAAAGACGACTTTCCATACAAGGTATGGACACTATGAATTTATAGTGATGCCATTTGGTCTTACTAATTCCCTTGCTACCTTCATGGATCCAATGAATAGAATCTTTAGATACTATCTTGATCAGTTTGTGGTAGTCTTTATAGATGATATTCTTGTCTATTCAAAGAGAATGGAAGAACATGAATATCACTTGAGAATTGTATTGAATACCCTGAGGAAGGAGAATCTTTATGCCAAATTTACCAAGTGTGAATTTTGGCTTCTAAAAGTGTGATTTTTGGGTCACATAATTTCAAAAGAGGGGATATCATTGGATCTAGCAAAATCAGAGGTTATCGAAAGATGGTGGAGACCAACAACAGTAACTGAGATCCAAAGTTTTCTTGGTTTTCCTGGATATTATTGAAGTTTTGTGAAAGATTTTTCATGATTTTGTAATCCAATCACCAGGTTGACTCGAAAAAGAGTTAAGTTCATTTGGGCAGAGGAGTGTGAAGAGAATTTCAAGGAGTTAAAAAGAAGGTTATCCAGTGAACCTGTGCTCACACTACCTTGTAGTGGAGAAATGTTTGTGATTTATAGTGATGCATCCATGAAGGGACTGTGGTTTTTTCTCATGAAAAATGATATGGCGATAGATTATGCCTCACGACATTTGAAAATCCATGAGAAAAATTACCCAACTCATGATTTGTAGTTAGATGCTGTAATATTTTCATTAAATATTTGGAGGCATAATATTTATGGAGAAAGGTGTGATATTTATACTAATCACACATGTTTAATGTATATTTTCACACAAAAGGAGCTGAATATGCACCAAAGAAGATGGTTGTAGCTAATTAAGGATTACAACTTCCCAATTCAGTACCACCCTGGGAAAGCAAACAAGGTGGCAGATGCATTATGTCGACAAGAACATGCTAGCTTATCCATGATGAGGATCACAAAATATACAATATTTATGGATTTATAAAGGATGGATCTTGGAATTATAATGGAAGGGGAAAATATTATCTTTCTCAAATGACTGTTCAACAATATATACATGCGAAGATTAAAGAGGCAGAGAAAAAAGATGTAGAGTTACAAAAGAAGGTGATAAATGTTTTTAAATTCTACCTTGATTGTGATGATATAATAAGGTTCAGGAATTAGGTTTGTGTTCCTACCATCCTATAATTAAAGAATGAGCTGCTGGATTAGGCTCATAATTCGTCATTCTCTATTCATCCTAGAAACACGAATATGTATAGGGACCTGAAAGAGTACTTCTGGTGGGATGTCATGAAAAGAGATGTTGTTGAATATGTCTCTTGATTCTTGGTTTATCAGCAAGTTAAAGCTGAGAAAAAGAAGTCTAAGGGGATGTTAAAACCATTTCCCAAACCCTAATGGAAATGGGAAAACATCATTATGGATTTTTTCACCGGACTCCCAAAAACATCCATAGGAAATATTGCTATCTGGGTCATAGTTGTCATCTTACGAAGTTAGCACACTTCATTGCTATTATAGAAGATTTCTCTTTGGATCTGATTGCCAGTATATATGTAAAGGAAGTGGTAAGATTTCATGGAGTACCACTTTCCATTATATTTGATCGGGATCCGAGGTTTACCTCAAAATTTTGGCAAAGTATTCAGCATACTCTAGATAAAAAGTTGAGTTTCAGCACTGCTTATCATCCTCAGACAGACGGTCAGTCTGAGAGGACAATTCAAACTCTAGAAGATTTGTTGAGAGGTTTCTTAATGGATTTCAAAGGAGGTTGGGATCAACACCTACCTTTGGTGGAATTTTCTTATAATAATATCTTTCACTCCAGTATTCAGATGGCTCCTTATGAAGCTCTATATGGAAGGAAATGCCGAACTCCAACTTTCTGGGATGAAGTTGGGGAAAGAAACCTATTAGGACCTGATCTTGTTGATGAGATGGGAAAAAAGGTCTGATCTATTCCCCAACACACAAGAGCAGCCCAGAGTCGACAATAAAGTTATGTCAATAACCAAAAAAATACCTAGAGTTTTAAGTGGGTGATAAAGTGTTCTTACGAATATCTCCTTGGAAGAGAGTAATGAGATTTGGAAAGAAGGGAATGTTGAGCCCTTAGTATATCAGTCCTTTCGAAATACTGGATCATGTTGGGAAGGTATCTTACCGATTGGAACTTCCCCCGAATCTCCCTCAAGTTCAAGATGTGTTCTAAGTATCTCTCCTGAGAAAGTACATACCTGATCCTTCACATGTACTAAGCTCAGAAGTTGTACCGCTGGAGCAAGATCTTTCTTATGAAGAACAACCAATAGTGACTCTAGATCGTAGCGAAAATTTTCTATGGAACAAGACCACTCGGTTTGTAAAAGTTTTATGGAGGAACCACCAATTAGAAGAAACTACATGGGAGCTTGAGGATATGATGAGGGAGAGGTATCCTCATCTGTTTGTTACAAAGTGATGAATTTCGAGGGACAAATTCATTTTAAGGGGGGTAAAATGTAACTCCCAAGATTTTTATGGGAAATATTTTTTTTTATATTATATAAATCATCAAAGGAATCTTTCACTACACAGAACACTATCTTGTCTTGCTTTACTCGAAATCGTGACCTTATTCTATATCTTGCGTTGTACACAATACCGAGTTTCACTAAACAACGATATGCTATTAAAATATTATTAAAACTAGCTATTATGAATTGTAATACCCACTTTTTCAAATTTTATAAATTTTATCATTCAAAATGGACTCCATTTTTGGATTCGGAATATCGAAATTAGCTTAGGGTGAATTTTATGTATTCTTATGAAAACATTCAAATTTTGATGAATAGTGAAAACACTGTATTAATATTTAAAAACCGACTATTAATTTAAATAATTCATTATTTTATTTAAATTAATTTTAGGTCAAAATTGATACAAAATACTTATATAAGTTCAATGTAATTCATTGTAGTCATTTTATAATAATTATAGATACATAAAATTTTTATTGAACTTTTCACCGTCTTTTACCCACCTCCTAGGAGAATTTGAAAATTTACAGAAAACATAATTTTACGGAATTTGTGAGTGGAATTTAGAAAATACGAGAGACATGGTTAATATCAAGGAGTAAAATGTGGTTCAATAAGATAAAAATAATTTTTTGTGAATATTAACTTTTTACTTTTTGTACAACAGTTAAAAGTAATTAGTGTAATTAAGGGTAAAATGATAATATTATTACCCTAAAACATGTCCTCATTCTATTGGATAAGAATAATTCGACCAAAAACAACCTTAGGAATAAAATATTACCCTTCAGGTCCACTTGGTTTAGATTAGGACAATTAATATTATTTTATTTAAAGATGAGTTAAAATAGTTAAAATCAAAGTTTAATAATTAAAACATTTTTAATATAACGTTATAAATAAGATAAATTCGACTATAAATATTTACTAGAAAGATAAAAATATTTCATAAATAATGGTTGTTTATTTATAATTTTTATACTTTAAATAATTTAATTTATTTATGACACAATGATGATGTAGTAATTACCTTATTAAGGAAATATTAACATAATTGATATTGTAAATACCCAAATAAATGTAATTTGAGACTTTTTAAGAATTAAAATAATTTTATAGGTTAATATTAAATATTATTATTTATTTAATTAACTTATTTAGAACTAATAATTCTATTATGATTTTCAAAAAAATCAATTACCAAATAGTGTCAAAATTGACATAAAATAGTTTTGAAAACAAATATTTTATTATTAATTGTTATTTTATTTTAAAAAATCTATGGGTTGGAAAAGTGACTTAGATAAGGTTATATAAATTAATAATGAACCAACTGGGGTTTTTTGGATAGTTATAGTAAGTTTATTAACCATATAGTGTACGAAAACAATAAGACATGGAAAAAGTTAAATTATTTAAGTTTGTGTTAAATCTAAATGATAAGGTTAAAATAGTAACCTAAACTTGTCTAAAATATACTGGTTGAGAGTATTTCGACCCATATCCAACATATATTATAAATAAATCAATTTGGAGCTATTAAAAACTGAATATGACTATATTATAAAATAATATTTTCTATTTTTCTTAAGGTGGCGCTCTCCTCCCTTATAAAGGGGAACCTCTTCCCTCTCCTCCTACACCACCTTGAGCCTTCAAGTTCAGCCAAACCCGGAAAATTTCCCTTATCAACTTCCGTAGAAAAATTCTAGAGGTCCTGGTCTTCTCCAAAGACCATCTTTAGTGCTCTAAGAGGAGGTTAAGAAGAGGAGCTTCAAAGAATAGGTAATGTCTGTTACCGATTATTTCAACTTTATTTCTTCTTCTACTTATTCTAATTTAGTTGTTTCATTATAAATTAATAACATAAGTATCACTAATATAATTATATTTTATTATAAATATGAAACAACCCTATTTCACCTTCAATCCATCCTACAGAAAACAAAATCACTACCCTTGCGTACGTATGGAATACCGTCTCCACACCGTGGTGTAATCTGTTTTCCACCACCACCTTACCTGGATGGGTATAATGGTGTAATGAATAACTATATATGATTATTTTAAAGTGATCTTTATTCTGAAATAGTATACATACACTTCAATATAATTCCACGATCATTGGAATGATATCATCGCTCGTGCATACGTACGGCCTACCATCTCCACGATGTGATGCGACTCATTCTACATTATCTTCAATGCTTAATGATTATATAAATGAATTTAATGAATAAATATGATATATATTACAATAATACCATTCTGGAAATTAGTTATCTATAACATGAAATGAATAATAAGAATTTATATGAAAAAACACGCATAAGAACAAAAAGCAATAAACACGCAAATAACAAGTAGCAATGAAATTTTACTAATAATAAGAAAAGAATATGACCATATATGATATCATAACAATTAGTATGATTCTGTAATAAGTCAATAACATTATTTAAGTCATTATACAGTTGGTTCAGACATGTACAAAGCAAATCAGACCTAAGGAAAGGGAAAATCTTGCAATCTCATTTTTATTCGAGATTTTTTATACTTCAGAATTTACTGGGGAATATTTATCATCCACATCCATGTTTCCTCAATATGTAATACTATTTCTATCCTCCTAAAATTGTCTAAATCCAATTTTACCCTTCAGTGAGTTTTTAGTAAAATATATGAAATGAATCTTTTGTCGTTTTTCGTACAAGGTACTTTTTGACTTTTTCGGCCAAAGTACGAGAAGAATGATTTTTTAACTTATACGACATGAATGGATTTTTAGAACATTATTTCCATGAATATTACATTACAAGTTTTCACGTTTTTTTATTCATCTTCTTTTAGTTTAAAATTATATGACATTTTAAGAAAGGAAAATGTTTTTGAAGTAGAAATGATATTTTCCTCAAAAATGGAGTTAAAGCGTTTTATCAAAATTATTTCCCATATAAGATAATATAGGGTTATTTTTCTATCCCCATTTTTACATTGATTTGATTATGTTATGATGGAATTATTTTTATGAAGTTCTATTATCTTATATGAATTATGTTATGATGGAACGATGTATAAGAATCCCATTTTTATTAGATGGGTTATGCTCTGATGTATGATTTATGATTTTGTGGCACACATAAGAATGGTTTCATTATGAGATTGTTGAGACTAATATCTCTCTCCAATTCATTGGGTAATTATTCATATCTCATGAGATAGACATGGATGGAACGACAGGTTAATCCGATTCAGTGAAACAGGACTGAAATGAGGAGTGAACTCGGTTCAGAAAAGGACTTTGTCCGCTAAGATAGTCTTGGAAATGAGTATTGACTAATAATAAATGATTCTCTATGATTATGTGTGTATGACACAATGTTTCATGTTTTGTGTAATGATTATTGGGATTACATTTCACTATTATGATTTATCCCATGTTATGAGATTATGATCTCTTTTGCAGGTTATGGTTTTCGAAATGCTATATTCTTATGAATATGATATTTCCTTTGTTTACCCTTACTAATAATTTGAGCTCACAATTTTTTATATTTTCTTTCCCCAGGTCAGGAAGAAGGTAATTAAGTAGGTATGCCAAAAGGGACTCTAGATATGATGGAATAAACAGGAGACAATGTAGACTCTTTATGAAACAGTTGTTTATGTTTCCCAGTTTCTAAAGACACTATACCCATACGGTCCGACCATGGTTTTGTTATATGTTATAATAATTATGCTACAATTCTGAAGTAATAACAATGTATGTAATGTATGGGTTTTTATAGTTGGTATCAGAGGAAAGGTAAAGTCAACCATTAGAAATTAGGATGTGAAATCCTTAGTAAGAACCCTAAGGATTTGTATAAGAATAGGAAACAATCTTATTGTTTTAGAAATTCCCACGTATAACCTATGATATGTCCTAAAGTGTGAAATTTTATTCTTGATTACGTGGTTTTACTATTATGATTAGTGTTTCTCACACTATGCTTATTGGTTTTAGATAATGGCTAAAACCTGAAGGAATCATTTTAATTCTGAATATGACGGGAAATTCAATGATTGTCCCCCTGAGCAACCAAACATTATGGGAGATGGAATGAAAATTCTTGTAGCCATGCTTACACAACTTTATCAAGCTATGAATCATGCAGGACTTCCAAACGATCAATGAAAGGAGAAACATTCTGTTGAATCCTTCATGAAGAAGCGTCCACCCTCATTCAGTGGGTCTACTAATACATTAGTTTCTAAACAACGGATCAGTACTACAGAAAAGATATTTTTAGTTCATCTCTGTTCTGAACATAATAAATTCATCTAATCAATTTATCATTTGGAAGGTGATTCTGATAAATGGTGGAATCTTATCAATAATACGAGGCCAAGAGATGAAATTGAGTCCATGGAATTGGGCGAGTTTAAGAACTTATTTTTCAATAAGTACTTCCCTTGTATTCTTCGAACAAAGATGGAGAATGAGTTTCTTGAACTGAAGCAAAAGGATGATGAATCTGTTGGTACCTACAAAGAAAATTTTACAATACTTTTAAGGTACGCTTCTAGGATTATTATCCAACCTGAGAGTAAGATCGATGGATTCTTTAGTGGATTAAAACCATGTCTTCGAAGGGTGTTTTCCATAAGGGAATTCAATAGCTATGAGGAAATTCTCCTATGTGCCCTCAAGATTGATATAGAGATTGGAGTAACCCATCAGTAATATAGGTTTGATAAGAAGAGGAAAATGGAATTCAAAGGAAAATCTAAAGAGCACACTGAAAAGTAGATGAGTTTTCCCTTATGCTCAATGTGTGGAAAGAAACATGGAAGGAGTTGCCTTAAAGGGACAAGTAAATGTTTCAAATGTGGAAAAGAAGGTCATCGAGCATTTGAATTCTGTAATGATGGGAAGAAGATGTCTAGTGATGCGAACAAAGAAAAGGCTACACAAAGTAAACCTTCTACAGTTCAATGTTACAAGTGAAAGGAAATAGGGAATTATGCGAATCAATTCCCTAATCCAAGGGTTTTTTATGATGATAGACGTCAACAAACTCTTAAGGCTAAGGATAAAGGAAAGTCACATGGAATTTTTATCAGTGATGTGGAGTATGATAACGAAGTGGTGAAAGGTACACTTATCATCCGCTCTAAAGTAGCAAATGTTTTATTTGATTCTGGATCCACCCACTCTTTTATTTCTGAAGAATTTTCTAAGGGCATCGCCATATCACCTCAGTAGTTAGATATTGAGTTAGCTGTGACAACCCCTAATGGCACAACAGTCTCATCGAAAGTTTACAATTATTCTCTGAATGAAGTTTATGGGAAAGTGATTCCTACAAATCTTGTGATCCTTCCTATAGTGGAATTTGATGTGATTCTTGGCATGGATTGGATTTATTTATATGGAGCTCATATCAATTTCCAAAGAAGGGAAGTCACATTACATATTCTAGAACAATCTATGATCGTCTATCGATGCAATAATGAACATAACATTCCAGTATAAATTTCTTCCATCTTATGGGTCTTGATTCCACTAAATGAAGGTTATTTATCTCAAATGGTTGGGGAGAAACTCATGATTAAGAATATACCCATCGTACGGGAGTTTCATGATGTCTTTCAGGAGGAATTTCCTGGTCTTCCACAAAATCGTGAAGTTGTGTTTCAATAGAACTCATACCGGGTGCTTTAACTATTTCAAAGACACCTTATATAATGGCTCCAGTTGAGTTGTAGGAATTAAAGAATAAACTCCAAGAGAATCTTGATAAGGGATTATTACGCCCTAGTGCATCAGCTTTGGGAGCACCTATTCTGTTTTTTAAGAAGATAGATGGATCAATGTGAATCTGTATTGATTATCGAGAACATAATAGGATCACTATCAAGAAAAAATATCCCTTCCCATACATTGATGAATTATTTGACCAACTACGTAGATCTCAATACTTTTCCAAGATTGATCTTCGTTTAGGGTATTATCAATTAAGGGTCAAAAGGGAGGACATACCAAAGATGGCTTTCCGTACAAGGTATGGACACTATGAATTTATTTTGATTCCATTTGGTCTTACTAATGCCCCTACTATCTTCATGGATCTAATGAATAGAGTCTTTAGAGACTATCTTGATCAGTTTTTGGTAGTCTTTATAGATGATATTTTTGTCTATTCAAAGTGAAAGGATGAACGTTAAGATCACTTGAGAATTGTATTAAAGCCCCTGAGGAAGGAGAATCTTTATGCCAAATTTACAAAGTGTGAATTTTGGATTCAAAAAGTTGCATTTTTCGGTCACATAATCTCAAAACAGGGGATATCTGTGGATCCAGAAAAAACAGAGGTTATTGAAAGATGGTTGAGACCAAAAACAATAACTGAGATCCGAAGTTTTCTTGGTTTTCCTTGATATTATAGATGTTTTGTGAAATGTTTTTCACGATTATCTAATCCACTAACCAGGTTGACTCGAAAAGGAGTTAAGTTATTTTGGACGGAGGAGTGTGAATAGAACTTCAAGGAGTTAAAATAAAGGTTATCCAGTTCAACTGTGCTCACACTACCTTGTAGTGGAGAAAGGTTTGTGATTTACAGTGATTCATCTAAGAATGGACTACGGTGTGTTCTTATGCAAAATGATACGGTGATATCTTATTCCTCATGATAGTTGAAAATCCCTGAGAAAAATTACCCAACTCATGATTTGGAGTTAGCTTCTGTAATCTTTGCATGAAATATTTGGAGGCATTATCTTTATGGAGAGAGGTGTGATAATTATAATGATCATAAAAGTTTAAAGTTTATATTCACACAAAAGGAGTTGAATTTCACCAAAGAAGATGGTTGGAGCTCATTAAGGATTATGACTGCTCAATTCATTACCACCCTGGGAAAGAAAACAAGGTGGAAGATGCATTAAGTCGACAAGACCATGATAGCTTATCCATGATGAGGATCACAAAAGATCCAATATTTATGGATTTACAAAGGATGGATCTTGAAATTATAATGGAAGGGAAAAAATCATATCTTTCTCAAATGAATGTTCAACCATATATACATGAAAAGATTAAAGAGGCATAGAAAGAAGATGTAGAGTTACAAAATAAGGTGAGAAATGTTCCTGAATTCAACCATGATTATGATGAGATAATAAGGATCAGGAATCGGGGATGAACTCATATTCTCGGCGACGACATCGCCGTCTGCGGCCCCTCCCCCTTGGTGAGGGAGGGGGAATCGACATTAAACGAGAGAGGTGGGGTCTTCCGACCGTTCAAAAATCCTGGTTACATCCCTCCATTTCCGGAAGTTCCTCTGTGCCCGAAGGTTTTATATACTCTCGATGGCATCCCTAACCTTGATCTTCCGACCTCAGAGTTTGCGGAAACATCATCACTCCTGAATCTCTCTTTGGTTTCCTGTTTTAAGCATAGAAGACCTTCAATATATGCCTTAGACTGGTTTGTCTTCGATTTTTGGGACCTTAAAGAGAGAGTGGTTGTCAGATTGCTTGATAGAAACCATATCATAATTCAATTTGAATCAGCGGTGGATCTTATCAAGGTCAGGTCAAGGGAACCGTACAACTTCAATGGATTTTACTTCTTTCTTCTACAGTCATTTGATCAGCATATGAATTGTGATTCTCCTACTGCGGTAGTGTGGGTATGTCTTCCTTTCATCCCTTTACCATTTTATAATCCTTCGGTGATTCATATGATAGGCAACCTATTTGGAAGATTCATGTGTTCTGATAGTCGCACAGAGGCCATGTACCACCCGGTGAATCCTTGGATTTGTATTGAAGTGGATGCTTCTTGGTTTCCCTTGGATTATATATGTATTACTATCGAAGAAGATTACAGGTGGAATTAGTGGGTGATTTATGAGAACTGGATCAATTTCTTTTCCATCTTACAAGAGTTTGGGTCATTATTTGGATACTTTCCGTAGGAGATTCAATGTCCCGTCGATGGATGTTAACCGCAAGGGGAAACATGTTGTGGAAAGGAAAGGGGATTCTACACCGGGTGAGAGTCCGAAAGTCACTATGCAAGATGGTCTAGCCATGGAGGCTTCAGGGTCCTAAACCGGGGGCGTTCTTCAGGAGTGTGACCTCCATAAGGACGCTCATGAGGCCCGTAGTAATGGGAATTCTGCTAGGGTGATAACTGAAGATGGTACTCGTAATGGCGTTAAGGAGGGTCTAGTTTCGAGTGCTATGGGACAGGATGACAACGTCTGGGGTCCATGTTGTTCTGGTGAAAAAGGGGGTTATCAATCCTTTGAGTCCACTTTGGGTGTCTTTTGAGGAAGACCCAACCCCAGAAGATTCTAGTGTTAAGGTAATACAGGATAATCCGTTGGTGTCTGATGTTTTTCAAATGCTAAAGAGGGACTTGGGAGTACATGTTGCTTCCATGGTTGGTCAGGGTTCAACGCAAAGTGAGGAAGGAAGAGTGGTCAGTGATGTGGAGTGTTTCACTAATAGTGATAAGGCTTCTAAAGGCCTTGATCCACTGTCCAAACCTTTTTTAGCTTTTAGTAACAGGTTCCAAGGGATTTCTGAAGATTTGTTGGATGCGGGTTTAGAGGAGGCTGTTATGATAGGAGGTGATGTTAGTCCAGAGATATCCGATGAACAACATGTTGAATGTTGGGTGCACGATCCAGCTTCGGCTGGTGAAGAGGCCAAGGAGGAGAAACATGTCGAATGTCTGTGGTAGGAAGAATGTTTCATGAATGTGGATAAAAATTCTAATGGGTAAAGGTGTGGCCCTTCGGTGGAGAGCATAGAACAGAAGCTGGGAGACAATGTCAAACCACCTGTGGAAAATGCTACTACTGAAGATCGGCATCCCCCTTTGATTGAGTGTAATACTCTGGTCCAGAATCTGGGAAACAACTCAGAGTTTGCTGCTGCTACTTTAAGGGCACTTGTTGGAATTGGAATGGAGGATTCAGGGGGAGGGAAAGAGAATATGAGTGGTCCAGTTGGTCGATCATTTAGTGATGTTGTTAAAAGTGGGAATCATATTATTTATACAGCTGATGGACATTTTTCTGCTACTCCTAGAAAAAGACCAATGAAGGACTACTCATTTCTTCCAAGGCTGATGCAGACTACATCTTCATCAAAGTGGAATAATGAGGTGACTTTTTCCCTTAAAAATGGTAGCAAGACCAAGACGGCACAACCAGATCAATCTGTTCTCGAACAACTTTTTAGTCGGGTTTAAAGTGGATGTTTTTTGAGGCATCCAAGATGGGAATCCGCTACCGGTGAAGGGGACTCCTGCTTGGGAGCATAGATGAATCCGTTTATTATGATGTGTAAGTCTATGTTGGTTTATGTTGTCTGACTTGTCTATGGTTGTATGTTTGGGTACCGGGTACCCATAAACCGGAATCTAGAAATGGGGGGGGGGGGAACTAGACATATAATTATACTACCAAAATTTGGCGATATAATTTTATTATAAAAACTTATTCAAAGAAGGTATTAGGCAGGGTACTAAAGGAAAATTCTAAAGTGATAGCCTATCAATCAATAAAGATAACAATTCATGAGGAAAAATCACAAAAAATTTGGAGTCAGCCTCTATGATCTTTGAATTGAAAATCTAGCATGAGTATCTCTATGGGGAGAAGTGTGAGTTATATACTGATTAAGAGAGACACAAATATATACTCACATAGAATGATCAAAATATAAACAATCAATGATTACTAGATCTTATCAAGGATTGCGACTTTTGAATCCTCTATCATAATGATATGTAAAATCGGTGGTGGAATCTATATGTAGAGAGGATTATGTATCTTTTACAGTGATGATAATTGAGTAGAATCAAATCATCCTAGACCTATAGAGGCTGAAAATGTTAATAAATAAAAAATGAACACCATAAATCCTTACCCAAATGATTTATCAACAATTCATTATGGAGAATATAAATTATTCTCAATGAAATGATCTGGAAAATTTAAAAAAATATGAAAGTAATAATAAATGGGATGTCCCCAGAGATCAAAATAAATGAAGAAGGATTCATGATATTTTGGTCAGAACTCTGTGTACCATCCCTTATAGATATAAATAAAGAACTTCTAAATGACACACATATCTTCACCTACTCTATTGATCAAGGATCAGAAATATATATCGATATCTCTGAGAGTTCTATTGGTGAGAAAAAATAATGAATGAAATTGACGAATATAGCTAAAATTTCTTGGTATGTAAAAAAATGGCGGATGAAAGGAAAGAGTCTAAGGGGATAATGAAAACATTTTTTTATACCAACATGGAACTGGGAAAAAATCTCCTTGGAAATTTTAAATGGACAACCCATGATATCTAGAAGAATCCCTTCCATATGGGCTATTTTGGATCATCCTACAAAGAAAGATCTCTTTATCACAATATAATAGGACTTCCAACTTGATAAAATTTCACAGATATAAATCAGAGAAGTACTAAGGCTCATGGATTACCACTATCAAATATATTAGATTGAGATAATAGATTTATCTCCATGTTGGGGAAAAGTATCCAATATGCTTGGAACACATAGCTTCACCACTATATGGCTTATTATTCTCAAACTAATGTCTGGTCTGAATGGTCTATTGAAACACTGGAATGAATTTTGAGAGAATTTTATATAGACTTAAAAAGAGAATGGGACTAACATATGCCACTTTTAATGTTCTCTTAAAATAATTGTTTTAACATAAGAATCCAAATGGCACTATATGAATCAAATTTTGGGAAAAGATGCGGAACACCAACATGATGGGATGATGTCAATGAACATATGCTACTCGGACCAGAACATGTTGACGAAAAGGTTGAAAAGGTGAAAACCATTCATTTCAACATTTACACATCCTAGAGTTGGCATAAGATATATATAAACAATTTTTTTATGAGACATTGATGTTAAGGTTAGAGAAATTGTATTTCACTGCATGTCTCCATGGAATATGGTAATGAGATTTTGGAATGAAGAAAATCTATTTCCCAAGTATATCACTCCCTTGGAGATTCATGATCATATTCGAGTTGTGGCTAAATGAAATCCACTTCCACCAACCATTTCTCATGTATAGGATGTATTCCACATATCCCTCATGAGGATTTACATACTAGATCCCTCAGATATAATGAATTCAATAGGGGTAGAGTTGTAAAATGATCTCTCTTATGAGGAGACCTATGTTAAGACTTTAGAGTGTAGAGATAATGTTTTACACAAAATTATTACTCACCTGATCAAATTACATTGGAATAACCACTAGTACAAAAAGAGATCAGGGGAACCATATGATGAAATTAAGGAGAAATACCCTCACCTGTTTTCCACATAGTTTTTCAAAAAAACATTGTGGGTGAAATTTGATAAGGGGGAAGAATGTATTTACCCATAATTCTATCAGTGAGAATTTTACTTCTTGTAAATATTTAATATAATATAAATAAATATCTTCACCTATAGAATTCTATAAAATCTTTATAAATGATTAATGAAAGGAATAAGAGATAAATTTAGAAATTAAAAAACCTAAACAAATCGAATGAAAACATGACCTTTAGAACAGTAATATAACCATTATGAATAGTAAACTAAGAAATGAGAAGAAACCTAACCCATGAAAGAGTAAATATAATTTTGGAATCTTATAAATTAATATATGACATAATTATATAATTGTATAATTGGATAAAAGTTTTGAAAACAACAAATTATGTTTTGGTATTTTTGATACAAATAAGTTTTAATTAGAATATTATCATTAATATTATGATATAAATTAAAATTTTTTATAATAAATTAGTTACAGAAATTAATTTTTTGTTATCATATGATTCTAAGAGAGTTTTATGAGTCTCTAGTTATATTTTTAATTATTTATACAATCAATTATAATTTTAAAATTGGTGTTACTGTAATACATGATGATTTTATTTAAAAATAAATTTTTCATAATTATAAAATTATTTTCATTAAAGGGATTACATTTTCAAATCCTACATGTTGAGAAATAGATAGTGTGTATTATCTGTATTTTTCTATAACAATTATATTTTGTGAATTGTGAAATACGTTGATTTAAGGTATAAGCTAAACACATGAATTATTGAGTCATGGATGATGTTTGGATGATGTAAAATTAATGGGTTTGAAATAAATAAAAGTATTTACTATAGATATTTAGAAAAAAAAACACACTATTCAATGCTTTGTGCCAAAATATTTACCAAATGAAAAAAAATAAAAAAACACCCATATCTCCCACTATAAGTACTACCTCTCAACACATATTATCCTCACATCTCTTATGACAATATTAATGACCAATTTCTACAAAATCCTCTTCCCAAGACCCTTCCCCATTTCTATAAGGTTCTGGTTTCAATAAAAGACCAAAACCAATTTTCCTATGGAGTTTCTCAAGGAGAATAATTCACGAGGTAAAATCCTCTTACTCTTTCTTTTATTTTCTCTTTATTTTATTTTCTAATAATATCCTCACATCCTTTCTCCCAACATTATGAATACTCCATTAAAATATATATAACGGTTGGTTAATATTTTAATGGAAAATACATCCTCATGTCTCTTCTCTACATCATTTTATTCTAAAAATTAAAATATCTTCCTCGAGGTGTTTTTTATCACCTTCGAGGATGCCATGTTTTCAATTACCTTTACTGCCTTTAAGGCTGACATAAAACTAATATAATGGTTATTATAGATTTTATAATGAATTTTATAACCCTTGTTATGTTTTGAAGTTTACATTTATAAATAATAATTAATAATGAATCAGAACTAGTTTGTGGTGATTGATAAACTACCAAAATAATCTATACATTTATAGCTAATGTCTTACCTAATTATTCATCATCACCCCAATTAAGAAAATGACTTATATAAAAATTTAATAATATGTAATTTATCTAATAACATATAACTTCTATTCTGGGAATCTATCCCATTTTAAATGATGTTTTATAAATTTTTACAAGTGAGAGAATCATAAAAACACACGAAATGAACACTCCTGAATGATGAAATTGAATCATATAACTCAAAAATGGGACATAAATGAAAATAATACAATTATAATAAATCAAATAAATTTTTAAAAGATTTTAAATTATTAAATTAATTGATTTAATTTTTTATCTAGGACATTTAGATCAAGTGAAGAACACTTTCCGACATATGATATGTGATTATTTCCAAACCCCCGTTTTTTGTATTTGGTTACACTTTCTCTCACTATCAGATTGTAATTCTAAATTAGGATTATTTAATCCTCATAAATTATGTATAATTTTTTAAAACAAATTTTATTGTTCTTATTCAACTTTCTTTGACATGTAAATACATGTTTTCTAGGTTTTCCATCCCATTTCATCCCAATAATCACACCAAATTTAAGGGAACTTCTAAAATTTTTATGCATTTTCAATAACAATAATTAATATATTTTAATATAGATTTAGTTTTCTAAAATAACTCAAATTATAATGAAATGATATATTCATTCATTTTTGGTTTTATAAAACCAATTATGTCATTTTTTATTTAAATGTCCTTTTATGTTTTCCTTGAATCCGCACTAAATTGGATCAATTCTAAAGTTATGTAAACACTATTTGGAAACGTTTTCACATAATTTTGAAGTAATTTATCATGAAATATGACAATTTTTATTTATGAATTTCCATTTATGATTTATATATATTCATTCATGAACAATTTCATAGCACGCCATTTGGTTTTCCCTTATGGCATGTTTATGATACCCAATTCATTGATTGGGCAAACGTTATGTTTATTTCTAATGTTTTATTCTTGTTTTGGAAAAAATATGCACGAACAAGTTTTTATGGGTGATCCAAGGTAACCCTATAATGAAATGGGTAATGTTTGGCCTCATGAGACATAATGTTGGAGCATGGAGTGAACCCGGTTCATTTATGAGACTTTTTCTTCCATGTTCAATGGTCTTGGATGTTATCCTTTATTAATGCTTATGTCATATTGTGTATTGTTTCGTCATTCCAATGATTACACTAAGACATGTCCCCATACTCAATAATTTATGAATCCTTAGGATAATTCACAATTCATGCCTTTTATTTCATCATTTAATGTCTTCTATCCCATATTCATTTCATTATGCTAGTGTATATACCCTTACTGGTATTTTTAGCTCATCCTATTTGTTCATTTATTCCCCAGGTTATGCTATGAATATGTATGAGATAATTAGAATATAGGAAATATTTATTGATGATTAAAATAAATATGTTTTATTATGTTTCATTGTGTCTATTTTAATATACCTAATCATCCAAATAAAATATATTTTATGATCCTTGGATTGTAATTTAATAGTTTATTAGGATTAATATCATATTATAATATGTGTAAAAGTCTTGGGTCACTATTAGAATTTTATTTATTATTTCTTTATTATATGGTTAGTGTATGACAGACTATATTTTTTGTTATATTCAATAATAGATAATGAGAAGGAACTGGTATAACATTAGACATGGCGTACAATTTTTTAATCTGAATCCCAATTGGATTATGACTAAATTGATGTATTATTTCATAATTCCTAGTCAGTATTCATGGAACCTGATATAAAATATGTATCGTAACCAAATATATTACTCACCAAATAAGAGAAGTAATGGGTTCTTTTGAGAGAATGGGTGATAGAAGCCATAGAGGAATGAATATTCAGTTTCTTATGTGTCAGAAACATGGGAAGAAAAACCCATGTGAATGTCTTAGAGGAATATGCGGGTTTTTTGAATGTGTAAAAAAGGACACAAATAAAGAAATTATAAAGTAAAACGTAAATTTTTAGTTAAAAATTTTATTATCATCAGTGATCTCTACCACTAATTATATATATTTACACTTTTTTTCTATGTCCAAATTTTCAGTTCCCTCCTATGTTATCCTTTGTGAAAATCATGTCATGAGTTAATTTTTGCATGAATTATGTTTCCAAATTCACCCTTTTAAAGGAAGTTTTGGTATTATTTTTTTAATGGAATTTAAATGAAATGAAATTTCAATTATTAAAACATTGATGACCCATATGACTTCAGAGGCCAAAATTCATGGGGCTAGAATTTTCCACTCTACATTTTCATGATTCATATTTTTGAATAAATTAAAATTATTTTATTGAATGAATTTTATTCTACACAATTTTATGATTCCTTTATTTGTAAAATTAATTTTAGCCTGTTGTACAAGCAATATCATGTTCCTTTGATAGCTTGCATTACACATAGGACCAAGTTTTACAAAACTACAATATATGAAAAATATTAATATTGAAAAATTACTATATTTATCATAAAAAATTATAATGAATGATTTTAAAAGGATAAAATAAATTACAAAAATTTTATTTACTCCAATATATAATAAGTATTCTTTGGAAACTAACTAATTATAAATGAATGTAAGAACATTTTAAAAATAAAGAAACACGTTTTCTGAAATAATATTTAACAACAGAAAAAAATATTTATTATATCAACTAATTAAATTAATTAGTTTTTATGAATTATTATAATGAATTTTATATATTATATATTGAATAAAAAAATTTAAATTTTATCTTATGGGTTTTTTAGACAATATATAAAAATAATCCCAATTATAAGCATGAAAAGCTGTATTTTTATAATGATAGTATTGAATCTTTTTATAAATCACCCATTTTAAAACTAATTTTTGGAACAATTATAAATTTTATTTAAAAAATAAAGATATTTTTTTAATGTGTAATGTAAAAATTATCTTACAATATTATTATTTTTTTTAGAAGACATTACATTTTTAATGAATAATGAATAACACTAAATTTTATTTGAAAACATACTTTAAATTTTAATTATATATAATGTTAAATTATATTTTAAAATAGTTTTATTGAAAAATTAGTTTAATTTTAAATCTAGTAATCCAAGTTATTTAGTTTTAGTATTGAGTATATCATTTTTAGATATAAAAATCTCGTAAAATTATGAATATTTTCTCTTAAAAACCAACATTCTCATCACATTAGTGGGATTCATTTTAAATTAAATTATTTTATAATTTTGAATTTAAATTGATAAGTTGATTTCATATTTCGAATAATAATAATTTATTATATCTATGACGATAAGCATAATATTTACCATAATGATTAAGGAAAACAATTAATTAATTCAATTAAGGTTAAATATGGTTTTGCACATTGCATGCATTTGTATTAAAAATAAATTTACACTCACTATGTTTTTATTTAATTAACATGAAATAGAAATTAGAATTATTGGGTACAAATTATTTTATAAATTTCAATTAAATTATTTATTTATGGATAAATTAAATAATTTTTAGAAAATATACAAATTTTCTAGGTAAAAATTTAGAAAGACAAAATCGAGTAACGTTAACGACTAAGGAGTAAATTTATAAAACATTGCTTATATTATATGTGGAAGTGGTATTTTTACACCAAATAATATATCCTATAAATTATTATTCAATTTTTAGGCACATTATTTACGTTATACCTCCCAAAATTGTTTCTTTTTGGTATTTATGATAATGAAATTCCTCATCCTTTGTAAAAAGGGAATTCAAACTCACCAATACTTAACACCCATTAAGGCATATGTATTATCCAAACCCTAAGAAATAACTTCCCAACATCACACATATAATTATAGAATCTTTAATTTTGTATGAAATACAACCAATGATGTTCTTTTTTAAAATAAAAAATTTGATACACCAAGAAGAGATAGTGTTAATCCACAGACATTTTTGTTTTATTTATTTATCAAAACTCTTCAATTATTTTTATATAAGGATTATATAATAAAATTGTTATATTAAATATAATTATATATTTTTACATTATTGTTAGTTCCTAAAACCAACACACACTCCCACCAAATTGGTTACAAAATCGACAATTGTGTGTATGGCGGACAACCGCCTCACGATCTGATGTCATTTGTTTTTCCACTACCACCTTTAGTGGATGGAAATACCGATGAAAATAATTTTCATATATTATATTTATTATTTTATTTATTTTAATTATATTATATAATATTTAAGTCCAACATAAATTCATTATTTCAATTTTTGGGTAATATGATAACGTCATTCGTGTGTATGGAAGACCACTACGTCATGAGTCCGTCTGAATTATTCATGATTTACATGGAATGTATTGATAATGGTTTTAATATAAATAATTAAAATATAAAAAATTATAAGGATTTTTAATTATTATATATAATTTTGTTTTATTTTTTTAGTATGACATGAAAATGGAAATATCATTCATGTGTACGTATGGCTTACTGTCTTAATGAACAGTGTATTTCATTTTCAATTTATATATTATATATTTATTATAAAAACTAATGTTATTAATATATTTTATATTTATATCCTTTTGTTACATTATAAAAAAATTATATAGTGATCAATGTAAAAGGAAATAATAAAAAGTTAAAACATTTATGAAATAATGTGGTTATTACCCGGAACATAAAAATAACATAGAATATTATTAAATTTTAATTATAATCTGATAATAAAATTATATATGGTTTGAAGTAAATGAATATGGATCCATGGTATATTTTTTGAAAACAATAATTTAATATATATATTTGTATATTATTTATGAAGAAAAGAAAAATAAAATGTAACAAATTTCCATCTCAATATTTTACCTCCATGAGGCACATGTCTTTTTCATCACCTATATCACTTAAATGGTGTATATATGTCCCATGAATGTATTTTTCTATTATAATAAATAAAAATAATTGTATTTAAATATCCATTTCAAAATCACTATTTCTCGGGGATCCTTTTTCAAAAGCATACATATAGGAAAGAGAATTTAGTCAAAATTTTCATTTTTGGAGACACATGTTATGTCATGCACCAATATAATATTAAGCGGTGTATATAAATCCCCTTTGAAAATTAATATAATGAATTTCCATATTTTTTTGTCATTTTAATATTCATTTAATGTTATTATCTCATGTGGATTATGATTCAATTCTCCATAGTGGTAATAGATTATCACTACAATAACATCATTGATCATGATTTTTTACGATTATGATTCAATTTATTAAATATTATGATCCATATCTCAATAATTTCCCTGATTTTTCTTATCCTTTGTTTAATCATGATATCTTCCTATAATGATAATATTTTACCACTCTCTTGCACTTTATATTATTAAAAATTAATTTTTATGAATATTGTAATTTGTTTCCTTCTTCGGTCAGAAATCTGTTTTCCTTAAAAAGAGAATTTTCAATGAAAAATAATTTTTTAAAATTTTATTAAAAATTAAATTTGAATGGAAACAATTTTTAATTTTATATATTAATTTTGATAAATGAAATTATAATATTCTTTTATATGTTTTCTTGATTTTTACAAATGAAAACGAGTTTGAAATTTTTTTTGTGTTTTAAAATATAGTTTTCGACGAGGAAAGTATATTCTCCTCAAGAAATGTTTTAACTTACACATGAAAAATTATTTCTATATAAGATGATATCCATTATTGTTACCTATATCTAAGGGGGTTTTTGGTAATAATATTATATTAATATAATTTCTCTAAATGTGTTATTTTTTTATTATATGATCTTTATAGAACCCATTTCATATACATAGGTCAATAATTTTTAACAACATTGAAATGAAACCCATTTATTATTATGGATTAATATGGTTATGAATTAATAAGGATTACTATTATTTGTTATGAATTTTTGAATGATATTTGTGCACTATTCATATTATGGTTCTTGGATATTACTTTTATGATGAGGATTCCCAGATATCATTGGGTAAGACCATTACAAATTATATTATAGTTTTTTCTATATAGAACATACTAAACCTATTAAAAATCATATGATGGGGTGGACCAAATAGTACTGAGTAAGCCCATTATATATTATTCTATGGGGTGTCCTTGATTGTGCAGTGTGAACCCCTTATACCTTACATGATGGGTGTCCTCAAATAGCACACCAATGTAACATGTTATGATTTATATATCTCAAGAGAAAGTAATGTATAGAATCAGAAGTGAATTATGTATATCAATATAGGAATTCCACTGGGTATGGTGGTGTGTCCCACCCATTAGATCTAGTGTCCTATTCATAAACAAGATTATTTGATCACAATGTTATGTGCGGACCATATTACATGTCCAAAATTTTATCCGTAGACCTAGTTACATGTCCATGTCTTGAAATATGGGACTAATTTAATTTCCATGACTATATGACTGAAGTTGATAGAATTTTTGCCTATTTAAAATGATATAAGCTATTGTGTATGCAACAAATTTATGTTTTATCTATATATTTATGCTCTCATAGATTATTCTCTTCATTCCGTTATTATTCATGTCTTATGAAATGCCAATAATTATTCCATGATTCTTGTATATGATATTTGAAATTTAGGGTATGATATCAAAATTCTATGATGATATTCTCATACTCTTATATCCAAGTTATTTTTTATATATCTATTATTTACCCTTATTGAGAATCTAAGCTCACCATTTCTTAGGTTTCCTTTCCCAGTGATATGATGAAAGGTTTTACGTTAGAGTACTAAATGGGAATATCTTTGCGGGATTATTTGATGATCTTTTATAATGTTAGAATATTTTTTTTGTATGTTTTGAAATCTATTAAAATAATATGGTACAAGGGAATTTTTTTATAATGTAATGGATATGGATAAAAATTGTAGTAATATACATGTATGTTAAGCCTGTGTCACAATATTATCGAGGACAATTACCTAATCCAATTAATAATAAGTGTCATGATAAAATATTATCTCTAAACCAAGGAAAAATTATAGGAAATACAATATGATGATTTTGATACACCACTAAGGAGTTTTATTGGCATTCTAGAGAGTTTAGTTTTTGGGGATGTTTTCACAAATTAACATGTACTAACTAAAAATTAATTGATTTTATCCATGGTAAAACTTATATGACTATTTTATCACATGTAAATGTTTATATGAAGATACCAAATAAAAATCATTTTATACCTCCATTAGAACAATTTTCTGCTATATTTGGAATTTTTTGACATTCATTATATAATGTTAACATCAACTGTAAGGAAATAAAGAACTTAATTTTATAAATTATAGGTATTTGTAACTACTTATTGATATATAGTCGAAAATTTCAAGAACATAATATCTCTATGGGGTAAGAATGTAACTACCATGTTTTAGATAAACTACCATGGCCCACTATTGACACTACTCTAGAGGAACCAGAATAATATTTAAGATCCATTTCCTCCATTATGGAATGATCAAGAACATCAGAATATGTCTTTTGGATGAATAAAATTTCATGGGATCAGATCTCTAAAAAACCCCATCCCACACATTTAATCCATTATATTCTCATTAAAAATGAAATCATGTGAATACAAAACAATCTTTATGAAGTGGTTATAATTCTCTATCATGGTATGGTCTCCCTAGACAATGTCTATAAAATAATGGGACCTAGACAAACTCAAAATCTCAGGTTAATACTTCTTCTTGAAGATTTCATTAAAATCCTTCATACTCTCCTTCCCATTTTTTATGTCGCACCATTATGTCACACCATATTTTACTGGTACCTTTCAGACTAAATGAAGGACATTTCAACATAACTACATATTTAGCATCAATAAACCAGCACATTAATTCTATCATCTCAAGACACTCCTCTTATTCTTATAGTTTAATGATACATTGAAAAGAAGGTGTCTTATTCTCAAGGAACACATGATATTTTTCATTTCTAGGACCTAGTTCAGCCTCTCTAACCCTTGGAGCACATGATACAACTCATTTACCCCAATCATAGACAACCTGAACCACTACTTTACTACTCTCTAAAAACGTTTTGGGGTAAAACTCTCTTCTGCCACTTCTTATGGGTTCACATGAAGTCTCTAAGGATGTAACTGTCTACACAAGAAATAACCACACAAAATAAAATCAATAAAACCATTAATAATGTTTCCAGAAAAAAATAGTTTAAAACCTTCTATAAATGAAAACAAAATCAAATACTTTAGAATAACAATACCAACCAAACCACTCCAACCCCACCAAGTGTCCATATATAGTATGTTACACATATATATAAAATTTAAGAAAAGCCAAGACAAATACCAATATCTCTTAGTGACTTGATCCATTTTGCGATATGTGATGGCCTGAAACCCCACTCGTAACGAGAATCTATAGCCCCAAAAATCCTATCTCTAGTCTATCGAGACTTGTCCCAAAATACCTGGACTAAAATATTGTGGAATTTATTGATGCGATTAATCCATGAACTTATCTAAAATTCCATCCAACTCGACAAAAAACCTGATTCAAGGCATTAATCTAAGGTAATTCTAGTTCCCCATGAGATGGAAAATAGCTCCTAGGTATCAAAAATAGTCTTCGGTGACAGTTTCACCCATTTTTATAAGATTAGAAAACATCATAATTGAACATCACATAACTGCAAATAATAACCAAACAAGGTAAAAAATTTATATTAAATGTTTTAAAATGATAATAAAGAACAGAGGAAGTAAAAAAAACAAGAACAACATAACTATCATTGAAAACATGAATGAAACTAGAGGGGCATCACCCACAAGCCTATAACACCAAAACCAGAAAAAATTGGGACTCTATAAATGGGATCCACAACCACCAAGACAAATATTTCCTTTCCCTCATTCATATAAAAAAATCTACATACGCCCAATGTTGTATATAGGGTTTGATCTATAGCCTATTATCATTTCACGCAAAAGAAATAATCCATTCTATAACATTAGAAGCCAAAACAAACTTCACATTTCTGTATGAATATTTTAAAATTACTAATAAATAATTTGAAGGAATACATTATCATGAAAAAGAATTTATATAAAAAACATTTTTTACAAATAAGATTTCTAGATGGAAAATTACACTACGTCTACCATATACCAATGGCTTCAAATAGATCTGTTAAGCATCATGTCACAAGAGAGAACCATTGGAAAATAAATATATTGATCTAGAACATGTGAGAAATTATGGACATCATTCCTCAGTGATCATGATCCTCCGACTCATCTACCTATAGTGTTCCTATGCAAGATCCACTACTGAGGAAAAATCCCAAGGTCAAGTGGTCTCGAAATCCTAATCCACTTTCAATAGAGTTATTATGTGTCAACCAATATTGGGAAAGTCATCCCAGAGGTATAATGGTATACAATCATAGAAAATGTTCAGTTAATGTTGTAATCATGAATCTTACAAGATGAATATGGGCCTTATCAACTTCACAATTAACTATTGTACTTGTTCTAATTTACCCACAAAGAATACATGGGATACCCTTTTTTCCCAAATTACATTTCAGATATCACATAAATCAATAGTTTCACATACACATGAAAACAATGAGAAGAACAAAATAAAATCACCTCTTTCACATTTCACATTGTTCCAATGACCATAGTCTATATAGAAACACCATATTTCAATAATAAAAGACCACTATCTATTTTCCACACACAGAAATTCCATTTAGAAATACATTTATATCAAATTCAACATTTCATAAAACCAACATGAAAATAAAATAAGAATTAGCCATGTGAATTCCAAACATTTCCATTGGAAGACCCCCTTTCTAATTCATAATATCAATAAATTCATTTTATAACAAGATTCACATAACATTAATAATCCAAAAAACTTTTAAGGTGCATAATGTAGAAACCAAAATGCAATAAAACCCACTTCATTTGGAAAATCAACTTTCACCACACATGAAAATTTAAATATCATTGAAAACACATTTTGATATTTTACAAAAGGAATAAAACATATTAATAAAATATCACAATAAGGGGAATATGAAACATAAAGATATTCCATTAGAAAAATAATTTTTTATCACATGTGCATCTCAACACCTTCCCAAAACATGTTCTCCACCACAAAATTAATCCATATAACACATGTAAATAATCACTCTTGTATATTAAAGTCATTTATTTATGAAAAAGAATGGTAGAACCAACCAAACATGTGGAATATTTTGGAAATCAGGGAGAAACCGGAATTGGACAAGCACAAGACCCTACTAAGGAAATATCGAACAATAAATATAATGTTATAACCAACCTCTCATGATCATATCATCATTAGGCCAAATAACCCAATATAAAATTAAAGTGAAATAAAGTGGGATGAATAACCCTATACTAGGGTGAGAATCCTGAGGATATAGATTTAGAGGATGTTCCTTTTAGGAATTGGGGTCAAAACCACCAATGTATTAAGTATCAAAAGGTCCAAGAATATTTGGAGGGAGAATTATTTCTAAGGTAAAGTTGTAAAATTTCCCCAAACCATGGTCAAACCGTGCTCCACCTATATTAAATCTAAAAATTAGAATTCCTTACCAATAACTCATGGGTAATACAAGGGATAAATGCCGGACTAAAAGTAAAAAAAGGAAATAACTTATAAAATCATGTTTTTCATAGAAGGAAAACTAATCCCTTGGTATATCATCCACATTTAAATTATTTATCATATTTAGAATCTATCATTTCACTTGATTCTCTATGGAACCTATATAATGTTCATCATGAGTTGAATTTATATATATTAATGATGTATATGCATGATCTGTCACATATAATAATCTCAACGTTTGTAATAATAGAGCTTTGAATTTATTATACAGAATAACTAGTGATGATTCTAGAATGAATGCTAAAAGTAATATAAAACATTACCACTAACCTATCATTTTTTGCATGGACAAAACAAAAAATAATGGATGTTATATGGGAACTAAGTATGTAATGAGGAAATATCAACATCCATTTTAGGTATGAAATGGTCATTGTTTTGGGGGAAGTTTGTTTTATGAGTTATATAATTTAACACCCCATGATTATTTGAAATGTTCTTTTCCAAATAAATAAAATATTGTTGACATTTTTTCTTTAACACAACACTGTGTTTAGCATGCATTATATGCAAAAATGAGTTTTAATGAAACATGACATAATGTTAACATAATATTATTTAATTTTTTAGTTATCTTTATTCCATTGGAATCATGTAAATGAATAAGAATAAAATAAATTGTCTATTTTTTTCACATTTTATATAATTATTTCTTTATTGAAAAATTGATTTTAAATGAAGAAAACCTATTGAAAATAATGAAAATCATTTACTATATAACTTTTATTATATGAATAATTTAGTTTTACATCAATAAAATTTAAACAATAAAATTTGGTGAATTATTTTAATGAAATTTATATATTATAGATACAACCAAATGTTAAAGAATAAATTTATTTGGAATCTACACATAAGAAATGAATAAACAAAATTTATGCCAAAAAACTATATTTTAATAAAATTTATTTTTGTCCCCTTTATGTTTATATATATTAAATATTTATAAACCATTTATAAAATTTATTTGAAAAAAAATTAATTCAATTTTTTAATAATAATTTTAGTATTATCCTTGATTTAATATACTTGAATTGTCTGTGAATTACATTTTTTGATGAATAGTGAAGAGTACCAGTTTTTATTAATAATTTAAATTACATTTAATGAATATATAAAAAATATTTATATATGGTTTTAGAAGTAAAATCTGATCAATTATATATCTATTCATAAAAATTATTTCATTTGAATAAATTTCCCATTGAATTTTTATATAATTATTTTAAACAGTATATGTTTTTTCCTTTAGAAAACCGCTTCCTTGTTATGTCAGGGGGAAAAATTTTAAATTAAAATATTTTAACTATGTGATACGATAATTGAAATAGGTATTCTATATTCATTTTTATAATAATTTATATTTTCTAGTATGTTCAATATAATTTATTTTATGAAAATAATTATAAAAATAGAAAAAATTAATTACCATAGTTAAGTTAAAAATGGGCTTTATATGGGGTTAAACTAAACATTTAAGTGTTTAAAATGGTATATAAAAATCCACAACCCATATCATAGATCAATATAAATATTTTCTCTTATATATTATATAATGGATTATTTTGGATCCTCGAGGATTGTGAAAAAACTTTGGTACACCTTTTTCTTTTCAAAATATACAAGTGTGCCACCTACCTCAATTATAATATACCACCTCTTACGGTCTCCTATTATCACATCAAAAATAACTATAATGGCCTATCATAATTCATATAAATTAGGTAATTATATAATCTAATCCTATAAACATTATTTATTTCAAAATTCCAACCTAATAATCCTTTTTCTGAAAACTAAATGATGTTTTCCAAAGAAGAGGTAACATCACAAACTAAAACATTTTTTTTATCTTTTCTATCACATCCTAAAGATGTTTATAAAACATTATAATATAGAATATATATTATAAAAATATAATAATATGTTATTATGTAGATTCAATTACCTATATCCATCCCCTTTTCCAAAAAATAGGTTCAGAAATCATAATTTTGATGTACAACAGACTACTTCCTCGTGAATCGATGTCATTCATTTTCAAGTACATCCTTTCATGGAGAGATAAAAATATGCATTGTTTTGTAAATATATACATATATGATATATACTATATGATTATTATTATATTATAATTATATCACATGTTTATACTTATTTTATATTCTGTGGGAATGTGATAATGTCATTTGTGTGCTCGGCAGACTACCACCTTACGAAGTAATGTGATCCACTCTTAATATACACATTACATGGAAGGTGATAATTACTGGTTATACAAAATAATGATATATATGAAATGAAAATTATTCATTTATGTAAATATATTATTTACCTTTATTTCATTTTATATGTTGATAAAATGGAAACAGTGTTCATGCGTACGTAAGACTTACCACCTCTAAGAAAAGTGTCCTTCATTTTATACCTCTTACTTTTTTTGGATTATCATAAAGAAATATATAATGAATTTATAGGATTCTTATATCATGGTTAATACTATAGAGATGATTGAACCATGATCCATGTAATAGGAAAGAAAATAAAAAATCAAAACATACATGAAAAAATAGGTATTATCAAAAAATTGTCTTTAACATAGATATTTTAATAATAAAGTAATAAAAGATCTTAAGTAAATAATTTATGTAATTGTATATATATATATATATATATATATAATATTGGTTCTATAATTTATGTAAAAAACTAATATTTATAACATAATAAGTTTTAACATGTATGAAGGATGTCGGGACTTATGATAATGGATTTCTGCCTCACTTGTATTTTCCATGAGTCAAAATTCATATTCACCATGTGGTTAATTTATAATATGTATATAGTTCCCATGGTTGTATTTAATCATTATTATGATGAAATTTATTATGATTTAGATGTGAATTTTAGGATCACTTTTTATAGGGATTGTGGATTCAGTGTCACCAATGTGGTATGCCATTTTTTTTTCTTAATTTTTGTTTTTTGGGACATAAGTGATATCATCAAAATAGTTTTTTATGTGGTGTATATATAGCCCCTAAATCATCTATTATTCTAGAATTTATATTTCCTAACGATATTTTCTGATTTATTAAATGTAATTCCTTTATGGATATTACAATTCAATGTTTACAATGTTGTATGGGGTTTATGATACAATCTAATCATTGACTATGATATTTCATGATTATCCTTCCACTTCTGAAATATTATTATATATATATCAATAAGCACATGTATTTTCATATACTCAAGTTATTTTTGTATAATAAATTATTTCCATAATTTTTCATTGTTTATGTTTACGTGAGTTGAAATGATTATTTATAAGAAAATCCAACATTATTTTTATCTTCATCGGAAAGACCTTTTTCTTATAAAACCATGTTCACTAGAAATTACACCAAAAATAGTTTTTAATATTATAGAAATGATTTAATAATGTAATATTTTCCCATCTATGACTTTTTATAAAATGTTTTAATAGTTATATTCAGTTCTTTTTCAAAACAAATCCCATTTGGGGATTACCAAAACAATGAAAGTAATCATTGTTTTAATGTTTATGACATGATTATAATTTTCTACAGTCATGACCACATAATGTTTTTTAGAATAATTTATTTGTTTCAAGAACTATTTTAAATGAAAAAAATATTAAATATATATATTTTTTGTTTTAAATTGTTTTATTTATATTTGAAATTATATTTTCCTCATGTAATGTTTTAAATTATTTTTAAGAATCCTTTATAAAATTTCATGGTTATTTTCAATGAAAAGTGTTTTAAAAAAATTATTATGTTTTAAAATATATTTTTCAAATAAGAATGTTACAATCCTCAAGAAATGTTTTGAATGATTTATAAATATTAATTTATATTTTTTCAAGGTTATTTTTAATGAAAATTTTTTCTAAAAGGGTTTAAAAATTTTCAATTTTAATTAGTTATTTTTTAAGGAAATATATCTTCCTCGAGAAATTTTCAATGTGATATTTAAAAAAATATCTGTCTATGATGAAATACAATGATATTAATTGTTATTACTTAGATTATGAACCCAGTATATTGTTTATATTATTTCAATGGATCGTTTATACTTATAATGAAATGATGTTTATGAAATCCATTTCACTTTCATTAGTTATACAATTAAAACAAGCTTATAAAAACTACTTCTATTTAATTATATTATGTTTTAATGTAAAAAAAGGAAATTATTTTTATTTCTATTTATTAACCATATTTTATGTTACGATTACATGTTTATGAAACCCATTTCAATTAATGGTTCATGATATGATTAATTTTTATGATATTGTGGCACACATATGGATAAATTTCTTAATGGGATTGTGGTTACATTATATCCAATGATGACATTAATTTTATAACCAAGGATATTGGTTATGTATCATCCAAGTATAGTAGTTATTTCATAACCAAATATGGCTGGGACCTATATCTCTCTCTAATTCATTTGGAAAATATTGATATATCATGAGATAAATAGAACTGGAATTGGGAGTGAACCTAGTTTAGGAAGAGACTCAAACAACTATGATTGTATTCAATGAGAACCATGAATACTAAAATGTTTTGGGGAGTGAACCCAATCAATAATAAAATTATTAAAAATGAGCATTCACTACCAAGGAAATGATTTTATATGATTATGTGTTGGACATTATTCCACATCTAATGTCAATGTTATGCTCTCATGGATTCAGTTCATTGATTTCATTACGATTCTTGTGTTAGAATTGTAAATCCTTATTCCAGGTATAAATATTTTTATCTTTTATATGCATGGTATTGTTTCGTATTTTAGGCTCATGTTCTAATACCCTTATTCCCATGTTTCGTTAACATGTTTCCCTTGTTTACACTTATTGTGAATCTAAGTTAACCCTTTCTTATGATTCATTTTCCATGGTTATTATGAAAGGTATCAGGTATGATATTTATAAGAAGGGTTCCAGTTATAGATAATATAGCGGGAGATGACATAGCTCAATAGGACCGGTAGTTTATATGTCTATTTTATTGAGGGCACTAGAAATAGATTATTTTGGAATAGACTGTTATGTTATGTAATTAATATTCATATACTAAAATATAATATTTGTGTCTGATAAATTTGAGTCATTACATATTAATTTACAATTTATCCTAATGATGTCATAATACTTGTTGCATTTATTTTTTTCTAAAAATTAATCATTCTCAAAAAAATAATGAAAAATCCAATATTTGATAATTTCAACATTCCAATTTAAAACATAATATTTATTCGATCAAATTACAAATCTATCAATGAGAAATTACATTATTAAATCAAAATCAACATTTATAAAATATTTTTTTTCTCAACTACCACTTTTGGACCATTAAATAAATTACATTTTCTTATAATATAATTTTATTATCATTTATATATATGTACTATTTAATATTAATATTTTTTTAAAATATCATTTATTTTAAAAATAATTGATTTATTCAAAAGAGTGTCTCAAATCAAAATATAAGTGACCCAAATTAATTTTTTTCTTTTTTCATATCAAAATGATTTTTATATAAGAATAATTATTTAATCTTTCATTAAGAAATATAAATAATGAATAAATATGATTATTATTTCATAGAAAATTTAATATTGAAATTCACACTGTTAGGGTCGAGATACATAACCATTTATTACACCGAAGATGATAGTAATCGTATACTATGTGATAGTGATATTTAATGGGGTTGTTCAATGATCAGGGTTTGGGTCATGAAAATAATGAGCATCAAATTATCCGATGAATGGTTTAAATCATAATTAATATATTAAATTTTATATTTTATTGGGCCTGAAAAAAACATTTAGATGATATCCCGTTTGGAAGCTCTGAAAAATGTTATTAAACATTATAATACATAATGGACATTTAAATATTACATGATATATGTGTAGAAGATCATGTTTTCTCTATGACCACATTACATAGCATGATATTTAATGTAATTACAATGGGAATATTATTTATGAAATCTCAGGTTGTTACATTATTCCTCAACTCAAAAAATTTATCTGGATATTTTTTATTGCATATAGTAAAATAGATGAGGGTACTCGTCTTTTATTTCCACTTATGGTTCTTATGTCACTTCCACAAACATGTGGTTTCATTATAAAACATTGACCATATGAGTTTTCTTTTTTTTTTTATAACTTTATACCTACTATTTTTTTTTCTTTACCTATAGCTCCTCAAAATATATATCATTCGACGATAAAACCTCCAATGAATTCAGTACAAGTGAGTGGTCTGGTATGCATATCTTAAAGGGGAATATAGGGAGCCCATAATGTACATGAGATAGGTAATGTTTGAGTTCTAGTCGATTAAAAACTTCTAATATTTAATCAAGGACAAAAAATTGGCATATATATATATATATATAAGAATAAGATTTACCTTCTTCCCAAACAGCATGGATTTCATCCATGTAGATATACAATGAACTATTTTCATTGTCATCATACTATATGTCCCACCGATGATTGTCAGATAATATTTTCATTCAAAATAGAATAGATTACATATGATGATAAATTTTTTGGAAATCTATTATTGTGTCATAGATAATATTAGGCCCATCAACATTATCTCTTTAACTTCATACCATTATGTCTAATTCCAACACCTCTTCCCATACAGATCCACTGATGGTACAATTTGAATTATATAATGGAATTATTTTTATTCATATACTCATCTATGGAATTTTGTTCATACCATCATCAACGGAAATACACTAAAAATGATCTCAACATATCCTTTAGAGTTTGAACATTCCTTTCCCACTGACCATCCATCATAGGTTGAAAAGTGGCATTGAAGCATTGTTCTATATCCAATATTGTTAAAGGATTAACCAAAACATAAATGTAATCCTAATATATCAATTAGATATAATATGGAATGGTAATACATGAATTATAATTATTTCCCTTCTGTATATCTTAATGAGATTTCAAATATTGAAATCATCATTTATATAAATAATTTTTTTTCAATTGGTAAGTTGATCAAATACAACAAAGATGGAGTTATTTCCATCATGGTTCCTTAGGAGGCCTATAATTAAATCCATTGTTATGCTTGTTTCACTTCCTTAGTCATTTTGGATGTTGTAGAATCAAAAAATTGACAACTTTCATTCAACATATATTTTTTGTCATACTAATAATTGAGATTCATATTCCACATTCTCTAATTTTATGTTATCCTATATGAAATTGGACTTCAATTCTCTCTAAATCGTATTTTTTAATAGTTGAATATATAAATATGAACTATACACTTCATAGAGATGTTTCATATATTATTCTAATTTTAATGGGAGTCATTTATGGGTTATAAAAATTATAAATCCATCATTAGTAAATTTTAACTCTAAAATATTTACGACCATCTTCTTTAGAAGCACATCATCTTTTTGACCATCAATGATTTTAAAAAAAATATGTTGTGGGGAGTTATTTGAGCCCTGTAGGATGATAATCCATTTATTATTCACAAGTATATCCTTTTCGTGTCCATGAATAGTAGATCCCACAAAATCCTAATCATTGATAGAGTTACAGAATCCTTTCTACTCAGAGCATCTATCACTTTATTTTCTTTCCCATCATCATACTGGATTGAGCAATCATGATCTATGATCAATACTATTCACCTTCATTGGAAAATATTAATTAACTTTATTTTAATCTATCTTCGAGTCTTTTATGATTCGTATAGATGTTATACTTATACAAATATAGATTATACCTCAATATCCATAATGTCTAGATCAATATAACTAATTCTAGATCAAGAGTTAGGTTTTTCTACCCATAGATCATTAGATAGGGTAGGTATAAACTATAAATCTGTCATATTTGATGAGTAAAAAACCCATTACATTTATTATGCATCACATTTTATAAAAAATAATTCCACACTAGTGGATAATTTGGGAATAGAAAGAGTGATTAGATATTTATTATACTCTGTTAAATCATTCCTTACATTTATCATTCCAACAAAATTTACTCCATTCCAAGATATATAGGATAGTGTAATTTTAAATCATTAAAAATTCATCGAAAATCATATATATTAGCCAACCAATAGTTGGATACTAAAAATATCTTCCACAGAGGTTGGCCTGGGATATCATTTATATAACATCCCAAAACATGCACTGGGAATTCTGATGATGAAGTCACAAATATTAACTTTCTATCATGATACTGATAAAGATGGAATAATTTATCCATCCAAAACATTTTACATTATAAGGAAATTATTGCAACACTTACATACCAAAGAATTTTTTTTTTGTTTATAACACATGAGAATTAGGAAAAAATCGAACATAAACAATACCCATGCATTAAGGGGAGTACATTTCCCATTATACTATGTTTTACATATTCAATAATAAGTCTTAATCTTATCCCACAAATATTATCATATTATAAACATTTCTAGCATGAAATAATTTAATCATTATACATCAATTCCTTGGTAATATGAGACATAATAATGGTGAGCTCAAAATTTCATTAAGGTTAAAAATACGGATTAAAAAGTTAATGTCATCAGTGAGAATAATAATTTGATATGTGCATAATTACAAAGTGAATGATCATAATAAATATTATTCATACCAAACCACACTTGGATCATGAGACATTAAATCATGGCATACAAATTTAAGATATTATATAATCATTTTAATCAATAATAATGTTCCATGTGATATCGATATTTTTCAATAGAGAAATTTATTTCCCATATAAAATGTAAAAACAAATGTTGGTATCTTGGATCAATGTCATCAGATAATACTTAAAACAACTGATCAATTTGAATAACCATACAACCACAATCCAATACATTTCCATGTGAAACAAAATCATTATCCAAAACCGTGTAGATCAATCATGGTGCACCCATTATATAAACTATATCACACTCACCCAACACTATCTAAGAACAGTAATATTATACAAGTCTATGAACCTGAATATGAATAGTGTACATATAGCATACATTTGATCATAAAATGAATAAAAAAATAATTATAGTTTTCATAATATGATTATTGAATTCAAATGGAATGAGTTACATGTAAATATTTTTGAAACAATAAACATCCATCTATATGAATAATGGTATTATATTAATACACGATATCCCAAATAATTGATGTATATCAATAAGAGTTTCAGACATTGATTAATGTAAATGAACTAAATGACCATTAAAAAACTTAATGAGTGAAATATCATTTTCAGTTTCAAAATAAAATTTATAAATTTAAAAATTTAAAAATATTTTGAAAATAATTTTTTTGAAAATCAATAGGTATAGTTTTAATGGAATGAAAATAAATTTCATGATTTTTGGAATATCCATCTCGACTGTAAAAAATAAATAAAAATTTCCTCTTACAATTTCAGTTGGATACAACCATTCCTTGTTTGTAAAATGACATGAAGATTCCCTTTAAATATTTTTTTGGAAAATCAAAATATGGGTAGAATATAAATTAAATTAATTTTTAAAAACATTTTTTAAAATCATTTTTCTACAAACTGAGTTCAATGGAAAAGGACTTCTGATCAAAGAGTGAATTTAAGTTGAATTTTCTTAAAAACATTTTATAAATAATTTTAAGTAACAAAGAGTGGAAAATGGTACTATTACATGAAAATTTCATGAATAAAAAGTGGAAAATAAAATATAAATTTTCACAAAATAATATTATATTATTTCCTCAGAATGAACCATGATCATAAACAACCACTAAAAGAAAGGAGATTATAAAACGAAAGATATTCCATTTTTGGTAACATTTTAATCAGAAGCCCTATGATTGAATTTATTCAAATGATAATTAATATATCATTAAAATAATCAGATTCATATTATAACATATTAACTGGTAGTGTATACACTTCATAAAATAATATTGGTTCATATTATAAAGATATTTCCTAATGAAATTATGTTGGGATGATTAACCCTAACAAAGATCATATCAATGAATTGAGAATAAATTAATGGAGATATTATGTGTATCAATAGTAAATCCACAAAAATATGAAATACCATATAAATATTTTCAGATCAATTCAAACCTAATTATATCATAATAGATTTGATGAAGACATTTTACATCCCAAAAAAGGAGATGATTTTATAAATCGTTTACAACTAGGTAACTCTAATATCTAATAAACATGGATAAAACAATTGAAATTGAAATATAAAATAATATTAATTTTCAATGATTCATGATATTACAGGAATTATTGTATTGTAGAAACTATATTAAATTAACTACTTTCATACCATTTTAAAAAGTATCAATTAACAAAAATTGATAAAAATTACCCTAACTAGTGTCCAAAAATTCCATGTTTTCCAGTAAATAATTTATATTAATTGAAATAAATTATTGTTTTTTATAAGAATCATAAAATGGTTTAATAGCATTTACATAAATATTTTAGTAATTATATATTAAATATATATTCGAATATTTAATTAGTTAAGTCCACGTTGAGTGTTTTGAGGATCTTTGGTCCATATTTTAAGAACGACATTGGTATATGGAATATGGTTAAGAAGGTATTTATTTTATACTATATAATATAATTAATGAAATATATATCATTTTTATATATAAATTATTAATTAATAAATGTTTATTTGTAGTTCTGACCCTTATATTTTTTGTTTGACCCCATAAGTAAAAAATTATCAGCTTAACCATGATAAAATGTTTATTAACGTATTCTCTATTCATAATGACCAAAAATTATTTTGACCTTATTAGATAATATAATATATATTTATTCTAAATATGTAATCTATTTTACAAATTTCTATTTATTGAAATGGTATAATGTAATTTTTAAAAAATTATAGATACAATTGAAAAGTGGGTTTTCAAGAATTGAATTTCTGAAGGAAAAGATGTTTTTTTCACACATGATGTCTTCTAAATAAAGTTATATTAATACAAAGTTATATTTATAAATATATAATTGTAATTTAATTAAAATTTATCATTACTAGGTGTTTTTTAATATGTTTAAATTGTAATACATCATGCACATTAAAATATTTTTTAAGAAAACCTATTTTAAACCAAAAAACAAACTAATAAAATAATCAAATATAATGTTTATTCAAACGTATAAATGTCGATTAAATATATATAAATAATAAGTTTTTATTTTTTAAAAAATATAAAATATAATTTGACAATTATAATACTTAAATGAATCATAGTAAATGATATTTTAAGAAAAAAACAATTTTCACTATTGACTTAAAAAAATAATTTCTAAAAAAACAACATATGTAATTTTTATTTTATTATTTTTATAATAAATTTAATTTATAAAATTAATATCTTAAAAATTCCTTAAATTTATTTTAATATTTTTTGAAAAAATGTAATAAAAATCATTTTTGAATAAAATATTTTTTATTAATAATATTAAATTACGAAAAATTGCTTGATTATTTATTAATAATTTTATAATAATAATATATTGAGTAGAAAATTTTTATATATTTCATAAATTTTTTAATAATATTCATAATGAATAATTTTTAATCTTGGTTATACCAATCATATATTTCACAGTTATCTTAAGATCAATATTTGGTGTTCCGCTGGTTATCGAAGAGATTTCTTTTATTTAAATTGAAATATATCGTAAATTCATAGAGTTTTAAATTATCATATATGTTGAATTATTTATTTTATATATTATATTAAACATATATTTCCTATTGTAAAATCATAGGGTCTTACATTTTCCCCAATTTAATATATTTTTTCCTTAAAAGTTTATCATTATATCATTAATCAAATGTTCAAAATTTAAAAACACCTTTGTTGTAAACACACAATATAAAAAGTGTCTGAAAAATGTTATCTTAAGAATATGTAAATGTAAGTATGAAGTTCATCACATATATTGGTTTCTATAAAGGAGAATGTACATATCTTGTGATGATAAGGACATAGAAAAAATATATAAATAATTATAGAGATCTATAGAGATAAATGATCATAAGAAAATGAATTATAATTATAAAGTTAATTACATCAAAACAAAAAACAATTATGAAAAAAATGTCCCTCGGTTCATAAAAAATGTATGTTCTATGATGAAATGATTATTTCAAGATATTTGTTTATATTTGAGAAATTCCCTTGCCATCAAGATTTAAAACATAGTTAAATACTCTTACATGAAAAGTATGATTTCATCCATCAACAAATGTCCACCACAATCACATATTTTTCTCTAGAGGATTACTATTCATTTCAATTTTTCATTTCCAAATAATAAAAATAGAATTTTAGAGGACCACATAACAATAAATTGAATAAGAAGACATTCCTTCTATGTTTTTAAATTAACCAAAACAATAATGGTTTGCACATGGAAATGTAATTCCCATAATGAATAAACCATTATGTGACACATTAATCATCAAATATAAATAGTAATACTCAATGTTAATACTATATCATTATATAAATAAATAAAAATATATAACAAATAGCCTTAATAAACTCAACATTAAAGAGTTTTTTAACCTCAAAAGTTATCGCATATATATTTCAGCTTCCACGCACAGTAATATAGTGATCTTATTCTAAAATACCATTAATAACTTTTTCACCTAATCACATTTCAATTACATGGTTATCTATATGATCAAACATGTGTTACCATAATTAACACAATAGAAATGATTTGAAAAATACTAGAGGTCACCAATACCATTGAACTCATGTCCAAAAATGTGATTTAATTCTATTAAATTTATTTTTAAAATTAAATATATGGGTGGAATATACCTCAACAAAAATAAAAAATCTCAAAAAATGTAATTAATCACATTACTATCTCGTCACCGAAATTCTACAAAGGGTCAACAATAAACCCATAAATACTTGATAAAATCAGTAACTATAAATATTAACCTACTTTAAAACATCATAATCACAAAATTATTCTAGACCATGCTATGATAAAAGTAATAACATCTCAAATATGACACTCCAAAATACTATACTGTAACCATAAAATATATATTATAGGATTGATATAGAAAAACGTGAAACAATCTTTCAATCCAGAACCTATTACATTAAAATAAAAATATAGGAACATATATATAAACATTGATATTTTAGGTATACAGTTTTAGATAATTATTAAATAAAATTATACAAACAATACCCATGAATTAATGGGAGTATGATTCCACCTATACCCATCTATTTATATTTCATATTAAGTCTCCAACATCTCTAAAAAACATCACCACATTAGAAACCAGTATATTCTCAAATAAATTTAAAATCATTCATTATAACTAGGGGAATTGGATACCTAAAAAGGGATATTTCAATTTCTCAGTAAGGGTAAACTTAATAATAAAAAAATTGAATATTATTTTTTATTATTAGAATTGAAAAAGGGAATTCAGGAATCTTTATTTCTATGAAGTTTAGATGAGTATTCATCTGTATTTTAAAATAGGTTGCGGTGATAAAAATTCAACATGAAATAATATTTAAGATAGAGTTTTATCATAACATATTTATGACATCGCTATCTCCTTGCGACATATCCCTAAAAAAACAAGGGAATTATGGATTAAAAATGGTGATTTTATAAATAATGGTTTCATACATCACAATTATTCACCTAGGTGTTTTAGAGTGTTTTTTTGATAGATCATAGTTTTTGGATATGTTTTGATTTACACTAATTAAATCATGTGAAATTGAATAACCACAATCACCTATAATGGAATATTGATTTTTAATAAGATAATTTATGCTTATTAGTTCATAATGGTAAATTTTAATTCCTTATATCATCATAATAGGGTGATGAATAATGATATAAAAAATGACTCATTCAATTATTTCTATAGAAAAATAAAGATTAGGTTTTTTGCATTAAATATCATGGTCACAAATAAAATTTTAAAGAGAGATTTGTATTATTTTTTAAGGATTTAATGGATTAGATAATGGTAGTGTTCAATGAAGAAATTCATGTGTATTTGATGTTAATGATGAATCGTGATTTTCATTGTTGGACTTTGTTGGAAGAACATTATGATATATATAAATGGGGAAACTATCAAAGTGGATGCATTAAATCCAAAATGTTTATTTCATTTTGAATTTCATGTCTCAATATGGTGGTTACTTCAATAAAATTATTATCAAGATAAATATTATAATTGTTGATCACAATTGCTTAGTAATTTTTATACTTTTCATAATCATGATGATTATTATAGTATATTTATCTTTCGTTTCTCTCTAATTGTTTCATATTTTTTATCGTTGAAAAATGTGTACCATGATTTTCTATTGTATCAATAAGTGTGTAAGGACATGGAATTTTATAACTGCTCAAAATCCCGAACCTGTATGAATTTTGGACTTGTTCTTGTAAAAACTGTGAAAATATGGGATGTTCTGGAAAATTTCCAAACTACACATCATGTACCTTAAAAGTATATTTCGTGAATGGGTTAAGTGAGTATCAGTTGTGTACTCGTCGAGTACATTCCGTTTGATTACCATGTAGAAATTTACATCTACACGGCATGTGGTGTCTCTCAAGACCTCATGTATTCTTCTTTCTATTTACCAGCCATTTGCTCACCGAGTATATGTTGTGCGATGACCGTTTAGAAATCTCCTACTACATAGTGTGTTATGTTACTCGACACGCTGTATATCCCCTCTTTTTCTTACCGGTTGGGTTCAAGCCATGGGTCAACTTCTGGGGAGCGCCGTAGCCATGTGGCTACCCCGCTTAATTCAGAGTACAAAAAAGGCTACTACAAGACATGTAGTTCTTAAATACACAATGTGTACTTTATTTTTTCACTTATGTGAAGGGTCTGTGCGTCTTATTTCATAAAACATCTTCTTCTTCCCTAACATTGGAACATCTCTGTTCCAAAATCCCGAAGAACTTACCTAGACCTATAATCATCACCCGTCATCTATTCTTAGATCCTTCGGTGGCTGTGGGATAGCAATAGCAAGGCGAACCCCACACACCATGTTCTATTCTTGATTCTTTGCCTCATGTATTGCAGTTTCCACTGGAGTGGAATTACCATGATTTGACGGAAACATAGATCTATAAAGATTATCTTTAAATTGGAGCTCGATATTGGATGTAGCCCTGTCTATGAGTGTCAGGTAGGTGGTACATAACTCTTTTTTTTCTTTCTCAGACCTTTGGTTGGCACGACTTAAATAGTGTATTTGGGTTATTTTGAGCGAGACCCTGAATTTCATGTATTGATTGTTTAATTTTTATATGGCCTAGGGGATGCCTTTTGGTATGCCCTGTTACATGATTTTCTTGAGCGGGGCTGGGTGAGTGGTCGTTGTTCATCCGGATAATTTGGCTGGGGAATGCCAATATGGTAGTAATTGAATCATGTTGCTAAACTATTGAGTATAGGTAATAAACACATATGTGAATTTTTAGAGTCATTCAAGACCTTATTTCTATTGTTTGATAACTATTGGACTAGTGAAATTCAACTGTTTAGATTGAATTTCCAATTGATGTTTTTTGTTTACATGTGTTATATATGTAATTACTAAATTGTATATGCTGGAACCCTTTTTGGTTGTGTTGATAATGGCCCAAATATTCTACAGTGATGCTAATCAATGGTTGGGCATAACTAGGTTACATTGGGTTGTTCCAACCATGGGATTGGGTGTCATGGACTTTAGTTTGAGGCAAGGTGACTATCAGGTTGGGCAAGTCCCATGATAATTGGATGGAGAGACCATCAGACTTGAGCGGCATGGTCGTAGGGACACAAAGTGTTATTGTTATTGTAGCATGGGTACTATTTTGGTGATTACCGATCAGCCAGATCTTTGAGTAGTGTGCACATAGAGAGACTCTGTGATGAGGTGGTTTTGTGCACTTGTGTGGTTAGAGGCCCCTGTTAGTTTTGGATTAGGTACTTTTGGTTTGGGGTTTTTTGCCATAGGAAGCCATGTGGAAGGTGAAGATCCTTCAGAAGATAGTGTTTCAGCTATCGGTTTGGTGTCAGTGGCTCATCATTATTTGATGGTAAACATCACCGTCCCTTTGGATACGTTATTTCGAGGGAAGAAATCATTGTCCCTATAGTTACATTATTTGACAGAAGACATTGATACTCATTATATTACATATTTGATGATAGGTAACCCTATTTATATTGGTTAATATAGTAGGGGGGCCTTCGGGATGTCGGTACTTGAGACAAGTGGTGTTAGGGGGGGACATGGTGCCGAGTTACATGACAGAGATTCCGGTGTGGGCTGAAGCAGGTGACACTCTATGGTGGCTGCTAAGCACCAATGGAGTTTGTATTTATTTGTGCAACGTGTTGTTTACTATTTTCATTATAACTTAATGCCTATTTAAACACTTATATTAGGTACGCACCATTGGGTGGTATCCTATTGAGACTCGTCTCACACCCTCTATATGTCATTCGGGACGCGTGTAGACTTTATGGATTTATGTGGAGGAAAGTGGTCAGCTTCAAGAGTTGGACTATATTAGCTATTGTATGGAGTTGGTATGGACTGTTAGGTCTTGCCTAGCATGATTTATTTTTCTGTTTTATTTTCTGTATCAACATCCCTATTATATATCTAAGTTTGGTTAGCTAGTTTCACCTTTATATATATATATGGATAATTCTGACCTGCTTTGGATGCATGTTTGTTGTTATGTAGTAGTTAAAAGTGATCAGAATGTTGGTGTCTTTAAATTCTGCAGTAGTTGTTATATTTTTGCTTCTGATGTTTATCGATATTGAATGTGCTTCCACTCTATGGGTCTGGTTCGAGTATGCTCAGTTGTTTATTCCACTGCATCTATATTATTATATTCTGACTAGCACCCTTATTATCCTATGAGAGAGTATAGCCTCCCCAAAATAACTATAAGACCCACACATCTATTCGAAATCATTTGGCATTCGAGGAGGTGTTCCTAAGGTAGTAACACCAGACCCATTTAGCACTGTTCGGCTGGCTTTTCGAGTCCGAGTCATTACAAAGTGGTATTAGAGGTGTTTTTGATAGGGATTTAGTAGAAGTGTTTCGCATTCTACTAATGATATTGAACCTTTTCATTTTATTTCATCTAGTTTTACATTTTGGGATATGGTAGACTAGAGAAAGATTGTTATAGGAAATGGGTTTCTACCTTGCACTTTGGTGCCTCCAGCCCCACGTATGATTGACGGTCCAAGTTTCCATGGGTGAGAATTGTTGTTTTATTTTTCTAAAATTATAGTTTATATGATATCCACCTCGGTGTCTAACTTGATGTGTGATGTTATTGATTGTGATATGTATCCCTTATCCCAGAGTGGTATGGGAGAATTGAACTGTGGCCCAATATGGAAAGGCATGTTTTTTGGCTTTTGATAGGCTCATTTTTAGGGTATTTTAATTTCAAAACTTCATGTATTCTTTGTGAAGTGATAATACCAAGTGAATAATATTAACATCCATGATTTTAATTGGTTTGAAATGTGAATAGGTTAATTATGGATTGAATTTATTGTTGATTTCAATGTGTTATTTTATGCTTTACATATTTTTGTTGAATTGCATGTGGCAGACAGGTAATGTGGTTGAGGTGATTTTGATCACCATGATTGGGTGAGTCTGTCATCAGTTTGAGGCAATGTTTGTTGTCAGGATGGGAATGGCCAGAGGCACTTCTAGTACATGGTTCTGTTGAGCGCGGGTAAGGAGGCTATGAAGCTGGTATGCCATGGGGATGGGTTGCGATAGGGTAGAGTAAGGATAGTTTTTTTTATTATGCCTCTTTACTGTTTTCCTTATCTACGTTGAATATATATTGTTATATATATATATGTGATGTCTTACCATTTATGGAATTCAGTGGGTTATTTTAGTCGACTAAGATGGAGAGTCATATGGGAGATGGTACAGTGCCACAAGAACTGGATCAGGTTTAGGATCCGGTGTAGGCATAGCATCAACCATTGGTACATGCTTTGGGATAGGATCAGGCTCATGATCCATTACAGGCAAGGTAGTAGCCAGGTTTTTAAGAGTTCAGTCCGAACTAGCCTGGTACGTGTATTACAAGGGATCGATAGAGGTGTATAGGGTACAGGTCCATCAATGACATATCTGATGTGGGAGTTCAAGTCGCAGAACCTGTCACTTTTTCAGGGTGAGTGTGGTCCACAAGAATCCGTGAATTGGATAGAGAGCAAGCATATTATCTTCGAGCAGATCGAGACAACTCTAGGGCGAAGGGAAAAGCTGGTGATGCACATAGTGAGAGAACAGAAGAATCATCGGTGGGATATGGAGGTTCAGGATCACAGGCACGAGGGACTAGCATGGAAGGACTTTGAGGACAGGTTATTTGAGCACTTCTACCCAGAGACACTGAGGGCCAAGAGAGATCGGGAGTTCTTGAGCATTCACCAGGGAGACATGTCAATCACGGACAATGCGGTTACTTTCACTGAGTTGTCTTACTTTGCACCTTGTATGGTTATTGATGACGTAGCAATGATGTGGCTCTTTGGGTATGGCTTGCGACACACCACTCGGATCCATGTTATAATCTTTAGGCTGGGTTCATTATAAGGCCCCAGCCTTAAACCTTACTTAATCATGAGTTATTACAAGATTACACATTGATGATCTTTTCAGGTTTACAGTTTTAGATAATTAGATCATTAAACTTGCATTACATTTCACATTTAAACAAAGTGGTTACATAAAAGACAGTATTCATTCTTCCCATCAACGGAAACATATTTAAAATAAAACATGGATTCTTTCATGACAAATCCTTGACACTATCATCACATCATGTACCCTTCCCTTGACCTGTGAAAAACATTTCAAAAACTTGTGATGAGCAAAAAAAGCTCAGTAAGGGATATAAAAATACGGAAAGGAAACATGATTACATGTATACAAAAGAATGAAATCATTCTTTACCCATTAAAACATAAGCACTTTAACATACCTCATAAAATCATGAATAAATCATAGAAATCATATGACATAAAGGTAACTTGAGGCATTCATAACATTCTTACGTAGGGAGTAACCCTCTTGGTTACGTTTGGAATACCCCTCACAGTATATTCCGTAAATCTATTCAGAGAAACCTTAATTTTTCACTCCTTCGCGTTACCACATGCATTGGAGAGCTATATCGGGCTCACCCGCCCTTAGTCTATCACGGAACCACCCGTCTTCATAATAATTCCCAAGAACCATAACATAATCGTATCACATAAAACATTCATAAAGGAAACATAACATTTCCACATTTCAATCACAAGATATCAAAAAAACACATTGCTATAAATAGAACATTATGAAAACCATTTTCAATACCAAAATAAAAGAAAAGTAAAACATGGTATTTAATTTTCTTTTTAAAAAAGGTATGGCTTGTAGAGGAAGCCGAAACTCAAATAATGGTCATGGCGGCAGAGAAGTCGTTGTCGCAGCATACGTACGACAAAAACATTACCTTTTTTCATTTAGTAAAACAGTTCATATAAAAAATATTCCTTTTGGATAAACGTAAAAGTCAAAGGGGTTTATACACCGTATAAAAGAAGGTTGTGTATTAAACAAAATACGCCTCAATGAGAGGAGATTGAGACGAAGTCCCATACAAAGACGGTATCCTTGGTTTAAGGATTAATCAATTACATAATTCTGTGTGACAAACGAATACACCAAATATAATTGGATATTATGTGTAAAATAATCAAAGGTCATTCACACATATTCAAAGGATGACATATTCAATAACTACATGTTGAACCCAAAGAAATTGAAATTGGGTTAAGAAGTTTCCTTGACAGCTTGACGGCGTCACATGAGAGATAAAAAGTGTATCTCATCACTTGGAAATAAAATTTACATCAATAAGGATATTTGAGAAAATATCCCAACATAACAATATGTAAATTAAAAGACCCAACAAAAGAAGTCTTTTAAAAAGAGGAGGGTGAAAGGTTCCCTTACCGACTTGGGTATCTTTCAAAACATACACCCCATGAAAGAAGGAAAATACATCATTGATGTAAATACTCATAAACGAAAGTATATTACACAAAGAGTAGAATAATTGTAAGTACATACAACACTCAAAGGAAATTGTGGCAAATGTAGCATAAATCTCACAGGAATAAAAGTGAGATGAAAAATCCCTTACGAAAACTCGGCAGCCTAACAGCACCACATAAAACAGACAAAAATGGATTGATGAGATCAAATAGGGTATCTCATCATATTAACATGAAGTTTATAGAAATAGGAATATAAAAGAACATCCCCCAACATAACAAAGAGAGGCTTAAAATAAGTGACATAATGGAGAGTACTTAAAAAGAAAGAGAGAGGTTAGATCTCTTTCGAAAATTCGGCAGCCTAACGGCGCCACTCAAAACTCCCAAAATGGATTGATGAGAGATAATAGGGTCTCTCATCATATGAACATAAAAATTATAGTAAGAGTAATATAAAAGAACATCCCAATAACATGAAATATGAGCTTTAGAAGGAATGGAACAAAAAAGTTTACTTAAAAAGAAAGAGAGGAGTAAGATCCCATACCTCAAGTCCTACTTGTCTTGTTCGTTTCTTTATATTCCTAAATAATAAACTTTGGTCAATTAATAATTTCCAAAGTACCTACTTTATAGATTATTATTCAGTAAATATCACATATTATAATGTTATAATAATTTTTTAATAATGTTAGTTCATATCAGACGTTTTTTCCGATGTTTGGTACATGAGTAAAAAATAAACTTGTTTGAAAAAAGATTACCCATGTTGTTTTAAGTAAATAATTTCTAGAATAGTATTATTGATTAAAATATCATATATATCCAGTAAATATTCATTTTATACTATTCCATATCATTTGGAGATAAAAGAACGAAAATCACCTTTCATGGAGACGGTAGGCCGTACGTAAGCATGAATGCTACTTTCATTTTTTTGTCATATTAATGGAATTAAAACAAAATGAGAGAGATATATATATGTTATAATTCCAGAATGATATCCATAATTTAGATGTAATATATTACATATATATCCATTATATATATGTACTTATAATATTACATAACATTTTGAGATATGAAATGAAATGTACCGTTCATGGAGACGGTAAGCCGTACGTACGCATGAACGCTACTTCCATTTCTATTTCATATTTAATGGAATTAAAACATAATGATAGATAATATTATTTTAATTACAGTATGGTATCATATATAGTAGCATTAAATATATCTTTTATATGTACCACATATGGTAATAACGAATCAAATCACTTTGTGGGGGCGGTAGTCCGCACTTCCTTAAATGAAGATATCGCGTTTACCCATAATGGAAACCATAAAGGTACGCCATAAATGAAAAATACAGAAGATTAAGTAAAAAATAAACATATTAAATATCATATATAAATATATTTTCATCTTTATGGACACCTTTGAAGGTGTTAGAAGAATGTTTAACAATAATCATTTCGGGAGGCAGAAATTCGCCATCCACGGAAACAGTATGTTCTTTAACCATTAGATGTAGGTGTGTGTAAGTTTAGCTCGAATCCTTCTTATAAAAACATACTAGTATTGAAGATACTTTATTTGTTACAAAATAAATGAATAAATATAATTTAGTGGGTTGGAGAAGCAAAATAAAACAAAAGGACACAAGTGAAGACATTACCTTAAAATCGGGTAACTCCCTTTGGTTTGAGCTCAAAGGATTCCTTGGGAAGACTTCTGCCCAAAGTGAGTCTTCAAGGAGTAAGTGATGGAAGCTTAGAGACAAAATGGGCAGGTTTTGGACGAGCCAAAGGCTTTGGGAGTGTGGGTAAGGAGGTAGAGGTGGGGGACTTTTATAAGAGGAGAGTAGGGGCACTCTTGTAAAGTTACAAAATGTTACTTTATTTTCAAAAGATATTCAGATTTTAAAGGGCCCACATTGATTTATTTCGAGGATAAGTTGATAAGGGTTCGAAATACACTCATCCAATAGGTTTTGGACATTATTAGGCCTTATATATTACATTATCTTTCCATTTTATTTAAATCGTTAAATAATGAGGTCATCGCCACATCATCATGATGTCATAAATAATTTAATTTATTTAATGTCAAAAAATTATATGAAAAATACTGTGATGTAGGAAATATTTTTATATTTCCAATTACTATTTATAGTCAAAACTATAACTTGTATAACTCTATGTAAAAATTGTTTTAGTAAAACATCTAATGTTTGTGTCATTTTTTACTTTAACATTAAATAAAAAGATATTTATGTCATTTCCCAACCAAAATGGCTCCATGGGGTCCCCAAGTTGACCCATGGATTGTCTTGGTCGGCCATGACATATCTAATGAGGGTAGGACATGTGTCTACGTCATTTCATTTTATTAAAACATTATTCTTACCATAAACTACACTAATTACCTCTAATCGCGAATAAAAACTTAATAAGTTACTATTCACCAAAAAATTATTTTTATCCCATTGAACAACATTTTACTTCTTAATGTCAACCATGTATGTCATATTGTTTAAATTAAAAACCCAAAGATGGCAAAATTTCATTTAAATGGAAAAATCTGTTTTCATAAGTACCACTTAGTGGTTTCACTATTCATCAAAAAATGATGTTTTTCAGAAAAATCCAAAAAATTCACCCTAAGATCTATTTGATATTCCGAATTCAAAAATGAAGTCTATTTTACAAAATTAAAAACATATAAGTCACATTAATTAATTTAATAATTAATTCCCGCTGTCTGAGCAAATAGCGTGTTTTTATGAAACAATAAGTATCAAAAGATTGACACTAGTTTAAGTCTTATTTCAAAGTGAAATTAATTCCAACCACCACTATTGTATTTAATGGTAAAAATATATTCTAATTACACTTTAAAAAAAATTCAAAATATACTCTAATAAAATAAATAAATTAGATTAAAAAGAGGATTTGAATTAAAATACAACATTTTACACTATTCATTAAAAAATGAACTTTATCAGAATGATACCAAAAATTTACACAAAGTAAATTTTGATGTCCCAATTATTAAGAAGAGTTTTATTTGGTCCAATAGAATGTATAAGAGTGACCAAAACTATATTTAATGACGTTTCTCCATTAAAAGGTGATAAGTGAACCTTTAGTGAAAACTAGGGACTATACGCCTAAAATTGAATTCTTTCCGTATTATAAGCCTTTATCTTTTATTGGATAAATGTAAAAACTTTTAAAAACATATATAATCATATTTTAGTTATTTCTGTCCATTCCCGCCAATACAACGGCTACATGTTAACTACCATTTAAAATAATATTATTTTATTATCAGAGTGCAACGTAAGATTTTCAAAAAACTCGTTATTGCGTGTTGGGTACGCCATCGAGCATAACATCCCCTTTAAAGTCATATTAATATTTTATTCACAAATATGGATAAATATGAAAATGTCAAATTATTTATTTACCTGGGGTGTTACATCCTTCCCCCCTTTTGGGAATTGCGTCCTCGCAATTTTTAAAATTGAGCATGGAAACATCTTTGAATGTCCCACATCGGAACAAGAGTCGGTAAAACAATCACTTTAAAATAAAGGAAGATAAGTATAGAGGTCACCCGAGTTAACCCATACTAGGATTCCATGTAGAAAAACATTGACATGGAAGAAAAAGAAAAGGGTCATGTTTTGAGGGACAGTGATAGTAAACATGTCTAGGAGAAAGTTAACCATAAGAAAATCACAAACTTGTGATGGGTAAAATGCTTTTCAATTCCCCAGTAGGAAAAGTTAATAGACAACATTTTTGTTTTAAGTTAATTTTTATTGAGGAATTTATTCATAAGGAAACATAATCACTTATCATGTTGACTTTCAACTTTTACCAGATTCCTTAATCAAACTAATATTTTTTCCAAAAGACGAGTATTTAGGGAGACTTGTTCGCATTAAGAGTACTATAATCATCTTCAAGAGATTCACCTAATCCAGAAAAGAGAACTATATACTTCCTATGTCTTTAGACTTTAACCAAAACCAAAACCAAAAAGTTTTGTACAAGATCAGATAATCTATAAAAGGATAACCCATTATAAAAAGAAAATCTATTCTTAATCTCCAAAATTTGTCCAACAAAACCCAAAGTTCAACGAGGACTATTATATAATAAATTTGTCCATAAAATTTTTCAAAGTAAACCAAACTTAGATTGAAACCCAAATATTTGAAGGATTTAGTCACATAGTCTTCCATGTTAAATCGTAACATTTATCTCCAAACAACATCAGTTGCTATTAAAGTCTCGTATTGAAAAGTAATTAACATAATCACATATCTTCCATGATAGGTTAATTATTTTCATAAATAACCCAAAATAAATGTAATTTGAATTCCTAAAATCATATAACTAAAAATAATCAGTCAAACTAACCAGGTACTTCACGTAGTCCAGTGGTAGGCGATAAATACCAGTCGCACTTTGGTTGTGGGTTCGATTCCCACAGCTTTGTCCGACGCGACGGGTTGTCACACGGTCTGCGTGTTGTCCTTTTTCCAAAACAATATAATTCTTAAAACATCCCCCAAAACGAGATAAAATCTTCAAAAATGATCATAACATATTTTAATCTCATTTTTATCTCATTCCTTTCATTTTCCATCATATCATAGAGTAACCCATAATTACCTAAAAAGTAAGGATCATATAAACCCTAATGGTTATCTTAATAATTATTACCTGAATTTCCACATTTAGTTGGCCATCTCGTATATGATGCATTAGAGAACTCACCAAGGTTGAAGTGGTTGATCATGAATCCTTGATAGTTGGTTTAGAACAACCATGAGATTCCTCATTGAATCCCCCATCTCATCCAGTCTCTTAATCAGAGAACCACCACAGTTTCCTTCAAACCCATTGTCACTTTGGTGCCTGCTAGATCCATCCATTTACTAAAACAAAAAAGGTCAGTGTGAGTATATAAACATAACCATCATGTACTAATGAGGAAGATAAACACTAAGATATACTTACTCATTTACTTTATCTAAAACTATGACTCTTTCTGAAATCCTAACCATTATGGTAATGTCACTTGTTCTTAGAGAATACCCTAACCTCTAAAGTAATCTAAACCGGACTCTAATACCAACTATAAGGCCCCAGCCATAAACCTTACTTAATCTTGAGTTATTACAAGATTACACATTTATGATCTTTTGAGGATTAGAGTTTTAGAGAATTAGATAATTAAACTTGCATTACATTCCAAATTTAAACAAAGTGGTTACACAAAAGACAGTATTCATTCTTCCCATAAATGGAAACATATTTAAAATAAAACATGGATTCTTTTTTGACACATCCTTGACACTATCATCACATCATGTACCTTTCCCTTGACCTGTGAAAAACATTTCAAAAACATGGGATGAGCATTAAAAGCTCAGTAAGGGATTTAAAAATATGGAAAGGAAACATGAGTACATGTATACATAAGAATGAAATCATACTTTACCCATAAAACATAATCACTTTAACATACCTCATAAAATCATGAATAAATCATAGAAATCATATGACATAACGGTAACTTGAGGCATTCATAACATTCTTACGTAGGGAGTAACCCTCTTGGTTACGTTTGGAATACCCATCACAGTATATTCCCTAAATCTCTTCATAGAAACCTTAACGTTTCACTCCTTCACTTTACCCAATGCATTGGAGAGCTATATCGGGCTCACCTACCCTTAGTCTATCACGGAACCACCCGTCTTCATATTAATTCCCAAGAACCATAACATAATCGTATCACATAAAACATGCATAAAGGAAACATAACATTTCCACATTTCAATCAGAAGATATAAATACAACACATTGATATAAAAAACATTATGAAAACCATTTTCAATACCAAAATTAATGATAAGTAAAACTTGGTATTTATTTTTCTTTTAAAAAAAGGTATGGCTTGTAGAGGAAGCCGAAACTCAAATAATGGTCACGGAGGCGGAGAAGTCGTTGTCACCACATACGTACGACAAAAACATTACCTTTTGTCATTTAGTAAAATTATTCGTATAAAAAAGATTCCTTTTGGATAAACATAAAAGTAAAAGGAGTTTATACACCGTATATAATAAGGTTGATTATAAAACAAAATATTTCTCAATGAAAGAAGATTGAGACGAAGTGCCATACAAAGACGGTATCCTTGGTTTAAGGATAAATAAATTACATAATTATGTGTGACAAAAGAATACACCAAATATAAGTGGATATTAAGTGTAAAATAATCAGATGTCATTCACACATATTCAAAACATGAAAAATTCAATAACTACATGTTGAACCCAAAGAAATTGAAATTGGGTTAAGAAGTTTCCTTGACAGCCTGACGACATAACATGAGGGATAAAAAGTGTACCTCATCACCTGGACATAAAATTTACATCAATAAGGATATATGAGAACATATCCCAACATAACAATATGTAAATTAAAAGACCCAACAAAAGAAGTCTTTTAAAAAGAGGATGGTGAAAAGTTCCCTTACCGACTTGGGTATCTTTCAAAACATACACCCCATGAATGAATGACAATACATCATTGATGTAAATACTCATAAAAGAAAGTATATTACACAAAGATTAGAATAATTGGCAGTACATACACCACTCAAAGGAAATTGTGGAAAATGTAGCTTAAATCTCACGGGAATAAAAGTGAGATGAAAAATCCCTTACGAAAAATCGGCAGCCTAACAACGCCACATAAAACATACAAAAATAGATTGATTAGATCAAATAGGGTATATCATCATATTAACATGAAGTTTATAGAAAGAGGAATATAAAATAACATCCCCCAACATAACAAGTAGGAGCTCAAAATAAGTGACATAAAGGAGAGTTCTTAAAAAGAAAGAGAGATATTAGATCTCTTACCAAAATTCGGCAACCTAACAACGCCACTCAAAACTCCCAAAATGGATTGATGAGAGAGAATAGGGTCTCTCGTCATATGAACATAAAAATTACAGTAAGAGTAATATAAAATAAAATCCCAATAAAAAGAAATATGAACTTTAGAAGGAATGACATAAAAGAGTGTACTTAAAAAGAAAGAGAGGAGTAAGATTCCTTACCCCAAGTCCAACTTGTCTTGTTCGTTTCTTTATATTCCTGAATAATAAACTTTGGTCAATTAATAATTTCCTATGTACCTCCTTTAGAGATTATTATTCAGTTCATATCACATATTATAATATTATAATAATTGTTTAATAATGTTAGTTCATATCGGACGTTTTTGTCGATGTTTGGTACATGAGTCAAAAATGAACTTGTTTGAAAAAAGATTGCCCATGTAGTTATACGTAAATAATTTCCAGAATAGTATTAATTATTAAAATATCATATATATCCAGTAAATATTCATTTTATACTATTCCATATCATTTGGAGATAAAAAAACAAAAAGCACCGTTCATGGAGACGGTAGGCCGTACGTACGCATGAACGCTACTTTCATTTTTTTTGTTAATGAAATTAAAAAAAATGAGAGAGATATATATATGTCATTATTCCATAATGATATTCATAATTTAGATGTAATATATTACATATATATCCATTATATATATGTACTTATAATATTACATAACATTTTGAGATAAGAAATGAAATGTACCGTTTATGGAGACGGTAAGCCGTACGTACGCATGAACGCTACTTCCATTTCTATTTCATATTTAATGGAATTAAAACATAATGATAGATAATAGTATTTTAATTATAGTATGGTATCATATATAATATCATTAAATATATCCTTTATACGTACCACATATGGTATTAACGAATCAAATCACTTTGAGGGGTCGGTTGTCCGCACTTCCTTAAATGAAGATATCACATTTACCTATAATGGAAACCAGAAAGGTACACCATAAATGAAAAATATATAAGTTTAAGTAAAACATAAAAATATTAAATATCGTATATAAATATAGTGTCATCTTAATGGCCACCTTTGAAGGTGTTAGAAGAATGTTGAACAATCATCGTTTCGGGAGGCAGAAATTCGCCATCCACAGAAACAGTATGTTCATTAACCATTAGATGTAGGTGTGTATAAGTGTAGCTCGAATCATTCTTATAACAAAGTCCTAGTATATTTAAGATACTGGATTTGTTACAAAATAAATGAATAAAAAGAGTTTATGGAGTTGGACAAGCAAAATAAAACAAAAGGACACAAGTGAAGACATTACCTTAAAATCGGGTATCTCCCTTTCGTTTGAGCTCAAAGGCTTCCTTGGGAAGCCTTCTACCCAAAGTGAGGCTTCAAAAAGTAAGATAGGGAAGTGGAGAGACAAAATGGGCATGGTTTGGCCGATCCAAAGGCTTTGGGAGTGTGGGTAAGGATGTAGAGGTGGGGGCCTTTTATAAGAGGAGAGGAGGGGCACTCTTGTAAAGTTACAAAATGTTACTTTATTTTCAAAAGATTTTCCTATTTAAAAGGTCCCAAATTAATTTATTTCTAGGATACGGTGATAAGGGTTCGAAATAAACTCATCCAATAGGGGTTGGACATGTTTAGGTCTTAGAAATTACATTATCATTCCATTTTATTTAAATCATTAAATAATGAGGTCATCGCTACATCATCATGATGTCATAAATAATTTAATTTATTTAATATATAAAAATTAAAAAAAAATACTATGATGTAGTAAATTTTTTATCTTTCCAATGACTATTTATAGTTAAAAATATGGCTTGTATAACCCCATGTAACAATTGTTTTAGTAAAACATCTAATGTTTGTGTCATTTTTTACTTTAACATCAAATAAAAAGATATTTATGTCATTTCCCAACCAAAGTGGCTCCATGGGGTCCCCAAGTTGACCCATGGATTGTATTGGCCGGTCATGAAAAATAAAATGAGGGTATGACATGTGTCTAGGTCATTTAATTTTATTAAAACATTATTCTTGCCATAAACTACACTAATTACCTCTAATCACGATTAAAAACATAATAAGTTACTAATCACCAAAAAATTATATTTATCCCATTGAAACACATTTTACTTCTTAATGACAACCATGTATGTCAGATTTTTGAAATTCAAAACACAAAGATGGAAAAATTTCATTTAAACAGAAAAATCAGTTTTTATAAGTACCACTTAGTGGTTTCACTATTCATCAAAAAAGGATGTTTTTCAGAAAAATCCCAAAAATTCACCCTAAGATATATTTAATATTCCGAATTCAAAAATGATGTCTAATTTTCAAAATTAAAAACATATAAGTCACATTAATTAATTTAATAATTAATTTCCGCAGTCAGAGCAAATAGCGTGTTTTTATGAAACAATGAGTATCAAAAGATTGACACTAGTTTAAGTTTGATTTCAAAGTGAAATTAATTCCAACGACCACTATTGGATTTAATGGTAAAAATATATTCTAATTTCACTTTAAAACCAATTCAAAAGATAATCTAATCATATAAATAAATTAGATTAAAATGAGGTTTTGAATTAAAATACAACATTTTACACTATTCATTAAAAAATGAACTTTATAGGAATGATACCAAAAAATTACACAAAGTATATTTTGATGTCCCAATTCTTAAGAAGAGTTTTATTTGGTCCAATAGAATGTATAAGAGTGAACAAAACTATATTTAATAACGGTTCTCCATCAAAAGGTGATAAGTGAACCTTTAGTGAAAACTGGGGCATATACGTCTAAAATTGAATTTTTTCCGTATTTTAAGCCTTTATCTTTTATTGGATACAAGTAAAAACATTTAAAAACATATATAATCATATTTTAGTTATTTCTATCCATTCCCTCCAATATAATGGCTACATGTTAACTACCATTTAAAATAATATTATTTTATTATTAGAGTGCAACATAAGATTCCCCAGAAACTCGTTGTAGCGTGTTGGGTACGCCATTGAGAATAGCGTCCCATTTAAAGTCATATTAATATTTTATTCAAAAATATGGATAAATATGAAAATTTCATAATCTTTATTTACCTGGGGTGTTACATTCATTCACTATGGTTTTAAATCTTTCACTTATAGAAGAGGGAAACCAGGTGGATATGCCCCAGGTTGGCGAGGAAATGGAATCATGTGATGGTTTGGATAGGAGGAAGCGAGGAAGGGATGAGTTTTAGTATGGCAGTCAGGAAAATGAATCAGCTAGCCCACCCCATATACGTTCTTAAGTGGTTTTCTTTCAGTGTGGGTAGTGAGGACATGTTCGAACACAGTGTGATAGGCCTCTAAAGAAGTGTCGGGCAAGTGTATAGGTCGAGCATAAGGAGATGTTCTGTAGGTATCTTTCTCAAACAGCCGAAAGATAGAGACTAGGAAAGACTGTGGCATCTAGAGTTGGTTCAAGTTCAGTACCTGGTGACTGTAGCCGAGGTTCGGCTGCACCTAGATGACGTGACAGAGATGGCATGATTCAGGTGAGGGGTCAGTGTCCGCTGACTGGAGTAGCACCATTGGGAGGCCAGGCATCAGGAAACTATACTTCTTGGCTAGGTGCAAGCCGTGGAGCTATCAAAGGCTGAGCAGGATGGTGAGTCGATGACACTTAGATGTACACCACAATTATGGCAATGATTTCCATGTTTTCTTTTGACAATAAGTGTAAGAGAATGTCCGTTTTGAGTACAGGTGATGCGAACAACTTATGGACACTGACTAGATGCTGGTCAATGGGATTGGAACTATATAGGGTGCCATATATATATCTGAGATGCATAGCATTGGTGCACTGAGGGTGAGGGTTACGTGATGTTCTGTCGGCACTGGGGTATCGTGGATGCTGGTAACATGCGGTTTCCTGGGCATCAGGGCATCAAGGTTGTGGGTTAGTTGAGGGGAATGGAAACATGTTTTAGTTTGAGTTCCAGTGGGATACCAGACCTTGTAGAGGCGGACACAAATGCGGTGTGGGTGGCATTCGGGTGTCAAAAGCGACACGAGAGAACCAATGAGGTGGAGGGGTGACAATGCGTCATGAGAGGACCATGTGTTAGGAAAGAAGATTAGTGAACCTTTACTTGTTTTGAGTTTTTTCTGGATGAGACCAATTGAGTAAATTCCTAAGGTTGGGATCCCATGAGGAAATTACCCAGAACCTTTGAGATCGGGGATTCCAAGTAACTTTGATTTTGGTGGCATGTTTGGTGCCATCTCGGGGATTCATTTGATAGCTCGTGGACGAGCTATATTATGGTGGGGAGATTGTAAGGACTTCAGTTTTTAGAACGGGTCAAAATCCTGACCCTGTTTGAAATTTTGACTTGTTCCTGTGAAAACTGTGAAAACATGGTTGTTCTGTATGTTTCTAGACTACACATCATGTACATTAAAAGTACACACCATGTTTGGGTCTGGCGAGTATCAGCCGTGTACTCACCGAGTACATGTCATGTGATGACCGTGTAGAAATATCCTTCTACACGTCGTGTGGTGTCTCTCAACACATCGTGTATCCTTCTTTTTGAGTACTAGACGTGTGCTCGCTGAGTACATGCCATGTGATGGTCGTGTATGCATTTCCTACTACAAGGAATGTAGTGTTACTCAACACGTCGTGTATCCCCTCTTCTGTGTACCGGAATGGTTCAAGCTATGTGTCAACCCATGTAGAGCGTCCTAGCCGGGTGGCTATCCCAGTTATGTTAGAGTATTGAAACAGCCACTACATGGCGTATAGTTCTTAAATATACCCTATGTAATTTTTTTATTCACTTAAGTGGATGGATGTAACATCTTATTTCACAAAACATCTTCTTCTTACCCATATTCAGAAACTCTCCGTTCTGAAAACCTGACGAAATTACCTAGCCCGAGAATCATAATATGTCATCCATTATTCGGTCAGTTAGTGGCTGTTGGAGCACAACAGCAAGGCTAACCCCACACACCTTGTTCCATTCTTGATTCTTTGCCTTAGGCATCACAGTTTCCACCATAGTGGAATTTCTAGTATTTGACGGGAATGTAGATCTGTGAAGATCGACATTGAATTGGAGTTTGATGTCATATGTGCCTATGTCTGTGAGTCTCAAGTAGGTGGTACATACCTATTTTTGTGCTTCCACAGTCCTTTCGGTGGCGTGTCTTAAAGGGCGTATTTTGGTTATTTTGAGCGAGACCATGAATTGCCTATATTTCTTGTTTAATTGTTATATGACCCAGGGGATGCCTTTGGGTATGCCCCATTACCGGATTTCCTTGAGTGGGTCCGGGTTAGTGGTCATTGCTTATTGGTGCATTTTGGCTAGGGAATTCCAAAATGGTATTAATTGAATCATGTTTTTGAACAGTTGAGTTTAGTTATTAAACATGGATGTGAATTGTTAGAGGCATTCAAGTCCTTAGATATTTTGTTCGATTACCATTAGACTAGTGCAATTCAACTATTTAGATTTTCTTTCCTATTTATGCATTTTGGTTAACATGTGTTATATATTTAATTACAAAATTTCACATGCTGGAACCGTTTTGCGTTGTGTTGGGCATTGCCCAAATATTAATGAGTGATGTTGATCAATTGTTGGGCTTGGATGGGTTACATTGTGTGGTTCCGACTATGGGATTTGGCATCATGGATGTCAGATTGAGGTAGGGTGACTGCCAGGTTGGGCAAGGCCCATGATACTTTGAAGGAGAGGCCGTCAGACTTTAGTGATATGGTCACATGGACGCGAAAGGTAAAGGTGTTGTGGCTTGGGTACTATTTTGGTGATTACCTATCACCCAGAACATTAAGTAGTATGAACACAGAGAGACTTCTTGATGATGTGGTTTTGACCACTCATGTGGGTAGAAGGCCTCTTTAGTTGTGGTTTAGGTACTTTTTGTTTGGGGGTTCTTACCATAGGATGCCATGTGGAAGGTGAGGAGCTTTCCTGGGATAGTGTTGAGGCTGTCGGGTTGGGGGCATTGGATCACCATTATTTGAGGGCAGACATCACTGTCCCTTAGGATACATTATTTTGATGGTAGACATCGCTGTCCCTCTAGATACATTATTTGAGGGTAGACGTCACGGTACCTCCGTTTACTTATTTGAGGACAAGCATAGATGTTTTTCTGAATTACTACTATTGGGTATGCCTTCGGGGCGTTGGTACTTGAGACACGTTGTCTTGGGGGGAGGGGCACATGGTGCTATGTTCCATGACAGAGATTCTAGAGTGGTCGGAATTGGGTGACACTCCTTGGTGGCTTCTAATCCACCATTGGAGTTTTTATTTATTTGTGCAATGTTCTATTTTGTGTTTTCTTTATAGATGAATGGATACATAAACACTTATATCAGGTATTCACCGGTGGGTGATATCCTACTGAGACTCGACTCATATCCTGCATGGGCCCTTTGGGACGTGTGCTGAGTTTACGGATTTACGTTCAGGAAAGTGGTCAGCTTCAGGAGCTGGACTGCATTATCAATTGCATGGAGATGGTATAGACCTTGAGGTCTTGCCTAGATGGAATTATTTGTCTATTTTCTTTTCTATATCATCATTCTTGTTATGAATCTACAGTTGGATAGCTAGTGGCACTTTATATATATATTAGGATATATATGACCTTCATTGGATTCATGTTTGTTGTTATATAGTTTTTTAAAGTGATATTCCTGCTGTTGTGTTTACTTTCCACTGCTATTGTTATATTTATTTCTTTCACTATTTATCGATATTGAATGTGCTTCCACACTGTAGGTCTGGTTTGAGTCTGCTAAGTGTTTTATTCCATTGCATCTATATTATTATACTCATACTAGTACCCTTATTATCCTATGAGAGGGTATAGCCTCCCCACTATACCTATAAGACCCTCGCTGCTAGTTGGTAGCCTTTGGCGTTCAAGGAGGTGCGCCTAAGGAAGTTACTACAGACCCGTTTAGTACTATTCGGGTGGCTGTTTAGGTCCAGGTCATTACAAAGTTATAGGTAGTATACAATAATCAGACAATTTTTTTGTAGAACAACTAATATTTAATTTTAATGGATCATCATATCCATAAAACATGCCTTTAATTAAACCTATAACTATTTTTTGAAACTAATATGTTTAAATCATTAACATCTAGTCGTAAAAATTTCTAACTACGTGTTCATCATTTATATTTATTTAAAAAACATTATGAAATATTATCCAAGACATTATCTTGGCTAGTGGTAGGTAGAAAACCCTTATAATGATTCAGTTATTGGTTCAAGACCCACTAACGTTCTATATTTCATCATTTATCAAATGAAAATCAATTTTTCCTTATTATAAAACATTTTTAATATGATTTAAAAAATAGATATGATGGACATCATTGAAATTTAATCATTATATACCAATTTAGCAAATTTTTTAAATACAAACCGAATACATAAATAATTATTTCATTTATTTCATCATAGGTTATTACATGGAAATGGATTTATCATAGATCATTCAGTGTCATAATCTATTCAAATCCTTAATTATGTGTTTTAAATTTGAATTATAATAATATAATTCCCCTTATTGTGTCCGAATATGTTCCTTATAATGCATGTTTTTAGGTACTAGGTTATGCCTATGTCAAACATGATGAGCCCTTTTCAGATTTATTATCACAAGGAGAAACTATTCCATAACCAATTCCACATATAATATCCCCAGAGGGATGTATTTCTAGAAAAACTCCATATTATCTATCTATCTGAATCTTTAAGATGTTTTCTATACTTATCCATAAATTCTATACTAGGGTTATGTTCTATAATCTATGTGTTCCTAAATCACTTCTCGATGTTTCTACTAAACATATTTGGATACAGAATGTAGTTCTCAACCCCATAATCCCATAGCTAGTTAATTAGTTTATTTTAAAAGCATGATAACAAAATATCAAATCCCAAATGGATCTATTGATTTAGGAATTTTGGATAACTCGATACATACATGGAAACAATTTAAAATTTCATATAAAAAATAAAAAATAATACAAACCAAAATATAACAAACGAAATCCTTGAAAACTCATTCCCCATCCTTTTCTTCCTAATATGGGGAATGAAAAGAAATAACAGTGAGATAAAATGCTCAGTAAGGGATAAATATATATGTATTAATAATGAATTAATGACCACAATCAATATGGAATGGTAAATAAATGTGAACACTTTCCTTGTAACCAATAAACATATTAGGAATTTCATAATCAATATGAAATATTTAATAACTAGAAACATATTCAATTAAAATATCTAAACTAATAATTATCAATATTTCATGGAAAATAACGAAAATTGAATTCCATTTTGTCAATAGACTAAGTGGGAAATAAATCCACATATTTTTTATAGAGAAAATGTCATTGATAATAATAAATGAATATAATTGTAGTTAATGATTAATTATTTTATTCCATGATACCAAGGAACATGATAGATTTATCATTAAGACATTTCTCAATATAGTTTAATACGTTATGGGCGAATAGCCTAATATGGCTAGCCATCTAACTCATCCCACGAGAAAACTGAGTCATCATGAGTCTCTCTAGAACTAGGACCCACTATTACCATATCATTCCAATTACATCCTCATATATATAATAATATATTTAATTCATAAACAATGTACCCTATCGAATGACTCTATTGAGTAAAAGATACAAATTTATAAATATTTCCCTAGTAGTAAAATACATAAAAAAATAAATACCATTTGTAGAAATGGAATATATTTTAGGAAATAATCATCTCCATAATAAAATAATTTTTATATTTAAAATTAATTTAGTTACAAATTAATATGATCATAAAAAAGTTGTTGTTTTATGATAATATTATAAATAAAAAAATTGAGATCGTCCAATAACATTTTCCACATGGTAATTTTTAAATAAAATATATTTGAATGAGATAATTGAAAGGAAAAATTATAATACTAGGATATATTAATGAATCCTTCTATTACATATCAAATGGGATGTATATACACCATATAAATATGAATTTGTTGATAAAAACAAATAATTCACAAGGGAATGTAAATTGAGATGAAATCATTTAGCTTTTGTTTTTGATTGGATTCACACTTTTCAAAATAATGTATAATGTTTTTAAAAATTTTATCTACTTATAGAAGTTCCATATTAATATTTATGATATCATATATGATCTTTTTGTAACATATTATTACCAATTAATTAATAATATTTCATTATTTTCATCATTTTGAGTAATAACTGATTTTTTTTTGTGACATTTTAATTTTCATCCACAAAAATAGATCATGATTTCACCATTTGTAGAATATAATATTATATGTTTATGTTATCTATATTTAGTATACATTTATATAGAGTAATTGAAAAAAATCAGTGATAGAAATTGAAATGCACCATTCATGGGGACGGTAGGCCATACATATGCATGAACGCAACATTCATTTCACTATTCAAATTAAAGAAATAAAATATAATTATAATAATTTATATTATAATAATTTTATAATATTAATTTCTAATTTATCACATGTTTTAATTAAAACCTTCGTTAATACATTCTATATAAATGATGAATGAATCACATCAGTTTGATGTGTCGGTAGTCCATACATCCACAAACAATGTTATTGTATTTCATGAAAATGGAAGGCATAAATAAAAGTGATATATAATAATTAAATAATTGTAAGTACATATTATATATAATAAATATCATATAAAAACCATATTTACATCATTATCCCCAATCTTGAGGGGTGGTAATTGATGAATGAATGGCATTGGTTCAAGTGGCGGTAATCCTCCACAGACACAAACGATAATTGTGTATTTCATTTGATGGAAGTTTTTTCAGTTGAAGATCATACAAAAAATTTCATATCATAACATTATATTTATGATAATTTTTTTATTATATAATAAACAAATAATAAATATCGATGATGTGTTGAATGAAATAAAAAAAATTCCTTATTAAAAAACAATACCTCTTCTTCATGTTACTCCATTTGGTTTATAGAATATGCCTTTGTTGGTTTCATTTATAAAATAAGTGAGGCTTATAATATTATAGGATGGATATCGAGGTTTTATTTTGACTGGTCATGGGTGATAAAAAAAATCTGGAGGAGTGAATAAGGTAGGGTATTTATTGCCTATTATAGTGGATAAGGAGTGTCATTCTTGTAAAGACTAAAAGATAAACACTATTTGGTAGTGTCTAATACATCCTGTGAGCCAATAAGATCCAGTTCACATCTAATTGTCTATATGGTCTATATATGGCCTTCCAATTTTTTTGTCACATGTTAATTGTTTATTTCACTCATTATGATTAAATTCTTACCACTAAGGTAACTTTTTATTTTCTCTATCACTGAAATTTATTTTATCTATTTCCACTAATAACATTAGTAACACATTATATGTACTATATTAGATATTAAAATTTTTTATGATTCAAAATATGGAATCTATTTTCCCAAATTCAAATTATACACATCCTATAAATTAATTAAAAATTTATCATATAGATGGGATAAGAAAGAAGAGTTTTAAAGTTACAATGTTTAAATGTTTTCGATGTATTTTTATCCAAATCCAATATAAAACTGATTCCCATAACCTTAATTGAATTATGATATTTAAAATTAATATTCTATTACTTCAAAATAATGAAAATAATATTTTTTATTTTAAATAATATGAATGAAAGGTCATTTATCAATTAAAATTAAATATTTTCTATATTCATCAAAAACATAATCATCTCAAGAAAAACAACCAAAATTCACTCTAAGATTATTTTGAAATTTAATTTTTAATAATGAATATTAATTTTTTAAAATAATATTTATTAATTTTATTACATTTATTATTAATATATGTGGACTATTTAAGAGAGACAATACTGAATTTAGAAAAATATAACTTTTAATGTGTAAAATGGGATTCTTTTTATATTATGCCTAAAAAATTAATTGGATGAATGAAAAAACAATTTTATTGAATATATAATATTTATATTTTAATAATGTATTCCTTTATTTTAATTAATTTCATACATTCTGAATAAATGAATTTGGGAGCATAAAAATATTTATTTTTATAATAACATTTCCATTAAATTCAATTAGTTTTTAGTTTCATTCCAAATTAATTGATAACCAATGACTTCATTTTAGATTTTTGTAAACCATACAATTTTATAATTTAGTCAATCCTATTCATAACTGTCAGATCAAGTTATAAGATATAATATTCATTTTATATATTAATATAAATTGTATTAGGTAAAACACTTTCTGGTCTATAATGCATGCCATCGACAGATGTTGTTGCGTGTGTGTAATGAATGAAAAACCAGTGTTGAATTCATTTCATGATATATTTTAGATTTAATTTATTTATAATAGAAAATATATTTTATATTCTACGGATATTATATTCCCTTAAACACTTGTTGCTTTTATCATAAACACTACTATGTAAAAATATATTCTTCTAGAATTATTGGGTGTTATATTCTCCACACCATATGAAAATATCATCCTATAAATTTTAACAAGATCTGAGTAATCAAGAGTCTGAAATTTGAAAATACCATTCTTGAAAAACCCACATCATAGAAATGGATAACAAAATATCATCATAATAATAGAGAGTGGTATGTATGAATGTCGTGTAAATAGGATCCCAACTAAGAGAACATATGTTTGAAATGAAAACAAGTATATGGGACAAACAAGTAAATATATACAGAGAATGATTGAGGTCATTGGTCATAATAAACTAGGTGATCAATGGAATGGTAAGGACCCCAAAACAATAAATATATTATTTTTTAGAAGACCATTTTATTCATGAGATATTAATGTAATATGACATAATTTTGACAAATTTTTCTTTCTCTTATATTAGAAGAATTATTTTACTACATCAGAATATAGTGAAATATAATTACTTTTTAAGCTTATATTTCATTAGAAAAATTTCATCACATGGTTGTGCTTTGTAAAATTTATAACTTATTTCATTACTCTATGAAATTAATACCCCAAAATAAATGTTTTTCCAAAAGTAGTAATTTTTTAACATATCATAAGTTCCAAAAAATAATTCTTTGCATCTCTATACCACTATTTTAAAAACCAACATGTATAAAACATTAATCTATAATAATAAATGGTAATAACTATTGATTTATCACTAATATTTATTCATAAAAAACAACGACATGTTTTCCAGGACATTATGTAGGATAGTGGTAGGTGTGAACCGATTACTATCCATCGGTTAGAGGTTCAAGCCCCACTACCATGTTGGATTTTAAGGGCTTTCACCAAACATTCATGTTGTCATTCATCTAAAACGATATTAACATAATTTCAAAAATAAATATGATGTAAATATTTAATATTTAATCATTAAATATTCTTTTCGATAGGGTTTTGGTTAGAAAACCAATACTTAAATACATCAACCAATAATGTTCACATAGGTTATTACTTAGCATAGGTTTTAACCTAGATTAATCATTTTCATTGTCTATTGAAATTCATCTTATTTTTTAATGAAAATCTGAATTATCATAATTATACCCCATAAGTTTGTCAAACTAGGTGAAAAATAATTATAGTTTTCATGTACAACGATTATTCTCAAGTCAATCCAAACACACCCTTTTTAGAGTAATAACAACTAGGTAAATCTATTCTAGAACTATAATAAAATGTAGTTTCTAGACTGAGATTCATTTCTCAGATAACCACATAATATCTATCTAAACGAAACATTTTGATGTTCTTTAATGCATATCCTAAAATTTTAACGTAGGGTTATATTATCTAATCCATGTTATCGTAATTCTAGTTCATGTCTTTATAATGATGATTCTTTGATAATAATTGTAGTGAAGTGAGACACTGATCCATGATCTAATGGCTTAATTTATTATATAGTTATGATTAAAAGTAATTAAATCCTGATGGATCGATTAGTTTCAATGTTTTAGAAAAATAGATACACAGGTGGAACCCATTTTACATTGGGAACATAAAATTAAACATTATTCACAACAAAATATCATAAAATTAATCCCTAAAAACTAATTCAATGAACATTTTTTCATAGACTGGTGAGATGAAATAAAATAATTGTGATCTAAAATGGCAATAAAGGGTTAAATAGAATATATGTAATAATTAATGAATGAAAATAATCAATATGGATAGATAAATAGCTGAACATGAATACCGTGTAATAAAAAATTGAAAATGATGTGAAAAAAATATATCAAGGTATATATTTGAAAACACAAGCCTTTCGAATAACAGGATAAGTCATAATCTACATATTAAGGTAAATAACATAAATTAAATTCGATTTAATCCATAAAATGAGAATAAAATGCATCCATATTTTTTTTAATAGTGAAAATATCATGTATAATAATAACATAACATCAATGAAGGTAATTATTTATTATTGGGTGCTAGCATTCCTAGGTAAATAAAACCATTAATCTCAATACCTTTTTAAATATTATTTAAAACATACTGGGTGAAAACCCCATAAAGGATAGGAAACTGAATCATCCCATTAAACTACCAATGCATTTATGGGATATATATAATTGGTCACCACCAATGTCATGCATTTTCAAAAAACAATCTCGTATATTGAATAATATATTTGATTCGATGACATTGTGACTTTTCAAATATCCATATTGATAAAAAGATATATATTTATCAATATTTCCCTATTTATCAGAAAACTGAAAAACTAAAAACAATTTTCAAAAATGGTGTACGATTTATGAATTAGTTGTATCCATTATACAATACAATTTATATTTAATAAAATTGTAATGAAAAATTAAACATGATCATAGGAAAGCGGCTGTTTAAATATAATGTTAATAACCATAAAAGAAATTGATATTGTTCAATAACTTTTACCACATGGAAATTTTCAAATCAAATCTTCTTAGATGAGACAATTCAAATGGAAAAATAAATTCAATGAGGTAAGGATGAATCATTATATTACATGTTAATGGTCCAGTATATGCACCACATAAAAGTGAATTAGAGAATAAAAATAAATACGTCTCAATAAAATATACGCTTCCTTTTGGTCGAACACTATTAAAACTCTTGTTTAATGGTTTTAGTCATGTTATAAAATTATACAAAAAATATTTCAATTTTTATTATATCAAATATGATCATTTTGAAACATATTATTAACTATTCGATAATAATTATTGATTATTTTTTTTTCATTCAGGTAATAACATCTACTTTTTTGAGTATATTTTAGAGTTTATTTAAAGTACCACCTACATAGACAATTATTTAATCATCTCCATAATGTAAATAATTTTTTAAAATTTTTATTTATTTATTATAAATATTTATAATATAATCTGTAAAATTTTGTGATATGAAATGAAATGCCTCGTCCATGGAGACATTTAGTCGTACATATTCATTAATTCTCTTTCCAATTTGTTTTCATTGTTTTGTAAAATGTAAAAAACATATATGAATATTTTAATAATTATATCATATTAATGTTAGTTTATCACATATTTTAATTAAAACCATCCCAAATTAATTCCATGTCAATCATGAATGAGTCACAACTCTTTGAGTTTGTGGTAGTCCAGACATCCACAAATGATGTTAACATCTTCCCACAAAATGGATATCATGATGGTAGGTGTGACGTAAAAATTATAGAAGCTTATATTGAACATAAATATCATATATATATAATATAAAAATTTTTTGTATGTAATTATTCCAAACCAAGAGACTTGATAATCGATGAACAAACGACATCGGTTTGTGAGGTGGTAGTCCACCATACACATTAATGATTATTGGGAATCCCATTTAATAGACGTTTTGACATATTTGGTACTACCCTTAACAAAAATATATCATTATATTGAATAAAATGAGGTTACTATATAATAAATATAAAATATTAATTGACGTTGTATATAAAGAAATAAAGAAAATGTTATTTTTGAAGAGCATTGCCGCTTCATCGGTTGACTCCTTTTTTATACAAAGAATACTTCCTTGGATTGGTTCATTCTCAAAGGGGTACATCAATGATTATAGGGGTATTTTGAGAGTTTATTTTGGTAATGGGTTTAAGATAAAAAAATCTTTATAATTGTGAATATGGGAGGGGAGTCACCTTCTTTTTATAATGGCGTGGGAGTGGAATTATTGTCAATACCAAAGGTTAAACACTGATGGTAGGTCTTTCCTACATCATGTCCCTACAATAAATAACTATATTAGGTACAATATGTGACATAGTTGACATATTTATTACCACTGGGTTTTGGATATGTGCCTAGATCTCTTTCCCATTGTGATTGAAGTTTAAAAACTAAGTAAATTCATTTTTTTACACACTACAATTGATTTTAACTATTTTAAAATATGAATCTGTAATGAATTTTTAGTGAAACGTTTTGAAATTTTATAATACAATGATTCAAAATATGGGATCCATTTTTTGATATTCAAATCACACATTTTCAAAAACTAATTTAAAATTAATCTTATAGAGAAGAGGAGCAAGGGGATCTTTAAAGTGAAATTCATTGAAAAAACCTTATGATTTTATATCCAAATCCAATATAAAATTTATTACGATGAACTAAACTGGATTAAAATACGTTTGAATGATATAATTTTAATTTTAATATAATTGAAAACATAATTTTTTATTAAAAAATATTTTTATAAGAACCCATTTTTCAATTAGAATTTTAATATTTTTCAATATCCATTAAAAAATTAAACTTGTCCAAAAAATATTCAACGTAAGATAATGGTTATGTTACAATTTTTTAAAAATATTTTTATATTGGAATATATAAATTTTAAAAGTAAAAAACAAATTAAAATATGTACTCTATTAAAAGGTGGAAAAATATATTCAAAAAAATATTTCTTATTTATGTATAGAAATGGATTTCATATTATCTTTCTACCTGTCAAATCAACTGAACGAATATAAATAATACCTGATGAAATATATCATATATATATATATATATCTTTAATATTATTCACTAATTCTAAACATTTTAATTTATTATTTAAGAATTCCTTCATGAATATATAATAGTTTTTTATAAAAACATTTTTTTATATTCAAATGGTTTTTATTTTCATTTCTAATTAATTGGTATCAAATGAATTTATTTTTTATTTGTGTAAACCATATGTTTCAAAATGTTATTTAATATTATTCGTAACCTCTAATTCAAATTCCATGAGATAATGGTATTTTAAATAATAATATAACTATTATTTTGTAAAAATATGACTTGTGTGCATCATATCCCATCAAAGAAAGTTGTTATTGTATGTATAAAAATCCAAGTCACCATTTCATACATTAAAAGCTACATATTATGTTAAATTTATTCAAAATATTAAATATATTGTACGGCCATATGATATTATATTTCCTTCAGCGATTGGTGTTGTGTATCTTACATGATATTGAAAAAATGCTATTATTTTTAAATTTGGGTTTGTTAAAAATTTAATTTGTTTAAGAAATATATTATATAATAAAGATATATGTATTTTCATTCTTTCAACCCATCGAACATAAAAAAGTTAACACACTATTTTATCCATAAATCTATACAAAACATGACTTAGATAACTTTTCTACTTCCATATCAATTTCATAGAAGTTATTTCCTTTTTAAAAATCCAATAGAAGAGTCCTGATAATGTGATTTAAAGGAGGATTTTAAAATGAGAATTATATATCCTTGCTGATATTTTTTAAGTTTCATTCTTATTTCACAACATTTTAATTTCCAATATGAATATCAACATTATGAAATATATGTGTTTACTACAGTGAAGTATTGTTTAGTTAAATTATCATTTATTTTCTATCTCCGTTATATGTAATATAAAACTAAGACATCACTTAAAAATATGTATGTCCTAACATCTACATGAAATCATATGTTTTACTTATCATCAATACCAGTATTATATTCTTACTTAAAATAATTTAATAAATATACCTGATTTCTAAATATAATTACTATTATGAATATATAATATATAGTCTAATTTTTCACCATTCCTAACTTTGTAAAATTATTACTTCTCTTGTGTTATGTAGGGATTACCAACTTCAAAAAGTGATGATATTCATTTTTCCTTTCAATTTTCATTAAAAATAATATGTTATGAATTAATTTATTTACCTACATGTTTCTATGATAGTTATTATATAATAATAATTCCATAATGATTAAATATTATTTCCTTTTAATTCATTCCATGAATCAAAAGGGCGATATTACTTTTACATACATATAAGCTAACATCACCATGAAGATATGTAATTTATTCTTTACCACCCATATTTATGAATGGTGTTTTAACACATATGCCTCAATTATATTAATATTTACATACTAATGAATCCATGATACAATGCACATAAAATTAATCAATATCATGATTAAAAATTAAAAAAATTGATGATTTAAATTTAATGAAATAAAAATCATTTTTAATCAAATATGTAGAAAATTTACTCATTTATAATTTTAATGAATTTTTAGTAATTTATGATTTTAGGTGAATAGTGAGGAAGATTAATATTATAAAAAAATATAACTTTTAATATTTTAAAATGATATAAGAATGAATTTAATATTTATATACCCGATTTTATAGAAAAAAATATATAATTTTGATAGTTACCAGAATTAATATAAAAATATAATTTTGAGCATAAATATAAATATGTAGTTCTAATTTTATTAATATGATTAATTATTTATTTCAAATAAATTTTTTTTCTTTGTTTTATTCAATTAATAATTTATTTATGTGGTTCAATTAAATTTTTTTGGTTTCAATGATAAGTAAGCCTCCTTTTATTTATCTAAATATAATAAATACCATTTTAATTTATCTTATAATTTAGTTTGAGGTATGATCAACTTTATGTTGAAGGGTACTATTTTTCAAAAAACTAATATATTTATGTTTTATGAACATAGTTAAGATTAATTTTTTACACTTGTTTTAGTTCAATCAAGAAAAATGTATCCTATATTTTGAATAAGAATAAATAATATTAGGTAAAAATATCAACATAATATTTGGTCATATTTAATACTAAATATGGTATATGTAAAATACCTTGGTTAATGGAAAAATGAGTTAAAAGGGTTAAATATAAAGTGATTAGGATTTATTATAACTTAATAATATCCTAAAACTATTTTTTTAATTGTAACTTGACGTTAATATAAATAAATATATGAAAATTTGTTTCCATTTTCAGAAGAAAATGAAATTAAATTATTTAAATATTTTAAGTAAGTCCATGTGTGTCCCTCCCCTCACATATAAAATTACAACTTATTCAAAGAAATTTAACTCAATACTAGGAAAGTTGGGGGTGTACCCCAATATTAAAAAAGTGAAAACATACCAACCCATTTTGTGGGAGAAGAGAGAACTAAAAAATCTAGAATAATCACATAGGCTTAAAGAAAAGAAGGACAAAAATTAGTGGCTCAAGAGCCAAGTTGGATACCCAATTACAAATGAAAATCGTAGAAAACAACTCAATCAAATCAATGAAAACCATAGCCACTTCTGGGATACTATTTCTGCCGATAAACCCATAGTTAAACATCCAGGGACTGATAACACCGATATACAATGATCTACAACGGACCAGATCTAGCAGACCATGACCCAATCTGTGCCACCCGCACTTAGGCCACAACCATCACTCAGAATTGCTGCCACACACCTCTAAGCACAACCAACACCAATGAGGCCCTCTGTCCCAACTACCACGATGACACACTGTTGCTGACTCCAATCCACTACATAGTTAAGTGGTGTCGCCACCTGCTTCCATGAAAAAATTGACCACTGCATCTAGATCTATGCTCAAGATTTGATGTCCCACATGAAGGTGAATATGTCAGTCGAAGAACCCACCCCATCTGAAGCCACACAAACACAACCACCACACACCATCACTCCACCATCTGAATAGATATTAAATAACCAATTGAGTAGAATGAGTCACCGTCGAAGCATGAACCCAAAACCGGCATCGCTAATTCCTGATACCAATAGTAACTGAAGTTTCAACACAGAAGTTGAGAGCCATGGCTGAAGACGTGTCCCCATCTCTATTGATCCCTATATATTATCCAATTTGAATAAAAACATTCCTCTTTTATGTTCCTTAATTATTAATTTCTTGATCTTATACTATGTATATCTTAAAAATGCATAAGCTATTTGATAAAGGCGCTCTCTCAAAGAAGACAACATTGTGTTACCCGATTTATTCATATTTATATATTCACTTAATTTTCCTATATATATTTATTATCGGTCATTAAATAAATGCTCTAGTATCACCATTATACTAAGATACTTTTAATAATTTGGGAAAACTAGTTTCCACATCCTTTCAATAATGGGGAAGATGAAAACATTTTTCTTATTGCAGTATAATTTTGTTTCGATCAAGGATTTACATTGATAGTTATAAAGGTCGAATTAATGAACATATATTATCTTTATTAAATAATTATTATTCTAGAGTTTGAATATGTCATAAAACTTCTTACCATTTCTTCCATTGTAAAATGATATTTCCACTCATGTGAAACTGTGTACTGTAACCTTCACAAAATGATATGATTCAAATTTATAGTACCCATATAAATGGATGGTTATAAAATTATATATAATTAATAAAAGTTATATTTTTGACATTATTAACATTAAAATGAATATGGAATAGTATCATGGCACCAATAACTATGAATAACAAGCTGAATTAATTTGGGTGAAATTTCACGAATAACCATAAGCGGTCAATGTAAAAATATTATGGGGAATTTATTTATCATTAAAATAAAAGGAAATTTAAAAAATTAATATAGACGAAAACATTTCGCAATAAATTATTAAATATATTTTATTTCCTGATAGTGAGTGTAAAAATACATATACCTATGAGGAGACCCAAGATAATGGATTTATATTAAAATATATTATTCTTTTGGGATTATTTATGTTTATAATTCATTAGGGATAATTGTATTATCCTTTTGAGATAATATACAACTATTTTATTCTTATTTTTTAGTTATATTTCAGCCATAAATATATATTTTTAATATATTCTCACTTTTGTTTGAGAAATAAAATGTATGCTACATGTCATGTGGATTTCCATAATATTAGATGAATAACAATACTTAATAAGATAATGAATTGATCTACTGGTGTATAAATTGGTTATTGGTCATGGGATAATAAATTCAAGATTAGAGTACATATGGGATCATTTTCATTAGATGTGTACATGGATCTCAACAAAAATAGTGATGTGGAATTAGTCATCATCATAGATCCATGAAAAAAAATATTGGGAACTTTATACAATTGGATTAAGTATCATTTGAAATTTGAGATCAATGAAAATTAATTATTCCAAAATTAATATTTTTTGTTTCTAATTTTGAATTCCATTTTGTTAATTTTTTTGATGATGTCCAAATAAATAGAGTCATTGATTGATAAATTATTTTTGTTAGGTTCATTTTCCCCTCTGTTAATTTTCATCATCATTTTCAAATTGTTCTATAGTAATTTAATGTTTCTTAGGTGTACCAAACATTGTCATTCAATAATTGAAATAATGGGCCTTGTTCAAATTTTTTTTGATGTTTTAATCATGATGGTGTCATGGTGATGATGACATGAATGTGATGAAAAATCAAGAATCCGTGGATTTTTGAGAAAGATTGAAAATGATATCATTCAATGTTCTATATTGGGTAACATTGCGCATTGGATGTCCAAATTCTAGCCATTAGGGATGGTTTTATTCCGATAAATGTGTGGGAGATAATGATTTCATGAGCCAAGATGTCTAGGTTTCTTTGGGATGACAATGATGAGGATTTTTTTGTGAAGACTGACTAGAATCTACATTTTTTGAGGCCATTTATTCTGTTAACTATTTTACTAGAGTTATAGTTGTGAATTCTCATGGATCTAAATTATACTACATCTGTTGTTGAAGATAACTAATGATCCATGCCATCTGAAAATTTCTAAAATATATTTTTTTTAGTTTCTGGGGACTTGGGCCATGAAATCTCTTCTATTTGGTGTATAAAGATTCCACATGGTGTTAAATATCACAGTCCATATTTTTTGTTAAAAAATATCGTGACACTTAATCATAAAACTCAACATGTATATGGAGTACATTACCAGGATGGAAAGTGACTGCACATATTGTGTGGTGGTGTCATAGGCCATATAAGTCTTGGTAAATAGGTCACTGTGTACTATGAAATTGTTTTTAAGGGACTATGCCAGCCAAAATGTCTTGTGTGGTGAGACAAATTATATATACATTTAAGAGAACATGGTAATGTGAATAAGACATATGTGGACTGTCCTCTTGGACCCTACACACTATGTGGCTTGGAATACAAAATGTGTACATCATAAAACACTCACATACAACCACTATACTTGGTAGTGACCTATGTAGATGACCACACACCATATTAAACAAGATATTCCAAACAAAATGATGTGTTTTAGTCAAACTTAAACAAGCCAAGTACCCCTATTCTACTCACAATGATGGTGGAGAAATATTTTCCATGTTAGATTGAGAGACATGGTTAATGAAAGGTCAAATGAAATGTTACCTCTACCATTATGTACACATTGTGTACCACATAATTCAAATGTTGAGAACCATTTTATCATCAGTCTAGATAAGTATCTATTATAATTGTTCCCTTATTTCATCCCTATGAGTGATCGATAGGTTATTACATCTGAGATGTAGGATTTGATTCCATATACGGCATTATTCATGGATAGAATAACATAATGACCATAAATTACATGGGTGTGACCCTATATTGTACTCTCTATTATTCCATATTTGGGTATATATGAATCATTGTGATAAATATACAATGGGGTACAATACCGTACTGTTTTTTATTCTTTATAGGGTTTCAGGAATCCCATAGAGTCCCATGGTGAGTTTCACTATCTGCATTTTGACATCTTTATTCTTACAGTGGCTACTAATTCATTGTGATTCATAAAATTTTTAATCAAATATATGATTACCATTACTATTGACAAGGATAATATAGTGATTTTTAATGGATAAATATTACATATGGACCTCTCATATAATCGAAGGAGGAAAATTATTTCATGACCTCACATTGAGACTTATTATCTATCTTGAAAAAACCTGGGATACTGTTTTTATCATTATTTATCTTATCCTAAATGAAATATAACTGGGATAACAAGCTATCAACTCTCTATATTTTTTTTGTGGCGATTTATGGGTGTCCTATTGGTTATATTAATACCTAATCCTTCTAGATCTATTAATACACAAGTCATGTGTTATAAATTTGATATACTTATATTTACAGTACTAGGTGGCCTAGGATATGGTCGAGATTAGTAATACCAGACAAACATATAATGGACCAAGGAGTTTTTACTAGATATCCTTCCACATGTGTCTATAAGGTTGGATTATTTTGATGTTTTGAATGAGTTTTTATTTAGACAATTAATTTTATAGTACTACATTTTTACAAAAATGTGGGATATAGTTTATGCATTCACTTAAGGTGTTATTTTTCTCCATTATCCTTTATATTTATGTATGGAGATGAATGTGTGTGTATATTTAAATTAGTCTATGGCCACTGATGTTTGTCATAAGCCTACTCAACGCTAGTCCCCAACCCCTAGCCAATTTTATATGGGAATCACATGTCAATCATGGATTAACAAAAGAGAGGTGTGCCTTGGTGGGCCGAGATAATTATTTCATAGTGCTATGATGTGGAATTTAGTTAAGAAATAACTAAATCTTGTTATGGTATATAGATTGAGTGACATGAGATTGGATATGTAACTTCCCGACCGGGGGGACACTAAACAGGTTCTCCAAGATGGGTATCCACATGATCTAAAGTTCACCTCCACATATGCCTGAGGTTTTCAACTCGTATGGAGGGTGTTGATAGGACACATGGAAATACTATACCCCAATACTAGAGTAATAAATATAATATGACCAAATAAACAGTAGAGAAGACATTCAATAATAGATAAACTTCCACAAAAAACATCTCCCAAAACTGGGTACAACCACAACCAACAATAAAAATGCTATGTCATGCTAACAGTTCTAGAGTGAAAAAAGTCCAAACCAAATATAAACCCAGGAATCCCAAAAATGGTCCATTATCAAGGTCTCTATCATCATCCATCAAAGTCCCATGTCCATCTCTACTCCCTAGCACATGGACATTTCCCTTGTTCTGACCTAAAAGCATGATGTCTACTTAAGTACTCAATGGAGGCCCAAGTAGGGTGTGAGCGCAACTCAATAGGCCACCACCAATGATGTCTACATGATATCCAGTAAATAGATAGTGAATTAATGTATTAAATAATTGAAAAAAATAAGATATAGTTTCGGGGGCCCTACAAAACAATCAAAACTTACCTATTACTATTCATAGAACCTAATTAATTTTGTGTATCTTCTTTATTATGTAGTTTATCATCAACATATAATCCATGGTTTAGGAATTAAAATCATTCACTCGATGGATCTTATCCATTATAATTATAAATAAGGAATTAAGTAAATTCCATACCTAACAAGGGATAATAATAAATCAAAAGTTCCTCACCTCGAAACTGCTATCCTAGTTGAATGATTATATTTGGGAAATAGAGCAACATCCTTTCTAGAATACATGAATTGTTGGTGGAGTTAGATCTGTAGTCCAACTCAACCCTTAGGGGGAGCCTCAGTCTGTTATCCCACACCTCAGAAAATGTGCACTTTCTTAGTCATCTACTCACCACAATCATAACATATCACAAAAAAATCAATCAATACATATTACATTTAATATAAATGAAATTAAGCATGGGAATTCAGACCTTTCCATAAACATTTAAAACCCTTTCCATTTACATTTATTTGTGAATTATCCCAAATCAATTCTCATTCCTAGATCCCTAAGAATATTCAATAATTAATTTATTTCCTCCCATTTTACATATTCGTAAATTTATTTATGAATTATATTGAACATATATTTCATTTGAAATACCATTAAAAATTTAACTTTTTCACCATTTCATTTTCACTAAATCCCTTTGGAATTTCCAATATAATTTGTAATACACAAGTCATAATCCAAATTAACCCACTTAATAGATTTCCATCCCATCCAAACAACCCCTTAGGACATTATCATGTATAAGAATAGTATAAATATTACATTTCCTACTCAACCAAACATACCAGTATGTTATTCAAGGGATCTACATTTTAGCACATCTACCTAGCATGAATTTTACCCATTACTAGGTTCAAGAAGTTCTAAACACCCCATTGGTTTCCCTAAATCAATAAAATCATTCTCGATGTGTCCCATGGAAACCATGGGTGTATCAGTTCCCCATTTTGATACCCTTTCTAATGAATCTCGCCGATTATATCAAAGGTACCACAATTGATACCTATGAACAAAAATGATGATTCACATATCTACAACGAAACTATGGTATATAACTTATAGACCACCTACCTTGATTCTGTTTATGAACACACTCTTAATCATAGCCTTGGATCTCGATTCAACCACATTATAAAGCCTCAACCTAGATCTAACTGGAAAACAATGTTTTAAGTTATTTGGATGGACATATGAGAAATATGAAAACTTTAAACCAAAAAGATAACCAAGATATGTACTAGAATCACCATGAGCTTTGATCCACATCCAACGACACTCCAATATGATTAGGATCAAATGAAAATCAACTACTGGAAAGTTAGGTAACTAGGGTTAAAACATGGGGTTTCATGAGTTGAAATGGAGGATAATACCAAATTAGAACATAAAAACCTAAGGTGTATGTTTTTTAATTTTTCCCATCCTTACTCGGCCCCATGGTTTACTCACACTATTTCCCAAACTGTGCAAAAACTATGTGTGAGCCACATCCTATGGGAACATGGGTCACATAGTTACCTGGGAATCTCCACAATGTTTATAAACTATACACTAACCATTCAGGATGACACTATCCAAAACTACTCCAACATCACATGGTTTACTCCATCATGCTCCAACCATGCAGGAACTGTTCCCCCTATATAGTTTTGTATGGGTTTGCATATATTCATGTCTCGAACCCCAAGTACACCCCAGAGGACCCTCATACACATGTAGAAAATTTCATTAACTATATGAAGATAATGAGACTAATAGTTTGAAAAATACATACAACACCAATATACGAGATCTTACCACCTCCCCACCTTATGAAATCTTAACCTCGAGCCACTATTCTGAGAATTATAGACCATAAAAGGAATATTATTCATGAAAATAGGAATATATATATATATATATGTTTCTCACTACCAAGTATCATATTGGACCTTCCCATGGTATGATGAAACTTGTAGCGAGGGCAAAAATTTCCCTGAAATCATTCTCTTTATGATCAACAATACAGAACGGATGATCCTCAAAGGTCAAATCAGCCACAAGCTCAAGATCTTTGATATTTGTTGCATTTTATGGATTAGGGTGATACATTAGAAGTTGAGAAACATGAAAAAATTCATTAATCCCACAATAAAACTATGTTAGAGTCAATTGTTATGCCAATGATCTGATCATGTCTACAAGATCAAATGGCCCCACACATGTGGGCGCCAACATTCCCTAATTACGAATTCATTGGTGACCCATCCATGGTGGAACTAAAAGAAACCCACTATCTCCCACCATACCCTCAAAAGTTATATGACTCTGATATCCATATCATCACTTCCTACTCTAATCCATATTAATTCTCCTTCCAAAAAATCAAACCTTTTTTCATTTCTCTTATAGAAGAATTTGTCCTAATAGCATAGACTCCTTATCTTATAACCAACCAAAAAAATATCTACAGGGACTCCAATAAAGTGATTCCAAAGGCACCATATGAATTATGACATAAAAAATGTTATTGTCGAAAAATTACAAATGTGAAAAGTTCTTTTTATATAATGAACTTCTATCCATGACACAAGATATCAACTTGTTCTCCAACACATGAATTGTACACTATGACTTCTATTTTATCTGTGGGTAATTATACATACTAAAAAAACCTGGGTAAATTATTCCTTCTATAATACTTAATATTTGTGTGATGTTAAATTTGGGTCACGATATGAAACTATGGTTCTTGAAACATCATGAAACCACACTATCTATTGAACATATAATTCAACCATAATATCAACCATGTATGCATCATGGATCAGTATGAAATGTTCCACCATGTTTAACGGATCCAAAACTTTTCAATATGCGTCATTCTTCAAAGTCATCCTTGGAAGAACAACTATGAAGTCCATGGTTAAAACCTCATATTTCTACTTCAGTATGGGAAATGGCTATAAAAACACACATGGGACCTAATGCTCGACCATTACCTATTGATAGGCAAGGCATAATTCCATGATACCTGCAACCTATTTCTTTATTCCTAGAAACCAAAATAATCTTTTAATATCACAATACATCTTAGTCAAACTGGGATGCACTACCCACTTTGTTTCATCGAACTCGTGCATCATCTATTCCCACATAAAAATTTTACAACTAATTGGACCATAACATTGAAAATACCATCATCACCAATATCCCAACTATAAGATGACTTCCCTTCATTAAGAATCTTCTTAATGGGAAAAAATATAGATCCTCAAGATGACACTCCATGAACCATCTCAAATTCATTGAATCGTCTTCTATAGATGTGGGATTCATCATCCCATTCCCATCATGAACCTCCATGTGCATCTCATAAAACAAGGACATAATTCTCAACATGTTGTGGAATTATTGCAACAACTTATTTTGATTCACTATTACTAGAATATCTGTAACACTATTCCTTATACATGGAATTCAGATAAACTCAATGTCATTGGAATTCATGTATTCTAAAAATATTCATTTCAGAAGATTCATATCCCACTGAGGGAATATGTACTTAATAATTTTATGATAAAAAAACACCAGTAACCTCTCTCCAAATAAATAATGCCTCCAACACCTCAAGGAATAAAAAATTAGGTATTTCATGATCCTGAGTGGGGTAATTTATCTCATTTGGTCTCAACTGTCTTGAACCATTTTTTACAACCCGATCATACTATAACAACAATTCCCCATTTCCATAACCAGATACATCACATAACAAGGTGCAAATTTTTCCAGTTTAGGGTCAGATCCAGATCACACTAATAGTCAACCACTTTTTCAACAATTGAAAATCATTCATGAATGCCTATAAAAACTAAAAACTAATTCCATATTTTTATAAATCTAATATTAGTTCTTCCATATTGGAAAATATAGAACGATCCTTCGGTATTAACCTTCCAATAACAGAATAATCTGGAAAAAAATAGTCTTAGGCTACTCAAAGGGAACCACTACCTACACTTCATCTAGATCCACAAACACCCCTAACACAGCTATTATTTGACCCATGAAATGCACTTTATCAATCTAGAACTGACATTTTGATATATTAGCATAAAAACTATGATCTCATAGTGTACTTAGGAAGATGTATAGATGTTTAGAATGTTCATCAATAGTGATTGAGTGCACAATGATATCATCAAAAAAGACAATAACTAACTAATCTTGATGAGGGTGAAATATCCAGTTCATTAAATTCTTGATCACAGCTGGTGTGTTGTCAACTCAAAGGAAGTCACAAAAACACATACTGCCCAAACATTCTTTTTAATTCCTTCCACGGAATGTCAAATGGGAATCAATAACTGATGGTATCTCAATTTCAAATAAATCTTGCAGAACACTAAACCACCCTCAATTGGTCTAATAAGTCATTGATTCTTGGAAGATGGTACCTAGTCTCAACTCTCATATTATTTACCTTCATATAATCCACTCATAAACTCAATCATCTATATTCATTCATGGATTAAATTACATGTGATCCCCATGGTGATTTACTAGGATCAATAAACCCATTTCACTCGAACACTTCCAGCTGAACCTTATGATCCTGGAGTTCTACAGGTACCATTAAATATTGCATAATAGAACCTGGTACCTCCCCTGGTAGCAACTAGATCATAAAATCAACACCCATATCATGTGGTGGACCCAATAATTCACTATAAAAAACATCCTAAAATTGATCAAAAACATGTGGGAAAACTAATTTCTCCCTTCCACAATCATCTAGCACATGACAATACACATTGGTTATGACTTCTCCCAACTTCTGGTAAATTGGAACTACATAGCCTGGTTGAACATCCCACACAAAAAAGTTAATATTTATCTATATTGAGATATGTGAACATTACCAAATGTTGATAACAATTGATATGTGCTTGATACAACACCATCTACTTCATACCCAAAATTAAGTCAAAACATGACATCTCATGGACAAACTGGTTCCAAAAAATGATATCCACCAACCTCAAATCATAAACCTTACATTTCATGATATCCTCAATTGTCACCCCTAATAGAGTAACAATTATCATTACCCCAAAAACACATTCCTCTGTTAGGCCCACAAAAACTATGAATTGAGAAAAAATAAACTAATGTGTGGCACGTGGGTCAAATAAAGAACTAGAGAGTGTTGAAGCTACAAGACCTGTACCGTGAATGGTAGAAGGTCTAGAATGACCACCCCTTGGTGTAGGCTAAACTACAAGAATATTACCTGCCTCTCTACCCAATGTTATATCCTAAGTACCCTGCACTGCACTACCATGCAGATATTGATGATTTTACCCATAGTACTACATTCACCACCCCTACCGATACAATCAATGGAGCTCCAACTTCCTGAATGATATAGGGTTATGGGCCCATTAACCACACTCGTCACATGGCTCTATAATCCACCTATTCCTTGATTTTGAGGGTTCTTATAGAACCTCTATATATGTCCCAACCTTCTACATGACCAACACTCGACTAGTGGTCAAGGATACTAAACATGCATTTGCCCCGACCTATCACACATGTAATAAAACACATAATAACCGTCTTGAGGGATTGGAAGCATCTTCTAAATACACTTAGCACTTTATACTTGTTGGAAATATCCAAAACGATACTTCCAATAATTTTAATTATTACCACATGTCCAACCAGCTGGAAACACAAGTACACCACTTGATTCTTTCATTATGTTCCCCACTAATAAAAGGACATGGTTCCACGACCTATAAAAACCTATTTAGATTGATGATATTCACCTAGGACCTAATCTCATGCTTAATCCCATACTGACTGTGTTTCACCATATTCACCTCATTTCCACCCAACATCAGAACAAAAAGGCACAAATTAGAGAAATGACCAGAATAATGCATCACTCATTCAAAACGTGTGGTCAAACTCATAAACTCCATAACCTTATCCTAACTCAATGATTTTGGGTAGTAATTCTCCATAATATAATTCTAAAAATCATTAATTATTGTCACGTCCACTTTCTTCATTTGAAACATCATGTTCTACAAATGCTTCCCCTAGACCAACAACATAAAGGCCTCTAACCTGTCTCACTTCGAAAAACGAGTGTGTTGATGATCTAGAAATTTCAAGGATTTACCCTATCTAGAAGTCAAATTCCTTTGGCCTACCCTCTACCAAAATATTTATAGGGTGATACAGGTGAAAGTACTTATTTTTCTCAAATATACACAATATAACCCACCCTAGGTCACATTACATAATCTTATATAAAATAACATATTTGCACATAGAACTGCTCTTCCCTATCATCTTGAACTAACTTGATCATCTTGCTCCACTACTATGGGATCATTCTTAGCGATGTAATTTTATCTCCCAATTAGTAAACATATTTTCGGTGTCACTTATCTATAACTCCAAACATGATCTATAGAATAGAAACCATAAATTTTCTGCAATATTAATTAAAGGATAACCACTGGCCATAAACAAACCATTTCACATACACCGCCCAAAAATGATATATCATACTATGGAAATTATCCTCAACCATCTATAACATGGGACATGTTAAACATTTTTAGATAAACTTAATCAGTTTTAACCTATCATTAATCATTATTTTAAAACCATTTCCATATCAGAACCTTATAAAAAATATTGTTATTCACTTACACAATTTTATTATGCACATTTTTTGTAATAATTATTTAACATTTTTCTTCCCCCTTTTTCCATTTTCAACATCAAATTTGAAACCATTTTGTTCATTTTCAAGGAAATAAAATTGATCCTAAAAATTTTTTCCCACACACTCATCCCATGTGTTTGTTTTTGTTTGTGCACCTACCATGATGCATCTCACATATATATATAGGTGCCTAGATAGACACATGAATGAACATGCTCATTCCATTATAGCCTCAATAAAAATATCTTAAAACTATCATGTCACACCAAAAGTGCATGAAACAATGGAAATTTATAATCAAGTGTGACAATAGACAACAAGAATAATAATTACCACCCTGGGTGAAATGGTTTTTACCCAGTACTTGGGTTAGTTACTCCCACGAATGAGCTCATTAATAATGCCTAACACCTTCCTAAACTCTATTCTACCTTCCATAAATAGTATCTCATAGAAAATACTTTATCAAATACCACTAGGTAATATCCAAAACATGGAAGACACTAAGTAGGTGCCCCGATCCGGATCATCATATTATTTCATGCATGCTTCCCTATTCACTAGAGGTTTTCAACTACATGTGAGGGTGTAGATAAGTCACATGGAGAGACTATAATCTCATTAATAGAGTAATAAAAAATAGATAACAAATTAAATAGAGGAAACAACAAGAAATAACCAATAAACATGAATAAAAAACATCTCCCAAAACAGGGTTCAACCTCAAGCAACAATAAACATGCAATTCCTTGGTAAGAGTGTTAATGTGATCAAAATATGAACTAAAGATAAACAGTGGATTATCCAAAATGTTGCTGACTCCATGTTTGGAAACTCATCCATGTGTGTACCAACCCCAACTAAAATTCATAGAAGAGGTCCCATTCCCTTGTCATTACATTCAACCCTATTTTTTTCTTGGGTACCCAATGATAGAAAGAGCATGGTGTGAGTACAACTCAATAGGCCACAACCAATTATGTCTAAAAATATCCAGAAAAAAGATAGTGCATGAATGTATTAAATAATAGAAAAATCAATTAAATATAGATCACAGGCTCCTAGAAAAAAATATCTAAATAGTTATTAATAATCATAGTTCTAAATTCATTATGGACATGTTCTTAATTACACAGTTTATCATTGACTTATACTCTACATGTTATGCAATATCATCATTCACACAATGGTTCATAGCCTTTATTATTCTGAATAAGGAAATAATTCATGTCCCTACCTTTGTAGAGATAATAATATGTAACAACATCATAACATGATAACCTATCAACCAAAATTTGTGTGGAATGTAGCTATCAGGGATATAGATCTTTTCCCCATTCCCTTACTCACACATTGTTAGTAGAGTTAGATCATAAATCCAACATGACCTGTGGTAAGAGCCTTATTCATTTATCCAACACATCAAGCCATGTACACATTAATTTTCATCCATTCACCACATAGAAAATATATCACAACTAAACACAACTAATATGTATAACAATCATAATCCATTACAATCATTATGAGGAATGATATCATAAAAAAACCCATTAACACATTTTTTATTTACATTTCATAGTGCATTATGCCAATTCAATTCTCATGACTAGCTCACTAAGAATATTATTTAATTCCCTTATATCCTCCCATTCCACAAATTCCAAAAAATTATAATGAATTCCATTTTAACCTATTTTTCATTTCACATACCATTACCAATTTATAATTTTCAAAATTTCATTTTTACTAACTCCCGGAAGCCTTTATAATATAATTCATTATCCAGATGCCATGATCTCAGTTAACCCAATTAACCCATTTCTATGGAATGACAAAATGATACCCTTATAACATCATGAATTATAGGTACCCCATTAATATTCCATTATCAACTCAAGACAACATATCAAAATGTTCATCAAGAGATCTTCATTATTACACAATCACCTAGCATGTATATAAGACATTCCTTGGTTCCGGATGGTTAAATCACCTCATGGGTGGACCCAAATTAGTTAAATAATCCATGATGCATACCATGAGGATTAATTGTGTTTCAGTTCAACATTTAGATACACTTTATACCAAATCTCTCACAAGGTATCAAAGGATCAATTAGACATACCAATGAAAATAACCGAACATGCACAAATCAACATCTAAACTATTGAAAATTACATATAGACCACCCACCTCGAATTAATTGATTAACACACTCTGAATATTATATGTAGATCCTAATTTATCCACCCATTTATGACTTATCTGAGATCTCACTTGAAAATTGGTGTTTTAGAGATTCATATGGAGATAGGTTAAAGGTGAAAATCCTAAAACAATAAGAGAAGCAAGAGAGGGATTAGTCTCACCCGATGTTTCTATCCTTAACCAGTGATGGTAAATATTGAATATGATCAACAGAGAGTAACATCATTGACTATTGGGTATATGAGGGCTTTCTCTAGCGTTGTAAGAAGTGAAATGGTGGAAAATATCGAGTTAGAACATAAAAACATGAGGTGTAAATTTTTAATTTTTCCCAACATTACTAGGCCACACGATTAACTATCATGATTTTCCAAACCATGTGCAAACCATGCGTGAGACACGTGCCAAGGGAAGTTAGTTAAAAGAGTTACATAGGAATATCATAACATTTTATAAATTATAGACAAACCACGTGAGTTTCCACTATCCAAACCTTCCCTAACAATGCATGGTTTACTTAGACATGCTCCAACCGTGCGCCAACCATGCTCCCAACACAGTTTCACTCATTTTTCCTTTCATTCATGTCCCAAAACCCAAGATTCCCCTGAGACCTCTCATACACTTGGGAAAATTTTCATCAACCCAAAATCAGAGATTTAAAATATGGTTTAAATGAAGCCATACCTCAACGAAGTCTAGTATCTTACATGAGAGTATCAATATTCATCATGATTGTAGCTGAATCATTACCATGTGAGGTTAGAACATACAATTTAATGGAATCCTATAAATTAAAATAAAATGTGATTCTGAATAATGAAAATAATGACGTTGAGATAGAATATTTGAGGGAAAAGATACCTTTTATGAGCTGTGATACTGTAAGTTCATTCATTTTTTTGTATGGGAATTATTATTAAATAAACATTGAAAATCCATTAAAATGTATTCATTATATAACAATCCCAAACCAAAATAAAAACTGAAAATATATGATATTCTTTATTTCATGAGGTAATGGTATTTATTAATGTGAAAATAATGATTTATATTTTTGGGGGAGGTGATTCTAAACTCGATAATGAATGATTAATTCTTAAATTTGAATGTTCATTCTATATTTCATTATTATTTTCATATATTATCCCCTATATTTTTAATATGAGATATTGTTTATCTAATTATGGGGAATAATGTTTTTTGATTATTAATATTTTAAATTTATTAATTATTTCACTGAAATTTCATTTAATCTTTAAGGTCTTGTCCTCATTTAATAATGGGTTTTCATTTGATTGATGTATCAAATGAAAAAACGAATTTGAAGACTATTTTAAATCTTTTAACATTGAAAATAAACTAATAAATAGATCTTTGGGACTAGTGATATTATATTTATAAATATAATAGTAGTTTCTCAGTGAATGGAATAATAGTATTTGGTGTTGTTGTGATGAATTTCAAGAATTAGATTTTCATTGACCTCTATCACATGGACTTACACCTCAATCAATATTTTTTATATTTAGTAAAATAGAATTAATTTATAATATCTATGCCTTTTATATTTTTACACCACTTTTTTATATTTTGTAACACACATTCAAACTAAACATTACATAATATTTTCCCTTTTTTCTATACTTTAGTGATGAGAAAATCCCTTTGATCACTATGTCACCTTAACATGTGGTTGACTCTATAAATTTATGATAGTGAATGAGATTAGAAATCAAATATTAATTTTCTTTTATGAACTCAAATTCGTTCGATTTTTTTTCTATTCAAGGAAAGGAGTGACACTATATTAGTTAGAGTAATATATAAACAAAATAAAATCCAAGTTTTATTAAAAAAATGTATATTGTGTGCCTTGTATGAATGAAAAATTCAAATATATTGAAGTTTGTGTGTGTTGAGATTTTAATTATCACTATTTTTAAATACTTATTAGTGTTTGGTGAAAAAATTGATTCTATTAACTTTATTTAAGTTATTAATATATTATTATGGGGTTCAAAATAAAAAAATAGATATTTTTGTGGCTAATAAAAGAGAACTACATGGTTGTGGAACCATAACCAGCCTAACACATTATCATTTTTAAGAATCACAAAATCTATTATAACACAAAAATAGATGATGAAATAATTTTTAGAAAAAATATTATTAGAATAAAAATAATGCTGAATAATATCCTAACGCCTAATAAAAAAGCTAATTTTTACGAACTAATATTTTTTAATATTTTTATATAAATTAATAAAATCAAGGATAAATTATTATTATCAATCAAGAACATGACTTTATCAACATTGAGAAAAATAAAAAGTTAGAATGTTTTAAAGATGATAAAAATAGGGAATAAATGATAAATTTATGATGCCTTCAAAAAACAATAGCAATAAATTCTAATGGATTCAATGGAGGAATAATAAGAACAACCCATTGTTAAATTCCCAACACAAATAGTAAAATCAAAATTATTCAGGGATATAGATGTTCGGGTTATGGAGAACATTTAAATATTAAATATAAATGTTAGAAAATTTCAATCATATTTCTGTCATAATTTTGAGAAATAAGCTGACAATTGATGATTCAGATCATTTACATGATTTTTTTTGGAAATTATAGATTTTAAAAACATCATTAAGAAATCACTAGTTTATTCTTCCCTATTATAAAACATTGATCCACCCAATTATTCTTCTGTATCTAGTTGAATATGTTAAGGATGTTAGCAATGAATTTAAATCAATCAAGGCACACTCATTCCATGATTACATCATTAATCTAGACCGTATTAATTCAATGATGAATTGGAATCAAATGATTATAAATTATAGTAGGATAATATGAATACGTAAATTTAATTCTGTAATTTTAATTGAATTGGATTATATTTTCTCTACCCTATGTTAAAATTAATTTTCTAAAATTAATTTTTTTATACTGAAAATTCTTTTATATAACTCGAGCCGAAGTTGGTCATTGACTATTTGATCTATGAAAAAATAATTTTTTGAATATAGTGATTCTTTCAGTTTTATATTGCTGAATTTTGGGATGAAAATAAAAAAATATCAAATAATGTATTTAAATATATTTATGATGAAAATAATCTATTTTCATAAATGTTTTCCATATCTATTTTTGGTGATTATTTTAAATTGTGATCTTAGATTACATAGGAAGATGATTCAATTTTTATTACCAAATGTCTATAAATTGTTGACGTCATTATTGAAAAAAAATTCCTAATGTTTTTTAAAAAATTAACCAATATAATCATTTATTTAGAATAAAGAAGTTTGAAATAATTCAATGAAGGGTGAGGATAGTGGCATACCTTGAGGGAAACCCTATTATTTGAATTATCATTAGGAAAACTGGAAATGTATAAATTCAAAAATATTTCCATATCATTCCATATAGTAGTAAATCATTATAAAAGTGTGTTTAAGAATTGGATTCTTCTCGATTAATGTGGTGGAGTGTTCCCATATAATTGTAGGTTCCCATAAAAATTGATTCTTACATAAATAAAAAGGGTTTTCAATATGTGGTAATTATTTGATAGGATACCACATTATCTTAGTTATTTTTTATAGTTATTTTTTTATTTATGGATGAATAATATAAACATAGTTCCACATGTTATGTAATACTATATTTAATAAATATTAAATTTTCATTTAAAAAGTAATTTTTTAATTTTTTACGCTTCACTAGATATCTACTTAAAATTTCCCCTATATTGAAATTATATATTCCACGAAAGAGTTTAAATAATTCTATCATATTCACTCTATAATTTTATGGTTCAATTTTTTGATATCAGAAGTTAGAATTTAATGATGAAAATATCTGATGATTTGAAAAACTTGAATGGATAATCTAAGAGGCGTATGATGTATTGTAGGAGAAAAATATTTTTCATGCAATAATAAAATAAGGAAACAACGCTATGATGAGTAAATCTATTTATTTTTTCATTAGGATTGTAATTATAATTGATATTATAATGTGGTTATTTCTTCATTGTGTAAAAAAATTAATGGTTATGAAAATTTTAGTTAATATCTACCCATGAGTAAAAAATCAATGTGTATAGGAGAAATATTTAGGTAAAATTGTATGGAATTTTTTATAAACATTAAACTAAATGACTTGGTTATTCGAGATAAAAACAAAAACAAAATGAGGCTTATTATAAATATTTTATTTCATATAATTTTGAATATGTTTTAAAATCTGGTAATAACAAATGTAACCTTATTCAAATTATTTGAACCTATTCAATGTTCTACTATAAGAATAGAAAAAATTGTTTACATTCTATTTTTTTTTTGTTTTTAAAAAAATTCCTCATTTTTTTCACCTGGTAATGGGAGTCACATTCTAATTTTTTTTAAAAATATAGAAACATACTATTTTAAATTCATTAATACCCTTATACAACATTTTAACTGTTAATTTGGGAAACATTTATTATATAATAAATCTTACCTGTTTGTGTAATCTTATACTTCAAAAAGGGGGATAATGATACATTTTAAGAGTAGGGGAGGTTTCATAAAATGTGCCTATAAAATATTCATGATGTACACACCATAAAAAATTATTTCATTTAAAAATATTATTTTAGTTGAGGATTATTTAACCTTTTAAGTGGTATTTTTTTTAGTTTTGAATACAAGATATTTTTTCACATTGTGGAGGTCAACATTTTCCATTTCAAAATGGGATGGAATGGTAAGACCGTTACTATTTCCCTATTAAAGTTTTTTTTAACATTTGTAGGATTTTTCAAATTTTATTGAATTTAATCATATTATTTTTCTTTAAATACATATTGGACATGAGTTTATATTTTTTGAAAATGATATTTCAATCTCTATTGATCATTTTATTCGTCCTGAAAAAAATATTGTATTGTTTAATTATTCTCCCATACTAATTATTAAAAATATTCATATGATGGAAGAGTCTAATTATGATATTCCAATTTCTTTGATTCTTTAACCAATGAAAATATATGAAAATTGAAGAAAAATAAAATTAATAGTTATGGTTAGTTATTTAAATTCAACATTTTTCGATCTAACCATTTATGTAATCCAAAAACCAATATTTTTTCTAATGATTTTATATATTTTAATTGAAATCATTGCTTTTTTTGAATTTCATTTGGAAAATATTTGTATAAACAAATATTTTTGAAAAAAAAAATTATTTCATTGTTAATATTATTTTTCTCTCAATGAAAATGATTAATTTATTTCTTAAGGGTCATAATTTTGAAAATCATGTTGAAATAATATGTGGAATTATATTGATATAGTTTATTAAAATTATTCTTGTCAAATATTGAATAATTGGATTCTGAAATATATATTTATTGTTAAATAATATGATTTTCACCGTTCAATTAGAATTTATTTCATTAAATATTTTTTAAAATTGGAATATTTAGGTATAAATTGAAAAAATTATAATTTTGTAACTCATTTTTATTTAATGATGAAATATAATTAAATTATTAGAAACATTTAAATTTTAAATTTCGTAAATACTTCGTTATTCTCTAATAATAAATCAATATTCCATATGTTTATTTTTAATAACATTTGTAGGAATTAGTACATTAATTTCATTTTAATTTAATGAAATTATTGTATTAATAATATTTAATATTATAGGGTCATATCAACTATTTGGTCTGTATCATCACATGTTTCAACGCCATCATAAGGTTGACACCAATTCTATGTTGATTCTATGATTGTTGGGTGATGTTGTAATGTTTAATAGTTTTGGAAGATTCATATTCTAAAACTACATATTAAAATTTTCATATGATCCCTTAATTTAGAAAATTGAAATTTAAACATTATAACTCATCTTTATGATAATGTTATTAACTAAAAATTTTCTAATGAAGTATAGGAAAGTTAGAACTAGTTAATCATGATAATATTATGTCAAAACTCATATTTCTTTCATCCAACACATGAATCAAGTGGGGGTGGGATCACATTTTTTATGAGGGTATATTCCCCTGATATAATTTAGGATAATATAAATAATTACCATATCCATATGGATACTAATGATTCAAATCCTGATATGTTGTCAATGAGCTATTATGTTGTAAACTATTTATGTTTTTTACAAATGGATTCATTTTAAAGAGAGGATATACATTTATAGGAATACATTTATTATACAATAGAAAATTACTATAATTACATTGAGTATAGGGAATATTTTAAATTTCTTGTGGAACATGCGTTTCATCATGTAGTATGAATGATGGAACAATATGAGGGTCTGGAATCAAAACATTCAGGAGAAGAATGACTTCTTCTTTTTCTCATTTAATGTTATATTTATATATCTCTTTCTTGTGTTCTCCACAATCATGTAAATATAAACTAAATATTACTTGATTCTATAAAATATAAATATATGAAATTGTTAATAAATTCAATTTCAAATTTATAGCCCTATGAGTTCATTCATTCTTCTTGTCCTATTTTCACTCAACCATGTTCTTTCTTTTGGTTGATGTATCAACTAGTGAAAACGAATTTCAAAACATTTTTGAACATTTTTACTCGTATAATAAAATTTCATATTGAAAATTTGGACAATTTTAATAGACATTAACTGGTAAATGAATTTTTATGAGTTAAATAATTTAAAATAGTTTTATTTTTTACCAACATTATATAATTACATATTCATTAAACTTAGTTAATTTGAATATTTTATTTATCATATTATTTATTTTCTCATATGAATAAAATTAATTTTTAAAATCATTATCTTAAATCTATGGAACTATATTTAACATATTTATTGGATCTATTTTCTTACTTACCATATTTATTTTATTTAGTATTTTAGTGAAAATTATTCACATCGATTGTTCATTATAATTCCAGTACTTTCGAGCCGTCACTACTTTTTTAGGGATGATAGATAAAAATTTCATTTGTTATTATTGTGATGAACTCTAGTCCTTCATTTAATTCAATATAAAAATATCTTTTAGATCATAGAATTTTTTAGAATATCGAGACAAAAAAAAATTTAAGAGCAATATGGCATGTATTCCAATATTGTATATAAAAATACCCTATGAATAGACTGTGGGGGTAATTATATGATGCAGTTTCTTTTGGAATAAAATATTAATAATTTCCATAGTCATTAGTCAGGATAGTTCATTTATATTTAGTTTCTTATGTATGATCATGTCGAATATTGGGAATGAACATTGGGAATCATTCATGAGGATACTTTACTACCTCAATTTTATAATCATTTGAAGAAAACCAATATAGTGATATGTGGATGTGGAAATTAAATGATATATAAACAAAAATACCCATACAATAATTTGTTTTTATATATATAGGAATTGATATTATTTGTATGAACTTATAATAAAAATATGTATTATAATCAATTATATAATTGGAGTATGTGGAAGAAATTGAGTTTGAAAAATAGTCTATATGGATAAAATATTTGTATAGAAAATCATATTTATGTATTAGAAATAAAATTCATTATATAATACTTATATTGGATAATATTGTTCTAGGGAATAGGTAATTCATTCTATCATATAGAACATTAAATTATGATATCAGTTTAGCAAGAATATTCCATAATATATTATGCTCCAAACATAGATGGATAATAGGAGTAGAAATATATTAGACTTGATGACAATGAATATACTCATAAAATGTTTGGGATGGTAGAATCCCTCATTGAGATTTTTATGTTTAAAGGATAGTTAAATAACTATTTCAATTGAAAAAAATGAGGGTAATTTGTGTAAGGTGTTTAAACCGAATTCCATGAAAAAATTGTTAATTGTTATTTTATTGAGTTTCCAAACTACATTATATCTATGGATGTGTATTGATGGAGTTTTAGTTCAACAGTTAGATCATAGATATAAAAATAACATATTAAAAAAACTACAACTAAAAGAATACTTTGAGAGTGTAGTTGGTAAATAGAGGTGGATCTAATCAATAACTAGATGTAGTAGGTTTGTGGACTTTTGATTTCTATAGTTTCAACAATAATATTGGTGGATCCTTGAGAAATATTTACTAGTTACAAATTTATATTTATCTAAATTGAATTAAATGTGATTAATGAACAATGATCATGTGTTCCATTATTATCCGATAAATATATGGTCCTTATTGTGATTATATATATAGATTATCATTATTTCTTGTAGTGATTATTTGGATAACTTATAATAAAATTTTTACTTTTCCCACCTCTTAGAATGGATAGCATAGTTTCTATCTTGATATAAAAAATTTCACAAAACATGTTAAATTACATTTGTGATATTTTTGGTTGGGGGAAACTCTTATATTTCTCTACAATAATTTAAAGTTTCATTTTTAATAAATTATATAGCAGACTATAATAAAATATAATCATTTTTCACTCTAATGAACCATTACAATGTGACAAATGATATTTATTTTATTCCATATATTTTATTTTATATGGGTGGATCTATGTTTCTCTTATAATAGTAAATGTAGTTAATGTACAAATTAAGTAGTCTTGGTTGAAGCAATCTATGAATAAAATTTCACAATAATTGATAAAAATATTTTTAATAAAAAATAATAAAATAATTAAACGATAAGATTTATTTATAAAAAGAAAAAAATACTGAAAATGACACTAAAATACATTTTGGTAACAAATAATTTCAAATAGAGACTGATGAAATATATATCAAATATTTCTATAATCAACTATAAAAAATGGACACCAATCATGGTGATGATATTTAATAGGTATTCAGAATTCCAGTATACCATGAAATATATGTATTAGTATCAAATTAATCTATATAAATGTGACTGAGTAGAGGAGACCATTGGTAATGACGTTTTATAAACATTAAGAAAATATTGATAGAAATTCAAATAAAAAGGATAAAAAATTATGCTAATATAGATTCAGTAAATTTATATATTCCCTAAGTTATAAATTAATGTTGAAAGGAAATTTATTATCATATATTAGGTCCAAATCATTCTTCATACACAATGATAAATGACCCTTAGTCTAAAAAAGTATTTTATTTATATAATCACTGATGAGGAATACTTGAATTGTATGTCTGATATATGATTTTTGGATCATGGTAGTATCACTATTAAGGAATAAGTTTTCCTTATTTATTAATATATACTGGGTCAGTACATATGTATATATGTATATATATGACTATTTTATATGAAATATAACAATTCAAATTAATATATAAAATGATAAAAGACTCAATTTAAAACTATATTGTTGAATCCTGAGGAGATTCAAAAATATATGAGAACTCAATTTCATTATGGGTGTTGGTTGAAAATTTATATGCCCATGATAAAATTTTATAGTAACAGAATTTTTTTTGTTTTATTATAGACTATATATTATGTGTTTAATAAGATTCACTATAGGATTTCTTTCACATCTGGAACTGTTCACAGCTCTCTTTCCATCTTGCACAGGAGGGGATTCATCAAATCCGATACCCGTTGTTCCCAAACTGTATGGTCTTTGGGATGAAAAAAATTTTTCTTGCCTCTTTTCAGAAATAGAAAATTTTGTTTTCATTTCATCATCACCTGTCAATGGATAATCAAATAGCAAGTGTAAGGCATCCTTCATTTTGGGCTTTCCTCTAGCATTGGATTTCTCCACTACTTTCTTCATTGATTCTAGTTCTTCTTCCAATATTTGAATTTTCATAACCCTTGATTCAAGTTGGGAATTGAGTTATTTTTTGAGATTCTTTCAACAACTCATCTCATCTTCCAGTTCACGCTTCAACTTATCAACCATGTCATTTTTCTCCTTTACCTTCAATTTTTCTTGAGCGATAGAATCAGAACAACATGCATTCTCTGGTTGTAGCCTTTGATTATTCTGAACTTCTACAGAAAACTGTGTTTCTAGATCATCATTTCAAGCTTTAAGATTCTGAACTTCATCTGACTGTTGATTCTCTTCATAATCACCAGCCTTCTGTATTCCTTTCTTTTTAGCCATCTTTTGTAGTTCTTCACCCTGGGAATCATGGTTCTCCTTTAGTTTAGTAGCAACATCAATAAGCCTTTGATTTAAGCCTCTTAGCATGTTGATCTCAACTTCCAGTGCTTGGATCCGAATGTCGTTAGACTTAATTTCATTGCTGTTTCCAAGATAACATGGAATATCAGGTTTTTCGATGCACTTGACTTGATTTTTCACTTTTCTATTCAAGCCATCGATCTCTATTTTCTGTTCTTCAATCTTAAGCTTATACTCACCAACGGATTCTGAGTTCGTTGGTGCTGATAACTTGAGTTTCTCAATTTTATCCATCAACTCAGACTTCTCTTCTTCCTGCTGCTGCATATAGAGTTTGGCATCGTGAACCACTTTGTTGGCTTTCTTGGTTTTGGTTCTCCAAACATCTATCTCTTCAAGAGCAGCCTCTAACTCAGCTTGCATATCTATTCTTCCTTCAATTCTTTCTTCTTCTTCATCACATTGAAGTTCATGTACTTCACTCATTCCCGCATCCTACTTGAGTGAATCAATCTTTTCCCTATCTGATTAATCCAGACCTTCCTTCAATAAGCTGTTTGTTTCTTTTAATTGAATCACACTTTTTCCATACACACTTCCACACTGAGGAATACTACCTGACTTCTGCTTCTTCTTTGATGTTTTTCCCTTTGCCATGGCACACAGATCGACTATACCAAGTCGGAGCAAACAAATCTGATAACAACAACCTTTCCTCTGATACCAATTGTTAGGTCCAATAGGGGCCTATAAACCCTGAGAGGGGGGGTGAATCAGGGTATGGATATTCTTTTTCAAAGTTCTTCCTACCCCACTGGATCTTGACCTCCTTATTACAAGGGTCACTTTGTTTGCTCTTGTGTCTAAACTGTGATCACTTATTTACTTCTTTATCTAATGATGATGCTTTGAATGCAATGCAGAGAAGCAAACAGATAGACACAGAGATTTTTACTTGGTTCACCCTCGCTGGGCTACGTCCAAGGAGCATACGCCGACAAGTTTCCAGTCGTACCAAATTCCACTAATCTTCACTAGCTGTGGATACAATGTTCGGGCTAGATCACTTCTCTGCCCAGGATCACTGCCTTTACAATGTTTAGGGTCAGCTCACTGCTTTCCCAAGGGTCACTCCCTGTTTCTCTCTCTCTCTGGCTCACTGCCGGTGGAGAGGATCACCTTATTCCTCTTCCTAATCTCAGTACTCTGGAAGGGAATCCACTCACAGTTTATAGACCTGTAGGTCTCTTCATTTTCATGAATGAACGCATCTTCCTCTATGTTTAGATGCTCTATTGAAGTACAAAATTCACCCGTAGATGAATATCTCTTTGCACCGAAGGTATCGGGAAACGTACCAGCTTCCACGCAGTCCGAGAAGCACTACTAGAACAAAACCTTACTTGGAGCGCAAGTCAATCTCGGCGCGCAAGTATCGGTGCGCAAGTCACAACGGGCGCGCAAGTCCTCCTCATACACTTGCGCGACTCAAGCTTCCTCAACTCCAAACTTGTGCCACTCTATACCTTTTATGCCCAAACCAATATTGGCGTGCAACTGCCAACCGGCGTGCAACTTCTAACACCGGCGCACAACTTCAAACTCTGGAACGCAAGTCCCACCTGCGCGACCACACACACCACTTGCGCGGCCACCACACCTGCGCAACGGGAGCTCTGATTTCTCAAAGAGTTGAACTCCGGTTGTAAATAAGGAGGGGTGGTTCAGTATTTATAGGCAAATTGACCACCTTGCACGACGGTGCGCAAGTCCCCTGCGCGACCCAGTCTCGGCGTGCAAGTCTTCTCTCCTTTTAGACACTTGCGCGACCAACTCCCAAACTTGCGAGAACCTATTTCCTTAGCCATATTTTGATCTTTTGATCTTGAAAAACATATTCCACGCAATTTTCCATTACACCAAGTTCACGGCGCGCAAGTCCATTTCCCAAAAACTCTTTTCTTCATTTGCCGATTTTCAGGCCCAAAAATTTGGCAAACACTGGAAAACGGCGCCACCATGTATCTGTTCTTTTGTACCACCTCCAGATCATCCATTCCTTTTGTCGACGTTCTTGAAACAAACATGGATCATTGACCTCAGCTCTTGAACTCGACATTCCATCATGAAATCCTCTTTGTCAACAATCACAACTCAGATGTCCACATTGTCAACAAACACAATCACATAAAAAATGCTTCAATGATACCTTGAGGGATTTTTGCCCAACAATGATAGTGGGGGAGGTTTACAGAACTATCCCATTCAAAGATGAGATCAACCAGAGATACAATATAGAATCAAATGTGGATTAAATGTTTGATACATTCAGATTATTATGAAGTATAGTAGTAGTGTGCAATATATTTGAACATACAATTCTCAATAGTGGTAGTATTGAAAAATTCATTTTGGTAATGATGCTAGAAGATGAGTGATCTACAAAAAATTTCATGATTAGTGAGGAAAAATAATTATTGTGTAGATTCATATTAATACTTTGAATCTATATAGATTACCCTAAATCTTTTGGACCATGTGAAATCATATGCATTCATTATTTAAATGTGATTCTTTTTATTTTGTTCTAACATTTATGTTACTGAGACTAAATGGGAAATAGTAAAACTCATTATCAAAATTATATATAACAATAAGCCTATTAAAATATTAATCTATATCTGAATATATTATGAGATCTATCATTAGAAAAATTATATTAAATAATTTAATAATGTATCACAATAAGTAACCACTATTTGGCCTGATTACAAAAAATTATGTTGGGCAAATAGTTTCTTTGAAGATCAAGGTTTAGAGATAGTAGATTTTATGGGATTTATGACACCCATGTTTCCCCTATTAGTATCGGTGTTCTAAATTATTTAGATGAGAAAATTTAGTGGGAATATTTATTATTTAGATCATTTTTTAAGATATTTTTTAAATTAATCTATTTATTTAATCTATGAAATATATATTTTCAATTTTTAGTAAGGGACATTTTCAATCAATTTTTGGAATTTTATCCATAGTTTAGTAAAGAAATGGAATTATTTTTGTTATTAAATTCACTTGTCTCATATAATAATTTTAAAAATATAATTTCTAAGGGGATGTTTATGGATATTACGACTTCTATGGTAGTAAATTTTAATTTAATTAAATATTTTTCTGATGTTAATTCAATTGAAAATAATTAAGAAGGTTAACTTTTTAATTATCTTTTAAATAGTTTTATAAAAATTTATATTGATACATATTTTTCCATGGGTATATATATGTATTATTTTTCTGTAGTATTGAGGTTTGATATGCGTGTTCTACATGTTCAGCTTAAAAATACGGTACATAATAGATAATTCAATATTTATGTGGATGTAAAGACTATTTTATATGTTTATAATTTTTTGGTTCACATTGAATTTTGAATGTTATATTTAATTAGAAATTTTTTTTCTTATTTGAAATATTTTAATAATAATTCGTATTTGATTCCATTTTTTATATATTCTACAACAGCTATCAAAAAGTTTGAGGTGTTTTTGAGCTTTTTGTTTTGATATATACCTTATGAGGCATGTAACAACCATTGAACTTGTAATCTATGGTTGGTGTTAATATTATCAACTTATAATAGAAAAAAAGAATATAATATTAAAGGAAAAATATAGTTTTGTAATTTTAGAGAATTATATACATACCTAATAACCATTTTATATTGGGAATTGAATATAAATAATTAGAAAATAAAGTACTCATCATCCTTGAAACTCATTAAAAATATTTATTCTTCAGAACCGGTGGAAGGAAATAAAATATGAGTTATCTAATATACTCTATTTGGGTTATATACAATAGGATAAGGAATGTGATAATAATTAATAACTTATATACCAAGGTAAATAACTAAAAACACATGGAAATTAATAAATAATTTAAGAATTAAATGAATCTATGGATATTATTAATACAATAAACTCATGTATAATATTAAATAGATTTAAAAAAAGTAAATGAATTATATTGGATGTTATGTTCATAGAAAAAATGATATATAATCCATTGATTATTTATTCAAATATAGTTTAACTAATGGGTATGTATACATTAACAACCCATTTATTTTTTCCAACTCATTTGTCTCATGAGAAAAATCGATGGATCAGGGGCCTATCAATAACTGAGGCCCAACAATCACTGCTTTTACACTATATTCCTAATATATTTAATGATCAATTAAATTCATAGAACAAATTAATTTTAAATAAATATTAGTATTGAGTAAATAATACTTATATAAAAAGAGTTTCCCCATTAAATGGAATAACATTCATTATAAAAATCTATATGTAAATACTGCATATTTTCTAGATAATAATCAAATCCTTGATACAATGAAAATTTCAATTTAAGAGTTATTAATGTGAAATTATTAAAAGAAACTTATTGTTTCATGATAAAGTTAACGAACAAAAAATCTATATGATATACGATAGGTCCATTAGTTCTGAGTAACTAATGGTTTTGTAATAAAATTATTACATTTTAATAAATAAATAAAATATAATTGGAATATATATATATATACATATTCAATAAATAATTTTTCATTTTAAAATTTTTGAAAAACCATTGAATAATAAAAATTTCATCAATGTTTTTAGTGTCTAGAAATCTTATTTAAATATAATACATTTAAATAATCATTCTATTTGAATTTTGTAATGAATATAGAGATAATACAATTTAATTAACACTATGATGATTCATTTATAGGCATTGAAAAATTAAGTGATAAATTAATTTTTCTATATCAAATCTTTTTTTATTAATTTTAATTTTTTAAATACTTTTTATACGTTGGGAAAAGGAATAAAAATATAGATTATTAAGAGAGAAATAAAATCAAGATATTTTTTAAGATTTTGTGGTGTTATTCAAGATCCCAAGAGAGTAATTTTTTAAAAAAAAATTAAAAAAAAATTAATTTTTGAGAGGATACAAATTAAATTTATTATTTAAATGCTGGGATACAAAAAATAATTAATGTTAATTAAGAAAATACCAAAAATGAGGAATTTTATTAAATGTTTGCTTATTTGGTATCAACTAAATTGAAATCCCTTATAATTATAAATATTAACTGAAACAATAATAATCATTCGTATATATATACATATAGTTATATATATATGTTATATATATCACAGGGGTTTTACATACACCATATTAAAGTATGTATATGCATTATATCAAGTATGTCTCCATCGAATAGAAATTGAGACAAAATCTGAAACCCATGATTCATCTTATATAAAAATGATTTAAAAATTTGTATAATGGTTTTAAATGATTTATTAATTTATATGAACACCATATTAATATTTTTAATACTATATATAATCCTCACATATCATCTTCTGACCGATTCAGTGAAAATATTTTATTATTACCATTTTTTTGTGTTAGGAGAATCATTTTCTCATATATGTTTTTTCATGTATGTGTAAGTTATTTTCAGTAGGATATAGTTCAATCATCTCAAAATATTTATTAATGCTATTAATATAATTAATAATATTTATATATATATAATCATTATTGGAATTTTGACATGGAAAATGGATCACATCAGTTCGTAGAGGTGGAAGGGCATATGCGCGCAAGAGTTATGCTAGCATTTCCTTCATGGTTTTAAAGGTAAATAAGTTGATGGTATATTAATTTCAAATAATCATTATTATATTCTAATTAAGAAATATAATCATTATTTAAATTATTATTAATATCCATATGAGTAATTGATGGAAAACAAATTACATTGGTTGACAAGGGGGTAATCTACAACACAGATGAGAGAATCATGTTCATATTTTATAGATGAGACAGATAAATATTATTCCATAACATAATAAAGTACTATTATAAGTTATATAATTGTGTTTTAATAGTATATTTTCTTATACATAAATGATTGTGATAAATATTTAGTTAATAATAATGTAATTTATGAATATTATTTACTTCTCTTAGAAACCCCTCCATTAGATCTCTTAATTAGAACCATTGGATTGGTAAATTTTAATTAAATGAAGTTATAGAACAAGAATAATGATTATGGGAAGAGGTATTTTCTGGTTTTTTCAATCTAAATGGATTACGAGGTTTAAATAATTGTAGTGAGGAGGCCCCCTTTTATAATTGAGGTGAGTGGCACACTATTAATTTGTTAATGTTTGATAATAATTTCAAGTCACATTCATGGAAAAAATGGAGAAATAATTATTCATATGAGAAGTTTATAAGTTTACATTTAAAATAAAAAAAATTATTTTTTAAGAAAATGTATTTCACTTTAACTCTTATCATTGTTGGTTAACAGCATGATAAACCCGTTTTAACATAAATTGTGGTAATTTATTTTTTCAATTTTTAATATCAGTTATGGAAGAAATTTAGATTGACCACATTAATTTGTTTTAATTATTATAATTAAAAATTTGTAATCTATTTTTTTGAATTAAAACTATATAAGTTTTATATATAAATTTAAAATCTCTAGAATATGTGTAAAAACAGTTTTCCATGGAATGCATTTTTTGAGCATAAGATGACATTACATTAAATATATGACTATTAATCATGGTTATAAGGCTTTAATTAAATATAGTTATATATAAATTCTATTAATTTAATATTAATAAATCATCATGAAATATTATTTTTGTTAATTAAAATTGAAATACATTAGTTTTCTTTTTTTAAGAAATATTTCTGAATAATGTCCCTTTTTCGATCAAAAATATATATTATTTATTTATTTCAAATTTATAGTCAATATATGGTTAATTAGATATAATAAAAAATATTATTATAATTAAATTTGGGAATATAAAAATACACCATTTACAATTTTTCATTCAAGATTATTTTTCTTAAAAAATTCCAAAAACTCATTATAGGCTTATTTAGGCCATGTATGATAAAAATAGATATTAGTAATTTTATATTATAATTTATATTAAATTAAATGTTAATATTTTAATTTTATTATAGTTTTATTAAAAAATAATCTTTATCTACAATAATTGAATACTATTTCTCACATTATTCCCTCCTACAAAAATATCAACCATGAAATTTTTATAGATATTAATTTTTAAATAGATATGGGATGTTATCCATTATATCTTTCTCTCTCTCTCATATTACATGCACTATTTTAGGATTTCTACAGTGTACCATAACCCATTGAGTCATATTATTCCTTAATACATGCTCTGTTTTGTCATTAACAAAGATGGTATATTCATAATATGATAGAGCTTATGAAAAATCAATTTCATCATAGGTGAGAACACACATTTGGTCCTTAATGTACATCATTTACAATGATATATGTAACACATCATTTAATTTTCAGAAACAAAATTGAATCCACAAATGGTAATCTATATGTCATATTCATTCCATAATTTCAAAAGGTATGATACACCTAATGATAATTTTACATCTCTAACCAATCGTTATAACACCTTTCCAATGAGATGTTTCAAGAAAATGTTATCTGAAAACTAAAATTCCAATTATTTCCTTCAATTATCTGTATTATTAATATTCTTCCATTCATCTTAATTAATATGACTTTGAATATTCAATAACCCTACCATTGTGTCTGGAATATGTCATCATCCTACTAGATCCTTTTGTATAAAATCATTCATAAATGCTGGAGAATGACATATATTTCCATATAATTATTCATATAGACCCATTTAAATAACTGATTGTGAGCTATTTTATAGGAAAACAAAAAAAACATTAAAATGGATGATTTATACTATCAAATTCATCTGATAATTACATAATCATGTATTCTAATTGTTGAAATATCCCTTCTGTATTTGTATCCATTTGAGGGTGATAAGTCGTTATCACATGATATTCAATATCCATATCCTTCTGATGACTTTTAACTAACTTAATGTTAATTGGGGATCATGTTCAAAATAAATTGAAAGAGTTTATATATTAAGCCTTATATCTTTACAAATGTAGAGTCATGAAAGTTGATCATGTTGTATATCGTCTCTTAAGGTAAGAAAATTTTCATATTTTGTTAGTTAGTCAATAATATCCAATATTAAATTATTAGTTCACACAGTAATTATAAATATTATAAAAATTTCCACATTAATGTCTTCCCAATTAGACATAGGAATAGGTAGTGGTTTTCTGAATCCTCTAGGGTTCCCTCTCTCAGAATTAAACTATTTAGAAACCATGAATAATGATATATATATATTCACAAATTTTCCACATCATATTATCCGACCAAAAAATATTCCTTTAATTCATTTAAATCATGGATTTACTCAGATGTAGAGGGAAATTTTGCAAGTATAATAAACCAATAATTCAATTTCTTGTTCAATTATTGATTTTTCATATAGAAAATTTCAGAATATAAGAATTCCATTTTCAAATATGAAGTCTCCAAATTTTCAATAATTCTGGTCCTTAATTTTTTTTAGGATTCTCATCATATCAATGAGAATTTTATACGATTATTAATAGATATGGTTCAATATTCGTTCCAAAAGGGGTTAATTCCCCCCTTCCATAATAATTCATATATCTATATTTACTTGATTTAGGAACATTTCCTCCTAGCGATAACATATATTGGTCATTAAATAATATCAATTATCTCTCAATGCATTAAATATAGTTTATTCCACCATTTGGTGGTAGTGTATTGCGATATCATTATCATTGGGTAGCCCAATCAATTACCTTTTCCATATAATAATCTCATTAAGTGAAAGGAAATATTTAATACTCTTATGATCGATTTATATCTCACATATTTAATCATTAAGATAATGTCTTCATATATTCAATGTAAATATTATGGAAGATAACTATTGATCATGAGTTAGATAGTTCAATACTCGAGGCTTTAAAATCCATTATTCATATGACATAATTATATCATCTGACATATAGAAACTACTAATCCCCTTCTTTGATATATAATTATATATAAATAATCCTTCATTTCATTATCGTAGAGTCAAGATCAAGGCATTAACTGATCTTTAATTGAATTCTTCAAAAAGAAATTCACCATCATTTATTCATTTTTTTCAAATCACCTTTATATGTAGTCTTGTTTGATGGGAAATCCCATTGGGATTTTTGTAAAAAATATTTGATAATAACCTTCAAAACCAATGAATCTATAAATCTCATTTATAATCATTTTTGAAAGCCATTATTTGTATTCATTTGTCTTTAAATATCAACTTAGATTCCCTCATTTGATAAAATACAGCAATGATAAGACTTTTTATGACTCCAAAATTAATAATATCTAAATTTCAATACATTTTTTCCTTTTTTGTGTCTCAAAAATTATTCGAAAGTTATTATCATGGTCCTTATAGATTTTAACCTACTCCATTTCCTCATTAGTAAATACCATAAAACAATTATCATGATATTACTCAAATAATATTATCATTAGATGAACTAAAAATGAGGGTTAATTATTTTTTCCAAGTGTCATTAATCTATACTCATAATGTACATACCTAATAATAAATCCTATATTCAGAATAAATATGTTCAGTAATAAAAATTTATTATTCCTATAATGAATATAAATAATTAAAAAATACTAATCTATGTGATCTTGATTGAATAATTCATAAATACATTGTAAATGATACTTTTTCATAACCATACTAAAATTGGTATTCATGTAATCAATACATAGGCTCCTGGGTCCATCATTATTCTTAACCAAATGAATAGGGGATACCCATGGTGAAATATTGCGGTATATAAACCCCTTATCAAATAACACTTCTTTTTTTCTATTTAACAACACAAATTCCATAGTTACTATTCTATTGGTAGTTTTAGATATTGAAATTTCATCATGGATTAATTTAATAGATATATCAACCTCACGCACTTGTCTATTTCAAGGTAATTTCATAGAAAATAAATCTGTACACTCCTTTATAATTTTTATATCCTCAATATCAAGAATACCTATTCCACTTGTTGATTTCTTCTACACATATCCCCCATGAATAAAATTTAGATGTGAAATAGAGCATTGATATATAAATGACTCATTTGATAATATATCCCCACCAAACATAATAAATTCCGCATCTCCTTTATGAATAATATTTTTTTTTCTGTTTTCAATATCCATTTTTATCATATATTTTTCTCGACCTGTCCCCCGGGGCCCGTGTCGTGACTACCCCAAACCCATATTCCATAGGTCAAGGGCTGATGAATATTATTGGAACGGTATATACCAAAAATGGAAGGAATTTACTTTAATCTTATACACACAGAGAAAAATAATACAACACAAAGAAAACCACAATGGAAAGAATATAATACATCCACTACAAAGTAGCACCACTGAGAGCAAATGGTGTAAACTGAATGTATGTGGGAAATAATACAAGACCAAGTGAAAGGAAAGTACATAAAAATAAGTACATTCTTTTAAGGTTTTCTGCCAAGGATCCTGCCTGAAGGGTAGGTACAGATCACTGTCAGATTTCACTGCACCACACCACGTCTATTAATCCACATCTGAGAAACCTCTAGTCCTACCTCTCCAATTCCCAGGTAAAATCTATTCATCATATACACAAGAAACAATAGGTGTAGGAAATTACAACATAGGGGTGAGTATAACAATAATCAGTAGGGACCCTGAGGTCATCATGGGTCTCACAGAAATCCACAAAGGAAGAATACCACAAAGAAAGATCTCAATTTAAGTCAAAAAGAAAAAGAAAAATATCACAATTGGTAACACTTCTGTACAAAAGTAAAAGATTATTAGTCTTGTAGAAAGTCATATTATTTTTTAAGAATCTCTACTAAGGATCCATGAAGGGTTGCACCACTTTTGGTCAATTAAGGGTCGCTCTGCTGGTGATCCATGACCAGTTTCTCTACTGTTGATCCACGATGGGTCGTGCTATTGGTGATCCATGAAGGGTCTATCCCATTTTGATCCATGATGGGTATCTCTTATGAAGATCCCATAAGGGTCTCTCATATGGTGATCTAAAAAATGATTCTCTTTTACTAATCAACAAAGAGTCCCTCTTATGCGGATTTACAAAGGGCCTCTCTTATGTTGATCCATGAAGGGTCACTCTTCATTCTTAACATCATATCCATCCACTAGATTCCTGCACATAGAATGATTTATTTCTACAGGATATTCTCATCAAGAAATAATTCATTCTTAAACTACCACGAATTCCCACATATATTAACCCAATGTACCATCTTGTCGTAAGGGTCCCAACTCAGTAGACAATGCATCGAACAAACACTCAGTCTATAAGATATGGACATTTTTATAAAAATGGATTGGTTGAATTGAAGTCTGATCCAAGAATTCCATACATCAATATCTTCCAAATCTTATGTAGTGTTTTCCAAAAGTACCACCTTGTCATTAGGGTCATCATGACTCACACGACGTGTCAATAAAATTCACGGTCTACATGTTGTTGATGTTTTTTTGAAAATGGTCCAGTTGGGTCTGGGTCCAGACCAACCCTTTTGGACCGATCAAACCTGACTCTGGTCCACAGAATCAACCCGAATAATCCAAAACTGGGCATAATCCCTTTGGTCACAGGCCCATTGGGCCGTGTGTCAGCCCGCTGGCCTGCCCTGTCTTTCAGAGGCTGACTAGATAGTCACCTGTTAGGTACACGGCTAGAAGCTATGTCCGGACCTTCAATCACCTCATGGTAGACACAGGACAGTTTCCTCCAACGAATTCATGTCACTGCAGCTACAACAAACATTCAGTCAGACCCTCACATATGGTCATCGACCATTTTACACCAACTCAACTGAGCAGCCCGGACGCGACCCACTCCTCCACGCTGCACCGATTGATGCCACATCACTATGTTTCCACGACCATATAGTCATAGTTTCTATCTTATGTTGTGGGCTGATATGCACACCATCTCCCTCTATCTACGACCACCACCGCAGGCCCCTTCCAGCACTGATGCGCCAACAATTCCTTCTATAGTCCACTATAGTTGCTCTGGTGGTCCTTTTCTTGAGCTATTTAAACTTATGAGATCATAGGGATGCTACCTTCACTACTACAACTTCGAACTCTCATGGAAATAATTTCAAGAATTTTTCCAAAAAAGAACACACAATAACAAGTAATAAAGTGGGACTGAAAACATGTTCGTGTTGGCCCTCAACCTCTGCATTAGAGGTGTATCATCAAAGGAATGTTTTTGGGATTTCATAAAATGATTATACCCCACCATTCAAGTCCCCAAAATTTAACAACCCTCTTGCAAGAGAGTCAGATCCATGAATCATCCTATTCATGGGTTAATCAGTGTTCATCGTTTTAGAATGTAGAATGGGGAAAGAACAACAATCTCAATGAAAACAAAACACCTACCTCATTTCATTTATTTTTGATATAGCATTGTATCATGGAGGGTTCATGAGGCTGACATCATTCATCGCTTCCCATCTTCGTTCTTTGATTTACCTCAAAGTCGATATAATTCTTATGTAGTACATCATTCATTATTGGGGATGAAACTGACTACATGATTGTCAACAAATTTCCCATTGTTTAATTATCCACTATCCAACATGTTAGCAAATTTAAAAGAGAACACATCGTAGCATTATTATAACATTGTTTTATTTATGAAACAAAGTCCCCATTATGATGCATCTAAATGAGACATTAATGGTATTCCTTTAATGTCCCTCTTCTTTACATCATCACCGCACCCCAACATTGATTTCCACAACACAATAGTTGAAAAAAGAAATAAAATAATTTTTTAAAGTTATTTTATTATTTCTTATAAATTATGTAAAATAACTTTTCTATCCTACCTTACTAGTGGAAGTTAATTCTCCTCTAGGAGAATAATGGGGTTTAGACTACAACAGTGCCCTTAGATTTTCAATATGCACAACAGGTCAATATTTAGAAAACCCACTCTCAATATTACTTAAGTGAACCTAAAAAAAAGTCAAAATTCCATTCCGGGCTCACCGGGCCTTGGAATATTGTGACATCTAAGCATACGGTCTCAAAATATTTCCCTATAATTTTAAAGAAAATTACATTGAAATTAAGGGACATTCCATTCTCCACAATATAGAGCTTCACATCCCCAAAATCTGAAATAAAGTCTACTAAAACAAATAGGGATATTGATCATGAATCTGAGCTTCCTGATCCCATTTTCTCTCCTATATATTCCCATGATTCCCCTAAAAGCGCACTAGAGGAATCTATTGTTCATTAAGGAAATGTTTCTCTTGATCCTCTATCTCCATAGAGAACAACACAAATATCACCCCATAATCAATTTCTATCTATCCCCAGTCGATGACATGTGATGGATCATTCATGTACCTCCTCAAATGTGAGATGTGAAAAACAATCATGCAATCAGGGCATCTATGGGGATGAGATAGGTGGTATGACACTTCGCCAAATTTGTTGAGGATTTTAAAATGACAAATATTTCTCAGAGATATCTTTCCTCTATGACCAAATATCTACAATCCTCATCAGGGTGAGACATGAAGGAACACATGGTATCCCTTCTCGAACTCCAAGGGTCGCCGTATCATTTCATCATATGATTTATGCCTACTAAGTGGTGTCCCAATCCGCTCCTTTATGGTCTTCACCTTTATAGCGGTTGTTTATACCAACTCTAGACCCCTGAGTACTGGCACCCCATGGTCTTTTTAGAATAGAGGTGATCTTCATTGTCTCCATACAATGCCTCAAATGGTACCGTAATGATAGTGGAGTGGTAGTGGTTGTTGTATGAAAACTCCACCAGTGGTAGGTTTTCCTCCCAAATACGACCAAAATCTAGGATTCCTGAAAGAATCATGTCCTTTAGGGTCTGTATGGTCCACTATTTCTAAAAATATGTCTAGTCGTGAAAGGATATTCTCAAGCGCAGCTGATACCGAACACCTCTTATAACCACTTCAAAAATTGGGATGTGAAGTGTGCATCATCTTTCGATACAACCGTCGAAGGTACCTCATGTTTTTGTTCAATATCCATGATGTAGAGGTGCCCCAACTCTCTACTGATCCCGACTCTTACATGTGTAGAATGTGGGATGACGTGGTGTGTCGGTCAACGATCACCTATATAGAATCTTGGCCCCTAGATGTACATGGAATTCCCATTACAAATTACACGGAGATACCATCTCACATCCACTTTGGTACATCATGTGGCTATGTCAAGCCTGATAGGACCTGATCATTACCATTCACTTGCGGACATGTGAGTCATTGTGAAATGAACTTGTCCACAACTTTATTCATCCCTAGATACCAGTACTAATGTCATATGTCCTAGTACATCTTCGCCACACCAAGATGTACCACCAAAGGGGATGAAAGGAACTCACAAAACCCCTCCTCTCGTAACATCATTGGTACTATGGTTCATCTGAAGAAAATGATGATGTGTTTCCCACCTGTATAAAATTAATCAAGAGAAAGTTCTAATGATTTCTGAGCACATCTGGCCTCATAGTCAAAATCCACCAGAGGTGCCTCCCTAACATGTTGATGGAGTTAGGGAGTGGTAGTCATATAAATATGTAAGCCTATCTATCATCATCCATGAAGGATATCTATATCGTAGAAAGATCCCCCATCACCTCAGTCAGCAACTGCGACCCAGTCCTCTGGCTGAGTGCGTCAACCACCACATTCTCGTTCTCTGAATTATAGACTATCTGAAAATCATAGTAATGGTGGAACTCAATCTAGAAATGATGTCTCAAGGTTAGGTCCTTTTGCAAGGATATATACCTGAGACCCTTCTGGTTAGATTAGATGGTAAACCATTTATCCATCATGTAGTGTCACCACATCTTAAATGAAAATAAAACAACTGCTAACCCCAGGTCATGGGTCGCATAGTTCTACTCATGTTGTCTCAACTACTATGAGCCATAAGTGTTCACTCATTTCTCCTACATCAAGACACAACCTAGTATGGTCTTTGACGCATCAAAGTATTCCACATAGTCAAATGAATCCTCTATCATCCTCAACAAGGTATAACTGATCCTGATTTGCATCATCCTCTAGTAGAGAGTGTAGCATTTCTATGTCAATAAAAATGGTTTCCACTTCATTGTCAATGCATTCATGGTGCTTCTACTCTACAGAAGTTAGGCACAATCATCCAGTAGTATTCAGCTGACCTGATGAACTCTGCACTTTATTCATGCTCATTGGTGGATGCAGAGTAAGAACTGCCTCTATCTTTATCGGATCCACTGCAACTCAATCCTTCGAGAAGACGTGTCCCTAAAATTTTAAATCTTGAATCCAAAACAGGCACTTCGAGAGATTTTAATAATGATGGTGATATCAGTGTGCATCCCAAATTACCCATAGGTGTGTAGTGTGCTCCTCCTCTGATTCCAAGTACATGAAAATTTCACCAATGAATACCTCAACGAAATGATCGACGTAAGGTTGGAAGATCATGTTCATGATTCCCATGAACGCAACAGGTGAATTATTCACACCAAAGGGAATCCCTGAGAACTCGTAGTGGCCATAATAGTACCTGAAGGATGTCATGGGCATGGCATCATCTCATACCCAAAGCTGATGATAGGATGATATGATATCTATCTTCAAGAACCACCTAGCTCCATTTAGATGATTGAAGAGGTCATAAATCCCCAACACTGGATACTTGTTATTCACAGTTACCTAGTTCAAGAACAAGAATGCGAGATATAGCCTCATGATTCTATCTACCTTCATGGAAAACAACAATAGGGATTCCCATGGTGAAATTTTTTGTCTCACGAAGCCCTTATTCTGTGAGTCCTCCAGTTTCAACCTCAACTCATGAATCTCTTTGAGAGACATCTGATATTCCGGTGTAGATATTGGTTCCTTCCCATGGAATATATCGATACAGAAGTGTACCTACTTGCAAAGAGGTAGCCTCAAAACATCCTTATAGATGAAATCCTCATATTTTTCCACCACTATAGGAAATATTGGAAACATCTTGTCCACCACACCAAGGGAGAGGCTATCCATCTGGTGAGTGATCAGCTGCACCCTCCTCTGAGAAATTATATCATGTGATGAAAATGTTCCCTTCATTTCAATGAATGAAAATGTAGTCCCATCCTCACCAAAACATTGAACATTGAACCTAAAAATTTACATCTAAAAATGGACTACAGATATCCAGTCGATACCCTATATGATGCCATAAGTCCGAGATGTTGTTACTAGTAGATCCCATCGAAAGATCTTGCATCCTAGTGTAAGCTCACATAACCAGACCCAGTGTGTAATTGTTGAATCCCCTCAAGAAAGAGTGTATAATAGGAAAAAAATTTATTGAATATTTTTTTGATCTACAATGATAAAATTCCCTCATATTTTTTTAATATGATTTTTTAAAAAATATTCGTGATTATATCATTCAATTCAATATTTTAAGGAAATTTCAGTTGTACTCTTTATACTACACTGTTGTATTTTGATCATAAATAATTGTATTTGAAGTTATTTTATTTTATTATTTTGTTAATGTGTTCCTATATTAATTTAATACAACTTTAATTGTGGACATTGGAGCTAAATCATGCATTTGGTTAGTGAAAATGGTCCATGAAGTCAAAGTTGGAATGGACTTTCGAGATAGGACGTTGGTTCTTTATTTGTTCCATAACGTCTACATCCTTGCATGGATTGAGCTCCAAAGTTGAGATTAGATGTACAACCCAATTTAGCACAAATTATCCATCTAGATGAACATTTGATTCATGCATTTTTATGGTCAAATGTGTGGTTCAAGTTGCCTTAAAATATATGGCCGAGATTTTAGATTCACACTTGAAACCTCATTGAACCTAGCCTCCCCACCACTTTATAAATTGGTGTTTTCAATATTTTGGATGGTTTTTATTGGAATATGGAAGGTTTGGACAAAAGGGTGTATCATGGGACCCCTCGAAACTCATGTAATAAGTAAGGATTTGAGAAAACATGTCTTCCAAAGAGGCTATCTTCTCCCACATCTTAATTGTATTTCTTTGCTTTCATCATAGTTTGTTGAATTGTTATTCAATTAATACTATGTGTTTTCCCTTTTAATCTTCTTATATTCAAATTTGGGATGGAATTCAAGAGTTGAGATAAGATTGGGTTCTACCCTTTCAATCCTTTGCTCATTCAAAACGTCTCCACGTTGACCTCACCGCTCATAGAATAGTAGTCTTCTTAGTGATTGATCTAATTTCTACCCTCTTAATTTAATTATTTTTAATCATTTAAATACTGTTATTTACATAATGTGATCCATGAATTGTGCTTTATTATTAGAAGAAGCTACTCAAAATATTGAAAAATTGACACACTAACACGTGATGTCGAGTATCGTGTGAATTTTGAGAGTGTGATCTTAATTGTTAATACAAGACCACAGAAAATAAGTTTTTTTGAGTTAAAATATAATCCCTAAAATCAATAAATTCACATATCTATAATGGATATGTCCTAAAATTATCCAACGAATAAAATATAACCTTAGAACATCAATCAATGCAAGGTGCTGCGATTTCATGTTTCAAAGCTAGCCTAGGGTCTAAATAAATTCATATTTGTGGTAAAGTAAATTGTCATAGGTTTCAAGGGTTAAAAAATTAGGGGATAATAATTCATTGGGTATTAATTTAAATTATAATGATTAATAGGTAAATTAAGAGGTAGAGTTATATCTATTATGGATTTTAAAAATATTTTCTAAAAAATGTGTCTTCTCATTATGTCTTATTAATTGAAATTCATTTCAAAAAAAATTAAACAATATTTTTACTGAAAACTTCTTCATGTTTTATGAATGGTAAAAAACCCAAAAATAATTTCAATTTGTATTCTAATTTCAATTTATTTTATATTCATAATACCTTTAATATGTAGTTAAATTTACTTCCTCCTTTGAGAGAGGACCTTGGTCAGCCACTCTGCGACACCTAAGTACACCAGAAACCATTAATAATTCAAAGGATACCATGATAGATCCTTTCAAATTGGCACAATTTCTAGGTATTAATGAAATTATTTCATCCATTTTGAGATATTAATTTTATTTTACATTTTATTCTCTTATTATCTAATTTCATCCTTCTTTACCCAATCTCTATTTTTTATTCTTCTTTTATTTTGTTCTTCTTTTTTGGACCATCAACACAAACTTGTAATATTTTATTATGGTCCAATGTACATATTTATATTTATAAAAGATCGATTACACGAACTAATCCAAATGATCTCTTATATTTCGACCTTGAGATTGAATGAAAACTTAGGGATCGAATCAGATATTCTCAGTCTACAGGAAGTTTCAACATTGATCCAGTTAGAGAATAACTCCACTCCAAGAACATTGACATTGGAAAAACATATAATTACAACTTAAAACAATAACCAATGGTTTAAAATAATTGAAATTAACTTAATAGAACAATTCTATAATTGGCTGCACCTGATATTAATTATCAACCAAACTACGTTGCATAACCAAATCTCGAACTAAAATATGGACTAATTCACCATCTTCCAAAATATCACATATTATCAGGTGAGGATACAAAGAAACCATGAAAATATTTTTATGTGGTTTTATCAACCCTAAATCCAATAAATGTTTTTTAATATCATATCAAACTAAGAGTATCCTCATTCTCACTTGATGGGGATTCAATGGACTGGATGTATTATTTATAACATGAAGATGTAACTTGTTGGAATTATATAAAACTTATATCATTTACAATACATTTTCTAGTATCACAGACCACTTACATTCATAAGGAGATATCAGGTATCAAGCAAGTGAAAAGGGAGTCAATGTGTGAGTACTGGGACCGATTCAAGAAGTTGTGTTCAAGTTGCATGCTTCGCCAAATCAGTGAGGAACTCCTCATCCAATAATTATATTAAGGGATCACATCTATGGAAAGGAGCATGACTGATTCTATATCTGGAGGGACATTGTTAGAAAATACACCAGTATATGCACATGTGTTGATCAACAATATGGTTCAAAACTCCCAACAATTTGGTGATCGAGATACACCACATTTCAGGGGAGTACATCAGGTAAGTGCGTACTCTCTTGAAAATAATTTTATTGATACTATGTTAGATGAATTGAAAACATTGGTGAGGAATATTTCTATGAAAAAAAGACATCCAAAACACCTCCTTCAATGACTTATGGAATTTTCACTGAGACAAGCCTCCCAACAGACTGTTGCCCACAACTACAAGAAACACAAGATTGTGCAGCAGTGTTTCCTGGGTGACCATATCGGCAGCAGTAAAAGCCTAATCCCCAAAAGAATGTTGATACCTTTGACCCAAAAAAATCCATGGGAGGAAGGATCAATCAGACATGAGGTATGAATCTGGATAACAATAGAGGCCCCCTTTCAACAAAAAATCTAGCAACATACACCATACCATTAGGGTTTTCAACAACCCCAAAGGAGATTTTATGCTCTAGCATCAACAAGTCAACAAAAAGGGAATTATCAAACAAAGTTTTATTACAATACTAATGATCATTTGAAACAAAAGTTTCATAATCAATAGAAGGAGCAGAAGAGTTACGGTTTAGAGATGAGGGAGTTGATGAATCAAATGATCCAAATTGCCACCGCCATCCATGAACTGGTAAGTACGAATTCTGGAAATTTACCTTCCCAAACCACTCCAAATCCCAAGGGGAATGTCAGTTCCACGATATTGAGTACTGGGATGAAAACAAATGATACATCTTTACCTATAATTCCACCAGGATTCACCTCATGTCTAGAAAATCCTCAATCCACACCAACTGTTGAAAAACCACAAGAAAAAGATACTAGTAAGAAAAAGATTAATGGTGTTCCTCTTAAACCTATCCCCTTTTTAAATATGGTTGTACAAACCTAGAATATGGATAAGGAGGAAATGAAAGATGAGGTTTTGGACACATTCATTCGTGTGGAAATCAACATCCCTTTACGTGATTCCATTAAAAAAATACCAAGGTATGCCAAATTCTTAAAAGAAAAATGTAACTATAGAAGATGGATCAAGTGAAATTAAAGGATATATCTTTGAATGAATGTGATAGCACTCATTAAACCAACTCTAGAAATGACAACAAGGTGAAAAGGAAAAGGGACATTCACAATCCCATCCACCATAGGGGAGTTGGACTTTTTTGATGCTTTGTGATTTGGGAGATTCCGTAAATGTGATGCCTCACTCTATATTAACTTCTTTACAGGTTGGTGAGTTGAAGATGAAGAGAGTTGTGGTGTAGTTGGCGAATAGAGCTACTGCATATCTCGTGGGAGTCATTGAGAATGTACTTGTTTGGGTAAGATACAAGATCTTTTCAGTAGATTTCCCTATGACTAACTTGGAGGATGATCAGGTAAGTTCGTAGGCACACATTATCTTAGGAAGACCCTTCCTCAAAATTGAAAAAATATCATATATTTCATAGAGGGAACACATTCCATGGATTTCGGAGATAAAGTTGTGATATATAATGTCATTTAATCCTTGATGTAACCCTCAGAAGACAATTAGGCTTTAGTTGTCCCCCATTTTGAACCACCAAGTAAAAACTCCATAGATTTTGATTGTCTTATACTTAGAGAGATTATCAGCATTGGTTTTAGTTTGATGTCTAATAGTACTTCCACACATGTTTATAATTTACAAAACTATCTTAGATTTGATTTTTAAATGGAATCATATTCTGATTTTGATCAAGTGAACTCTAATTATGACATGGTTGTTGAGTATGCTAAGATATTTGATGCTATATTCTATGATTTTGATGATGTATCTTTTGATACTAATGTTCATTGTGCACATATTTTAGTTCCTTCAATTTCACCATCCAAATACTACCCCCTATAATGTAACTCAAACCATTTCCCCCAAATCTCAAATACTAATACTTTCTTAGTGGTGATAAATTACATGTTCTCATTGATGATAATATCACTTTTGATCATGAATAAAAACATTTGAATCTTTTGAGGGAGAAAATTAATGCAACAAGGTGGACCTTGGATGACGTATCAGGTATTAGACCCTCCATTTCCATGCATTTGATTATTTTTGTGGATGGGGATAAACCGGTTAGGAAATCGAAAAGGATACTGAATAAAAATCTTTTAGAAGTCGTAAAATAATATGTTAAGAAATTTCTCGAGGCAGGAATAATCTTTCCCATTTCAGATTCTCAGTGGGTAAGTCCTATTCAGGTTGTGCCTAAGAAAATAGGTGTTATAGTTGTTAAAAATGAGAAATATTAGTTTGTTCTGATGAGGGTTTAAAATAGATGGCATGTGATTATTTATTATAAGTAAATAAATCTATCCACTCACAAAGACGATTCCCCCATCCCATTTATTAATCAAATGCTTGAGATACTAGCTGGGAGAACACACTGTTGTTTCATGGATGGATTTTCTGGATATTTTCAGGTTCCTATAGTTCCGGAGGATTATTATAAGACTACATTCACCTATCCCTTCTCTACGTTTGTCTAACGAAGGATGCCATTTGGACTTTGCAATTCCCCATATACATTCCAAAGATGCTAGACGAGTATTTTTTTTCTTATACTATTGAGGCATTCATAGAGGTATTTATGGATGATATTATTGTGTATGGATCCTCATTTAATGAATATCTAAGTAGTATGGGAAAAGTGTTGAATCATTGCATTGAGAATAATTTGGCCATGATCATTAAAAAGTGTTATTTCATTGTAGGTCATGGAATTGTCTTATGAAATGCAATGTTGAAACATGGGATAGAGGTTGATATATCTAAGTTAGACATTATTTCATTCTAACCCTATCTTTCATGTCTGTATGATATTAGTGATTTCCTTTGGAATGCAGACTTTTATCGGTGCTTCAAAAAATATTTTAGTAAAATTTATCTTCTATTATCATGATTACATCAAAAGGATACTGATTTTGTATTTGATGATTCAAGAAGGGTAGAATTTGATGAGATGAATAAGTGTATGACCACTCCAACGTTCATACAACCCCCAGAGTGGTACATTCCTTCTGAGCATATGTGTGATGCCTAAAACATTGCGGTTGGAGTTGTCTTATCTTAGAGGGTGGATGGACGTTCATATATGATTTCATACGCATCGAGGACACTTGATTTAGCCCAATCATACTACAAAACCACATAAAAAGGAGTTAATTTATATCATATTCTATTTATATAAATTCCATTCATATTTATTGGGATCCAAAATAGTTGTTTTTTCTGACCATGAATCACTGATGTACCTCTTGAATAAGCTAGATACAAATCCCAGTCTTACCTGGTAGATGCTCCTTCATCGGGAATTAGATATTGAGATAAAGGAAAATAAGGGGTCAGAAAACTTGTTGGTGGACCACATGAGTATGCTTACTCACACACTAGAGGATGACACCTTGGTACAAGTACCACATTGAGACACATTCCCCGATGAGAATATTAATTCCATCTTAGGTACACATCCTTGGTATGCAGATTTAGTTTACTACCTTGATGCCTTTGAAGTCCCCACAGATTTAAAGAAACATCTAGTCCAAATTTAAAAGAGTGAGTCAATATTTTTGGTTTGGGAAGATCCATACATATGGAGCATGTGTATTGACCAAGTTATTAGGAGGTGTGTTCCTGATCATTATTTGGAGTCTGTTTTATATTTTCATCATACACTTGCTTGTGGTGGATACTTTGGACCCCAAAAGACAGCTAGGAATGTTTTGGACTTTGGATTATATTGGCCTAGCTTATTCCATAATTCCCATGTGTTTTTTAAGAAATTCTCTAATTTCCAACACTCTGAAAACATTTCTAGGAGACATGAGATGCCCTAACAACCCAAACTATTCTGTGAGATTTTTGATGTATGGGATATCGATTTTGTGGGTCATTTTCCTACTTCTTTTTTTTTGAATATTTTTGTTGTTTTCAATTATGTGAGTAAATTGGTGGAGGAAAAGGACACTAGGACGGATGATTCTCATAGTGTAGTGGACTTTCTCAAATCATAGATTTTTTGTAGGTTTGGAGTATCAAATTCCATCATCAGTAACCAAGGGACACACTTCTGCAAATGGAATTATGATTACCTCATTCGGAAGTATGGGGTGACACACAAAACATCAACACCATAACAAACTCAAACAAATGGTCAGGTGGAGGTTTCAAATAAGGATTTGAAACAATTTTTTGAGAAAACACTTCAAACAAATTGGAAAGATTGGTGCAAGATCTTGGATGATTCACTTTGGGATTATAGGAAAGCATACAAGACAGCCATGGTATGTCCCCATATCGGATTGTTTTTGGGAAAGTGTGTCATCACCCTATGGTAGTTGAGCATCAGGCTTAGTTCTCTATATAGAAATGAAACATGGATTTGGAACAAGATGGAATCCAAATGAAGAAGAAAATTCAAAAGATTAAGGAGATTAGATTGTCTTCATATGAGAACTCAAGGCTCTACAAGGAAAGATCAAAAGAATCTCATGACAAAATGATTCCAAAAAAATAATTTCATGTTGGAGAGAAAGTCTTACTCTATAGTTCATGACAGAAACCGATGCCTAATAAGTTTCATTATAAGTGGTTAGGTACTTATATTGTGACTAATTTTTATCTTTATGGTGCAGTGGATATCACACAAGAGGACAAAGGAAGGAGCTTTGTAGTCAATGAGAAACGTTTAGTGAAATACATTGAGGGACTTCCTACAGATGTTGTGGATTTCATCATACGACATGACCCCATCATCAGATGAACATATTAGGCTATTCCAAACCCTTTCACTTTTTTATTATTTGTCTTATTTTAAATTATACACATCATGTGCATATATCATCTCATGGGTTCACATTGAGGACAATGCAATATTTTAAGTGTGGGGGGTGGCACATTTTACTTTAGTAATTTCAATTGTTTTTTTTATATTTCAATGATTTGAAAAAATTGTTTGTTTTTTTCAATATTTTGTGTGTTATTAAAAATTTTGAGTAGAAATGATTCTCATCAACATTTTGAAATTCATATCAATAAGAGAAAAAATTTATCCCATGAAACCGAGCTTAAATTAATGTTGAAAATATCATTGTTTCAAGTGAAAATCTTTAGTAATTTCATTTAAATAACTATGAATATTGAATCCCATGCAACGTCTCCCTGCCATTATATTTGAAATCACTTCCCTTTGAGGCTTGTGAACCATTATTTTCAAATTATTTACATTTACCTCACTTATAGAAAGAGACAATCAATGTTTTATATAACCATAATTTGATTTATTCCCAGCACAACATGATGGTTTGAGGTACTTATGTTTTAAATGATTGGCGCATTTTTTTGGTATTAAAGCCCCTATTTCAAATAATCATTCTTATAATGACCTACTTTGAACATTTACTCCTTATATCCCTTAGAAGCCATGAGCACTATGTTAGGTTAGCAACATTACAAGACAATTTTCTCTATATAACCAACTCTTTAATTGAAATTGAATAATATAATTGAACTTATGTATGTGGGAAGCTATCTATTGTTGTTAGTCACATTTTATGATAGTTTCTGTGGAAAATTAAATTATTAAAATATGTGTTTTCTATTGAAGAAAATCATTATATTAAAAGTTGTTACATTACTAGAGCTTTCATTATATTGAATGTTCTTCCTATTATAGAGCATTCATGATAATTGATGCTATTCCTTTTTAGAGCATCTAATTGGGGAATAATGTTATGACTATCTAGAACATTTACGAAAATCATGCTTGAGAAGATTGATATTTTACTGATGAAATGTTGATTGGTGTTCACATTCATTTATTTTTCACGATGATGAACATGAATTGTTTTTATGGGGATTGATATGGAGTCCATATTTAAGTGAAAATTATATTAATGAAATTTTTCCTCAAAAAGAGTCAAGCCCCCTCATTCAGCCTCAAAATTGTTTACATCTAAATCCTACCATTCGAAAACCACAGAACAACCTTGGATAGTTTTCATGATAAAAATATGTCCTTGAATCACATTGAGTGGTGATTCAGAAATTTATCAATCCTATGGAGACCCTTTTATGAGTTTGGATGAGAAAGACATTGCAGAAAAATTGACATATGTGTGATAAGAGAAAATTCTAGTGAGGTTAGTGTTTTGTGCATCAGTGGATAAATGAAGTGGCAATATACTGAATGATATAAATGGAGAACTTGAAATAATAGATTTTGATGAGGAACTATAACTTTTTTATCATGGTGTAGAATTGATGGATCTGAAGGATATGTGTTTTAAATTTCTTATTTGATATTGATGTTTTCTTGTCACTGTTTTTCGAAATACGTGATATGCGATTTTTCCTAGGAGTGAAATTGGGTAAGTAAGGGGGACTTGATAAAACAAATTTATATTGAATATTTTATAGATATTATGTGATTGAATTTCCTCACATTGTGTAAAATATGTTTATTTATAAAAATTTTGGGATTATGTAATTCATTTGAAAATTTGATGGAAATTCCATTTTTACCCTTTATAGTGAACTGTAGTATTTCGAACCTAAATAATTTTATTATAATTATATGAAGTTAATATTTTTTAAAAGTGAACCTTACTTAATTTTATACAACTTTTATTGGAGACATTTGAGCAAAATCATGCTTTTGGTTGGTGCAAATGGGCCAGGAAGTCAATGTTGGGCTGGACTTGCCAGATTGGACATGGGTTCTGTATTTTATACATACCTTCTACATTAGTGAATGGATTGAGCCCAATGATTTTTAGGAGTTATAAAACCCAATTTATCACAAATTATAAATCTGGATGAATAGATGGTTCCCAAATTTTGAAGGTCAAATGGGAGGTGAAATTTGGCTTAAAATATTTTTCCGAGATTCCCCATTCAAACTTGAATCCACATTGAAGCTAGAATACATACCACTCTATAAATTAGTTTTCTAACTATTTTATATTGTTTCAAGTATAATTGTGAAGGTTTTTATGATAGGAGTTCTCTTTGGAGCCCATCAAAACTCTTGTATGGAGTTATTCTTTGTGGAAACGTCTTTTCCAAAAAGGCTCTCTTCTCCCACCTCCTCTTTGTATTTTATTACTTTCATGCATGTATCATGATTTTTTCTTCAATTAATCTTATATTTTACCCTTTTAATTTTCTTATCTTCCTCATTATGCTATAATTCATGATTAGACACAATATTGGGTTATACCCTTTCAATCCTTTTCTCATTCAAATCGTCTCCACGATGACCACACCTCCCCTAGAAGAGTAGTTTTCTTAGTGATCAGTCTATCTTCTACCATATTCAGTTAAATTTTTTGAATAATTGAGCTACTATAATTTGCATAAGATGATCCATGAATTTATTTTTTAATTATAAGAAACTAAGAAATCAATTGAACAATTTGCACAGAAAAACATGAGCTCGAGTATTGACTGAATTGTGAGAGCACGATCTTATTCGTTAATACAAGACCACACAAGATAAGATTGTAGAGTTCAAATATAATCCCTAAAATAAATCCTAATCTCCATAATGGATATTATCTCTAATTAACCCCCTATTATAATTTAAACTTAGAACATCAATCAAAGCTGGGTGCTGCTATTGCATGTTCCGAAGCAAGACTAGGGTTTAAGTAATATCATCTTTGTGGATAAGTTAACACTCTTAGGGTCTGAGGGTTAAAAATTTAGGGGATAATAATTATGTGGGTATTAATTTAAATGATAATTATTAATATGTAAATTAAGAGGTATTGTTAGATTGATTACGTCTTTAAAAAATATTTTCTAAAAAAAGTATCTTCATATTGTGTCATATTAATCGAACTTCATTTAAAAAAAATAAAAACAAAAAATTATACAATATTCTCCCAAAACACTTATTCTAGGTATATGTAGGGTAAAAAACCCCAAAATCCTTTCATGTGGTATTATTATTTCCAATTTTATTGATTTTAAAAATACCTTTAATATGTTGTTAATTTTACATCCTCCTTTGAGAGATGACCTTGATCTTCCACTTTGCTGCACCTAAGTACCCCAAAAACCATTAATAATTTTAGATAACCCACGATAGTACCTATTAATCTCCAACGGTAAGGATGGAGAAAATGGATCCACCCGATTATTCACTCCTTTAATGAGTTCCAAGGAAAGGAAATAGTGACCTGAAGCTCTGTCTATATGTACTTCAGCTATGGTAGAGAAGATATAGATCATACCTATAATCATCTATAGATTTCCATGGTCATTGGCCTCCACTAACTAAAGATGATCTATCCCTTATCTACTGGATACCTTAGCCAGTGGTGGGCCACCAGGGAGTGGTATAGGTAGTACCTTGAAGCATCGTCCACCACCTTCCACACGACCTTCTCCGCTGCCACATCTGCCGCAATGTGGGCCTCCTCTCTCGAACATATGTCTCTCCCATGGTGGTCCCTCTACCATCTGTTTATCATCTGTGTGGCGGGTTAGGCAGTCACGAGCTATGAGTCCCTTCCTGACTCATGAGGAACAAACTATAGCCTTCAGAACACCGCCTTTGACTCGTTTGTTCTGGTCCTCCGACCCTGCATCCGAGGGTCATACATTGGACGTTCTGGTCCATTTATGCCTCTGTGTTTTCTATCTACTACCCTTTGAAAATGACTCGAACACCAAAAATATGTCGGTGGATCTCACATTTAGTACCTTCTAAGGTAAGATTCTCTCCACAAGTAGAGCACTTTCTATCACCCCAACCTGTGTCAGGATGCTGAGCTAAATCCTAGATGCTCTAATCTCCCTTCGGAATCCCTGCTCGAATGTCTAGGCTCCAATGAAAGGGTCATGTACCATGTCGGTGGAGTAGCGACAGAGTTCAGTAAACCTTTCTGAGTGCTGGGTTATTTTCCGGATGCACTATTGTTAGTGTAACATCTCTTGAATATGCACTAAGCATAGTGTCACTATTATGAACTTCACACTGAAGAGTCTCTCGAATTCCAACAAAGAAGTGATTTTCTCTTGTGTGATTGGAGGGTGAAACTCCACCAACTACCTTCTATGACCAAAAAAAATTATAGTAACTAAGACCAAAATCTAGTCAGTAGGTGTCTTTATAAGGCAAAAATCAAGCGTCAATGCCTCCAGCCAATCCTCAGTTTCCTGAGAATCTATGACGCCTCAAAACATTAGAGTAATTTGTCTCTAGAACTCATATAGCACACTCAGTTGACATGTAGGGTCTGCCGGTGGGGCTGGTAGAAATTCATTCTCTATGGGTGGTGGTGGTGCTGGTACACCGCCCGAAGGTTCTATCATTGTATGTGGTCCCTGCACCGACGCCTCATTTCTTGGTGGGATAAGGTCATGATCCCTCACTGGAATCCTGGATGGTTTTCTTCATGGAGGTATCTTGTAAGAAATAATATGTTCGATGGTTAATAAGTTATACATGGTTAGATTACTCAAAATTGATAAAGGGAAAAATGTTTCCAAATAACAGGTAATCATCGTTTTTGTGTACTGAGTTAGAAAATATAATTCAGGGTCCTAGTGTATAGTTATGTTGGCCACCGCACCAACCCTGGACTCCCCAGAATGAAAGATGAAATCAAGACACATAACAGTATTACCCCCCAAAAAAATATTGACTCTAAGTTCTTATGCTATAATCTAACACCATTTGATACCAATTTTCCATAACCCCCACCCCCTGGGGCCCATTACGTTACTACCCCAAGCACTCATTCCATAATATAGGGGCTACTGACAAGCAATGTAAAGGAATATCCCAAAACGGGAAGGGATTGCCTTTAAACCTAAACACCCAAAGACAGTGTAGACCACACAAAGAAAACCACAATGGAAATAAAGTAATACATCCACCACAAAGGACCACCACTGAGAGTAAAAGATTTAAAATTAATGTAATGGGGAAAGAATACAATCCCAACTGAAATGAAAGTACCGCAATAGAAGTAAATGCCCCAGAGGTCATTCACCAAGGGACATACTTGAAGGGTAGGAATAGCTAAATGTCGAATGTCACTACAGCACACGACAACTATTGATCCACCTCAGAGAACCATCCATCCCTAGATTCGTAATGTCATGGTAAAACATATATTTCATATACACAAGACACAATAGTTATGGGAGATCCCCAAATAGGGTTGAGTATAACAATACTCAGTAGGGACCCTAAGACCAACTCAGGTCTCATAGAAAACCACAGTTGAAGAACGGGATAAAGATTGATCGAAATGTAAAGCAGAAAGAAAAAGACAAAACACACATCTGGAATAAATTGAGTACATATGTAAAGGTGATTAGTCATAAAGCTAGATCACCTTATTTTGTTAAGAGGTTATTCTACTGATCTACCAAGTGTCACTCAGCTGTTGATCCACAAAAGGGTCACTTTGTTGCAGATCCATGATTGGTCTCTCTACGAATGATCCACTATGGGTCAAGTTACTGCTGATTCACAATGGGTCACTCTCATGATGATAAATGAAGGTTATCTCTTATACTGATCCACGAAGGGTCTCTATAATGCTGATCCCCAAAGGGTCTCTCTTATGCTAATCCATGAAGGGTATCTATTAATTCTTCACGTCAAAAGATGCCACTTGATTCCCTCACTTTACATAATTGTTTTATGAATGATCTACATCTAAATCCATCAGTAACACATCAAATACCATGATTCCCACACAAATTAACCCAAATGATCATTTCATAGTAAGGGGCACAACACAAGAGGAAACACATCAAATAGATGTGTGGTCTGTAAGATATGGTAATTATAGTAAAAAGGGCCCAGTTGGATTCGAGCGCAATCCAACCTAGCCATAAATCAATAACCACCAAAACTATCATAGAGTATCTCAGAAGTAATTCCTTATTTCTAGGGTTCTTTTGCTGAAAACAATGCATCAATCAAAAGCCCGGTCTGCATGTTGTTAATGTTTTTATGAAAATTTGATGGTTGGTTCCTTGTCTAGGATGACCCGGTCAGCCCGACCCGCCTCGGCCAGGGGTCCACCAACCCAACCTGGGCCCACTTAATTGACCTCGGTTCCACGAACCTACTAGGAGTCATCTAGGAATGCGTCTGCTCCATTGAGTTGCGGGCCCGTTGGTCCACGAGTTTGGCCTACTAGGGCATGTTTGACCTGCTGTTGAGGGTCTGACCTGCTAGACTACCCTGTCTACCGGTTCATCGTCGGTCCAAGATGTAGAGAGAATCCACTTCCAACCACCTACTCACCACATGGTCAATGCAAGGTTATTTCATCAGTGGTGGTCCATTGACCGCGGCTACACCACATTGTAGACCGGTCCTCCTAGTAGGACTCCTGCACGCTGTCTTCGACCGTGTGCGGCTAGCTCACCCGAATAGCCCAGACATGGTCCACCCCTCCATGTGGTTCCTGTTGGAGCCATGTATCCACACCCTTCATGGAATCCAATTGAAGATTTCTTCCCCGCAGTGCACTGACAAGTCATTCTGGGGGCTAGCAGAGTTGCTCCTGTGGTCCGTTTTTGAGTCGTCTGTGCCTACAAGATCATAAGGCTCTCACCTTCTCTGTGATGACTTCGAACTCACCTTGCCACCATTTCATGAATTTTCTCCCTGAATATTTCCCAGGAACATTTAAGGATGGGGGACTCAGGCCTTATTTGTGTTGGCCTTCACCCTCCGCATTAGAGGTGTATAATCAAAGATAGGTTTTTGGGATTTCAACACAAGAATATACCCCACCATTCATGATCCCAAAATCAAATAACCCTTTCATAAGAACACATGATCCACAGATCAACTAGTTCATGAGTTTATATGAATTTTTTGTTTTAGAATGAAGAACAAGGAAAGAAAATCAATCATAAAGAAAACAAATCACCCAACATGTTAGATGTTCATTTCCATAGAGTTTCATCCTCAAGGGTTTAGACATCAATGTCATTCATCACTTCCCAACTTTGTTCTTCGAGGTACATGAAATTCGATGACATTCCCCTAGCGTTCATCATTATTCATTTGAGATGAAACATTCCAAATTTTTTTGAGAGAAATTCCTATAGTTTAATTCCAATATCTCCAAAGTGTTAGCTAATTAAAAAGGGAACACATTAGAGTGTTTCTGTTAGGCTGCGATTTTGCATCGTTACGCTATTTCATTTATGAAATTTCTTAGCTATTATACTATATATTAATTATCCATTAAGGGGATTCCATTAATGTGCCTCGTCGCTGCACCACAGCATCACCCCTCGCCACCCAATGGTTTAGAAAATAAATAAAATGAATTTTTAAAATTATTTTATTATTTTCCGAAATGTTTGAAAAATAACTTCTCCATCTTGCCCTTTCTCTTCAATGTTATGTTCATTCTAGGAAAATTTTGACATTCCATGTTCAACAGCTCCCGTTGATTTTTGATCTGAGAACCGGGTCAAATGCTACAAAATAACAATGACGCGTTTTCTTAAGAAAACACCAATAATGTTCAGAAGTCTGTTCCGAACATACTAGGCCTTAGAATCACATGCCATCAAAGCGTAAGCCCTCTAAATAAATCGATATAAATTTTAAAAAAATTACATGGAAATTCCAGGACATTGAAATATTAAAATACAATCCATTAAAAGGATATTATCAAATTTTACCATTGAAATAATATTAATGTTTGAAAATTGGAAACATTTAAGTGTCATAATGGGAGTTTTCTCACACATCTTTGTTCTAGGAATACATATACTATGTGTTTTTAGAGACAAATCTATTAATATGGTTCTATGGAAGTAGAATTTTTTCATTGAAAATACGAAATATATAAGACAATGTGGATTTAAAGAATTATATAAGGCCTTATATAATTTTTATGACATGATTAAATTATCAGCCTCCACATCTTTTTGAATTTAATCCTTATCTATACTGATATCACAATCTTGATATTCTCCAATTTCCCCTTCAATGACATATTGCCTTGATGATTGGGAAATTGGTCGAATAATGGTACATTTTTTAAAGATGAAGCACATAAAACAAGTGGTATATTCCTTTCCATTATATTAATTATCTAAATGACCCTTATATTTTATCATATAATAACATCCCCTTCCCCCATGGAATTTTCCATGGGGTTTTACTAAATAATTTTCACATGATAGAAATTACATTTTTTTTTTCTAATATGTGTTTCCTAATTATTGGGGTTAACACAACCTAACCTTCTATTTATTTCTATTTAGCATATAGTAACTTGAAAATTATTTCTCTACTTTGATACCATATAAAACAATTTAATAGTTTTATGAATTTCTTTTGACTAACTTGTAGAAATCCAAAAAATGTCTTCTTCTATTCAATAAAGAAGTCATTATTTCTTTTATTTTTGTGTAAGTGATCCATTAAATTATTTAAAATTATAGTAAATGCATCCTCATTCTCCAAAATACCTACATAGTCATTTTTATAATATTATAAAGGTTATATTATTTCAATTCATTAAAAAATAGTGAAATTTCTATCAACGAATGTTACATTTAAATATCTCCATTGTACGAGTTAAATTTTTTATTCCTCCACAGTATTAATGATTAATAAATATAATTTATCCAAAAAATTTTTGTTATAATATATAGGTAGTATAACATTTTCCCATTTATTGCATCATATGTCCAAAAATATTGGTTTTTGTGAATTAATCTACTACTCAGCTTCATCATGATTTATAATACAACTAATATATTTAGGTATTATAACCTTTTCACATTTATCAAATTATATATCCAATAGAATTTTTCTTTCATTAATTTGTAAAAAAATAATGGGCCATGAGTATTGATACAATTCTTTGTATGAAAATCATTTCTAAATAATTTTATATATTTAATTAGTTCATAAAATTATGAATTTTATATCAAAATATATTATTATAAATATACTGTAACACTTAACATAAATTGATAATTTATGAATTTTTAAAAGAAGAATCTTAAATATGGTTTATTTCAATATTTGTATAAATAATAAATTTTTAAATTTTTCATTATGTTTTATAAAGATAATTATAATCGAACAAATAATATAGAATACGAGTGTTAAAATAGGTGTGAAATAAGAGTACCCTTACTATTAAGTTGAATGTTTTTTTTGTTCTGACAAACCAACTTTTTTCATGGTTATTATCCCTCGATGCATCTATTCCAAAAACATGCCCACTTATACATTGACGGCATGTATTTATTTCAAATAAAAACAAAAAAAATATCGACCATAGAAAAACAATTATGATAATTTCCTATAATTATATATATAAATAAATATTTCATTTAGTTATGTTCAATTATATTTTTTCATAAATCTAATTCTCATTGGTTTTGTTAAACCTTATCTCATAACAACTATAAAAACATCAAATCTAATAACCAAGATCTCATGGTTAATTAATTACATTTTCATAGATACAATGAATATAATAAAAAAGGAACAGTCAGTTTAGTATTCTTAGAGAACCAGATTCAAGCATGATAGACATTCTACAATGGTCATATATTATTAAAAAAAATATAGAAATTGTTCAACATTCATAAATATAGTTCAACTATTTAATCTTCATAACATGGGGAAAGAAAAAAGGAATGTTAGAATTATCATTAAGGGTTGCATACTATTGATTCTTCAATGATTAAATAATGAATCATCAATTTGGAATTTTAATTAAAATAAAACAAATTCTATTTATTGAATAAGTATAGTAGAAAATGTACCTATGGAAATATCAAGATAATAATATCAAAGAAATTAAGAACTAAATTACAAAGGAAGAAAATTAATTTTATTTGATGTCATGATCTCAAACATAATGATATATATACCATTAAATCCATTCATGAAGAAAGTTTAATTATATTTTATGTATAAATGAGAAACCAATTTAAATTGACCAAATGATTTTTCTCATGAGACATGTCGATGCATAAAGGTGATATATATGAATTGGACCCGCCCATCACAATATATCCAATTCATTTCTCACATATTAAATGATTATTTCAATTAATATAAAATATTTTCTATCAATTAAACATATTAATTGGGAATCTAATATATTTTTATCATGACAAAAACCTATCAATAAAGAAAATTTTCATATTAAACCACCTACTATACATTTTTTATACATTTTAAGAAAAAATCATTAACCGGATACAACTGTTATAGATATTTAATTGATAAATCATGTAAAATTATAATAATAATTTAAATGAATAAAAGACATTCTAAATTCAATAAAATTAAAATGAGATAATATATGGCCATCAGCTCATTGGGAATATATGGTTTGTAATAAAATCATGCCCGATGAAGAAATAATTAAATTTTAATTGAAATAATATAAGAAGATATAATTTAAAAATAATATTTATAAAAATAAGTAATGTATTTGTAAGAGTATATATATTAAAACAAGTATGACATGTGGAATTTTTTTTAGCATTGTATACGTTAAAAAACATTCCTTTTGAATTTTAAAAAATAAAAAATAAAATGTCCCTATAAGAAAATATTTTAATATTCCATTTAAAAAATTTTAAATAATCAATTATACCTTTATATATCCTTAATAAATAATCTTAGTTATCAAAAATAATTATACAGAATAAAATTGATAAATATTGGCTTGGAAGAAACTATAACTGATTTAGAAAGAAATATTGATAATCTTTTTACTTTATAAATTAAATTGCATGAATCCGTTTCAAAACAGAGGAAAATGTTCAAAAAAATATAGAAAATCTTGAAATATAAATATAGAAATAATATTTATGTATTTTATAAATAATTTATAATATGATTACTTAAAAAAAGGCATTCCAAAAAAAGGAATTCTAAAATAAATCCTTATTTCAATGGTGACGTTTAAATTATAACTCCTTAATATAATAAAAATGAATTGAAACAATAATAATCATTAAAAAATAGTTATTCATGTTAAACATTTCAACGTTTCAATATATATTCCACAAGCATGTAAATAGGTTTATGATATCAAATATTACTCAGTGGAATAAAAATGAAGTCAAAATCCCTAACCTCATTCATATATTTAGATGAAGGTGAATTAAACTCCTGTATAATTCTATGAAAAGTGAAATTAATTTAATAGGATACTATATTCATATTTATTATATCATATATGATCATATTATTAAATCTTATCACCTGTTAGATAAAAATATTTCACTATTTCTATTGTTTCGGTTATTACCTACATCATTTTCTCAAGCATGTTTTGTCATAGATGTTATGGTTCTTGATGTTATTATAAATTTAGTTCATCAATATAGATTAATTAATCTCATAAATATAATATTTAAACATTATTTACATTTTTATAATCATTCGGAAATTTTGGACATGAAAATTAATCTCACCACTTCATAGAGATGGTATGTCGTATGTATTCATGAAAAACCTAATCATTTTCTAAATGTGGGAAAGGGTAAGGATGTGTATGATAAATAATTTGAATATAATAAATATCATTTTTTATGACCAAATAAATATATTATTTCTATCATTATAAATAACCACATGAGTGGGTGATGGAAAATGAATTACACGGGTTCGTGAGTAATTAGTTCGTCATACACAGGAGTGATGATTTTTTTTCACATTTTCTAGAGAATGTGTTGGGTAAATATTTTTATATAAAAAAAAATAAAATCTCATTATACGTTATATATTGTTGTTATTATATTTTAATTATTAATTCATAATTAATAGTGTTAAAAGAAGAAGTAAAAAATAATCATGTTGGAGAAGTCGTAAACCTTTTCATAAAAAAACATTAATTATATCTCTTATTATGAACCCGAGGATTGATATTTTAGAAAAAAAAAAGATTTATGAAATAAAAAAGGTTATTGGTCATATTTTAGTGTATTTTATGGTCTATCTAAATGGATTATGAGGTTTTATGAGGGGGGGGGGGGGGGGGGCGCAAAGTTTTCCTTTTATAATTTATGTGAGTGGTACACATGTATATTTTCAATGTTTTAAAATAATGGAAAATAATTTCATTGATAAATGGAACATAAATGGATAATATTAAAATTTTATATGGTTAATTTCTATATAAATCCATCCAATGATGGTTTAGAATGTATTTGTGGCATTTTAACCCATGTTGTTTTTGGTTAACCCTCTGTTAAACCATTTTTAATCATAACTATTGAAGTTAATTTTTACTATTTTTAAAATTCATTATGACCAAAAATAAAGTTGATAATTTTAAGTAATATTAATTAACTATGTTTAAATATGGAATTTTTTTTTATCAAATCCAATCAATATAATTTTCATTGTTTAAATTTATAATAACCCCAACAAACATGTCAAAAAACAGATTTTCATTAAATGTATTTTTCATGACTAAAATCATATTACAAATATATAAAAATATTAATCATAGTTTATTGTATTTAAGATCATAAAATAAGATATATAATTAATAAATTTCATTTAAATCATCAATAATAATATATTATTTTAATTTATTTCAGTGGATATTATACATCAAAAAACAATTTGCAGAGAAATGTCCATTACTACCTCCAAAATATATTTTCATTATTTATATCAAATTGAAAGTCAATAAATGGTTAATTTTATAAGTTAAAATATATTAATGTATGATAGATGTGTAATTTTTCAGTAGTACATGGAAATATATTCATTAAAAATTCATTTTAAGGGAACTTTTTAAAAACATATTTGATACTTTCAACATGTATGTTCATAATAACTGTTGGGCCAATAAAAATTAAAATTTTCTTATAGTAACCATTAACATTGATATTTTTTATAGTTTTAATAAAATTAATTTTATCTTCTAATAGTTGATGCTTGGGTGTTAGATGTATATTTTTATTTTGTACTGAATTCACATGAGATATGAGTGGGAGGACCAACTCAGTCCCCCTAAAAAAATGAATGGAAAATTAAAATTTTGCATCCACATAATTTTAGTTTTAACATTTCATTTAATAAAAATCATCACCTTAGTGTATGTGGTTTATGTTTATAACTAATAAACATCCAAAAACAAGGAAAAAAAATTCACTATAAATTTAGTGGTCATCACTGATTGATATTTTATGAAAATTGATAAGAATTTGTAGTTGTAATCTACTCATATATTTATTAGTTTAATAACAACTAATAATAATATATATTATAAATTTATTATAAGTTTAATTATATGTTTTTGTAATAAGGATTATTTTTATATGAATTTGGAGAGTGGACTATTTTATAATACATATATAACATCCCAGGAAGATAAAGAATATAATATTTTTATATTTATTAATATTTATCAAATAAATATTAATTTTATTTTAAAGGGGATGATATGTTCAATGGAATACCCAATATGCAACAACATGTTTCATTGAAGTCTTATGTGGAACACAATGTTGAGTTATACTAAAAAATTATATAATAATGTTATTATTTAAAATGTTAGTTTACAAATTGTAGTTTTATTGGAGAAATGAATAAAAAAACTAAAATATTATTTTATATGTTTTTAAATGTTTTTAAATATATCCAATAAAATTTAGAGGCTTAAAATATGAATGAATCGAATTTTAAGCATAAATACTCTAATATTTTTTTAAAGGATGATTTGTTTCCTTTTTATGGAGACCCTCGATAAATCTTGTTTTGGTCATGTTATATGTTATTTTTTACAAAAATATATTTCTTCTTTAGAATCGGGACATCAAATTTTACTTTGGGTAATTTTTTTATTTTTCCGATAAAATTCATATTTTAATGAGTAGTAAAAAATACATTATTTTTATTCAAAACTACATTTTAATATATATTATTTATATTGGTAGGTTATATTTTTAAATGTTTTTAAATTGTTATTAGATTATATTTTTTCCATTTAATCCAATGTTGTTCATTGGTAATAATTTCTCTTTGAAATAGGGGATAAACAAGTGTCAATATTTTGATAGTTGTTATTTGTTAAAAACACGCCTTTTGTTTTGACAAATTGAATTAATTTAAAATTATTTAATGAAACATTATGTTCTGAAATTTGTAAAATATAAATCATTTTTTGATTCAGAATATCAAATATAGATTAGGCTGATTTTTTGGTATTTTTTTGAAAAACCTTTAATTTTTTATGAAAAGTGAAAACACTTAGTGGTAGATAAAAACCATATTTTTCATTGAAATGAAATATTACCACTTTTCTTAATTGAATTTGAAAAATAATACATATATGGTTGTTATCATTAAGTAAAATTTGGTTCAATAGAATGAGAATAATTTTTTGTGAATAGTAATTTCTGACTTCTATTTACTGCACATAAAGGTAAATAGGGTAATTAATGGTAAAAATAATATTATAATAAAATAAAATTACCTTAACACTAGTTTTAACCATATTTTATGAGTAATTTCTGACCCAGACAATCCTTGGGTATGAAATTTGGCCCTTGAAAGCCATTTACGTAAGATAATGACATTAATAACTTTTTATTTGAAGTAAAAATAAAAATATCATAAACATGTACTATTTTTCTAAAACAATTTTAATGCGGGGTTATATAATTAATTTAAATGACTATAAATATTAATTTGATAGCTAAAAATATTTTCTATATCATGGTATTTGTTTGATAATATTTATACATCATATAAATTAAATTATTTATGATATAATAATGAATGAATGATTTAAATAAATAAGATTATAGAGATTAATAAAATATCCAAAACCTATCCCATTATTATTGGATGATTTTATTTATTCCATCAGTCATATTATCTTTTACTTTAATAAGTTTTTTACCTTTAGCAACAGAAAATAATTATATAATAATATTATACTTTCACACATTCATAATGAGCCCCTCATCCCCCTTATAAAACACCTCACCTCTAACCCATTAATCACACATGCAAGACCCATGATTCATCCAAAATCTGAGAAAATAATCTATTAAGATCCATATCTTCCACTTAAATTCCTTACAATAGGCAGAAGGAAATTCAATAAATCCTTTTGGTTCAATGTAATGGGAGTTAACCGATTTAAAGGTAACAGCTTCTCTTATGTTATTTTTTTTATTATACTTATCCAACCCCCTAAAATAATTTTATTCCTTTAATTTATAAAAACACAAGTCTCTTAAATACACTAGGATATTTTTATGATATTTAAACAAACTAAACATACACAAACCTCTGTCTGATGGGTATAAAACATATTGTTTCTTTGGACGGAAAACTAATGTCTCACGAAACAATGATTGTTCAATATTATACTACAACCTCTCATGGGGCCATTATGATAGAACTATATTTTTATATTATATATATTATGTTTATTATTTCTCTATATTAGGTAATTTTCCTTTCCAAACATACCATTATGCTTTCCAATAAGTGTAAACACGATAATTTTATTTGAGGCATTGCAGACTACTACACCCTCAAGGTGATATGATTCATTCATGACATACATAAAACATAGAAAAGATGGAGTTAATAAAATAATGTAACATATATATAATATGATATTATCCTGAAATTATAATATACCTTTATGTAATTATGTTTTAATTCCATTAAATATGAAAGAGAAATGAATGTAGCATTCATGCGTATGTACGACTTACCATATCCATGAACTGTGAATTTAATTTCTTATCTCCAAATATAATTTATAATTATAAATAAATATATATATATATATATATATTGTATATATTTGATATATATGATACTTAAACCATGAATATTATTCTGGAGATAATATGATTTTGACCACACAGAGAATTTGTAATCATATAAAGTTCATTTTTGACTCAAGTACCAAATAATGACAAAATTATCATTATTAACTCCACTGATTTAATAATGTTTATAACATGGTAATAAGTGATATAAAAGGAATAATAAATTTTAAAAAGGATATTATGAAATTATAAATTATCTTTAGTTTATTATTCAAGATATTAAATAACGAACGGTTCAATTCAGACATGAGGTAAGGAGTTTTCTTATCTCAATTTTAATTATATGATATTTCTATTGTTCGCCACTTATTTCTTGCATGTGTTGTATTTTGTGCTTCATTTTGATATATATTATCATTATTCTCTTCATATTAAATTTTATATGTGATTCATTTGGTCATTATTAATTTTTTTCATAAGACTTGATTGATTACAACGTGGTAAGAGGTTTTCATCTCAATTTTTATTCCCTTGAGATTCATGCTATATTTGCCACTATTTCTGTTTGGGAGGTGTATGTACTGACCATGATTATATTATTTTTGAAATATAATTTAATTTATGTGTATTGACATCTTCATTATTTGATCCTTCCTTCATGGGTTGTATGTTTTGTAAGTTACCAAATCTGTAAGGGATATTTTTAAACCAATTTAAATTCCTTGTGTTAATCATCTAATTCTTAATTATGAAATTCTATGACTATGTTTGGAATCATTGTTTGTTTATTTATGATGTTAATTCTACTCCCCTTTGTGTTCATATAAATTTTATATACATAATCAATCCATTTATAAATTCTCAAGTCATTGATATGAACTTGATTAGAGTAATTTATCTCAATTTCCATTAATGAGTTAAACATCCAAGTCATTCGTGTTTCTTTCACATAAATATATGTGAATGTTCTCTGATTTATTTACAATTAATATAAAATCATATTGAGTTTATTTATAATTTTCAAATATTATTATGTAATTTATTTATCATTAATATATGGTTATAATTTTTATAATGGATTTCGTCTCAATTTATATTCCATTAAGACTTCATTGTGGTTATGCACCAATCCACACATATATGGTGTATATACAGTCATCTGGAATATTATATCATGAATTCCTTTATTATCATGATATTATAATGTTCTGATTAAATTTTATTTCTCAATTATTTTTATTCAAATGTCACTCATTTTGTTAAGAACTCTTTAACTAAAATATCGTTAAAAATGTTTTAATGTTTTAATCTTCTAAATATTTCTCATTAATGTTCATGTTTTCAAAATGGTTTTTAGGATTTATTTATGTGGACATTAATTTTTTCAAATGATAATTCATTTAAAAGTTTCAAAGTGTTATGGGATACATTGAATCCAAAATCTCTTAATTTAATGTTTGAAACAGCTTTAAAAAATGGTTTATAAAGCATTGATTATGTCAAAATCATGAAATGATATATTTTTATTTCCATGTTGAAATATTATCTTTACATTAGGATTACATTATGTGTAGTGAATATGTTATGGTTTTTGGGCATTGTTTATGTATATGGGGGGTTCCGTGATAAACCTAGGGTGGGTGAGCCTGGGATAGCTCTCCAATGCATTGGGTAACATGACATAGGTAAACATTAATGTTTATCCTAAGAGATAAGGGGAATCTACATTGATGGGTATTCCAACATAACTCCCTACGTAAATGGGAAATCAATAATCTATGTATGATATGGATTCTAGAAGTTAGGTTTATGATTTATGATTTCTATGTGTTAATTATAAATATTATGATTTCATGAATTATGTTATGATTGAAAAGTATTGTTTCATTGAGTAATAAGTATTGATGGGTTAATGGTTCTAGTCCTTATTTTATAAACCATACTGATCTTTTTATGATCATCCCAAATTTAGAAATGTTTTTCATAGGACTAAAAGTTGAATAGGCTCAAGGATGGGATCAAGGAAAAGTCTTTTTGACTAAAACATGGAACTAGACATGTTGCATTTTTGGAGTATTTTTATTAAAAAAGGGATACTGAGTAGAAGTGTCCAATTTATAATTATTGAAATGCAATGTAATATTTATGGACTAATTATTTAAATATCTAAACCTGAAAAGATCCCCATTGGGAATTATTTACTTAACTCATGATTATGTAATGTTTAAGGTTGGGTCCTTAAAGTAGGTATCAGAGGTCGGTTTAGATAACATTAATGGTTTGGATTTTATTTAAGCATATCTGAAATAACCATAATGGTTAGAAAATTAGAAAGATTCATATATATTTTAGAGGGCATACATGGTCATTAAATTTTGCGGTGAAAAGACAAAGGTATTAGATAACATTTGATTATAAAAAATGTTATGGTTATTTTGATGAACAATCCCCTTTTTTGGAACGTTATGGCATAATATAATTTTTGAAAAAGGAAAAAACATAGACCATGTGACAACCCATTGCGTTGAACAATGCTATAGGAATCTAACACAACACCAAAGTGGAATTGGGATTTATCGCCTACCACTAGACTACATGAAGTCCCTTGTTTGTATGACAAATTCTTCTTAGCTAAATGATTTTACGGATCAGGAATATGTTGATTTGGTATCTTAGTTTTTATCAAATGAACATACTTAGTATAAGAAAATGATTTGATGATTATGTTAAAAATGTTATTTTGAAGACATTCTATCTTTCAGGAACACTATATGCTTAAGGAAAATAGAATACTACGGGATTTATATTGTTGAGAAATTGGTGAAATTTTATTTTGTAAGAATATATGATTTTATTGTGGAGATAAGGTGATTTGGGTTTTTTATGGAAGTGATTAGCCTATTATATAGAATATTTGATTAGGATAATTACAATTTTGTATGAGACATTAAGAGCAGTCGATATTTTTGGAGATAAATCGTAATATTTAATATGGAAAATTCAGTGATTAAAAGATTTTGAGTTTTGGTTTTCAATATTATTTTGGATAATTTTGAATAATTTGAAGTACAATTGAATAATAAATGGTCTTTCTTGAACATTGTGTTCTTTTTGATAATTTTTGGAGATTAATAGTGGTATTTATTTCAATAATGGATTATACTTTTGGATTTTATTTTATCATATACTAACCAATTTTGGTTTTGGTTGATTTATAAAGATACTGGAAATATATAGTTCATCTTTTTTAGATTTTGTGATACTATATATGTTGATTCTTGCACTTCATTTGTGACTAAGTCATCTTGAATACATACTGTTTGGAGAAAATATGGATTTGTGGTAAAATTTTATTAAATGATGACCCTCTACAAGGCAAGTAAGTATATATCCTAACGATATTAGTGTATTTATTAATAAAATTATTCAACCCTATTAAAATTATCTTCAAGAAAAAATGTTCTAATCACTCTTTTATCATTATATTTTTCCCCAACCAAAATATTATGGTATTGTGGTGGTTAACTTTTTTTGATCGAGTTCCCTATCACTCTTAATTAATCAATGAGAGTTAGTTTCTATTACATATCCATGTTTTCATGGAATCCTAGTATATATTATCTCAGGTGACCTGTTCACTTCTCTTCCTTTATTTTTAATGTGATATTTTTATTGAATCTTTTTATAATGTAAGACATCCAATGATGTTTCTAAGCCCAATTTTACAATTGTGAGGACGCAATTCCCAAAAGGGGAGAAGGATGTGACATCCCAAGTAAATAATGAATATATAATTTCCATATTTATTAATATTTTTAAATTAAATATTAATTTTACTTTAAAGGGGATGATATTTTCAATGGTGTACCCGATACGCAACAATGGGTTTCTTTGATATCTTACATTTCACACAACGTTGAGTTATACCGAAAAATAAAATAATAATATTATTATTTAAAATGGTAGCAAACACATAGTTTTTTTATTGGTAAGAATGAATAGAAACAACTAATATATGATTATATATGTCTTTTAAATGTTTTTAAATATATACAATAAATTATAGAGGCCTAAAATGCGAATAAATCAAATTTTAAGAATAAATACTTTTATATTCTTTACAAGGATGATTTTCTGCCTTTTGGTGGAGAAAACTCATTAAATCTAGTCATGGTTACATTTATATGTTATTTTTTACAAAATATATTTCTTTTTTAGAATCGGGACTTCAAAATTTGATTAGCGTAAATTTTTTGTATTTTTCAGAATAAATTCAATTTAAATGAATAGTGAAAAATAATGTATTTTAATTGAAAACTACCTCTTAATATAAATTATTTATATAGTTATATCACCTTTTTAAATGGTTTTAAAGTATAAATAGATTATATTTTTACCATTTAATCAAATTCTGTTCATTGGAAAAAAAATAACTTTGAAATTGGGCATAAACAAGTGTCAATCTTTTGATAGTTATTATTTCTTAAAAACAAGTCTTTTGTTTTGACAACGAGAATTTTTTTTTATTTTATTAATGAAACTTATATATTTTAACATTTATAAAATAGACATCATTTCTGAATTCATAATATCAAATATAGCTTAGGCTTAATTTTTTGGAATTTTTACGAAAACCTACAATTTTTGATGAATAGTGAAAACACTGAGTGGTATTTAAAAAACCGACGATTTAATTTAAATGAAATTTTATCACTCATGTGAATTGAATTTCAAAAAAATAACATAAATTGTTCGTGTCAGTAAATAAAATGTGGTTGAATAAGATGAAAATAATGCTGGTTGAATAGTAACATTTGACTTTTATTTACAGCGGTTAAAGGTAAATAAGGCGATTCAATGTAAAAATAATATTATAATAATGAACATTTACCTTAACACTTGCCCTAACCTTTTTGGATGAGTAATGGCCGTCCATGAAAATCCATGGGTATGAATTTTGGCCTTTTAATTCTATTTGAGTAAGATAATGACATTAATAAATTTTTATTTAATGTAAAAATAAATATATCATAATCATGTTTTATTTTGCTCAAACAATTTTAATGTGGGGTTATATAATTGATATATTTTACAATAAATATTTATTTGAAATCTAAAAGTATTTCCTACATCATTGTATATTTTTTATAATTTTTAGACTTCATATAAATAAAATTATTTATGACACAATAATTATGCAATGTTTACCTAATTAATTAATGATTGAAATAAATAATATTGTAAATTTTAAAACAAATATCCAAAACCTTTACAATTATTTTTGGATCAATTTATTTCTACCATGAGTCATCTTATCTCATACTTTAATATGTTTTGGACCTTTATAAAATGAAAATCATAATATAATAAAATAATATTTTCACACATTCCTAAAGAGCCTCTCCCCTCTTATAAGAAGCCCCATATAAAACCGATTACTCACACCTCTCAATACCCATGGCTCGTCAAAAATCAGACCAAATAAGATCTCAATATACCTACCTTCCACCTAAAATCATCACCATAGGTAGAAGGCGCTTCAATAAATCATTTTGGTTCAAACCAATTGGAGTTACCCAATTTAAAGGTAACGAATTCTTTTATGTTCTTTTATTTTATTTTTACATATTCAACCCCCTAAACTCATTTTATTTAGTTCTTTTATAAAAAAACCAGTATCCTAAATATACTAGGATGTTGTTATGAGAATTATTCAATCTAATCCAACACACACCTCTGTCTGATGGGTAATGAACATACTGTTTCTGTGGATGTAAAACTACTTCCTTCTGAAATGATGATTGTTCAATCTTCTACTACAACCTCTCATGGTGACCATTATGATGAAAATATATTTTTATATGATATATATTATGGTTATGATTTATATGTGAATATTTAATTTCACATTAAAAACACACCTTTATGCTTTTAAATATGGGTAAACACGATAACTTCATTTGAGAAAGTGAGGACTACCGCCCCCTTAAGTGTATATGATTCATTCATGACAAACAATGAACATATAAAGGATGGAGTTAATGAAATTATGTAACATATATATCATATGATATTATGTAATAATATATTATACCTTTTTATCTTTATTTTTTCATTCCATTGAATATGAAATTTAAATGAAAATATCTTTTATGGGTACGTACGACTTACCGTCTCCATGAATGGTGCATTTCATTTCTTATCGTCAAATGTAATTTACAATTATATATATATATATTGGATATATGTTATATATATGATATTTGGTTCATGAATATGATTCTGGAGATAATATACTTTTTTCCACATAGAAAATTTGTAATTATATGAGGTATATTTTTTACTCAAGTTCCGAATATAGACAAAATAACCATTTTTAACATAACTGATTGCATAATGTTTGTAACATCGTCATAAGTGATATAAAAGGAATAATAAACATTAAAAATGTTATTAATATAGTATAAATTAACATCAATTTATTATTCTATAGATTATATACAAACTATTCATGTCAAACACAAGGTAAGGAGTTTGTTTATCTCACTTTAAATTCTGTGAGATTTCTATTGTTCTCCAATTATTCCCTGCACATGGTGTATTTTGTGATCAATTTTGTTATATATTATCATTATTATCTTTATATTCATGGTAATTTTTGACTCATTTTGTGGTTATTAATTTTTTTTCGTACAACATGATTGATTATAACATGGTAAGAGGTTTTCATCTATCTTTTTTATTCCTGTGGGATTCATGCTTTGTTTGCAACTATTTATTTTTTTGTGTTGTATGTACATACCATGATTTTATTATTTGTGAAATATAATTTAATTTATGGTTATTTAAATCTTCATTGTATGATCCTTCCTTCATGGGTTTTATGTTTTTCTAGTTACCAAATCGGTAAGGGAACGTTTTAACCCAATTTCCATTTCTTGGGTTAATCTTCAAACGTTTAATTATGTCATGCTATGACTATGTGTGTAAAAAATGTTTGTGTATTTAAATTTTAATTTAAACTCCACTTTGTGTGAATATACTTTTGATACACATAGTCAGTCCATTTATGAATTCTCATGTCATCAATATGAAGTTGATAAGAGTAATTTTAACTCAATTTCTATTCATTGAGTTAAACATCCAAGTCATTGGTGTTGTTTTTTCAAAAATAGGTTTGAATGATCTCTGATTAATTTAAACTGAATATAATTTTATATTGACTATATATATAATTTTCACACACTATTACGTAATTGATTTATCCTTAATCTAAGAATACAGTTTTTATAAGGGATTTCTTCCCAATTTACATTACATTGAGACATCATTGTTGTTATGAATGAATTCACACTTATATTGTGTATATACTATCCTTTGAAATATCATATCATGAATCCTTTTATTCTAATGATATTATAAAGTTATAATTCAATGTTATTCCTCAATTATTTTTATTCATGTGTCTCTCATTTTTTTAAAACTCTTTTACTAAAATATTGTTTTAAATTTTTTAATGATTTATTCTTCAAAATATTTCTCATTAAAGTCCATGGTTCCAAAATGGGTTTTAGTATTTATTTATATAGACATTAATATTTTCAAATGTTAATTCACTTAAATTTTTCACTGTGGTATGGGATACATTGATTCAGAAATCCCTTTATTAAATATTTTAAATGGTTTTTGAAAATGGTTTGATAAATCATTGATTATGTCAATTTCTTGAAATGATATATTGCTATTTCAATGTGAAAATTTTATTTTTCATTTTTTCATGTTTTATGTGTTATGAATATGTTATTGTTTTTAGAGATTGTTTACGTATACAGGTGGTTTCATGATAAAACTAGGGTGGGTGAGCCCGAGATAACTCTCCAATGCATTTGGTAATAGGACAGAGGTAAGCATTAATGTTTCTCATAAGAGATTTTTGGAATATAGTGTGATGGTTATTACAATGTAACTTCATACATAGATATGATAGAAAAAATGTATGTATGATACAGATGCCAGAAGATACCTTTATGATTTATTATTTCTATGGGTTATTCATAAATATTATGATTTCAAGAGGTATGTTATGATAGAAAAGTATAGATTCATTGAGTTGTAATTATTTATGGTTTAATTTTTCCTTTACTTATTTTATAACCCTTACCGAGCTTTTTATTCTCTTCCCATGTATTGAAATATTTTTCACATGACATAATGATGTATAGGCTCATGAAGGGGATCAAGGAAAAGTCTTACTATCTAAAATAATGAACAAGACATGTTACTTTATTTAGATATTTTTATGAAGAAAATGGATACTGAGTAAAAGTGTCTAATTTTTAATATTTTAATTGTAATGTAATAGTTATGGACTAATTCTCTAAAAATATAAACCTAAACAAATCCTTAATGTGAATTATTGACTTAACTATATATTATGTAATCTTTAAGGCTGTGTCCTTATAACATATCTTCAAAAAATTAGATATTTTATGCCATTATGTTTTAGTAAAATAGATTTAGATATAGAAACATGTCATTATTATATGATATATATTGAGTGAAAATTTGAATTATTATCTTGATTTATAATGATTTTTTGATATCAAATTAACATAAGGAAGAAAGGTAAATATTTTTTATTACTATTCGCACATTATATATCAAGAATAATATATGTAACATAATTTCGGTCATTTGGATATATTGATAGGATTTAAAATTAATATATTGGAATCAATAATGATAATAATATCAATTTGGGATCATTTACGATAGTTATTAATTTTGAAAATTATTTCAATTGGTTATTTGACAAGAAATCATAGATTTTGATTAGGTGTCGCCGAATCTCGACCATGTTCATTAAAATGGTTTTATTTTTAAGAAAATTTTGTTTCTTTTTATAAATATTGGGATCCAAAATGATTCATACACTATGATCCGAACACTTATATTGAATCAAAATGTATATTTCTATGTATAACTAAATTTATTTTTTAATCTACTTTAAGATTTTACCATGATTTTTTGTTAGTCTGATGGTAAAGACCACAACTCAATTACAGTATATACAATGTAGATTGGAATATGAATGAATGAAAATAACATATAAACATGTTATTAATTAAATGATGTGGTGTATTCAAACACATCATATTGCAAGTAGCACTTCCACTATTTGTTACCAAAATTCCAAAATTATAAAATGTGTAAGAAATGTACACATTATATTATACATGTTGACATTTCAAAATAAAACAATATGTAATTACCTATGTGATATGTGATACATAATATGTTATACATAACACATGGGACATGATATTGATGATATATATCATTAAAAGATATTACATCACACCGAGTATATTCAAAATTATTCATGATGTTTCTGATAGTTACATGTCATTTTATACAACACATGTTATCCCAATTTAATTAACCAATTAATCAAGTGATGTTTCATATATATTAAATTAATATTTGGTTAGTATTTTAAAAATATGACATTTTATGATATATGTTTAATTTGTACATAATTACGCTATCTATGGGATATAATCATCACAATATTAATTAACATAAAATTTTACATGTTTTTTTCAAAATTATCTACTTAAACTGATGTTCTATGATTTGGCCTTATAGATTATAGGGGGGATATAATAGTTTTTAAAATGAATAAGTTTACACTATAATTAAATTATATAATAATTATAAATTTCTTTGGATTATTTAATAATTGTAATTATATATTCATTTTGGATAACCATGAGCTTGTGACTGACTTATGTATATATATTTTTTACTTTTTATTGAATTTTATTATCAAATTCCTTCATTGTGATTATTATTAAATTATATAATATTAATATTTATACCCTCCTTCTATTCCATACGATGTATAAGACTTGATTCCTATAGTTCATTATTTCCTGACCTTCACATAAGTTTATGCTTACTTGCATGGGACTATAATTGCAATTGGAGGAATACTTAGATGGATGTGGTTCATGATATGAGCTCATGGATAACAAAATTAGTGAAAAATAATATTTAATGGAAGATTCTACATATCATTTTTTAATGGTCTTTAAATGTTACATCCCATTAGTTCTTGGATTATTTTGTACATCTTAATAAACAAACTATTTGTACTAAATAATATAATAATTTTTAATTTATTATTTTTTATTTTCATTATAGGTATATTATTTTTTTGTCATTGAATTTTATAATAAAAAATTATGAATATAGAAAAATTTTCAATACATTATATTGTCTTTATATTGAAAAATTTTAATATAAGGTCTAATATAGAATTGCTAACATGAATACTAGGATCATATGGGGATCTTATGTAGAGAAAAACCCCGAAATAAAAATATTACATTTAATATATGTCATCCATAAATTTTATTAAAATAAAATCATAGATAGAAGTGAATTACTAGACATAATCAAGAGTTCCTCTATTTATTATATAGTTATAATGATAGAGGTGGTAATATTTATCAAATTGGAATCTATATAAAATTTTATAGTGTATTTGGAAAATTTATTGGAATACATTGTGGAAATTCATGGAAAATATTTTTTGGATTGGATTGTCCTATAAAAAATTCATCATGATACATTCAAATTCAATTGGGTAGTTTAAATAAAATATCAAAATGTTTGAGTAGTACCATGACCATAGTATAGACTATAAGAATATAATCATGGATCCATCACCCTAAAATAATGTTTATCGAGGAATTCTAAAATTATTCATGAGGACGATATTTATTTGGGAAAAATAAGGTCTATCATAATTGATTCATAAATAAGCCATTGATAATCAAGGTAATGTAATAATATTGTATTTTTTTATATTAAATTTTATCATAATATCCATATTTAATTTTATATATGAATTTTCTAAGGTGAATAAAATATCATCTATAATGAAAATTTCAAGGTTTTTTTACTTGTGATTTCACAAATTACTACACAAAGAGAAATATTTTTATCTAATGGAGTCCTCTGTAACATATGATCTACCCATGGAGTCTACTAACTATTTGTAGTAATCCAATAACAAGTACATGGATTGTGTATATAATGTATATCAAGTTATAAATTATTCATAATCCTTTGACTTATTATAACATCAGATTTATATATATGGAAACACATAATTCTATAATCACATGGAACTATTCTAGTAGAGAGCGAGATAAGAATGAGATGAGATAATCAGTACATAATTTATTGGTAATTTATTAAATATAATATAGTTTAGTTCTAAAGTCATGATAATTATTTAAATATTTATTTATTAATATATTTAGGAATTAATATGGATAATCATATGTCTATATATCTCATTAGTTTATCATTACAATCAAATTTCCCAATTTTTCTTCAAAAAAAATATTATAAATAATATAATTACGAGCCTATAATATATTTTAAATATGTTTCAAAAATATTATAAAACATTATTAATGTCATATCTAAAGTTATTATGGTAAACTTTCAGTGAAGAAAGGTGAACATGCCAATGGAATGGTAAAATCCAATTATTTCTATAAAAAATCACTTTCATCACATATGATTAAGAGGGAGAGAAATGAGTGGGATGTTTTAAAATTTTAATTGTTCATTAAAGGTTACTAGAAATTAAATTATAGTCATATAATGATGACAAAACGTAGACTTTTACTTTTGATATATACTAAATTTTAATGTATAATTTTTTCTTGTATCTTAGTTATTGGATAATTATTACATCACAAACCAAACCACTAGGTTCCTGATGGTTGCTCTGTGACCTGTTGTACATCTCCCCATATAAAATAGGTTGCAGACTACTAAATTTGGTCAGAGTCAATTATTTGGGAGACTATAACCATATAATTATTTCAAATGATCATTATTTAACAACATAAAAAACGATTTTATCAAGCATGTAGAATCTAAATAAATATAATACATATCACATGCAAAAAGATCCCAATGTGGAATTCATGTCTAATGAAATATGTTATAGTAAAAATATTTATAACAGAATTATGGGGGACCTACATATTCCATCCCATTCTATCAAATTCCCCATGATCCTCTTCTCATTCATCAACAACTAGACCATTTCCCCTTTTTTAATTCATTTAAGAAAACGATAATGACAATGAAATACCAAATTAGGGAGTTATTACAAGACTCATAATGATACCACAAATGTATCCTGATCATGGTGTGTTCAATTATATAGGTATATTTCATAATTATAGAAATAGAATAATAAGAATAGATATATAACCATAATCGAGTGGTTTTGTATTTACCAAGCCACAAAAAACTAATGACATTAATTTCATCGAATCTATAATGGAAACATTATTATATGACTGAAATAGTTAAAAATACACTAGTATGTGGGTGTGTCACTCAAAATAGAGAAGACATCAAGTTAGTAACCTACCCAGAATCCATGATGAATTGGGTAATAATTAGAATAAAAAAGAAAAATAAAATTTGTATCCTACCCATAATCCACAAGTCCTCGAGTAGCACTTAGAACCAACAAGTCATTGATTATTTTCCACATAATTGGAACCCGTAATCCATTGAGTAGAGTCTATGTTACAAGGACATTAGATTATATATTACTCATTTTCATGTGGAATTTATGTATTAATTAATACATTGTAGATTATAAGAAGGTTTTTTATTTTACTACATGTGGATTTCAGGTGACACTCTAACATCTATTTGGATGGTTTTGTACTCTAATCAACATAAGAAAACTTTTCGGCATGATGATGAAGAAGGAATAGCCGAGGGGTTTTGGTAGCTTGGTTAGAACACAACATCTTGGTTTTGGATGTATGTTTATTCTTACTATTGATTTATTATAATTATGTTACACACTTTTATACACGTTCACAATGGGATGAAGAAAGACTTTTAGTTTCCTTATAAGTTGTTTACTCACACCCTACATCGGAATTTCATTGTGATTATTGTTTCATGGGCGGTCTTGTGAAGGGAAATATAGTCGTGAAGGAGATAAAGTAGAGGATCACAAAGTAATTAATAAAGTAGGATAGACTATAGATGACCCTTGAGGTACTGTAATTTATATATTACCTGCTTCATATTTGAATGAAGATTCTTCCCACATAGGGATATGTTTCATTTATATGATATGTATGCAATTTATTTAGTTTTTTATGATTAACATGATCATTTATAATATTTCATTATTATTATTGATCATATGAAATTATACTAAGGGTATAATATCATGAATGATATACTTTAACACTCACTAATAGTCGAAATCCTCCTACTCATAGTGTAGGACACATAAGGTTACATAGCACCCAACTCATTCCTATAGGATTTTCATGGGATGTTAAAAAAGTTGTGAGTGTTCCTGGACATACTAAATTGTATCATCTCATTTCCATGATTTGGGGTAGGGAAAATAGGGGATATGGAGGTTGGTAATTGGGTGTTTGAACAATTATAGTTCTTTTTCAACATTATAGAGTCGATCCATAGTTAAAATATAGTGGGGGATATTATGTAATTCAATTAGTATTGATTAAAAGCACCTGGTGTGATTATCCTGATGTTGATATGTGATATATGATATATCAGGTGCATTCATGCATCAAAAATAGGTATATATTTTAACATTTCATATGTATATATATTTATATATGTATTTTTAATTGTACTGCATAATATTTTCTTATTTTGATACCTTGAATTATACTATATGTTATGGATATTTATATTCATGTTATATATAGGTGTTTCAATTATTTTGTGATATATCATTATTGTAAATATTGTTTTGAAATCGTCTAGTAGTTTTATTACTATATATATTCTTAATAGGTCAAATGTCCAGTGTTGGATAATATGTTGAGTTCTAGTAGGGGTATAACTTTGGTTAGTGATAGACTCCTCACGGAACCTTGTTTGATCTCAATAGATGGATTATGGTTTTTTTATATTGAATATATTTATATTATAAGTTTTTTCTTTAATGATATATATGATATCACCTCTACATAATCAAATAAGATTACATGGTATATAGTGTAGAATAGTCCCACAAGGGAGGAGTTTTCTGCATTACATCTAGACACGTAGGTGAATGTTGTTGAGAAAGATTCCAAACAAGCGTCTCGCTTAGATATAAATGTTATTTCAATAAAATATCATTAATTTTGTTCAGTTCCTATGAATTTTGGTTCAAATATATTGTTAAAATATTCTGTCAATTGTACTATAACATGATTCATCCATCTCAAGAAGCATAGTCCCGTGAGATACAGATGGATGGGTTGAAATCCTTGGGGGAATATTATACATAGTAGAGACTCGTTTAGATCATTAAGTAAAGTAGATGTTGAGTTTATTCAAGGTGTGTGTCCCATTATGAAAACTTGATATCATGTGGTTCCTATTCAACTGAAGGATCACACAGTATATTTTGAAAAATTTAAGTGGAATTGATTTATTACATATAGTGGTATAATGTATAGTCTGCTAGTTTTGTTCACAAAAAAGGTGGAATATATTCATGTAATATATAATTATTTTATAAAACTAATGTATGTGATGGTGAAGAAAAAATATCCCTTTCCATGGAATAATGATATTCTCAATCTATTATGGGGAACATGTTGGATCTCGAATATTTATTTTCGATTTGGTAGTTAATAGTTATAGGTAAGAGGGGAGTATATTCTAATGATAGGGTCTCTTGGAATTTATGGGCTATATGAGTACATGAGGATTACATTGGAAAACAAATCATGGAAGTGAGTTAAGATCACATGAATATGATTTACCCCACCTAATCCTATACTTTTTTCTCATGGTGTTCATCGATGACTACCTTATATCTTATCCAAAAATAAAGAAAAATTATATGAAACTCAAGATTGTATTGTGACCACCCATAGGGAATCATTAAATCTTATGGGGATAGAAAAATTTAGAAGTTTATATTACACTATAACAAACTAACTATAAGTGTAGTATCTAGAAATTCTGAGTGTTGAACCAATGAGGAAAATCAATATGTTCTAAATTAATTATAGATATTGAAATTTTAATTTATTGAATGGTTGAAAAAAGGAAAAATGTACAACAAGGATTGGTGCTGAATTCCAAAATGGGAATCATTTATGGATTAGTGTTTTTCTTGTTTATGTGAAATGGATTTTATTGAAAGTGTGCTTATTTAGTTTCGGAGGAAGATTTGGGTCAGCAGGGATCCTTGGTCCTGGTATCCCATCAAATTCCAATGATTGTGACTTTAAAAAGGTCATATAATGACCTCAATCTCAATGATAAGAAACCCAAACCCATTTTAATCATAATAATCCTAGGTCACATAACAATCATTCAAAAAATAGAATAATTAATTTATGCAAAAAATGATTCTCTTGAAGTCATACACTATTGTCAAGTTATACGAATAGAAGAAAAAGTGTAATTGATTGAATGAGTTATGGAAATAAAAAACATGAATAAAAAAAAGAAAATAATCCATAATCCCCACTCACCCTAAAAATCACATCACTTGGAATAGATGGCACTGCTCTCTCATGATGAGAGCGAGAGACACTGGTACCCAAAGTAGAATGGCATTGATGAACGGGCCCAGATTGTCACATTTATTGTGAGTCTCCCCCAAGTGGTGTTGTTTGGATTTCCCTATCATAGAGTGAGTTCAAATGGGGGATGTGTGCCTTCTTTTATAGCTGATCTAATACAAAATCTGTGGCCCATCACATTTATTTTTTTCTCTACAACACCCCTACATGACGTGTACCTCAAATACTTTGTTTCCACTGTCGTGTTGAACCCAAAAAAACATCATATAATAGTTTCACGGTCTGACCATTCGTGAAGATGTGTATTGATTGTACATGATGTGTAGTTGTCTTTCACACCATGTATTCTCATCATAAATTTTTTTATTTTTAAAAACACTTTATTTCCTACCACCAAACATAAAACAAGTAGTATAATTCAAAAATCATCAATATTAACAAATAAAATACATAAATTAATTCTTCTGAACATCTTAAATTTCGTGCATAAAATACCATTATCTTATTGAGTATGCTTGCAGTGCATTGGCAATATTCCATGTTGTTGAAGAGTGGATTCTTGATATTGGAGGTGATATTCTTGGGGCATGTGTAGTTGGAGTCAATATTATCAATGAACCTAGAGGATGTATATTAAATGATATCTTGGACATGTCCTAAGAACATATTCTAGATCAGTTGGATTATCTACCAATACTGATTTTACATATGTTCCATATTGAATATTTATATAATATCAACACCCATGACAGTACTGACTAAGAAACGACATAAATTACAGTGGTTAGAACTATATTAAGATACATTTAATGAGATAATGATAACACAGACATCAAATCCAGTACTAAAACATCTGAATCATTGTATTTTTTATGTACTGTATTGTGATTCATAGAGAATTGGTTTAGGATCAATACTAATGAAAAGCGAGAAGTTAGTGGGTGATGGATATCATCAACCATAACACAATGAGTATAAATACAATACACATGATCTAGATCATGCAGTCATAGTCCAAAATCTGATGTGTTGGACACACTACCTCTTCAGTAAGAGACTTTTAGATAACACAAAACACAAGTGATTTTTATATATGTTTGATGTGATAGACCTGAACCCAGGATAGATATGATTGATTGAGTATCTCAAAATGTGTGATTGTGAGATTTTTTATGATCCTAGTAAGGGTTATATAATTTCAATGATTCATATAAATTTGAATTAGAATGAGTATGTGGATGGTGATCAGCCATTAGAGTTTTAGTGATGAATTATTAGCTTGTTGAACAACTATATAATAGATACTTCTAAGGGACATGGTTTGATAATTTGTACCCATTTAGTTATAACATCATCACATATAGAAAAGGTGAGGTCTATAAAATTATCATACTAATAATGTGATGTGCGAGGGAATAACTAGATAAATGCGATCTGATTCCCAATTGGTCTTTTATGAGCACTCAGATGATCAGGGTACATTAGAGATTAGTGGTTCCAACATTAGTCAAATGAATTATTATGGATGTTTAACATAAAACATAATGAGAACTATATATTGATGTGAAATTTATTTACCACTACCTCAAATGTTGGTTCTGATTGTCACGTATGATGACAGACACTAATTTCTTCATCTCTTGATGACTTTCCATTTAGAGGACAAAGGCCAAGTACTAGTGACCAGGTTTTTCTATCTCACCACTTCATTTAAACCACTTGGAAGAGGGAGGATGTCATGTTGGAATTTGTAATGAGATTACCCTAATGACCAAATAATTTCATTTACTTATTAAAAATCATATAGACTTACTTATTGGATTATCTGTGAATGATTTATTTATATGAGATCATAAACTTACAAAATGTTCCCTTGATTATTTTTTCATATAGAGAAACCTTATTTTTTTTATGTTTTCAGGGCTTATAATATTCCATATGGACTCATGTGAGGTTGACCATAGCATACTATCCTTAGATAGATGAAAAATAAAAGGAGAAAACTCATAATTTAAAGGATATTATTTGAGATTGAGTTTTATAATTTTTTGGAGAATTAAATTATTATCAATCAATGGTTGAGTGCCTTTATAAAATGAAAACAAAGCATCAATATTGGTGGAAAACTACATAGATTATTATGGTAGACCACGTCGATCAATGATATATTAGAATTTGGTTTGTGAGATAGTGGATGTGGGCCTATTTTGGTTCTGGATCCCCCAGGAGAGTGTGTTTGATTTATAAGAGTTTTATCCACACTGAGATAATAGATAAATCATGTTTTTGTTTTAGAAGGACACCTTTGTAGTTCTCCATGGGTGATCAATTTTTATCATGTGTGACTCCATGCTTAGGAAAATAAAATCTATGGTAGAAACTAAAGGTAACATAACTTTTTATATGATCATTCATGATCACCAAATTGATTAAGATAGTGAATTAATATTTGGACCTTCCTCCACATCATCAAGTCATTCATGAGTTGATTCACGTGTCTTGGATCTGGAGGTATGTACTATATCATGGATATATCATTAACTTTCTCTATGATGAGCTTGAACCTAATCCATTTTATGAGGATATTGAAATAATTATTAAATATAGGATTTAAAATATTCTACAAATGATGGTAGTTCATGTTTCTAGAATTCAATGTCGATAAATATAGATCTAGGTTGATACATGGGAGAACAAGTTCAATGGTTGAGATTAGTGTCCTGTGTTTTTTGAAAAATATTGGTAGAGTTATTTTTATAGGAAGAGAGGTTGATAGAGAGGATATATTTAATTTAGTATTTTTTAATGATGAAAAATCTCCTCTTTGTTAATATTTTAGTAATATTATTATTCGGAAATGATGTTTTTAAATTAATTTAGAATTAAATGTGATTCTAGGGATATGTATTTGGGTTGATTTTATTTTAAAATGTTGGGATTTTTATAGAATATTTAATATTTTATGAGAGGGGTTATCGTGGGATTCCATGGATCGTAGAGCCAAATTGTTGATCAAATGAAAATACTAAATATATTATGTCACGTGAGCATGATGTTCATAGAAAAATGAAAATTTTCCCAAAATTATGTCCAATATGGTAAATCAATGATAACCTATAGTTTTGTAATATTTCCTTTTCCCTATGGGTGACATAAAATTGTGCACCATGGGTGTTTCATTAAATCACATTTGAGTGTAATTTAGATGATTTTTTAGATAATTTTTTTTTTAAAAATAATTATTTCCTGAATAGAGTCTTGTATATGAAATATGAGACCACCATGGGGTCTGCTATGTGGTTTTTTAACTAGGTGCATCATACTTGGATGAATTTAGACACTCTTACAACAAGATGGTATTGAATCTAATATTAAATAGGGTTTTGAAATATGTAGTTATAATTACCATGAACACATATTGGGTTCTAATTTCTAAAATTTCTCCAATTTTCTGTTTCCATATTCAATCCAATCAGGACAATATCAAAGCTTCATTACATGAGATTAGTGAATCATATTAAATATGATTCATGTTTATTATATCATTCTAGTCGAGATAACAACCCCTTTTATTCTTCTTCATCTTGTTTCCATATTTCTAATACTACTATTTTTAAATTAACTTATATTAATTATCTTTTTCAACTTTTAAAATTCTAGAAAAAAATATAAATTTAAATAAAATGTTAAGACAAAATCATAAGTGTATAATTTGAGATACTATTTTTGATGAAATTTAAAAAAATTACAACAAAAATTTATCTAATGTTAAATAGATAAATCAGATAAGGATAATATATAAAAATATATAAAAATACAATTTCATAAAATAATAATCACACTGAATTATCATGTGACAAAAGTTTGAAATTATCAAACAATAATTACTTTTAATTATCATAAGATTATTATAATGATTTAAAATATATAATTATATGTGTTTATCAGGGGATAATATATAATAAATTTATCAAAATATAATATTTAAAAAGAAAATAAAATGTAATTATCAATAGATTTCTTATAGAAAGTTTCAAACGTTTTTTATATTGAATTGTAAAAATATAAATGTCAAAATTATCAAAATATTAATTTTAAAAGGATAATTATATTGAATTATAAATTGGTAATTTATTGACATTTAGATATTATAATTAACATGAATATTATAATTATAGTTATAAAAATTATAAAAACATAATAATATCAAATTATCAATGGTTGCATCAAAATGATTTGTAAAAAGAAAAATATTAAAATTTTCAAAGGACAAATTTATTTGTTTAAAAATAATTATTGTTAAATAACTACAATTTATAATCTTGGATTAACCTAGAGAGATAAAAAGTTTATAAAAATTGGTTTTGTAACTATTATTTTGGATTAATTTGAATGATAATGCATTAACCTAATTTTTTTTTGAAATTATCCAAGACTGATAAATAATCATTGCATGAATTATTTTTTTCTTCTGAAAAAATAGTTGGTTTTGGTTCTAGCAACCCACAAGATACCTCAAGAATTGATGTGTCAACAGAAATGATAACATGGAATCCAAGGAGGTGTTCTTAAAAATTGAAATTTCTATTCCATCATTCTAACAACATTGGGTGATTTGTCCTTTCAACCGAAATTGATGACTTTCAGGTAGGATGTTCATCACCATCATGGAATCCCATTACATAAGATTCCATAGAATGATTTTTTTATTGGAATATTTGATCTCCATGATTAAATTTTGATCATATTTGGTTGTTTTTATAACCCATGAAACCATTATGACTTTGCTTCAATAAAAATTGTTAAGAAAACCAGATTCCATGATAATTTTCATTCACACGTTGCATATATAATGAATCTATATTTTCTAATGACGTGTTTTATGGTCATTATCATGATATAAATTTTAATATTATTCCATATGTTGATTTATATGGTTTATACATAACATATAAACATCATAACATGACTAGATATTATGCGGTACGTACATGGAGTATGGAGATGACGATGGTGGTGCATGATAGAATTTTAACCTTATATCTACTCGATGCCTTATTGATTTTTAGTAGATAGTCAACAATAGATTTATTATAGATTTCATATTTTCTGGATTCCTTATATATTATTATTATTATGAAGATACTCAATTCATTATGGATTTATATAATTACTCGATGCCTGTTAGATTTCAAATAGACTACCCACCAGATAACATGTGGATTTTGAGTGAAAAGCCAAATACATTGTTGATAATTTTAGACGCATATAGATATATTATACCTTTTCTAGAATAGGGAAAAAATAGGTATCATCTAGGATATTTTTCATCATTTTTTATAACATGGCCGCTCAATTTTTGAATTATGTTTATAATTGTTTTGATTTTTTTTTCATTATTGAATACCCATGTATTCATGATCACAACTGGTATATGATTTATTAGTGGATCATTATTGTGTGTAGTACTCAAACCCTAATCAAGAATTTTAGATCTCTTGTGGTATTCATGGTGGATTCAGAGATGGAAAATTGATTTGTGGTGGATGTATTATTAGCTCAGGAAATCCAGCGGCAGAATTGGATAGACTATAGAGGAACCCCTAAATTCCCATATTTATTTATTTTATTCTAATATCTTCATTAGATAGGCTTTCCACATTGGTAGTTTTTTTTATCCATATGACTTTTATGCCTTTAATTAAGTTCCCTAAGGTTTAATAAGATCAATTATTATATATTTTATTATTTATTAGTTATCCCATGACAAAATACTTAAGGTATATTCTCCCTACTGATAAGTTGATTCCCTCTCTACTAGTTATAATGAACCACACCTTCCAGTGATATATATTACATTTTAAAAGATGAATTTTCATTAAATAACATGATTATCCATAAAAGATTCTGTTTGGTATAGTCCCATTGAAATCATAGAGTCATAAATAACTGGTTCATAGGTATTCTATATCATCTCTTACATAGTTTCTCATAACTATAACTCTTCTAATGCATATCATACATAATATCGTTCTTCATAACCTAGATAAAGGAAACACTAGAAATTGTGATATCATATTCTCAGTATGGATGATCAAGTGAGATATTAATATAACATGAGATAAGTGTTTGATAAAATGAGAATAACATTTGATAATCATACCATGTACATCATAGATCATAAAACCGAGTCATGACATAAATCATGAGAGTTCATTAGACACAAGACATAATGAAATCAATGAACATAAACCATGAGATCAAAAAATTGAAATATGTAATAGATTTATGGCTTACATAACTACTAAAACCGTGAGACTACATATAAATTGGAATATAATCACTCATTTCATTTGAGACATTAACTCAGGACACCACATAATCTTGTAGACAAGAAATATGGTCCATGTATAAACTTATAGACATGAAATACATGTCTACCCAAAACACAATGATCATTGATTCATGTTTACACAAAATATTGTGAACATGAAATTAGGTTCATGAATAACATATTTACTCACATGTTATACATATTAAACCTATTTATTTGGGTGATATATTTTTCCAATACATCACATAATCAATCTCATTCACATTTGTTCCATAAGTTCAAAAACTCGTTTATATACTACAATCCATGAAAAAAATTTGTTTCAGAAAACATTCATCATATTAGAAACTTTTTGAAGAAATTGGTTTCATAAACATTTCATCATATAATATCACATGTAAAGGAAATGGTTTTCATGAACATATTTTAATAATAAACATAAACCATATAAAATAGCAAAAAATACCTTAAAAATTCTATTACATTAAAATATCCAATAAATTATATAATTTATTATTCAAAAAAAAATGGTCCTTCCAGTAGGAATTTTTTTCATCCCACACATGTTAAAATAATGATTCCTTTCACATTTTCATTAAAATAAAAATGATAATTGTTTCAAAAATAATGAGGATATTAATTTTAGAAATAATATAGTAAACCATAAAATGGATAAAAATGGATTTTAATAATCTTTTGAATAATGATAAAAAAAATTTGAAATTTTTTTCTGAATAAAATGATATGGATGAAATTTTTTTTCAATATAAGAGACAAATAAAGATGAGTATTCTTAAAAAATGTATTCAATATTTATAATGAATTATGAGAGGAAAATGAAATTAAAATATTATTTCTGTAGAAAAAAACATTTATAGATTAAAATAAGTTGGTGTCATGAGAGGTATAACATAATATTTCATCATTTTATCCTAATAATAAATAATCTCAATGAACGACGATACTGTAACATAAAATCTTATTGTGGTAATATATTAAGTGTAGACCCCACGAAATAATGGAAATTATATTGAATATAAGTGACCAAAAATATTATAACATGTATCATAAAATACATTCATTGTTATTATATATAGCACATAAAATTATCACTTTGGATATATGGTATATGTCTCCTAGAAACAAAAGTGGGTCTAGATATCCATTACCATATGGATTGAATTCATTCATACACATTTTATCATGAAATATAATGAATATAGATTTTATATAACTCTCTTAGAGATATATAAATATATATATCATACCATATATTATTTACTTATAACATTTTATTACCCATTTATCAACAATTCATTGTTAAAATCTTGTTTCAGGTAATAAATACCTTGATTTCCATATACATGTTGACTTCGATCATTTGATTATCTACCTTTTATCATTATTAGATCGTATCTATACATATATAAATATTATAATTATCATATATATTACTTATAAATATATTTACTGTATTACCTAATTGATTAAAAATTAAAATTAAATACACTATTCAGGGAGATGGTAGGACGTACGTACACATAAACACAGAATCCATTTTCTCATCAAATGAAATGAAAGAAAATAAATTATTATATCACCTATTGATTAAAATTATTATTTTAATATTGAATTTATATTAATAAAATACATCTTTATTACAATCCATATGGGTTTAAAATTCAAAACATTTCACATCACAATGTTGAGGGGGTAGTCTACACTTAAAAATGAGAGACAATATAGTTTTCTGAAAAAATGGTTGTTAATAATTTAGATATAATATTATAAATCGATTACATTTTTTAGTTCATACATATAAAATATATTAATTAAATTTATCTTTAATATCTTCTCTTTAAAGCGTATGAGAATAAGCAGTCACATCGCTTTGTGTGGTGGTTGTATGACGTATAAGTTAGAGTCATTATCATATTACCCCATGTAATGTAAAGTAAGACTATATATGTGAAATTATAATATAATATGTATAATGAACTAATTTTTATATTATAAATATTGTTATTTAATTATTATATATTTAAATGATAGGTGGTGATGGAAAACGACATATACCGGTCCACGAGGTGGTAGTCCACCATACACACAATTGATATTTTCAGTTACCATTTTATAGAATAATATATTATTATAGGTTATTCCATAAAAATAACAAAACATTAGTTGTTGTGATATTATGGTTTTATTATATAGTCATATATAAATAATATTTCAATGATGTATAAGATGAAATAAAACAGAAATGCGAGTACAATATTTTACCACATCTTTTAAGGGAATATGTTGGATTATACCTAAAGAATTCATAGAATTTAATACTAATAAGAAATTGGATATAATATGTATGTTGATAATTATGTAATATAATTTGGATGTTCCTGGATGAAACATAGGAATTTAAATGTGTGAAGCGGAGAGTAGATTTGGTTTCCTTCTATAAGTGGGGGAGAGGACATTTGTTGTAATTTTGAAAGGAATAAGATGTAACCATTATTTTTTAAGGGAAATGGTTAAAAAATAGTGAATTATCAAACTATAAATGTGGTAATGATAAAAGAAGGATATTTAATTATTTTTTGAGACGTTTCTATGTCATTTTTCAATGTATAGATTTATTTTGAATTTTTCGTTTACCAGTTCTTACTATATCACTAGAAAATAATTTTTAGTAATTTTACTCTCTTTTATTTTAAAAAATAATGTTTTATTAATTTTATACTATTAATTATTTTTTTACAAATATTAAATAAATTTTACAATTATTAAATCACAGAATTTGAGGAATTTAATTACAATGTAATTCCATAGACATGGTGAAGAACCATCTTTTTCAGAAAGAAAACATTCCAAATGATACAAGGTTATTATATATAAATTGAATGCATAATTTATTACAATTACCAGAATATGATAATTAAATATGTAATTAAAATAATTTTAATACTAGAAAATATTAATAAAAAATAAACTTCTATTTATTAAATGAAAAGTCATTTCTTCTATAAAAACATCTATTTTCACTATTCCAAAAAAATAATAATTTTAGATAATACAAAACATTTCCACTAAGATATGTTTTTCATGATGAATTTAAAAAATTAAGTTTGTTTTATATAATAAAATTTCTAAATCTATCAACAATATATTTAATTAGGACTTCACAAACTGAAATGAGAAATCTTTTTGAGAAAAAAAATATTTTGCAAGCATATAATGACTTTACCAAAAATTACATTTTATTTATAATATTTTTTATATAAAAAAATTAAATTTATTTTAAAAATTTTGGTTGGTACTCTTCCTACAACTATTTTTATTGACTATGATATAATGTCCTTATTAAAATAATAATAATAATATAATTTCTTTGTTGGTTAAAAATCATTTTTTCATGTATAACAAGATAACAATGGAATTATATATCATTGAAAATAATATTTCTAATAATATGGGGTGGTGTATTATACACCTATTAAAATAGAATTTTTATGTCAAAATTAATATCTATGGTGAAAAAAATGATAATTCTTAATCCTCATGACATCCTCAGGTTCTCATATAGATTCCTCAAACTAGTTGCTTATTCACAAAACATTGACCATGTGAGTGGTCTTAATTTTTGGAAAAATTTCATTAAAATAAATAATTCTCCAAAATTTGTTTCACATAATAAAGATAATGATATATTAGTAATAACTCCATGTTTTGTATATGTGATGGATTATGTATGTACTTCCTTAGGGGATATATAAATAACACATTGTGAACTTGAGAGAGCTAGGTGGAAGCACAAATTAATAAGCTAACATCTTGATATGATGAATAATTTCATATTGACTTATATACCTACGAATGTTTTTCAATTATTTCTTTCATAATGAAATTTGTAGAATAACCTTATTACAAATAAAAAATCCTAGATCACATTGACAATTTTCATCATATATTGTCTCTCATCATTGTGCCACCCATACGTGCTACATAATGGATCTTACCCTTCCTAACATTTAATCAACTAGAAATTATTACAATATATTTCCTTCTCAAAATTCATCCCTTCATGATAAAGATATAAAATTTCTTTTATAGTGGTATTCATAAGGATCCATTTGACTCCTTTAGTGAAAGATTTTATTTTAATCAAAATCAATTAGAAAAAGTAATTGATCACCATCCCCATAGAAATCCATTTGATAAGTTCTCATCAAATCCTATAAGGTTTGAAATTGTTATATCAGACTAAAAATATGAGCGACAATGATACATAATGCTGAAATTCAAATTTATTTCATGTTATAATTGAATACATCTCCATAACATTTTAGTAATATATGGATCTTGATCAGGTAAAATAGAATATGGTACGTTTGAAAACTGTACAAAAATCACAATGTAAATCCTTAAAATCTGATCTAGAGGGAAATATTATCCAAAGGATATTGTTATTTCTAAATTTGGATGGTGATTCACTAATACCCATATTGAAATATTCTCTTTAAATAATTTTTTAATAAAATGATAAAATACATGGTGATGTCTTCCAAGTTTCATTCATGTATGGATAATGCATTTAGAATCTCATTAATGATTCATCTCTTAGAAATAACGTGTTGACATCCGACGTATTGATATTAATAATTAAATATATCTCTACTTAGGTTTTCCCACTGTGAATAAATTCTTATATAGGCCATGTGTATGTGTTATACCATTGTATTTCTTCAATGTTGGTTGAAGACCTGTGACCTTGCTGATTTTGTTAGGATTTCACACCGGGCATCTGGGTTATCCTTTTTTGAAATCTATATTAATAAAATTCATATAAAAATTGACAAAGTGAAATAACAAATAATTATGTCACCAGGAAATATATGATAAACCATAAAGGTTACCAATACCTTTAGTCTTATGTCCACAAAATGTAATGTAATTCTTCTTAAATTATCCTTTTTACTAAAATATATAAAAACCCAACGATTTTTATTTCTATAAGTTTCACCCAAAATATCATTAATCCTAAAGAAGTACAATCATAATAAACTTATAACCCGATATGGTATCTATATCTACTAAAATAATCATACATGGAAACATATACCCTTTAATAAGATAATTCATCCTTTATTCATTACATATCATTATATCTTTAACAATGACATTTTCATTGGATTCATGGTTGAGTCCTTGCATTAATAGAATATAAAAAATGTTCTCATTATTCCAAAATATATGTATAGAGAGATAGTAGAATCATTGATTTATTCTATTTTCCCACAATGGGTGAAAATAATCTTATATGGGTCCCCTCTATTAAAATTTTAATTTTGAAATAAATAACTGAGGGAGTAGAGGATATGTGTTCTTTATTTATCATGATTCACATCAATCATAATAATTTCCTAATATATCCATTTTTTCTTTTCCACTATAAGTTTTTTTTGTCATTGTCTTCATTAGACATTGTATTAGGGTATTGATTATCATAATTCACAAACATATATAATTTTAAACACCGTAGTTTTGGTGGGGCATTCTGTGTGGCATTCTATCTATTCACATAATAAGCTAACTAGTTCTCATCAAATTAATATTCATGCATATGATGACCCTAATATAAATTATTAAAACATTTTTTGACCTGTTAGGATAATTTAATCCATGATTCCTTTCATTCCATGACCATAAATATAATCTCATATTCGTTTTGGCATGGTTTTTAAAATTTTTCAGGAATTACATCTTTCATTTATTATCAAAACCATGCAATTGATGGGTAAATCTAGTCTCTACATCCATCGTTATTTCAAAGAGACTGATTTGTTAATATCTGCTAATGAACACTTTGGATAATTAACAAAAGATACACTGTCTTAATACATTAAGGAATAAATAAACTTTACCCTCTCGTAGGATGCTAAAATTAAGTGTGTCAGTCAAAAGTCATGTAATATTTGTCTCATAGGTACATCATTCTCATCATAATTTTGTTATATCTCATGAAATTCAGTATATTTTTTATATTAAAAATATGAGGAAGGTAATTATTGAAAAAAAAACTCTTATACTCATCAAAATCAATGGATTTCATTACATCCAGTTGGTTTATATTCTTAATAAGGTTTTTCTATTGATCTATTTCCCCTTCAAAATGATTGAATGAAAAAATAATTTTTTCCCTCTTCCAAACTATCGATAAAAGAAAATAAATTTTTAATGCTGCTGATACATTTATTGTAGACTATTGTATTAGAAGAACCCATAAAAGATAGCAGATGTTTCATCCTAATGAACTCATCGAGACTCTGTTACCTACATTTGTTATTGAGATCTTTATGGTCAATCTTTTGTCTAAAACAAAAGTGTAGAGTTTATGAAATAATAATAATTATGGGTGACCAAATAGTCATGAAGAATATCTTATATGTTTTTCTTAATTAGGAAGCATTATTTAGAATCTATGATACATTAGGCTTAAAATAGGTTATTTATCATAATTATTAAATTCTATCATCAGGGTTCATAATGATTTTGTGAAATTATAAAGAATATCCCTAGGGAGTGTTAAACTAGATGTATCGTATATTTCATTGTCATGTACCAGGTATAACTCGAGTCAATACCAACACACCCTTTTTAGTGTTACCAAACCTAGGTATATGTGTTCCTAAACAACATCCATATTTTTTTCCCAATAAAAATATAATTTTCTACAATCCACCAGCTATATTCTTCACCAAAATTCCACTACATTTTCATATTCATGGACTTATCCTAAGCCTTATCCATATAGAAAACCCTAGGGATCCCGATAATGTTTTATCATCACAGTTTCTATCTTTTTAACTACACGTGGATTTAATATGAACTATAATGACTGACATATTTAATTCATTGATATTACATCTTCATTTAAGAATTTTCATAAAATAATATTATGATACGCCCCATAATCATTTAGGATTAGTGCCTTTGGAAACATAGAATCATAATTAACTGGTTCATAAGAGTTCAAAATATTCTCCCTATTATTTTTTATAAATATAAAATATTTTAGACATACCATACATGATATATTTCATTACAACCTATTGAAATTAAGTATAATAGTCATTGATCTCATATTTTTAGTAATAGTAAAAATAGAATTCACCAATATAGAATGAGGAAAAGGTTATAATAACATGATATTAACATTTGGAAACTACATCCGAAATATCATAGATCATAAACATGAGTCAAGAAATAAATATTGTAAATTAATCATACATGAATCAAGATAAAATAAAATAATATAATCCATTCAAAAAATAAAATTTTATAAATATAATGATTATTGGGATACAAATAATATAATAAAAATTTTTACTTGAATAAATTGAAATAAGTTCACAAATTTTGTGAAGTACATGAAATCATGCCAAAAATTAAACTTATGGACACGAATAAAAGTCCACACATAACCTTATAGTCATGAAAATCAGGTCAACACCTGACATTTTTAACATGTAATCAATTTTATACATAATATTTTAAACATATTATCAGGTTCACATGTAACATATTTACTCTTGATTTATACATCACTGCCAAATGAATTGAAAATTGAAATTTGTCATACCCATCAAATTATAAAACATCACATATGTGTTCCAAAATGTCATAAAAAATTAATCATATCAGATCCCATGAAAAAAATAAGATTTAGAAACCTATCACCATATCTGAATCCATCAAAATAAATTTTTATCATAAATAATTTTCACAGCATAACGAGTAGACAATAATAAGGCATTACAAGAATTACGACAACCTAAGCATAAATTATACAGAGAAATAATAATTATTGTCTCATTGGATCATAACCCCAATAAATATCAAGTAACATGAAATGATGAAATATTAGTTTTAACATGATATTTAATTAAAAAATAAAATGGAATATTTCTTAAGGAAAGTAATATTTCCCAATTAAAAATAATGTTTATTGAAAATAAAAAATTTAAAAAATATTTTAACAAATATTTTCTTCGAATTTATATTGATATAATATAACATAATAATTAAATATATTAATGGTCATGATGGTAGAAAATTCTATTCATTCCCCTTACATTAAAATAATGACTCCTTTTATATTTTTGGTAAAGGACAAACATACCATGTTTGGAAAAGGAAATGAATATTCCTTCAAAAGAACAGAATAAAAAGTCCAAAATGGGTAAAAATATAAATAATAAATCATTTTGATATGGTTAAAAAATCTATTATGACATGTTTTGAAAAAAATTATCTGTACAAAAAAGATTTTTCTACCAAAGTATGAAATAATGATGAAATTTATTAAAAAAATAGTTTATTCTATTTAATCTATTATGAGAAGAAAATGATAGGAAAACATAAATTATCTAGAAATAAATTTTGTAGAAAATTTTTTATTTGTTTTTTGAGAGTTAGAAAATATGTTTTCATCTTATGAAGCATAATGATATAAAAATCCCTAGGAACGATGATGTTGTAACATGATTTTTTAAAATTTTTTGTTACATGTGAATCGTAATTCACCAAAAAGAATGTTTATTTGATATATATGTAAATAATAATTAATATTACATGAAGGAAAATAAAATAATTTTCTATCTAGTTTAAATATCACATGAATTAAGAATGTGGTGTATATGTAATTTTTCTCAATGAAATAAATGAGAGATTATAAATATTGTACCTTCTATAGTGACATCCATTATACATGATCAAACATACTGTATAATAAATATATGATTAATATTAATCATTTAAAAATATATAAATATATATATAATCTCATATATGTAGAGAATTCTATTTTTCACATGTAATACTTTGCAATAATTTTTAGAGTATTTCTGAAGCCATACACTGAGTCGTTATAGGAATCCTGGGTCCGAAGAGACTTATTGTGGGGATATGAAAAATATGAAAAATATTTAATATATTGGACCATTCTAATTTTAATTAATCCTTAAATATTAATACCCCAAATTTAGAGTCTTGAATTATAATTTCGAGGATGTGGTTGAGTTCTGAATGTCGTGTTTACCCATGGTGGGAGTAAAAGTTTGTCAGCATCAGGTGCTCAGTTGAAAGAGAGTTCGAGGAGAGTTAAATGGAGTGTTATTAATTATAAAAATTGAAATTAATGATTCACCACAATTTTTATTAATCAGTATAAAATAAATAGGGTACATCTTATGGTGATGGATGCTCTAAGGACAATCTATGGAGATGATCACCGTTGAGCCTCATTTTAGATGGTGATCTTCCACAGATTGAAGAGCCGCAAGTACCATGAATCATTTTGGACCTGAATCGTCATTTTTTCCTTGAGGCATGAGTATTTCAATTTTTTTATTGATTCTATTAATATATGTTTTTATGGTTTTTTAGAATTTAAAATACTAATAGGGTACTTATGAGGGTCAATCGAGGATGGATTTGGAGAAATCTTGTGTTTTGGGTGGCTCACAGGGTATTCCTGTTTGGAACTCCATGTCCTATGGAATGTAGTGAAGGACCACAAACTATATGTTCTTCCCATTTTGGGAATATGAAATTTGGGAAGTACACATTTTCTTCATTGGTTACATGCTTTATTGTGATCCCATACAATGAGGTCATAGACATGTACATGTCGCTATGTAACGTTACATGGTCATGTGGATGCACACAACCAAAGTACATCAATGTGTGGTGTAAAAAATTGGCACATAATGTGTGCATGAACAAGAGTTTAGAAATCTTGGAAACACCACATACTACGACTATATGGAATTTGATCTAACTTGGCTTGCTACCGTGATGGGTGGGGATACACCCAAGTGATTTGGTAAGGATACCTTCAATGTGTGAATAGTGTACATGTAGTCTAGTTTCATTGTATTTTATGAGTATCGAGAAGGGACACATCTCATGGCAAATATTGTAGGGACTCACCACATACAATGGATATAGGCCATGTCCCCCCTTTGGTACTCCTAACTCATGCATCATTATTATAATGTCTTGGATGGTGGTCCACGAATAGCCTATCATGGGTATTTATATACACTTGGTTTGATAGTGGCTCGGGTATTGTAATTATGTTCTTAGTAATGTATTATCATGCTCTTCAAATTAAGCGCTCAGATAGAGAAGGTGTATCCATCCCAAATACTAGTGAGGTTCCTCTACCATATTAAATTAACTATATTTAAATCATACTTTATCATGAAAAAACTACATGAGAAGAGAACCCTATTCATAAAGGATGGCTCTATATGGTTTGTGGAATCAGTGGTCATATAATCACCTACGCATCAGGGGGTCTTAGTAGGGTTTGTAGAATGGTTAGGTACATTTTCACCAACTTAGTAGATATTTTATTTGGCGGTTTTTGAATCATCGTGTGTATGAAAAACTACATTGCAGTGTTTTTTTGAGATTGGGATTATAGATTCTTTATTACTTGAATTTTACATGTAGTGATCCCCTTATTATGTGACATGATATCCTTTGTATAATAATGGGTTTGTAGTGTCCCCCATCCAGGATGTGGGTGATCCCCTGTTTGAGTGAGATCCTATGAGTTACTATATTGGGGTCATGGTGTCCCATAGTGATCTAGGGTTTCATCCCCTATTTTATTGTGTTTGATCGTTACTGTTCTATATTAGGTTCAGGGTGTCCCCCAAATATCATGGGATTTACCCCCTTTACGTGTGATGATATCATTGGAGTTTCTAGTAGGGTTGAGGTTTCCCCCATTAGGGAAGGGTGATATCTTCTATCTGAGTATTGGGATACACTTGGTTCCAATAAAACATTCCTTGTGGAATGATCTTATTATCATGTTGTCTAATATATATTCCATTTTGAATGGTAGGGAAGTTCCATAAGCTTTTGGAAACCTGATGGAGTGTATCACTTATATGATTGAAGTTAAGGATGTTATTGTTGTTTCTGATTGACTGTTCTCCCTAAATACCTTCATGTAAGTTAGGGGTTTAATTAATGGATTATATATATCAGGAGAGTTCTATATGGAAGGGAATAGCTTACCAGACTCTGTGTTCTCCTAAATGAGAATTACCAATGACCTTTTAGAAGAAATATGAGGTTTGTTGTGATGTTGGGACCTCATAATAGATGGATATTGTGATAAGAATATCTTATTTCTCCTTATGGGATAACATGTAGTTTTGTAACATATCATTAGTGATATACCATGTTGTGTGATCTTACTACACATATGTAGTCGTGGAGTGGTCATGATGGTGTTTCTCTATATTGTTTTGGTTTCCTCTTCTGGATGGTTCAAGTAGACTATTACCCTTTAGTTTCTCTCATTTTTTGGGGGGGCACGTTCTGAGTATTGTCACTCTCCCCAAAACATGGGATTTTTCCACATATGATTTGTCTTTCTAAGATGATTGGAATTTTATGGAGTCCTAGATGGACTCGATGTTTGAATATATTAGTGATATCAACAAACCGAGGTGTTTAGTGGTGGTTTCATTTGAAAGAAGTCCCCTATATATAAATAGGTCAGACACTATTACTTCTTTTGGTGGGATTGTATTTTTACATGTTGTACTTTTGGTACATATTTTTCAATATTATTATAGGATTTATGTACAAATTCAATTTATTTCCATTTTTATTATATCTACATTGTTTCATGGAGATGTATGTATATGTGTGCATACATGTACCACAGGCTAAGGCCTTCTATAACACCCTGAGCTTCCATGATACGCTTCTCTTTCAATAATGCAATAGCTTGAATTATACGCAAGTTCGAGTTCTAACACACCACGACAAATCAAAGTAGCCGTTATGAATAGTAATACCCACTTTTTAAAATTATAGAAATTTTATATTTCAAAATGGACTTCATTTTTGTATTTGTAATATATAAATTATCCTAAGTGGAATTTTTTGTAATTTTCTGAGAACATCCAATTTTTTATGAATAGTGAAAAATACATAAAACAACTTTTTTAATCAGAAAAATTTATAGTGATAAATTATACTATTTATTTTTTTAAAATATAATTAGAATATATTTTTACCATTGTATCTAATGGTGGTCATTAGAATTAATTTCACTTGGAAATTTGACAAAACAATTGTCAATCTTTTGATATATATTGTTTCTTAAAAACACGCTATTTGTTGTGACAATGGGAATTAATTATAAAATTAATTAATGAAAATTATATGTTTGGAATTTTTTAAAATCGATATCATTTTTGAATTCAGAATATCAATTATAGCATAGGGTGAAATTTTGGCACTGTTCTGAAAAACATCAATTTTTGATGAATAGTGAAACTACTAAGTGGTCGTTAATAAACTGATTTTTTCATTTAAATGAAACATTACCACTTCTGTGATTTTATTTTCACAAATCCGACATAAATGGTTGTCATTAGGAAGAAAAATGTGGTTCAATGGGAATAAAATAATTTTTAATGAATAGTAATTTTTAAGTTTAATTAACAGCGATTAAAGGTAATTAGTGAAATTTAAGGTAAAAATGATTTTCTAAAAATATTTAAATACCATTACACTTTTCCTACCCTTATTGGACGAGTCATGACAGACCAAGACAATCCATGGGTAAACTTTGGGACCCCATGGAGCCACTTGGGTAAGAAAATGACATTAATAACTTTTTATTTAAAGTAAAAATAAAATTGTCACAAACATGTGTTGTTTTACTAAAACAATTATTAAATGGGGTTATATAAGTTAACTTTTTGACCATAAATATTCATTGGAAATGTAAAAGTATTTCCTACATTATGGTATTTTTTTTATAATTTTTAGACATTAAATAAATTAAATTATTAATTACACCATGATGATGCAGCGATTACCTCAATAATTAACGATTTTAATAAAATGGACGGATAATGTAAAATATAAGAGTTAAACTTTTCCAAACCATATTGGATAAGTATATGTCTAACCCTTATCATATTATCCTTGAAATATATTAGTTTGGGGCCTTTAAAATCCGAAACACAGTATATAATAAAGTAACATTTCATGACTTTCCAAGAGTGCCCCTCCTCTCCTCTTATATGAGGCCCCCGCCACTACCACCTTATTCAAACCTTGAAGCCATTTGGCTCAGACAAACTCTGCCCAAATACTCTCCAAACTTCCCTCTCTTACTCCTAGAAGCCTCACTTTGGGCAGAAGTCTTCCCAAGGAAGCCTCTGGCTCAAATAAAAAATAGTTACCCGATTTTAAGGTAATGTCTTTTCTAATGTTGTTTTGTTTTATTTTGCTTCTCCAACCCCCTAAACTCTTTGTATTAATTTCTTTTATAACAACACCAGTATCCTAAATATACTAGAATGTTTTTATAAGAAGGATTCAAGCTACACTTACACACACCTATATCTAATGGTTAAAGAACATATTGTTTCAGTGGATGGAGAATTTCTTCCTCATGAAACAATGATTGTTCAACACTCATATAACACCATCAAAGATGGAAATTAAGATGTCACTATATTTATATATGATATATAATATGTTTATGATTTACTTAAGATTCTGTATTTTTCATTTATGGCATACCTTTATGGTTTCCATTATGGGTAAACGTGAAATTTTCATTTTAGGAAGTTCAGACTACCGCCCCCTCAAAGTGATTAGAATTGTTAATGCCATATGTGGGATGTATAAAGGATAGAGTAAATGGTATTATACATTATATTATACTGTATTATATTATACCTTTATATAATTCTAATTTCATTCCATTAAATACGAAATATAAATGAAAGTTGTGTTCATGCGTACGTACGGCTTACCGTCTCCATGAACGGTGCATTTCATTTCTTACCTCTAAATTTTATGTAATATTATAAATGCATGTATATACTGGATATATATGATATATATTATATCTACATCATGAATATAATTCTGGATATAATGGATATTTCACCCCATGAACAACATGTAATTATAAGAAGTTTATTTTTGACTCAAGTACCAAAGATCGACAAAACGACCGTTATTAACTTAAATAATTACATAATGTTCATAACATGGAAATAAGTGATATAAAAGGAATAATTAACATGGAAAAGGTTCTTAAGCAAATATAAATTAACACTAGTTTATTATTCAGGATGTTAAAGAACGATCGAGTCATGTCGGACCCGAGGTAAGGGAACTTCTTAACCCAATTTCCATTCTTTGGGTTAATCTACCACTTTCAAATTAAGTCATGATATTATTATGTCCTATCTTGTATTTGTACTTTATTTATGTGTACTTATAGTGAACACACTTAATAGATCTACTTTATTTTTAAAATGATCTTTGTAAGGGTCTTCGTCTCAATCTTCTTTCATTGAGGCGGATTTTGTTTTATACACAACATTCTTTTATACGGTGTATAAACCCCTTTGACTTTTACTTTTATTCAAAAGGAATATTTTTTACAAAGAAATTTACTAAACGAAAAAAGGAATGTTTTTGTCTTACGTATGCGGTGACAACAACTTCTCCGCCTTCATCACCATTATTTGTGTTTCGGCTTCCTCTACAAGCCATATATTGATTTTAAATGAAAAATAAATACAATTTTTTAATTTTCATTTATTTTGGTATTGAAAATGGTTTTGAAAGTGTTTTTTGTTATATCAATGTATTTTATTGATATCTTGTTATTTAAATGTGGAAATTTTATGTTTCCATTATGCATTATTTATGTGATACAATTATGTTATGATTTATGATATGTTTAATCATGTTCATATGAGGAATGCATTGGACTTAATAAGTGACGGGTGGAGCCTGCTATAGCTCCTCGATGCATCGGTAGGTCTCATGAGACAAACTAGTGGCTTGGCACAAGGCCTTGACAAAATATTATTTGTAGTCTTGGCACGAGGCCTTGGCTATGTAGTTATGATAGTCTGGCATTATGCATTCCATCATTATGAAAGTGGTTATTGATATTTCATGTGATAATTCGACTAGTAGAATATCCATGTAAATAAGTAAATTTCATTATTTCATTTTATTTTTTCCATATTATGCTGATGTTCAAGTTTAAAAGGATTTTGTTTTAGTTATACATTGCCTTAAATGTTAATGTTTATTTATGAAAGAATTCGCTATATTGTGATCCTTACTGAGCATCTGAGATCACCCCTTTCAATGTTTTAATCTTTCCAGGATGTGAAGAAGTATTTTAGGAATGACCTGTAGGGATAATCTTAAAGGGATATGAGTGTGGAAAATGGAGACTATGTTATTGTAATTTTTCACTTTATGATGTAATGTAACATTTATGAATGTATCTAGTGTTTCAAAGGATACTAAACTGATCGGTCTTTCGAGACTTGATCTTTTGGGATCATGCCAATGTTACGCAATAACGCACCGACTCTCGGTAACTAGCGTCAGGGAATTACAGTTGGTATCAGAAGCAGTTTAGTATCAACCTTGGAAGGTAGATTTAGATAAACCTTAATTAGAGCGCATAGCCCTAAGATAGACATTGAAGATTAATATAGAAGAACTTCCTAGAATTTTGGTATTATAAAGATTTAGTGACTTTTCCAAGCAATACATCCCTGTCTGGATATGAGCAGGTAGAGGCCGCTCTGGCACAGATGTACCTAGGGGTAAAATCTGAAAACACCACTTTGAGCTAGACTCAAATGGGAACTAGTGCAAGACAATGGGCCTTGCTACACTCTTGGTTACGACACTCCCGGGGGATAAGCTTAGGATAATTCTCATTTTCTTTACAAACCATTAGGAAGGGGTTATGAGTATATACTTCCTCAAAGAAAACATTTCTTTTTATTAATATGGATTATATCTATAAATAGTTCAATTTATGTTAAGTGTTTTACAAGTACATAATTATGTATTTTTATTCATAAACTGATCTAGTTTATGCCATTGTTTAGAAATGGCACCTAGTGGAATGAATGGAAAATGTATCAATGCATGCACTCTATATAAAGATTTCCCTCCTACTAAATATAATTATAATAGAGCTATTGATACAACTGGTGATGATCAGCTTATCACTATACTGGGACAACTCACTTAGGATACGAATAATAACCTTACTCGTATGGAGCACCCCGATCCGCAACGTGGAGGATCAATGTTAGACCGCTTCATGAGGCAAAAACTGCCAAAATTTAATGGGGTAAAAATCCATTAATAGCTGAGTAATGGATAAACTCCTTAGGGAAAATATTCCATGCCTTCGGGAGTAGTGAAAGGGAGAATGTTTTCATGGAAGTTTACCGCCTCACTGGAGATTCCGATCAATGGTGGTCGCTGATTCAAAATACAAAGGAAGATGATGAATTATCACGTATGGAATAGAGAGAGTTCAAAGATATTTTCTTAGAAAAATACTTTCCTCGTGACCATCGAGCAGATATGGAAATGAAATTTCTGAGTCTGAGAGAAAAGGAGGATGAGAATGTCGCAATGTATGAGGCTAACTTTACAAGGTTAGCAAGGCATGCTGCAGATTATATATGTAACCCAAGAAGTAAAATTGATCATTTCTTTTATGGGTTAAACCATTTCTACGTCGATCATTAGTCTCACAATATTTCTCGTCGTACGAAGATATTGTCTCATTTGCTATCAAGACAGAAAGGTAATTCTCTAAATCTCATGAAAATAAAGTAAAGCAAGAGAAGAAGAGAATAGTGGAACAAGAGATAGATAAAGGGAAAAAGGGAACGAAGGATTTTCTATTATGCAATAATTTTGGGAAGAATCACCCCGGTACTTGCCTAAAAGGAATGAAAGTTTGTTATAAATGAGGAGAAAAAGGCACCAGGCTCGTGATTGCAAGGGAAAGAATGAGGCTATCAATGTTGAATGCTATAATTGTAGGGAAATGGGGTATTATGCAAATGAATTTCCTAAGTGTCAGGTAAACTTACCTCAGAAAAGGCCAAGGGATCAAGGACAATCTTATGTTGTTACTACAGTTGAAGTGGAATAATTAATGTATTGGTGCTTTTGGACTCAAGGATTATATTCTGGATATAATAATAATGTGATATATATAAGAATTGTATTGCGGTACTTATTGTTCTGATTAAGTTTTTAATATGATGAAGTTAATCATATTTTTAATATGTGACAATAATAGTAACATTACTTTATTTGGGGAATATGATGTTACAATTGATTTTGGAATTTAGAGACCTTTTGGAGAAAGTCTAGACATATGTATTTTGGATAACTATAAAGGTTGGAATGGATTAAGTTGAACCTTGGATAGTATTGTTTAAGGTTAAAATATTTCTGGAGATTATTTTTGGAATATTATAATACTATAGTTTTAGGAAAAGACATCCTGCAGGTTGGGGGATAACCCGTCGCGTCGGACAAAGCTGCAGGAATCGAACCCACAACCATAGTGCGACATGACTTTATTACCTACAACTGGCCTACATGAAGTCCCTGGTTATTACGATATAGTTTTACTAATCTAAATGGTATGTTTTATTATTTAGAACCTTTTAAGATCAGGATAAATATAATATTTTTTGAGTTCTATTATCTTTTTGAGTGAAGGATGAGTTTATGGTTAAAATTAGTTGAAGGTTGAAACTCTACTTGTCAAGAATAAATATATATATACCTATCTCCTATTCTATGGATAAATTAATTCTTAAACATTAGTAAAGGGATATTAAAACAAAAAAATGTTTTATCCTAATACCTTATATCTTGTTGAACTGATAATATATTAAATCCACATAGATTGAAGGCTTTGAGGCCCTCAATTTTATACTTGTTTGTGATTGATGACCTCAATCAGTCCCTACAAATATTTTCGTTTTTCCTCCAATTATATGTCTCTAATTTCCACCAATGTTCTCTTTATCAAGATCATAATTTGGTGGTGACTTTTTCATTTCCCTTTCCCTCTTATTAAGGCTAAATTTTATTAACCTTATTTCTGATGTGGGTTTTCCACAAAGATATTTTCTATTTTCAACATTTTATTTCCAAAGAAAAATTTCAAATTGAGAGGATGCAATTTATTGAACGATGGGAGAATGTAACACCCCGAGCTTCCACGATACGCTTCTCTTTCAAAAATGCAACAGCTTGCATTGTACTCAAGTTCGAGTTCTAACACACCGCGACTAATCAAAGTAGCCATTATGAATTGTAATACCCACTTTTTAAAATTATATAAATTTTTTATTTCAAAATGGACTTCATTTTTGTATTCTTAATATATAAATTATCCTAAGATGAATTTTTTGTAACTTTCTGAGAACTTCCAATTTTTTATGAATAGTGAAAAATACTTAAAACAAACTTTTTTAATCAGAATAATTTATAGTGATAAATTATACTATTTAGTGGTTTTAAAGTATAATTAGAATATATTTTTATCATTTTATCCAAAGTTGGTCATTAGAATTAATTTTACTTTGAAATTGGACATAAACAATTGTCAATCTTTTGATATATATTGTTTCTTAAAAATATGATATTTGTTGTGACAGCAGGAATTAATTATAAAATAAATCAATTAAACTTATATGTTAGGAATTTTTTAAAGTAGACATCATTTTTGAATTCGGAATATCAATTAGAGCTTAGGGTGAAATTTTGGCATTGTTCTGAAAAATTTCAATTTTTGATGAATAGTGAAACCACTAAGTGGTAGTTAAAAAAATGTTTTTTTCATTTAAATGAAACATTACCACTTCTATGATTTGATTTTCAAAAATTCGACATACATGGTTGTCATTAGGAAGAAAAATGTTGTTCAATGGGATTAAAATAATTTTTTGGTGAATAGTAACTTTTAAGTTTAAATAATCACGATTAAAGGTAATTAGTGAAATTTAAGGTAAAAATGATATTATAAAAATATTAAAATACCATTAAACTTGTCCTAACCTTATTGTATGAGTCATGGCCGACCAATAAAATCCATGAGTCAACTTGGGGTCCCCATGGAGCCACTTGGGTAAGAAAATGACATTAATAACTTTTTATTTAAAGTAAAAATAAAATTGTCACAAACATGTGTTGTTTTATTAAAAAAATTATTACATAGGGTTATATAAGTTAACTTTTTGACCATAAATATTCAATGGAAAGATAAAACGAGTTCATACATCATGGTAATTTTTTTATAATTTTCAAACATTAAATAAATTAAATTTTTAATGACACCATGATGATGCATCGATTACCTCATTAATTAACAATTGTAATAAAATGGAAAGATAATGTAAAATCTAAGAATTAAACTTGTCTAATGCCTATTGGATGAGTATATTTCGAAACCCTATCACCTTATACTAGAAATGTATAAGTTTGGGGCCTTTAAAGTCCGAAACTCAATATATAATAATGTAATATTTCAAGACATTTGAAGAGTGCCCCTCCTCTCCTCTTATAGATGGCCCCCACCTCTACCACCTTATTCACTCCATCAAACCATTATATCGGACAAAATCTGCCCAAATACTCTCCTAACTTCCCTCTATTACTCCTAGAAGCCTCACGTTGGGCAGAAGTCTTCCCAATAAAGCCTTTATCTCAAATCAAAAAGAGTTACCCGATTTTTAGGTAATGTCTTCTCTAATTTTGTTTTGTTTTATTTTTCTTCTCCAACCCCCTAAACTCTTTTTAGTAATTTTTTTGTAACAACACCAGTAGCCTTAATATACTAGGATGTTTTTATATGATGTATTTTATCTAAACTTACACACACATACATCTAATGGTTAATGAACATTCTGTTTCTGTGGATGGCGAATTTCTGCCTCATGAAACGATGATATTTCAACCCTCATATAACACCTTCAAAGGTGTCCATTAAGATGTCACTATATTTATATATGATATATAATATGTTTATGTTTTACTTAAGCATTTTTTTTTTCATTAATGGCATACCTTTATGGTTTCCATTATGGGTAAACGCGATATTTTCATTTTAGGAAGTGCGGACTACTGCCCTCTCAAAGTGATTAAAATCGTTAATGCCATATGTGGGATGTGTAACAGATGTAGTAAATGGTAGTATACATTATATTATACTGTATTTTAGTATACCTTTATATAATTGTAATTTCGTTCCATTAAATACGAAATAGAAATGAAAGTAGCATTCATGCGTATGTATGGATTACCGTCTACATGAACGGTGCATTTCATTTCTTACCTCTAAATGTTATGTAATATTATAAATGCATGTATATACTAGATATATATATGATATATATGATATATAAATAATGAATATAATTCTGGATATAATGGATATTTCATCACATGAACAACTTTTAATTATAAGAAGTTTATTTTTGACTCAAGTACCAAAGATCGAAAAAACGACCGTTATTAACATAAATAATTAAATAATGTTCATAACATGGTAATAAGTGTTATAAAAGGAATAATGAACATGTAAAAGGTTATTAAGAAAATATAAATTAACTCTAGTTTATTATTCAGGAGGTCAAAGAACGATTGAGTCAAGTTGGACACGAGGTAAAGGAACTTCTTAACCCAATTTCCATTATTTGGGTTAATCTCCTACTTTAAAATTATGTCGTGATATTATTATGTATTATCTTGTATTTGTACTTTATTTATGTGTACTTATAGTGAATACACCTAATAGAACTACTTTATTTAAAAAATGATCTTTGTAAGGGTCTTCGTCTCAATCTTCTTTCATTAAGGCAGATTTTGTTTTATATATAACATTCTTTTATATGGTGTATAAAACCCTTTGACTTTTACTTTTATTCAAAAATAATCTTTCTTAAAAAGTTTTTTAATAAACGAAAGAAGGAATATTTTTGTCTTACATATGCGGCGACAATGACTTCGCCGCCTTCGTGACCATTATTTGTGTTTTGGCTTCCTCTACAAGCCAAAACATTTTTAAAATGAAAAATAAATACAATGTTTCAATTTTCATTTATTTTGGTATTGAAAATGGTTTTGAAAGTGTTTTTTATTATATCAATGTGTTGTATTGATATCTTGTGATTGAAATGTTGAAATTTTATGTTTCCTTTATGCATGTTTTATGAGATACGATTATGTTATGGTTTATGATATGTTTAAAACTATTCATATGAGGAATGCATTGGACTTAAAAAGTTATGGGTGGAGCCCTCGATAGCTCCTTGATGCATCGGCAGGTCTCATGAGACAAACAAGTGTATTGGCACGAGGCCTTGACAAAATATTATTTGTAGTCTTTCCACGAGGCCTTGGATACGTGTTTATGATAGTCTGGAATTATGCATTCCATCATTATGAATGTGGTTATTGATATTGCATGTGATTATTCAACTAGTATAATATCCATGTAAATAAGTAAAATTCATTATTTCATTTTATTTTTGCCATATTATGCTGAAGTTCATGTTTAAAAGGCATTTGTTTTAGTTATTCATTGCCTTAAATGTTAATGTTTATTTATGAAAGCTTCCACTATATTGTGATCCTTACTGAGCATCTGAGCTCACCCCTTTCAATGTTTTAATCATTCCAGGATGTGAAGAAGTATTTTAGGAATGGCCTGTAGAGATAGTCTGAAAGGGATATGAGTGTGGAAAATGGAGACTATGTTATTGTAGTTTTTCACTTTATGGTGTAATGTAACATTTATGAATGTATCTAGTGTTTCCAAGGCTACTAAACAAATCGGCCTTTCGAGACTTGATCTTTTGTGATCATGCCAATGTTACGTAATAATGCACCGACCCTCGGTAATTGGGATCGGGGCGTTACACCATCAATATGTGTGAGATGGCTACTTGACACCGGATGATATCCTCTGGCCTATTGGGGGAGGGATTGGGTTAATACTAAATCTTACCCTAGTGGGACATGTTATGAGAGAGTAGTATAAGAAGTGTTGGTTCCACCACAGGTCCAGATGCTGTGAGAATAGTTTATGTTTTATGGAGACAAGGATAATTTTTTTTAGTTTATCAATATGTCCAAAAACTCTAATATTGGTACAATGTAAGATCTATCCATACACAAGGACATTGATAACCTAAATTTTTACTCGGTACATTTAGTAGTTGGTCACAAGGACATGATTTTACATGAATCATATATGAATGCAGACATTCTTCAATGTCCATTTTGGGTCATATCCCCAGATATAATTTTTGACCATGGAATATCATAATTTTTTTGGATCCCACCAAAATGAAATCCATATATTCATCAATAGAGGGATTAAGATGATTATCCTCCAAGAGAATAAGTTTTATTTTAGGTCACACATTTTGATGTAATGCCTCCATGTTTTTTTTGGTTGAGCCACCACCCATTTAGCAGTATGATTTGAAAGAAGTTATGGTCAAGGATTCCAATAATATTAGTACAATGAATCAGTTCTATAAGAAGAGACCGCTCTAGTACCAGGTTGATGTAGAACCCTGTGAAGTTGATGACTATCTTGAGGAAATCACATTCATTTTCTTTCATGTGAGGAAACCTACTGATCAGATAGTAGTCCTAGCATCTTATCTTCTACAAGGCTCAAGCATGGGATTGTGACTTCAGGTGAAATAGACCCACGAAAAGGGAACACTCTCTATAGTGTTTATTGAGTGGATCTTCATGTAAGAGGTTAAATCCACCATTTTGATATCATGTCATAACCAGGAGCTTCTATAGATTTAGTAGGATATCATTTCCTTGATAGTGTATTTGGTGAGGTTCACAGAACACTCATGATATTCAATTCATACCGTTCAAGATCAATTTTAAATAGCAGAGACCATTAACCAGTTAATACATAGAGATATTTGATAATTTTTGTTCTCTTTTTGTGTTCCCTCATTTGTGGGGGTGGAGGAGGGAGATCTAGTAATGAAGGCATTCCTATAATACGAATGAGAGTATTGTGCTAATATTTGTGACCATCAGGCTTATTGTACTGTAGAGGAAAGTATAATTTTGTAGATATGATCATGGAATAACATGAATTCATATTTCTATAAAAGGAAACATGTTTTTATTGCATTAGAGTTTCAAAAGGGTTCTGTTCTTTTATATAATAGGTTCTATTAAGGTAGAAATGGATGGGGACTTATACCATGAGATTGTCTGGCCTATAATTTTTTGAGTAGGGATAAATTCAATATACCACCCCTAGAATATGAATAATCTTAATAATGAAGTTATGCACGATGTAAAATTTGTAGGATGAGTGTGGAGAGTAGTGGAATGTTGTAGACAGTTAATGATATTTTCACCACAACCCTAGGTGGTCTGTGAGAGGCTAAAATAGCTATAGGATTGGGGTGAGGATAAATATAGGTTGCAGAGGCCTATGACCTAGAGGCTCCAAGGATGATTATAGTTACCCTCTATATACTTTTTAACTTTATCATTAGTATTTATTGACACATTTTTGGAACTACATTCTTTACACTAATTTCTGGAGGTTTACCTAGGATGACATAGGGTGTTGGTAGATCCCTTTAATGGTAAGTGTTTTGTATCTTCAAACTCATGGGTAAGAGGTATGATTCATCCAATAAGACTCATTATTATGATACATTGATGCATCATGTGATTGAGTATATTCCACCTAAATATAATATTTTTATGGTTGGATGGACGAGTTTTTTTGTCATTCTGGTTTTGAGCTAGGTTATGTGTTAATGTATTAGGTCAGTACTGGGTGATTAAAGTGGCAGATTTTATATCAAACTATATTCAATGATTCCCTAATGGCTGGAGATAATTTCATATAACCTTTCATTAGTGATGGAGAGATTCCATATTATGGATCATCATTACAGAATTTTTTTCCGACAATCACTTCTTAAATGGATGCCTCCAGTGGCTGTGGCGGTGTTGGTAGATTTTGGGATGGAGTTTCTCCATGTATTGATATGATCCTATGACAAGATAGACAAACTCATGTGTTAGAAGATACATCCTCATTTGAACATAAATATCAAATGAAGCCTGGAGAAGTGGTGTTATGATGATTATATTTACTGTTGTAGTGTTGTTGCAAAAGATGTCCCCACAAGGATGTAATGAGATGACCTCCCAATTGAGATTTTAATACTAGACTTGCACCCCAGGGATAAAATAATATTTGTTCCAGCATATCCATTGGATCCCATGTGATTTTTGAGATATATTATAGTTGGTTGTTTGAGGAATTAGGTCATAGTAAGTCCATTCATGTATGCTTAGCCAACCCTATGTTGATCGTTGGTAAATATTTGTTCTTGGTGAGAGAGTTTTGTTTGAGACACTTCATGATAGAGTTGTTTGGTTCATCCAAGAGTGAATGATAAATACAAGGTTATGTAAGTTTCTGTGTCTAATTAGTGTGGTGTTGTACCAAAATACAACATGTTTAAATATTGACCTCGTAATCAGTGTTCCCACATGTTTTTGCTGAGGAGGAATGTAACCATTTTGTTTCTTGTTGTCTACATAGATTGAGCTGGACATTGGGGGTGGTATGTACCTTTTGTATTCTGTATGTTCATGTTAGTTGGAAAAACAAGAACCCCTAGGTGATATCACTATAACAGGAGTTCTAGTTTTCAAATCATTTTTCCACTTGGACATAGGATGTATCATTTCTGGATGAAAATAAAAAAGGATAGGAGTGTATAGAGGCCATATGTTTTTATATAAAACTATAGAACATGTATTTGTATATTTTTGAAGCATAGTGATGTGTTTGTGTGTTAATTCCATCAGTAATGTATATACTATCGTCAGTGAAGTTAGTTAATTTCTCAATAATGGAGGGGGTATAATGAGACTACTACTTCCTCATTGATTCATTTTTGTCCCACTAATAGTACATGCTCAAATAGAGTCAGTGTATTCCACTAAGTGGTTGGGAAAGGAAACTATATCATATCATCTTACCTTGATTTATTTTTTGGTATCAATATGGTCGACACTACATGGGTGGTGTTCCCCTATATATATGTATGGATTAATAGGGGTCGCAAAATCTTCAATTATATGATCCCCTATATAGTGTACACTTTCGATATGGTTTTTGACATGATTAGGTATACGATCCTCAACACCGTAGACAGTTTCTGTATGGATTTTGGCATCATCAAGGTTATACCCAATTTTATAGTGATTTGTACTATATATAGTTTGTGAAGTCAACATTACCAAAATTTCACGGGTATTAATACCATTTATACATCATATGATCTTCGTGGTATCAGATTGGGTCTTTCGTGTCCTATTTGATGGATGTTTGAGATCCCCTATCTGAATGAGTTCATATAATTCACCAGATTTTATTCATGGTGTACCCATATGGAGTTGGTTTTATTACCATATCAAAATATATGACATCATTAGTGTTATAGACTTTGTTTGTGTTTTCCATTGTACTCTTGGTTGTGATACCTTTTTTTATGGCGAGATCTTCTAATATTCTAATAGGTTTCTAGTTGTCCCCATTAGGGATTGGGGATATAACCTCTCTTAGTATTGATATCCACAGGTTGATATTGTGATTTTCTTCATAAAATGTTTCGAATATCATGAAATTTTGGATATATTCCACATAGGATTGTGGTTACATTCCATTTAATTTGGGATACCATATGAGGCATATCTCTTAGATGAGTTCATTTCGGGATGGTAGAGCAATCCTTGATGGATCATGCCACTCGAATGTACCATCAGGGGTGGTAGGGTTGTACCAGATGTTTTATATTTCACGTAATATTTATAAATATAATGTAAGATATATTATAGTTTGTGTTCTCATTGATGCATGTCACCTTTTATGCTCAGGTAGAATAATGTGGTCTTCTATGTGGTTGGGACCTCATTAGGCTTGGAGCGTGACATTAGTATATCTGGGTGTTCATTTTGTGATACCTTTTAGTGTTGTTACTTATCATGATATACACTCTATACTATTTTATCTAACTAACCATGTATAGCTATGTAGTATATGAGATGTATTTTTACTCACCCTTTTGGGTTTTCTCAACTAGATGGGTAGAGCACACTATTTCGATTTACTTTCTCCCTTTTATATTGGAATTTTGGTGAACCTACCAGTTACTGTTATACTCACTAGTGGATCATATTTTCCAAAAACTTTCATGGAACATAATAATGAAATGAATTTTTATGGAGTACCATGTTTACATGGACCAGGTGAATCTTAGAAATCTCGTAGACTGGTGTGTTTTGTAGTTGTCACATTTCACAGCGGTCCCCACCATCAAATCAGGTTAGATGATTATACAGATTATTGGTGGGCTTGTATTATTCTATTTTGTAAATTTGTTAAATTTATTTTACATTGTATGTGTTATAGAGGTATGCATGAAATTTTGTTTTCAGAATTGTCATATTTTTATTGTTTCATGGATATGTATCTAGGTGTTTGAGTCGATGATCGCTTTTCTAAGGCCTCTCATAATTGTGATATTCCTACTCAATGATGGTTGTTTTTCCATATACTATTGAATGTGGGATTTGATTATTCATATATCCAGAAGTTGTGGTTCATGTAATAAAAATTTATGATTTACTTATGTCATTATATTATCATTTTAATAACAATTCAATGTTAAAATTACATTTCGAGTAACAACTTCCTTGTTATTCTTGTATGATTTTTATTTATAATTTGAGTAATCTTAATTTTATCATGGTTCCCAAATATTTAAAATTTTAACCATGATAAAAAATAATATATATACTGTATGCACATAATTATAGTAACCCATTATATTTACATATATAAAATTAAATAATCCTTTCAAGGATATGGTAGGTCATACGTATGAATAAAAATAGTTTCCTTTTTTCTCACAAGGTGGAATGAAATAAGAAAATATCAATTCAAATTTACATAATCACTATTATTATATATTTATATATATTGTGAATCTTATGAAAATCTGTATGACCATCCATGTAAAAATTAAATGATAAAGATTTTACATCACTGTGTGGAGGTAGTAGTCTGAATGAATGCACGAGCGACATTTCTATTTTCCAAATGATTGGAAAGTAAGATATTAGATGAAATATTATATTTCAATAAGACTTTTTAGGCCATAAATGTCACATATATACTATAAAATCTTACATACTACCTTCCTCTTAAAATATAATAAATGATTGAATCACATTATTTCAGGAGGTGATACTTCTCCGTACACACAAGTGGCATTATCGTATCCCCTCACTGAATGATATTGAAGATGTTATATGTCATCTTGTAATTATAAATGAATAATAATTTCATCAATGTGTTATATATTTGCTTAATATATTATTATATCCATCCATGGTAGGTGGAGAAATAAAAGAGAGTACATTGGTTGGTGAGGCACTATTCCACCAAACACATGAGCACCGATTTAATTTCTCTATTTGATGGTAGAGGACATAGATATAAGTAATTAAATAAAATTAATAAAAATTATTTATATGGGAGAAAATTTAAATTTTACATGAGAATAATTTAATATATTTTGGATGATGTTGAATAATAAATAAAAAATAAATACAAGTTTATGAATTTTTATATTGTTTGGAGAGCCACTTTATATTTAAATAAAAACATTCATACAATTGATAAATAATAAAAAATGGATCTACAATTTTTTATGTTAAGTGATGAATATATTTGGGCTTTGATTCTATGATATAAATTTATCTACTTGTTGGTAGTGGATAGAATAATTGAATGCATTTTATAGGTTGGGGAGAGGACAAACGATGTATTTTTTAAAATTATAATGTCTATCCATGTTTTATACATTGAAAACCAATCAAAAATATTTATTTATAAATTTATTAAGTTATATGGTAGATATATATACATAAAATTATTTCTTATAGTCTTATCTATCATTTTACGACTAATTATTTTAGTTTAACACCCCATTAATCCTATTTCTATCTTAACTGTGATAATTATTTTTTACTATTATTACTATTTATTACGATAGAAATTGAAGTATAAAATTTATTATTTTATTAATTATTTTTATTCCAAATATAGAATCAATTTTTAAAATAAAATTCATGCATGTTGAACAATTGAATTTAAATTTAACCTTATAGACACGACGTAAAATATATTTTTCCAATAAGAATGAACTCAAAAGATTAATGATTTTTCATAAGTAAATAAAATATTAAATTGATTTAAAAGTTATAATTTGGATTACAAAATACATAATTGAACAATTTTTACTTCTTAACCAAATTTAAAAAAAATTATACTGACAAATTATTTAAATGAAAATGTTGTTTTCCAATAAAAAAAACATTATTCACTATTCTGTAAAAAACTAATCTTAAAAAAACAAAAAAAATGTCCCGAATATATTTATAAAATTATAATTTAAGAATTATATTTATTTTATCAATTAATTTTTCTTATATTTAGAAAAAATAACATTTAATGTGTTCAGAAAATGGAAAAATATCTTATTTTTGATAAAAACAGTACATACAAACCATATAAATACATTACCAAAACATTGTGGACATATTTATTAAAATATTTTCATTATATAATACATTTATTATTAATTTTCCAATTATTTTTAATAATATTCATTCTAATATATTTAATGGCTGTGTAATAAAGGTCATGTTTATAAAATAATATTTATAGTGTCTAACAGATCATTAAAACTCAGAGTTTTGTGTAACACATTGATGGAATTAAATTTATTTCAGAAAATATTTCCTAGTATCTTGTTATTTTAAACAATTCTGCAAAAAATTGTGAATTGAGATGTAGGCATGAAGTAGCATAACACTTGACTCAAACACAGTGGTTTGGGTTTGTGTTACAATACTACTTTTGATTCGAAAATATGAATATAAATACAAAAATAACGGTGGTCTCCAATGTTATGTAGATATATAGTGGTTCAAAAAACATTTAATATAGGAATATGTTCTAAATATCTATATGATACTTTAATATAATATATATTAGTTTTTTATTCTCTATTTTCCAAATAATAACAATAATAAAAAAAATTGTGTCTTTCTAAGACAGATTTAGTTTCATTTGTCTGATGTAAAATTCAAAATAATTGGTAAAAACACATATAAACATAGAAAGACACTATATATATCAAATAATAATCTAATTTTAGAAAAATTTAATAATAACATTCACTTTAGTTTCATTATTAATTTATTTGTATAACAAAGAATCATTTGAAAAACATACTTCAAGAGTGTATTTATACTCTTATATAAAAACCCCTTGATATAGTAATATTTAATTATAGGGTAAATAACAAAGGGAAATTTTAGAAGTAAATATTGTTCATATAGAAGACTTCATGAATTATTTCACATAAACATATGAGAACCGTTTTATTTATAAACTCATATTATTTTCTAAAAATTTATATTTTTTACTGAAGACATCGGTAAATATGATTATTTATTATAGGCTTGGTAAAGATAAAATACCATTTTATGATTTTATTAATATAGAATTAAATATATAATAAATATATAATAAATAATTTTATCTTTTATTTAATAAATGATCTTAATATTTTAACTCTAAAATCAATGATTATCATATTTTTTCTTATCTCTACGCACTACTCGATGTACACCTTAGTGAAATAGAGTAAGTGATAGGAGATATCCAAAATAATTTAAATATAGTAATATCAATGGATAGTCCCTGAAATATTCTAATTTTGTTTTTGGGGATATATATTTCTATGTACAACATAAATTTATAATCATGTTCAATCTAATTTGATAGATGAAATTAAACATTGGTTATGTAATATGAAGAAACATGAAAATAATGTAATTATATATGGGGATGTGAAAAACTTGTTATTTCAAATAATATGAATAAAAAATAAACATGGTTTACCTAGAATATTTTTATATTGTCTCATTATAAAACATATATAACACTTCTATACAATACCATTTATAAAGAAATCATTATCAAATTATGAAGACATTTCTAGAAATAAAGAATAAAGAAGAGTATATTTTTGGATCAATTGATTCATAAATATAGATGAGGATTCAAAATTATCATGATGTGTAATAATTTCTATTTGAATAAAATATACCATAGCCCATGGATTATGTCATTATAGATACACAATTAATCTTATGATTTGATATGGATTTTACTTACATAGAGATACATGGTTTTCAAGTCGCTAAAAAATGTTCTATAGTTTTCATATAGAAGGATGATCCCCCATCTAATAGATTAATAGTAAAAATGTGATAATATAGAAATGGTAAACAATCCAGTAAATTAGAAATGTTATCTATGTCTCAAAATCAATAATACATAGTAATAGAATAAACTATAAAAATAAATCTCTTTAGGTAAAAAATATAATTCTATGTGGAACTAGGGAATGAAATAAAATTTAATGTCTATAATGTATTATTTCTTATTAATGGTTTTGCAAACATCATATTTTAGAAAATGAAGAAACAATTTCATTACTATTTATGAAAAAATTTATTAAAAGTCTAAATTGAGAATCTGTTTAACGTTATTATGAAATATTTTGTGGTTGAAAAATAACAATGTCATTCTAGGAATCTATTAAGGATTTTCCATACCACATAACCATTTTCCTTTGTCAAATTAAAAGAGTTGAATAATTTATTTGAGATATAAAGACAAATTTTTATATTGATGTTATCATAATAATATTTAAATGTTTATATTGATGAGGTCGTAATGGAATTTGGATTCATTATTATAATATATGATCCATTTTATACATAGAAAGTGATTGGATGTTCCATGAATTTCTTTGTAATAAATATTGATTGAATAAAATTTTACATTGATTAAATAAATGATTTTTCTTGATGTAACTTTGGGAATTAATATTGTTTCTCCCAAAAAATATACAGATAGATCAAATAAAATTCGTGGTATTAGTCTAAGTAAATACACTATAAAGGTATTGAAAAAATTCACATTATACAATATAATAATGGATTATTGGAAATTCCACTTGGAATTTAGTTTCCATGAAAAATTTTATTTGGAAACATGAAAATAAATATTAGATAAATATAATCCATTTTTATTTAGTGATATAATAAATAAAATATTTCAATCTATTGATAAATATTGGTCAGTTGTTGAACGTTATTTAAAAAGTAATATGATAATAAATTAAAAATATCCTAATGATTAAAAAGAAACATCCTTCGAATGTATGGAAGTATTGGAAATTATAATTATGGGATATAGATATGAAATATTATAAATATATATTTCTTATATGGTAAAAAAATTAACACTATTCAAGGTGGGAAAGTAGAGTGCCGATTACATTATGTTGTCCAAATATATAAAATTATAGTTTATTTCCTATTTTGAGGATACAGTTATAGCATTGGGGATATTAATTTCTTCTCAAATGATGTTTTAATACATAATTATGTATATATTATTATATTATGATATTCAAACATAATAAATGGATCAATCAAATGTTCTGAAATCATGCGATAATAAATTTAATTCTCAATTGTAATATCACTTATTGATTTATTTTCTCATGAAGTTGATGTTTTCAGTAACGTAGTAGCTAAAAAAGTAATTTTATTTCATCTATCATTTAAATTCATACATAAATTGAAATAATAATATAATCTGAGTCCATTAAATTTGGATAGTTATTTTTTATCTTCAGTGTATATGGAAAGTTTTCAGACGTAGTTTCCTAGAATTAACTTCGTTACATACTTTTTACTACCACGTTGTGTGTTTAGTTAATACATAATCTATGTCCACTTATTAAATTTATGAATAGAAAAATTTGGTTTAGTGGGAACCAATGAAACCATGACCATAAAATACAAATTCCACCAAATTTTAACAATCACTATCAAGAAACACAATAAAGTCAAGAATCAAATTTTAATAATTAAGATAAAAATTATTTGATATGGAAGATCATTACAAAATTTCCAAACAAGTTTCATAATATCATAGTTTAGATGTCCTTGAATGTTTTTATAAACAATGGTTTATATGAAACTAGTAACCTCAATGTTGTCATCAATGTAGTGTGGTTCAACGCCAAATCTGATATTAACAACATCTGGTTGTTTAATATACCATTAACAATATAATTTATTATGGAATTTGGGATCTCTATACTACTTCTATTTTTATAAACCCTCATATTTCTTTTAAATATAAATGTATTTTTTCTATTATACTGTTTAAAAATAGACTCATAACAGTTATCAAAGGCTATTTTCATTATTTCAGTGGAGTTTGGTGAAAGAGAGCATTTTTTTCACTGTTCATTCTAAGTCATCACCCACCATGTTCCATAATTTTTCCTAAACATTTAAAAATAGTGAAATATACATGTTTATTGGTACCTTATATAATAAAAAATTGTATTTCAAAGACATTTTTGTCTCCTTATCCAGCTTTTTCAAGGATTTCATTATATCACCTAATATTCTCCTTGACCTAGTTCATATTCTTATAAATATATTTTATTGAACGTTATAACTATTAGTTTTCATATTTATTTTAATATAATATTATTATAAATAAATTATATTTCCTCCCATTAAATCATAATTAATGATATTATTTGACATTTCACATGTTATCCATAATATAGTGAATCAATGGAATCCACATAAGAACATTCCCACATATTTAAGGATTCAATACACACATTATGGGAGAATTTAACCTATAATACCTCTTGGATGATATCGTTTGATTAATTGTTTCCCCTTTATGGATCCTATATGTTCCCATGCATCATTATCAATTATTTAATATCCAACATTACCTAAATTCCCATGTTGGTTCTATAAAATTACCCCATTTTTGTTCTCCAATATAGCTTCTTCATATTCATTCATAAATTATAACTATTTACCATTTATCTATATTCAATGAGGGTACCATGAACTCAAGGATATCAACCATAATTTTCACATTGTGAGTGTTCATAAGGGAAAAAATAGGTACTTTCAACTGTTCCATCCTTATTCATCATAGTCAATACCATGTGGTTTTGATTTTTTATTCCATCGAATCAAGATTTACAATGATATTCCTCTACTCAGAGGTGTGTACGTAGATATTTCTTTACTAATAAATATATAATTTATTGACTCCATCAGCTTGAACATGAATATCCCTTGATACCAAATTTTTGATATTTAAAATCCCAATACCTCCGTAACCTTCAGTCTCTGTAGAATCATTTTCCATAATCTCTTATTCAAAAATTGTTTATTTTGAGATTGGGACCCTCAATAATGTTACTATTGTACTGTATATATCCCTTATCTATCATGTTTCATGAATATATTGTTAATTAACATGACAAATATGGGCTTCACATTCACTCATTTCTTTATAGTTTAGTTTTTTTAATCATGGTTAATTGGTTTTATTTTCTTTTTTGGATAAAGATGGCTATGATATATCTATTTTCATGGTGGTTTTTTGTGTGTCAATGTTTCTAGTAGATAATATTCCCTTTTAGTGGCTATAGATATTTTATTGAATGTTATCTATAAAGTGGATGTTTGGAAATAGTCATCATAGACTCCATGGGGGCTACAACATAGATTAAGAAAAATTCCACTATTTTAATGTTATAGGAAATATGATTTATAAAGATGATTGATGAAGTATCTAATGAGAAATTTTCTATAATGTATTATGTCACATGTTAGGATAGAAGTGAAAACATAGTTGGTCTAATGGTTTAAAATGTGGTAGTGGTTAATCTAATTTTTAATGAATTAGACAAACTCTAAATTTAAAGGTATAGATCAATTTTGATGACCATGGATCAAAATTCCAGGTTGACCAATCTCCACCATATAAAAATTATCACCTCACCATGTCATGTTCAGGTAATATCTAGTTTTATTATATATTCATCCCTAAATTTTTAGTATATCAGTTTTTATGATTCCTTCAAAAAAACATAGGCGCATATTACTTATATTTTGAGGTATTTGGTCATTAATTTTTAGATCATATTCCTAGGATTTTTTAGACCAATAACTTTTTATGAATGGTACTTTATCTTCTTATTTTATTAATTATTATCACATTATTCATTCTATTATTGTCATTGAAAATCAATTTTGATCATTTTTTTGTAGAGGATAAAAAAATGACTTATAGAGGATCAACGTATTCTTATTTGATGAAATATTATTTTGTGTCTCTTAGAAATTGATCAATTGATTATTCAAATGATTGATCTATGTTTGTTAAATCTTTCGTATTTAGAAGGTGATTCAAAATCCATTAACAAATTTCAATATTTTTGGTGATTAATCATTTTTTAATTTCATATTCATTGGAAATAAGAATACCCAAATTAAGACAATAATTTGATAATTAATTTATGTATGAATAACTACGATTATTCTATTTTTACCGTAGTTTGTCCCTGATTTGGTTGACATATTATTATCTTAAAAAATGCTACCATGATCTTTTTTTTGTTTTTAATTTGATGATTTATTTTTAAATAGATAATATCATAAATATTTTAATTAATAATATTTGAAAATTAGTGTTGAAATATATATAGATAATCATTAATATCTGAGGTTTAATACATGCTTCCATGATTTTTTTATATTATGGGTTTTATTGATTATTAAGGAGGTGGATGTCAATTTTTTATGGTTTTTGTCTATGAGAAGAGGAATGTGTGTTGTTATTCTATATTGATTTGTCGTAGTGTTTTTATAGAATCAGAAGAGGTGGTTTTGATGTTTATTACAGTAATAATGATTTGAATGAAGGGTTGTATTTTCTTTAGGATATGAAGGATTAATAAAATAATTAATGTTTTTAATTACATTGGATGTAAATATATTTTAATTTTATAAAAATGATTATTTTTTTAGTTGTAGGTGGTGGATATAAAATGATGTAATTGAAATATGAAAGAGATGTTATAAGAATGGGATAATGTAAAAAAATTGTTTCTATGAATTTAATATTATAAATAAATTTGATAAAGATGGTATATAAAATAATTATATGATTCAAATGATATATGTAATTTTATGAAGGTGATCCATTGTGAGGTTGTATTTTTTCATATAGTAGTGGAGTTATTTTTTGGTTAAATGTACACTAGTTGTTGTGGTTATACAGTAAACACTACATTTTATTAGATTGTGGAATTAAAAGAGTTTCAATAGTTATTTTACCCTAGGATTGGGATTCTATTCTATTCATTATATATATATATATATTATTTCTTTAGTTATACTACACATTTATGGAAATGTGACTAACATACATACATTGTCATGGATTCCAAGTGAACCCCAAACCTCTAGAATATCTAGGATATAGATGGATAACTCCTCCCCATATCATACCTTCTCTTTCAGAAATAGTATATACTTTTACTAAATGATTTTTTGGTATACGTTATAATGTTGTGATTTCATGATAAGAAAATTATGTTGTGTTATCGATTTGGTTTATTTATGGATTTATAGTTTGCGGCTATGGTATGTGGTATGTGGAATATTTATTTTTTAAGTGATATGTGTAAATGGTTATGTCATTGTGAATATAAAATGGAATGGAATACGTGGACATGCATATGTGGAATTAATTTGAAATAAAGGATGTATGATACAAAGAAGTTAGCGAAACTAGAATTGTGTGGGAGTGGGTTCAAGATATATTTCTTTATTCATAATTATCATTATTTAATATTAGCATTTTATGTATACATTTTGTGTTTGATACATAGTGTGGTTGGGTTTTAGTATACAGTAGGTTACTTTACATGGATGTTTCACTATATATTTGTTGAGGCTTTGTAATATATATTCAATATTTTAATGAGGATCACAAGGGATGGACTAACTACGTATACTTTTATTCCCATAGATTATAAAAATATTATTTATTAATTTCAATACAAAGTTGGTGAACAAGTTAGAAATTACTATATTGTGTTGTTTGTGCCTAATGATGAATATAAATCTATATGAGCTATAATATTGTATTAATTTTGGATAAATTACAATTAAGTATTAAATTAAAATAATTTTATATTATGGATGTTTTGGGTTATTTTATTGAGTATTATTAGTAGATTTTTACATTCATTGTTGTTTTTATGGTAATGTATTTCATTCTGCCTGTTTTATACCCCTAATGATTGTCACATTCCCATTTCTAGTTAGAGGTGGACTTTTAGGTTCATACTCAAATACACCACTTGTATACGTGGTTCCCCCATCAGTTATGGCTCATGAAAATGTCTGATAATAAGATATGGGTGAGGATGGACATGGGATAGAAGAGATTTTTTGTATTTTAATGGATTGGATGAGAAATAGAATCATTTTAACATATTCTATATGAAAGGTAGTGGATAAATTCTACGTTATAGATATGGCCTCAATTATTTGATAAATACTATATAGTCTGAATTGAAATAATAATATAATATGTCACTGATTATAGTGCATATATCTAGTCAATATATATGAAACATATTTTCTTGTGAGTTTGTTTGAACTATGAAAATGTATTGGATTTTAATAAATATATATATTATTCTATATCCCAGATTTATTATTTCTTAATTTTCATTATATATATGGGATATGGAAGGTGTTTTTATGGGATTAATACTAGAGAGGTTCATCAAGATACATCAGTTAACCGTACGAGGGTAATCCTTTAAGAGGATTTGTTATAGAGGAAGGCAGTATTTCAATATTTGGAGATCCTAAAAGTTCATGAGAATATTATATATAATTAATATATATAGTGGTTGATAGATATTTTTGATATTACCATTATATTAATTCACATGAGTATGGATCATGTGACAACTCATGCATATATGTTTTTTATGGAATAACTAATCATAGTGGGTTTAATACCATGGTGATTGTGAGGGAGTATAGGGTATAACATAAGAAGTAACATAGATAATTTGGACATAGATTATATCTTAAATGATAATGGTAGTTCATGGCTAGGATTTTCTCTATCTTATATATGGTATTTTGAGTTTTTGAAATCTTGGATTCAGGTTAAAAAATATAATTTTCTATTTTCTTGATATTTTTTCAAACAGTGAATCTAGTGCGTGAATCATTAAAGAGTTGTTTCATCAAGAAATTCAATGAAATTCCCCTCCTTTAACACTAGTTATATATATTTATGAGTCAATGATGCATTAAGTGATAGTGAATATTCAGGTTTATATTTTTTCCATCATTATATTGAATTCATTTAAACATATCGAGGTGTTGGGATATTGATGTATGTTTTCATTTATCATGGTAAATGATTTTTTTATATTTTGTTAGTAATGTCGTTATTCTTGAAATTTATATACATATGGTAGTTTAATGGCCGCTTTTTATATCCCACTTATGTGTTATAATTATGGAGGTATGAGTTATGAAAAATTACAATGTTTTGACAATCTTATGGGATATTACAGGACCCATGAATAAATTCAAGTACATCTAAAACGTCCACTACCTATTGATAATTTCTAATAATTTTTATTCATAATGATTTAATACCATTGGTTTGTGATATTTTCATTATTGGGCTTCCCCATGATATTCTTAATCAACTAGGGAATATAAACTTAAAGGTCATAGTGGTTGATGTTATCAAGGCCAAAGAGGTTTCTGAACTATACATGGTATGTTCCATTCCATGATGTTTACTACATAATGTGTCTTAGATGATGTAATGGGTAATATATATTTTTTTCTACTAGTATATAGGGATTTATATATATATAATATTTAAACTCATTTATTGGGGATTCATATTTCATATCATTGGTACTACATGTATAGATATTTATAGAACATATTCCATTTCCTATTCTATATAGAGAACACGAATTATTTCTTTAGGGGTATGAGTTAATTCATTTTATGATAAAGCAACAAAAATTCACCGAATTTTTTTTATTTTCTAGGAAACCATAGAATAGCATTCCTTTCATGGATAATCTATATCATATGTCATCTATTTTTGGTTTCTACTATAGGGGTTTTATTTCCATTCATGTGGAATGAAGTCAGATAGAATTGTTTTTAAGTTAGGATCATTTGATGGATGCTGAAAATTTTGGACCTCTTTCATTAAATATATAAATCTTGCTTCTTTTTTTGGTGGATTTAATTATATCATTATTTCCAATATTTTCACAGGAATATGAAACTATTTTATATAACGGGGTTTTTGTGCTATAACATTTTCATGAAACAATGGTTAATATAGAGTAGTAGCTTTAAATCTCTAGGATTTCTCTCTCTTGTTACAAAATTACACCTCTAAAACCAAGAGAGGTGTGTATTGAAAATGAAGATTTGATTAATTATTTTTTTAACCAGCTTAGTGATTCACCGTAGAGTGGTGTAGATTTATTATTGAAATATGGTAGTTTTGAGATATGTATTGATTGCCACTGATTAAATCATGTGATGATGGATAAACACTATTAACATTGAAGGAATACTATTGTACTCAATAAACTAATATAATCTAATTAGATCTTACTGATTGATTTTTTTGTGTATCTTTAGATGGTGGTAATTGAGCATTATATCAAATTTGATTCATTCTACTACTTCTATAGATATATTTTTATTTTGGTTTTCCCTTTCAATGACTTTAACATCACAACTATTTTCATAACACCTATGAATAAGGTTTTTTTAGGGTTAATGGATAACCTTTTTATAGTCCTCAAATATGAATTTCATGTGTTTAATGGTTGAATAATTATTACTATAATAATTTTAGGATCTCCGTCAATGTCCTTTATGGTTATAATATATACTGTAATATATCTTGGTGTATGTTTTAAATTTCCAATTATTATTTCATTTATAATTTTTTATGATTTTTTGTGGTAGATTTTATAATGATAATGGATTATGTTATAATTGTTGTTCACATTACTATTACAATGTTGTATAATTTTATTTTTTAGGATGTTTATTTTGGAATTATTTTCTTATGGTTATATCTAATTGTGGCCTATTTGGTAGCATTGAACTGAGATTATTGTTATTTTTTGGATCAATACGTACTATAAAACCTTCATTATAATGAAATTGATGATTACCAATGATTCCAAAATATTTTTTTGGTTGAAGGTACATTAATTTATAACATATGTTATTTGTCTTACATTAATTTGGGTTTATTTTGAATAGGATAAGGGGAAATGATATAGTATGGGATAAAATAATTATTCTTGAATTAATGTAATACAAAACGATGAATTGGAGAACATGGTGGTAGTGTTTTCAGTGTCTATTTTGGGTCATTATTTGAAAAGTGAATGAATTATGGTCATAAAAGTCCCTAAACATCTTTTATATATCACTTTATAATGGGATTTAAATATATTATTTTGAATGAAAAATGTTTCATTTAAGTATTATTACATTGATATCTTAATTTCACTTTTGTAAGGAAATGTTGTAGTTGATACCCTAAGCCTGATGTGTCACGGTGATGTTCATAAAATGGATATACATATGTTGATGATAATGGAAGGGAAATCCACTTTTCATCTATATTTTTAGTATTTTGGTTTATAAAATTTCTCATATAATATAATACAACATTGTTCTTTGGATTAATGATTATAGGAATCTATAGCTATAAATCCATATATGGATAAGAAGAGAGAATAAATCATTAGTGGACATTCTCCCTATTGATGGTAAAATGATGATAAAATTTAGATGTTGTTTCATGGGAAATTATTCATTCCCTTAGTGATGAGATATGTGTTGTTGCGTGAGTATCAAAGTTAACCAGTAGAATTGGATCATTGTGTTTGAGTGATGTATCATGCATTGAAAATATGATTTAGTTGATGGGGTTGAAGAGATCATTCAAAGAGTTTTGTAAAGATGTTTTTTTAATATACGTTGAAATCAAAGTATAAAATATTAGTATGATATCTTCTAGAATTATATAAAACTCATTTGAAATTGAAGAGAATTTCATAGGATTTAAATACAATTTTTTTCAATCATTTCTCGAATTTCATTCCACGTTAGTGATTTCTCAACAACTAATGATGTAAGATCATTCCATGGATTTTAGAGAGTTGTGTGAACTGGATTCCATTGAGAGAATTTATATGGATGTGGTTGTGTGACAATAGAATGTTTATTAGATTATTATATATTATCAGGATTTTTTTACCTATAGGGTTTGTTAGATTCTATAATAACATTTTGGGTCATAGTTTTTCATTATAACTAGTTGGATAAGGAATATGATCCTGATACTGAATGATATATTGTATACATGTGTCCATTATTTTGTGATTTTATAGAAAAATTATTTTACTATGATATATTATTCAAATAATAATTAGTATCATGAATCCATTGGTATAACATCATTTAAAGATTTCAATAGGTGGTATCACATATCTCAATTGTGTTGTATTGTGGATAGAGTGGGAACAATTATACAACAAATTTTTTGACATAACATGATATAGAATCAGTAGATGATATTTTTGTGGATGAAAACATCTTAACCACATCATAATTCTTATATTTACTAAAGGATGAAACCTGTAGAGTATTATACAAGGGATATTAAATAATTGAATGTATCTACTAATCATGTACATCTTTGGTTTTATAGAGGTAGTAAAATTTATCCATTTATTATTGATCCATTAAAGGTATTGATACATGTCAGTGAGGTGGTGTATTCATTTCTTACCTCCCCATAGATGAATAAACTTCATTCTATTATCAATCTATTATAAAATTGATAATATCTTTAATACAACTCCTATATTGTTAATTATTGTGATTTATATGTCACGGAAGATGAGTCATTCATGGATTAAATTTTATAAATTCAAGGTTCTTATTGGAGGAAGATATGAGGACCTGATGTTTTAGTAGTTTATCTTTTATAAAGGAAATGTTTCTTATGGGATTGTACAGTGAAGTGATATCAAATATGCGAGATCAGCATCAATATTTTTTAAATTTTATAAATGCTATTCAGAAATTTATTTAATGTACATATGATTAATTTCTTATTTTAAATATAATCTTTTTATGATTTTGAAATGGAAATATTCTTGATTCATTTTTTCTTATGAGATGTTTGATTTTTCGGTAACATTATTATTATTGTTGTTGAATTTTTATGTCATGAATAATTTAATAATTATCTAATATAGTGTATAACATTTTATAAATTATCTACTATGATGTGGGACCATGTCTGATATGGATGGAGAGACATTAATAGTTAGGAAGAAGAGAAAATATTAGATTTAGAATTTTAATTGATGATAAAAGGTGGTATGGTCATCACTATTTCATTAATGGTCTTGGGGTCTGTCTTTTTCTAGTAAACACAATGATGAATTTTTATTTGATTTTGTGTTTTGAATTAGTTGTGGAATATTTGATGGAGTTTTATGCTATTTGAATAGTTTATAGATTGTAAAATCATATTTTTGGTGTTATTTTATAGTTCGTTGAATTCCTATTAACTAATTATTATGTTAATAATCATATTTAATATCATGGTGTTCTTTGATGAAATTTTATTATCAATGTGTTGTGGTCATATAATGGATCCATGAATAGTTAAGTAGGAATTTGGGTTTGGATGATGTGAGTAATGACATTGGTTCTTCTAGAACATCTTATGAGGTATGTAAGTATAATTTTAGTATTATGATTTAAATCATAATTGGTGGGAAAATATATTTTAAAAATTGAATCTTTTATGGGGTTCTAAAGGATATATCTATACTAAAGGGAAAATATGATTGATCTATGTTGAATGAGATCCACCATGAGTTTCTCATTCCTTCACCATATCATGTTTTGGTCACCTTAGTTTCTATAATAAATACATATTTACCTCTTAATTCATTCGATTATTTTTTCCTCTTGAAACCTAGTCATCTTGAGGGTTGACGTTGGTTTTAAAACCCAATGATTTTATGATTGATTTATATTTAGTAAATTTATAGTGTTTATTTCCAAAAATAGATGAAATAATCAAATTTTGTTAATGGTTTTTATAAATTATAAAATGAATCACATTTATATGTTTTTAAATGAAATATAAATATCAAAAATATTTCTTAAATAAAATAAGAAATACCATTTTTTCAAAAAAGTTTTTCTAATTTTTCATTTAATAATTTTTTTCATTAAATAATTAATATATTGTTAAATTATATAATTGAAAATAACATTTAGAGTAATAAACATATAAAAATATTGTTACAAATTTACAATATTAGTTTATATGCTACAATAAGATTGGAAATGAAAATACAATAAGATTTAATTAAAAGATAGATGTTTTTTAAAATATATTTTCATGCACTCAATGTTTTTTCATCTTTATAAATTAAAATAATAACTATTTAAGAATTATTTTAATATATTACCTTGATTTTTTATACGATAAAATGATTCAAAATTCATCTAATTTTTTTTTTAAAAGGTAATTAATTAGGAATAGTCCGTCATATTTTTATAAATTCATTTTGTAAAAAATGTATTAACATTGCATATTATGTATATATTTTGTCACCCACGGGTTTTTAGTTTTCAATTCATTTTAGTTATTGGTCATATCATTGGGATCCAAGTGTGGGAGGTTTGAAATTTTGAAGCTTCATTTCCTCTTTTCATTAGCATATATTACCTTCCATAGGTTCCCCTTGAATATCCTCTATGTTATGCTTGAATTCTCCATTTGTTTCCCATTTAATTTGGAGGAAAGTCCCTTCTTTTGGGTGGATAGAATAAGAAACATGGTTTGTCTGCATAATTTACTAAACCATGCATCCAAACCATATAGGATGTCAAGCACATAAATTTTTTAGTTTATTCCAAATTGTCTCTTTTGGTCATAAGAAAAATGTACCTCTTTCTTTACCCATTTTAACCCAATAGACATGGTTGGTCTTCATTCTTCTTTAATCTCCCATGGAACTCATTTTTTAAGAGGTATTTGATGGGGAAACATCAATAGATATCATTTAAGTGAGGTTCCCTCTATTTTATTCATTCTTCTTAGAGTTTTTCTAACACATTATTGGAATTATATTTTTTTTGAAACCTATGGTTTAATCCGTAGGTTTTAACATTGTGTATTTTGTTCAATATTATTGTATTTGGTTCCATTAATTCTTTTAAGGTGTGGCTATGGTGGAGTTGATATTTTTCACAATGATTGGGGGTTCTGACATCTATGGTAGGTGATTCCATGTGTATGAATTCTTTAATGAGTTCTATTTTATTAATTTAATTATTTATAATGTTCCTCATATGTTGTGTGTGGTGAGAAAATAATGTTTTGTACAATTGGGTAAGAACATAATTTTAATGTTTTTATCTTCAAATTGTGTGTTTATCATGTGTAACTCATGAAGTATCATTTGTGTTCATTTCATAACATATCCAAGTGATTTGTTAAATGATACTAGGGAAGCCAGTTATGGGTTGTTTGGGTCTTGATTTTATTTTTTAATTGAACTGTGGTTTTTAAATCGGTGTTGGAAAGACTATGTGATGATATTAAGTTTCAAACATTTTGAAAAATGTTTATAAATTGTTGGACTGATTTCATAAATTCTGAGAAAGGTGGGAGATATGTTTGTGGGATATATTTGTGGGAGCATGATGTTAAAATGAATTTGAATTTGAAAAAGTGTATTATGATACTTGTTTGTGGGATGTTTTGAGTGTGTGAGATTTGTAAATGGCATTATAATGTTAAAATGGTATTTTATACGATGTAGAACGTGTTTGAGTTAAAAAGGGATGACCCGAGTATCCAGGTGGGTGGACAAGGACTAGAATGCTAGTGGTATGGAGTGGTGTCATCCCTATTTCATGTAGCATGATTAATGATGGAAACAAAAAAACTATGATAACGAAATTTGGGACTAGTATGTTATGGGTATGTTCCCTACTAGTATATCATGTACAACAAGGATATTTATTGTTATTACTTTTACACTGAGATGCGAGTTTCCTAGAGTCCAACAACTTGGTAGTATCTAGGGGTGTTCCAATGAGAAATTCTCATTGTATTTATTTTACTTATCATCGGAATATGGTATGTTTTATTGGAGAATTTAGTATCGTTTTTTTATTTATAAGTGTATATTCTTAAAAGTATACCTCTTGAAAATTAATTTCAATCAATGTTGTTTGTCTTTCAAATTATTACTATAATTTTCATATTTATAAAACGTGAAATAATTTTATCTATAAATTTTTATAACATGGAATTATTTTTGGTGTAATCTTATTGGGATTACCCTCACAACTTACTCACTCCTTTTGGTGTAAGTATCCCAGAAAATGTTTGTTTTTAGGATTTGTTAAAGTAGTTTGAACTGGTGGTCTGGTTTTCTAGTTTTCCTTCAATGTGTAGTGTCATGGAGATTGATTGAGGGAATTCCGCCATTCCATGTTGTGGTTCATGAGCTGTTATTTAGGGATTTATTATCCTTTAGTATTCATTGGGATTTTTATAAACCTATGTTTGTTATTTATGAATTTTTTAAAAGAATGTTTGGTTTGAAAAATTCAGATTCATTTTATTAGATTTTGTTTTTGGTTTAATTTTATAATTTCAGTTAAATCTTTAACAACATTAATTTATGAAATATAGAAACTTGTTACATCCCATGGGGATAGGTAACACCCTTCATTCCTTTACATAGAGCGGTTTGGGTGCTGGTTTCGATGGAGACCAGATCTAGTTTGTGAAAAAATGGTATTAGAGTGTGGTTTTTTGTTTTTGGGTCATGCACTTTTTGGAAAGATCCTAGGTATACCAGATTTAGGATATTTAGGACATGAAAATATAATTACCAGTATGGTGACAAGCTAGGACAGCTCATGACAGGATTCAATTTACCATGTAATGTTGGCTTTTATTTGAGTTTTGGGTTGTTTTGGTTAGTCGATGATTAGGGTAATGAAAAGAGTGTTGGTTTAATGGTTTTTGTGAGCATACATGGCCTAATAAACCATGTAAAGCTTGGGATATTTTCCTAGAACACTATATGCGACAATTATGTAATTGGAATATGGCCATAATCCATTTTTACATGCAACCCACTAAAACTAATCTCCTCTCACATTGTTTTTTTCTTTTGTTTTGGAATAACATAGACATTGTTTTAGAGTAATGAGTGATTAATTTTATGAAATTTGAATTTATTTAACTAATTACATAGTGAGGAGGGGATTGTATGATTTATGAAGGGGTGGAAATGATTTTCATAATTATAGTGAACGTGTAAATGGTGTGTTTACACCTCTTTTAAATGAATCAATTTTGTTAAAGTGGGTTTTGAAAATATATATAAAATAGAATATTTTGACTTATTGAAAAGGATTTTAAATGGAATGAAGTGTTTTGGAATTTATGTGTGGGTTTGAAGTAAGCATTTTATTTTGTAATTAGTAGTCTTTCAAAAAGTTTCACAAATTATGGGGAACATGTTTTAAATGAGGATAAATGAGTTTTAAATCAATGTGTATGGGTGGGATGGAGTTTTTGTGAAACTGGTAATGTTTTAATGTGAGATAAAATATTTTTAAGTGGTGGTTTACAATTTGAATATGAGTTTTAATAATTTTCTTGTGATTCTATGAGAAGGATTGTAAGATATAAATTGGGTTTCAATTTTGTGATTTCTATCCATGAGAAAGTGAATAGGTCGGTATATTTTTTTGATTTTTGAAAAGTAGAATGGTTAGCATTTGTTCTTTGGTATCATAATGAGTGACCACATGAATTGGTTTACATGGAAATATGGATGGTTAATGGAATCAATGGATGAGCGCTGTGATGTATTTGGGGAGGGTCACTAGGGTGGCATGGAAATATACATATTTGAGGCCTTTGGGATACATTTGATGAATGTGCTAACCACTGACCCGTTTACATTCAAATAGTTGTTGTAAGAAAATTGTGACGCATTGATAACCATTATTTGGGTGGTGTGTATTATTTCTTAGGATTGTTTTTTCTGGTGTTTTGAGTCTGAGAACCCCAATTTTTTGAACAATGTCTTGGGTTTTTATTTTGGTGGTATGTTGGGTTGAATTGTTGGTTGGTAGCCTTTTGGGGAAAATTTTTTGGGAAGCCTTTTTGGTGCTTCTCCTCATGTGATAAGTTCTAATTTAAAGTATTTTATGACTAGTGGACCAACTTGGTTGGATTATTGTGTTTTCTTGATAACTAGGGTATGCCCCCATAAAGAAATAATGAATAATTTATGTGTGGACACAAGTGATTTTCCATTGGTGGGCCCTTTTGTGGATCATCATAAAGTCAATATTCATAAGAATTGGATATTGAGTATAGCTCACTTATTTTTCGGTTGATTAGAATCTTGATTAGTAGGAGAGTAGTTGTATAAGGTTTAAATACACCTTGGTTACCGTTGTTTATTATATTTTTTGAATCTTCAAAGGTGGGGTCTGACACCATTGTGCCTATAATATTTATCTGGAATTGGTGAAGGTATATTCCAGTGGGAAATGAGAAAGAGATTCAGGGTTTTCAGTGTATGATTCCGTCTAGGAAGGCCTATGGGGATTTTTCAGTCTCTTAGAAGTGAGGGGTCATGATAGGCCAATAGTATAGAAAATGTATTCAGTCATGAATATTACGGTTTCATACGGTAATCTCATGTCACTTGGAACACTGTTCAAGTTTCCACTCCTAGTAATGTTTCTATCACTTTCAAGTGTCATGTATGGTGGAATCTAGTGTGGTGGATAAGGACGTATATACCCTATCACTCATAGCAATTATCAGTGTATGTGAAGAAGAAACTCCTCAGTTATAAACATTCTTGGTGGTTTTTTTCTCAAACCATAGTGCTTAGACCCTTATGGGGGGACTCTCAATATGGTTGTTCATTTATTAATAAAATGGTAGGATCATTTTGATCTCATACTAGGTTTGGCACAGTCATGGATTGTGATACCCATGGGAGTGGTGAACTATGTAGTCTCTCTGTTGGTTTGGAGTTTCATTGATTGACCACCCTTATTGTGGGGATTGGGTCGTATGAAGTATTTTTCATGTTGGGCCATTCTAGTATGTAAAGAAGGTTGGTTCTTATGGTGGGGAGTATGTTTCGACCTCCCCTGTTGTTTTCCCGGTTCTGTCTCAGAAAATTAAGTTGTCTTTTATGGTGGGGATATTGTCCATACCTCCCCGTGTTGGTGTTCTGGTTCTATATCAGGTGTTATTCCAACTATCACCCTCAAGTTTACTTGGAGTTTTTAGAGAAATGTATATTTTGTGTTCTGTCATGACCCTACACACTGTTTGTGCATGGTTAGTGGTAACTGTGTACCCAAGTAGAAAACAGTGATGTAGGGTACAAAACCTACCTCATGGACTACACATAACGTTTCTCCTCATTCCAAGTTACCATGCGATTTTTCTCTTCATAAATAATGGTATATACGATTACTATAGGTTTTCACATACCATGCATTTTATCCATGAGTTTTACCAGCAAATTAAATTGATTGTTCTTGGTGTTGGATTAGTGTTGGGTAGTCTCATTCGTATCCACCGAGCCGTCCAATTATTTCTTGGGTAAATGTTTTGATTGGAGTGTGCCCAGTGTTTTGTTGATTAATGGTTGTGGTGACCTCGTATGAATTCACTATTTGGTTAAGGTATGTTTCTTGAGCTTTTTATAGTAGTGTTTATAGTATTTTGTCTTGTGATGTGGTTCGATTATGTTTTAATGTTCCAGGAATGTGGAGTAAATTTTTGTTAGTGGGAGTATCATTCCTTGGTTTGATCAACAGTAGGTGATTTGGGTTTCGAGTGAGTGTAACACTTCGTGGGGTAGTCCTTCATGGCCTCTCGAGTTAGATAAATGTCCTTTTTTCCTACTGTTTGTGTCCTTGTTTTCCATTCGTTGGGACAACATTGAACTTGGATATAGTATTCAGTTTTGTTTATTATGTTGACCTTAATTTGGATTTCCAGGGGTGGAAAGCTTTATGTTGAGGATAATTCTCACTCTCATGTTATTAGTTTTCACTTTTTTCGGTTCTTGGTCATATCCTTAGTAGTCGTGCATGACGAGTTTTAAAATTTTAATCTTCATTTCCACTTTTACATGGCTTATCATACCTTAAATAGGATCCACTTGATTCTCTCCTCTGTTCCCCTTGATTTCACCATTGTTTTACCTTTGAATTATTATCAAAATGTAATGTTTTTGGATGGACAAAACATGCTGCATGGTTTTGATACATAGTTAACTAAACCATGTAGTTGAACCATATAGGGTGTCCCCAACATGATATTTTTTATGTTTTCACAATTTTTCTCTTATTGGATTAAACCACATCCACCCATTTCTACATTCATTCGACCCTTGCCTCTATGGGAGGTCTCCAAGCATACTTAATCACCCATGAATCTCATTTTGGAAGACATATGTTTTGGAAAAACATCAAGAGGCATTAAGTATAGGAGATTCTCTATAGGTTATTCCTTCTTCATAGGGTTTCTACCACTTTTTTCTGAAGTTCTATGATTGCAGCACAAATGGTCTAGTCCATAGGGTATAAACAAGGATTTTTGGGTGAAATCCTATTGGATTTGGTTCAATCTGATTCCCTTGTGGTGTGGTAGTTATGTAGTTGATGTTTCAAGAAACAATTTGGGGTTTTTGACATATAAGGTTAGTGATTCAATGTGTAAGAATTATTTGATGAGTTATATTTTCATAATGTAATTATTAATCACATTCTTAATATGTTGTCTATGGTAAGAAAATAATTTTTGTTGAATTGGTTAAGAGTTTAATTTTGAAGTTCCATTTTTTCATGAAATTGTGTATTATTCATGTTTAACTCTTATGGTATCATTTAAGATCATTTCAAAAAAATATAAAGTTATTTATTAAATGTTTATAGGGATTCTAATATTGGGATGCTGGGGTCTATATCTGATTTGGAAAATTTAAGAAGGGTTTAGAATGTGTTTTTTAAATAGTAAGTGATGATTTTCGATGTCAAAATATTTTAAGAACGTTTTATAAATTGTGGAAATAATTTATTAAATTGTTAGAAAGTTGTGAGATATGTTTATGGTCTATTTGGTAGTAATCATGATGTTAAAAATAAATTGAATGTGAAAATGGGTATTATGCGACTTGTGTGTTGGATTTTGTGTGTGTGCATGATTTGGAAATGGAATTTTCATTTTAAATGATATTTTATAAGATGTGGAACTTGATTGACCACAAAAGGGAAGAACCTTGTATTTAGGTGGGTAGACTAGGAATAGTTTTCTATTGATCTGTAGTGGTTTCATCCTAATTTCATGTAGAATGTTTGATGATGAAAACACAAACCTACCTATGATTATGGTGGTGGAGACCACTAGGTTGTATGTATATTCCCCACTTGTGGATCATGTGCAAGAAGGACATTTTTTGAGGTTACATTATAGTGAGATACGAGGTTCTTTAGGCCCCACAACTAGATAGTGCATAGGGGGTTCTGGTTATTAGATATTATTGTATTTATTTCACTAACCATCGGCATATAATGTGTTTTGTAGGAAACTTCAGTAGCATCTGTATTTTATTTAAAAGCATAGATTCATTAAAGTATCTCTCTTAAAAACTATTTTCATTTAAAGTTTCATGTATTTCAAATTATTTCTATCATTTTATTATTTATAAAACATGAAAAAAAATTCTTAATATTTTTATCATATTAAATTATTTTGGGTGGAATCCTACAGGGCTTAGGATCACACCCTATATACACCATTGGAGGTAAGTATACATGGTAATGTGTTTTACAAGTTTCGGTAAAGATCTTATAACAGGTGCTCCATGATTCTAGCAGTCATTCCTAATGTAGTGTCATTGAGATGGATTGAGGGAATTAGCCCTTTCCATGAGGTGGTTCTTGAGTATTATTTTTGGTCTTAATATTTTTATGTGGTCATTGGGATTTGAATCAACTTATTTTTATCAAATCAGAATTTTGTAAACAAGTTATTCTATTTAAAAACACTGATTCATAATATTATATTTTTTTTATTGTTTTATGTTATTAATTTTATGTAAATCATTTCCAACTTTAATTTATGATACCTAAGTTCTGTAACATCCTATGGGGATATGGGATATCATTCATGACTTTCTATGGACTGGAATGGGTACCAGTTTTGATGGGACCTGATCTGCTTCGTGGAATATGATAAAATGAAATTCTTACAAATATATAAATTTGATCATGTAAAATGTTATCCCAATATGGAATAATAATAATTAAAATTATAATAAAATGTTAAGATATTTATTTTCAGAATGAACTAATAACATGCAATGAAACATGTTACCATATTAAGGGTCAAAATGTATAAAAAATTGTTTGTTCAATAGATAATGATTAAAATATCATAAAATACATTTATAATTTTTATTTTTATATGATATTTATACATTATTTTTATTATTTTTTATTATATGGAATTTTGGATCAAATAATATTTTGTATGAAATATATTACATAATGATGACTCAATTATTTATAGGTTTCCTGCCAACCTCACTTGTAAAATGGAACCACACCGCTTCAATTATCCTAAAATATTGATCCCTTTAGCTTCATCAATAAAATTTTAAATGAAATATAAATTTCTCTATCCACATAATTTTGGTTCTTATGTTCATAATATTATAACCTAATTATCAATAAGAATATATTTAAAGGTGGTTGTTCAAATAAAATTTATATATTGCGACTAGCATTTTTTAATTTCCATTCCTCTTATATGAAAAATAAATATCATATTACCATCATAACTATATGAAACCTGGTTTTAACTAAATTATTGATCCTATAATGTTTGGTCTAAATATTTAAATTGGAACTATTATAGATTCATAATGTCTTATCAATGGTTCTGAGGGTGTATGAGGAATGTTTGGAGCTCAGAACACCACTTTTTTGGGAAAACAGTCCAAGTAACATGGGTTTCACATGGTTAGCACATAGTTTTCATAACTGTCTAGATTCTGTTTTCTCATATAGTGTCACCTCACATAGTTGGCACATGATGTTGCGACCTAACCATGTGAATTCCCCTTCATCACAAGTTCGGGAAGAACAATCTTGAACGGTTTGAAGAACCTTACAGACAAACCATGTGCAGGCTAAAAACCTATGTAAATTTCAAAAATTCCCTTAATAATATAATAATCCAACCCAATCATATCTAATCCGAGTTTTGTGGTATTAACCTAGTTCTTCCTCATTTTATAGAATTTTGAATATCTAAAATTGGAATCCAAAGATCTCATTCATCCGTCATCTGATCGGTCTTTTGTACATTATGTTGGATGCGAAACAGTATGTACTCGAGTCCCCTTTAGCTATTATTCATCTCTTTCACTATAGACCATCATATCTCCATGTGATAATTTTGAACATTTTAATAGATCAACATTGATCCAAGGAAAATTAGAGGCCTATACTGGAGTAGAAGTCTTGTACAACCCTAAGGTTGGAGGTCTATGACTCCTCCCTAAAGTTCAATGATTTCGGGATATTTTTGAGGGCACACCAGTTTGCTTAGAATGGGATTCATAAATTCAAATTCTAGAAGAATATTTTTAGAATAATTTCGTTGTGCACTTTCCAATTATGTGATTTTTTGTTAATGGTTACACCCACAACTCAATCTGCCTCCCATCAAAGGTTATACCAAAATTAAGTTTTTAATGTTTTGTGACGTTTGAGCCAGTGTTCAAGTGTGCCCCTACTAGAACATTATAAAGGTGGGAATTCTTATCATAAATGAATTGTTATCACTAAGAGTTACATAATGGTATGTACCATGTATGCTCACCACTTGACCTGCCTAAGGAAAGAGCTTCCAAATGGTAATAAATATAAAAATATGAAATTTAAAGTATACTAAATATATAACTCGACTATATTAAATGTGATTGAATAAAGGTTACATGTCTGTAGCACCCCTTTCCATGTTTATATAAGGTAGTGTAATAAAAATCTTAAATGAAATATGAATGAATTGTTAACTAATACTTGATTAAATGGTTGAAAAAAATACATGGCCTATCAACACTAATAGATGACAAGGCTTGGACCAATGGTTTCAAATATACTTGACCTATCCACGCTAATGGAAGGAAACACTTTAAACAAATGAACTATTAAATGATTACCATATCAAGTAGGAATGGACTGAATCAAAGACACCGTGGATTCAAAGAGGAGAATACATTGGGTCTCGAAAACCCCATTATGATTTGGGGATATGGATTGCTTAGGTTGATAACAACCAAGCCTCTAGTTCATGTCTATTCATTGGATTCCCAATATATAACCTTTGTGTCCCCTTTCGTTTTTACTTTATACCTCAGATACTCTAGTTGGATCTATCATTGACTACTAGGTTCCATGGTGAAAGCCCATTGGCCCCATGTCATTACATAACCTTGTTTTACCTTGGTCGATCACCTTTGACCCTGTAGGCACCTTATTATGAAATTCCTTGGATTACACTCCTTGGATTAAACTCTTACACATTATCTATACCCATATACATCTAAGTTAGATTTTAGTGAGTTTATGTTACCATGGATTTTACCCTGGAACTCCCTCACTGGATATTATTGTCTGGTTGCTTTGTTACATCTTCGTACCTTCACTAATTATACTATCAGGAGGTGATGTCAGTGTTGGATATACCTCATGTGACCAATTAACAGTAAATGGTAATTGGTTAATTATTGAACTGGTTATATGTTCAGACACCACCAGAGGGCGGAATCATGTACATGGTTTTTTAAATGGTTGGGGCCGAAGTCTCAATTTATTATTAAAGAAAAGACCTTTTTAGACTGGGTAGAGGGTGACCCATTACATAGCCCGAAGGCCCAAGGCCATGTGGACTACATATAGGGCAAGAAATCCAATTTTTTGGCCCAAATGACCCCTCGGTGAACAGTACTGCTACAGTACCCGCTTTGCTACAGTACATCCGCTGCTAAAGTCCCTTCAACAGTCCCTCCGCTGCTACAGTGATGTCGCTGCTACAGTCCGCCACTACTATAGTACCACTACAATACCCTGATATGGTGCCCTACAATGGTACTCGGGAATTCTCCCCTGCCTGGACATGATCCTAGGTCTTTTGGATGCCAAAAAGGAGCCTAAAACACTAGGGTACTTTCCCGTTGGCATTTACATGGTTATTTATTTATATTTTACTACTTTAATTAATTTATATATACATTCCTACACAAATGCACATTCCATTACACAGGTCAGATGTTATAGACATTTTTGGTGGAGGACCACTAGGATTTATCTCACACCCTCTCCATGAACCATTTGGGACCAGAAGTAGATTACATGGTAGCATGTATTGATAATGGGAATCATGTAGCTTCTAGTACTTGATTGTGTGCTGATAAGTTGGATCATGATAATAGATGACAGAGTAGGATCTCAGGATGCATGGAGTAGACATTGCTTTCTTTTATCTCATGGAACATGTTATTATTATTTTCTTGTAACCATGATTTCTAGTTTTCTAGTGACATGACATTACATCATCATAATTATAGTTGATACTGTTATTGTTATTCTTGTTTATCTATTGAATCGGTTTCGTCCCCTATTTATTTATATTACTTATACTATTTAGTATTAATTTATATCTCCTATATTGTACCACACTCTGCTAATGAGGTCATAGCCTTCCCACGGGAACAACCTTGGTCCTCACTACTAGTCGGCAGGCTCTAGAGTTCCGGAAGATGTGCTTGACGACTTTTGGCCCTTTGGGATCATGGAACCATTAAGAGGCATCCAGGTTCGGGTTGTCAAAAAATGGTATCAAAAGATGTTTCTATTCATGCTTTTTTGATTTGGATACAATATATTATAGAATAAGAATGCTTGTGACTTGTTCATATGTCATTCATGGGTGTCGCGAACCAATGTTCTTGTTAAAATCCAAGTTACCCATAATGGAATTATTTTTCTATTTATCCTATTATAGTTGATATTATTTCACCGTTGGGTGAATCACATGTTGTATGGTGTTGTTGAATATTAATCTTTGGAATTTATTTTATCCTTTTTACAAACATATGATGGAAATGTGTATTGCTAAATGAAGCATCATTGGAACCTATAATTCACATGTCGTGCATATATCTATGCCATATAGGAGCACTTAACTACATTTCATTCCTTGATATGCCTGTGAATGTTGAGTGTTATTGTGATAGTTTCATGTACTTGTATTACTTTGGATTCGATTGAGTGATTTACTATCTCAATTCATGAGGTGTATGGACCCTCATGGGTCAGGATGTGTAATTTTACGAGTCAAGAGGTTATGATATAAGTAAATGGTTGTAATTTTTGGTGATATGTGTATGGGAAATGGATCATCTGAAATGAATATCCATTATAAATTGAATCCTAAAATCTAAAAAGAATTGGTTGAGCATCCTTATCCCACCATTTCATGTATATGGAATGAAAAGGAGTGAACCTATAAATTAATTTCAAAGTAACATGAATCTTATACTTGATCAATTACTGAGACCTAGCCATCTAAACTATTAGTTTGGGTAGTATGCCTTGGTTAGTGAGTTTTCATACATTCAAATTTTCTTAGTGATGTTATATCCTTTCTTATATTAATGTTCTAAAATGTGTGGTTGGAATTTGTAGACTAATGTTTCCACGACTGCCTCGCCTAGTTCACCACAAATGAGGTGACAACCATACTCTAGACATGGTGGGCCTTGAGTCGCCAATCATACTTCCAAGAGTGCCACATGAGTAAATTCCTGCTATACCTCATTTGAGAATTGATGCCCAAGTACATGATAGTATATTACATATGATGAATTCAATGATTGGTGCTCTGTAGGTTGCACCTACGATGGCGGATCTGACCCACGAGTTCCCACAGCAGCATCCTCTTAGCTTTTCAGGGGAGGGAGGATCTCAGGATACTGAGTCTTAGATAGAGGAAATGATCTCTATATTTGAGCATCCAAAACCACCTCCAGAGTGGAGTGTCAATCATTCTATATGTATTCATTGGGATTCATCCAATCTTAGGTGGGATGTCACTACCCAGGCTAGACGTCATTAGGGCATGTTATGGGTTAACATCCAGACTACCTTTTATGATATGTTCTTTCTTTAATCACTGAGAGCTAATAGAGTCGCATAGTTCATTCATCTCAAGAAAGGATCTATCAGTTATGGAATATTCAACATGTTTCATATATTTATAGCACTTTTCACCTCTTCTATCTAGGGATTATCTTTCTTTTGATAGACGTTTTGAGGACGGGATCCAATACGCCATCCAAATTAAGGTGAATTTAATCCACCTTCTTACCTTCCCTGAATTAGGTGATCAGTATCTTCTCACTGAGCGTAACTTGAGGGACGAAGTGAGTATGGGGTTCAATGGATCAGTGTAGCGTCAGGACAGTAGTTCTTCCGATGGCAGGAAACGTTCACTTGAGTTGTATCATCAGGTCATTGGAAGCCAGAGTATCTAGTCTGATAGTTTTGTAGTGTGTAATCATAGTGGAAGGCTAGGGAATAGGAAGCCTCAGTGTGATATAGACCCTGTGGAGTGTCGGACATGGGGCTGTATGGGTCATATTCGATGCTTTTCTAGGACCATTCCAACAGCTTTGAGTATAAAAGGATCATCTTCATATCCACCATCAATAGCGAGTTATTTTAAACCGCATTAAGAGGGGAGTTGGAGTAGCACTGATAAGTCTGGACAAGGAGGATGACATTGTCGTGGTAGTATGATCCCTGATCACCAGTAGCGCCAGTAGAGTAGTTATGATCATGGTGGTCAATTTGTTTCCCAGAGCCACGGACCAGGTCAGTTTCTTGCCTTACCACCGATACCAGAGGATTAGGCTACATGACCATCTATAGTATGAGGTACTATTCTAATAGCATATACTATTATCTCTTGTTTATTTGATATAGGTGATTCAAATTATTTTATTTATGTATCTATCATGGAAATTATTGGATAGAGATATAGTAACACTATGTTGTAATGGCCTTTAATACACTGTTGGGAATACAGACGGAGCGCATATGCCAGTATAGGGACAAACCCGTGAGGGTTGCAGATACCCTTTCTTGTGGAATCTCTTTTTTACCGAGGTGACAAGATTCGATGTTATTCTTGGGATAGATTTGTTAGGCCACTATCATTCCATTGTAGAAAATTACCACTACAGGGTTTCTTTTAAATAACCAGATGGAAATGGTTATCTTTCCAAAGGTGAGTGGGATGTCTAGGTTGGTAGATCGGGAACAAAGAATCATGGGCTAGGTAGAGTGACCGCCATGATTGAAAATATTTTCATGGAGGATCATGGCTTTCTTAAAACCAATATCCCTCCAGTATTTGATCATATTAGGGAAGTATTTCTTGATGACATTTCTGGATTACCTATTAATAGAGAGGTATAATTTCCAATTGATCTTATTCTATGAGCAACTCTAGTGTCCATTCCTTCATACAGGATGCCAACTACGGAGATTTTGGAGCTCCTCTGGTAGATATAGGAACTCTAGGCCAATTGTTATATACATCCAAGTATATCCTATTGGGGTACACCCATTGTTTTTTCTAAGAAGGTGGATGTAACTCTTCATTTATGTTTGGATTGCAGTAGGTTGATCCAGATTAATGTCAAAAACTGATATCCACTTCCCCAAATATATTATCTCCTTGACCAGTCCCAATGATCTAACATTTTCTCTACGATTGACCTCATATTGGTGTTATCATTAGGTACGAGTAAGGAAATTAGACATACCTCATATAGATTTATATAGTAGGTATGGTCATTATGAGTATCTTATTATTTCATTCGGTCTTATGAATTCTCTTGATGTATTCATGGATTTGAGGAATAGGGTTTTCCATCCCTATCTAGAATATTTTTTCATGGTCTCTGTGGATGAAATATTGGTGTATTTGTGCACTCGTAATGACCATTCCAAACATCTTGAGATCATTAAAAGTACACAGAGAGAGAATCATCCAAATGAGAAGCTTTCTAAATGTGTCTTCTGGATCGACAAGCTCTACTTCTTGGGCCATATTATTTATGAATCATATGTTTTTATTGAGCCTAAAATTGTTAGTGTTGTATTATCTTGGGATCATCCTAGAAACATATTTTATATCCAGATTTTCTTAAGGATAACTGGATATTACATGCATTTTATAAAATATTTTCTCATCTTTCTTCACCTCTTACTGGTCATACAAAAAACGGTGTCAAGTTCAAAAGGTCAGAAGTATGTGAGAAATCATTTTAGGAGCTGAATTGAAGGATAATATCAACACCTATTCTGATTCTTCCAAAACCAGGTAAAGGTTATGTCTTCGTCTATGATGCATCATGCAATGGTTTAAGAGAAGTGTTAATTCAAGAAGAAAAAATCTTTGATTATAGAAATTGAGACCTGATGAGTGAAATTACCCAATGCATGACCTCGAGCGAGAAGTAGTTGTCTATTCAGTATATTTCCACAAACATTATCTCTTTGGTGACCAAATTGTGGTGTATAAATATCATAAGATCCCCTAGTATATATTTTCTCTATGTGACTTGATCATCCAATAGTGAATATGGGTCAAATATCAACAATCTTTTGATTTTGAGCTTACCTATACTCTTGGAAAATGAAATGTGGTTACAGATGCAATGAGTCAGAAAAATAAAACACAGGTCGTACATGAAGCTAGTGAAGAATGGAAGTTAATTTCCCTATTTTCATAACATCAGATCGAGTTTTACAATAGTCATGATAAGTCTTACCTTTCAACCTTAATAGTTACCTCTTCTCTTCTTGATAAGGTGAAATGTGGCCAATTTTTAGATCCCAAGGGTTCGGTTCTCCATGAGAGTATATTAAGAGATAACGCACCTCCAAAATGGTCATTGGAAAGATATGATATACTGAATCAACATAGTTGTATCTATGTTCCTCTATATGTGAGATAGGATTTGATGAATGAGTTCCACGCTTCCCAATGGAAAGTTCATCATGGAATCATGATGATGTATTGAGATATGAAACAATATAATTGGTGGCCTGGTATGAAACGTTAGATCACAAGATTCAGCACTAGGTGTCCCACATGTCAGTATGTGCAGGCAAAGAAACCGATACTCGTAGGCTTGTTACAGCCTCTTTTAGTCCTCGAATGGAAATGGGAAAATGTTGCAATGGGTTTTGTGTCAGCTAACCTAGGTCACCGAGGAGTAACGATACTAATGGGTAGTCATTTATTAACTAATGAAATTATTCCACTTAATTCCTATATGTTATACTAATTTAATTGATGATATGGGAGGACTGTATTTATTTGAGATAATACAACTACACGGGGTTCCACGTACTATTATTTTAGATATGGATGCTTGATTTGCTTCACGGTTTAGGTAGGGTTTACAGAATGCTATAGGAAAAAAGGTTCTATTAATCCCATCATTTTTCCCTTATAACGATGGACAATCAGAATGCACAATACATGTTTTAGATGATATTCTCCAACCATGCGTCCTTGATTTTGGTGATTCATGGGAGAAGCATATTCCCCACGTCATGTTCTCTTATAATAATAGTTTTTAGGTAACGATTCCGATAGCTCATTTTTACGCTTTATATGGTAGGCCATGTCATTCACCTTTGTGTGGGCTCGAGGTAGGTTAGGTATCCCTAGTAGGTCCTTTTATAGTACATGAGACTTAAGAACAGGTCCAGCAAATTTGGAAGCATATGAATTGTTCTTAGTCTAGACCGAAATCTTATGACGATAATCATCGACGACCTCTTGATTTCAACGTTGGGGATCATATTTTTATCTGGGTATTGACAATGATGTGTCATAAATAGTTAAGGAAGCATGGAAATTTTTTGCATCCTTATGTCTGGATGTTTGAAATTATAGAGAGAGTTAAGCTGATAGCCTATCAGTTACTACTACCTCAAGGGTACTATTCAATGCACGACACCATTCATGTCTCACAGCTTCACCAATATCATATTGATCCATCTAAATCCTTTGATACAGATGAAGTTAAATGAGATTGTTATGATACCATTTAGGAGTATCGAGTGATCACCATTGGCCAAAGCATGAAGGTTATCCAAGATGTGTTTGTCCTTCTCGTCTAGGAGATTTGGCAGCATTGTTGAGTACATGATGAGACTTGGGTGAGGGAAATCATTGTACGTGCTTAGTGGAAAGAATTTTTCTCAGACAGTGTTTCTTTACCACTAGAAGGAGAACTCGGGGGGGGGAGCGAGTTCCTTTAAGCGGGGATGATTTTAAGAACCCGGTTATTGACTCTTTTATTGATGCTTTAATTATTGGTTAAAATATTTATTTTTGGACCTATTATAGATGAAAAACGTGTTAGTAAAGGTTATGAGGGTGTATATGGTTTGTTTGGAGCTCAGAACACCTCTTTTAGGGAATCAAGACAAGTTAAATGGTTTACTCATGGTTAGTGCATGGTTTACCTAACTGTGTGGTTTGTGTTTTCTCAGATAGTCGCACCTCGCATGGTTGGTCCATGGTTGTGATGCCTAACCATTTAAACGCCCCTTCTTCCTAGTTTTGGGTAGAACCAAATCACAGAGTTTTCACATGGTTTGAAAAATTGTGCCGAAAAAACACGCATAAGCTATGAATCGATGTAAATGTCTTAAATTCACTTAATTATCTTTTAAGACAACCCCATCCTCCATAAACTGAGTTTGTGAGTGATTGACCTAGGTCTCTATCATTTTGGAGAATTTTGAAGATCCGAAATTGGAATCAAGAGATATCCTTTTCTCAACATCCGATCAAGCTTTCGTTCATCACATTGGATACATAAAGGTATATATTTGAGTCCTCTATAGTTTATCTTCTTCTCTTTCACTATTGACCAAGATATTTCCATGTTAGCAATTTTCACCATTTCATAGTTCTAATCTGGTCTGAGGAAAATCAATGGCCAATAGAGGTGGGGAAGCATTGTAAAACCCTATGGTGGGTGGTATACTACTCATCTCTAAATTTGGTTGATTTTGGGATATTTGTGTGGGACCTGTCAGTTTTGTTGGAAATCGTTTATTGAATTTAAATTCCATAAATATAATTGTTAGAATCATATCATTATGCACTTTACAATTATTTGATTATATTTGAGTGGCTACAACCACAAATCATTCTCTCTCATGTCAAAGGTTATTCCATAATTGGGTTTGTAGTGTTTTGACACATTTGAGCCACCATTCAGGTGTTCCATTTCTTGATCGTTATAATGGTGAGACCTCTTATCATAAATGAATTATTATCCATTTGAGTTGATTAATATAATGTATCATGTATGCTCACCACTTGACCTTCCTATGTTAAGTTCTTCCAAATGGTTATTAAGAGTGAAATATGAAATGGAAATTATACTAAGTATATAACTTGACCTTGTTAAATATGATTGAATAAAGGTTAAATGTATGTAGCACCCTTTCCATGTTAATGGAATGTATCATAATTAACCACTTAAATGAAATATTCCTTAATAATTAACTAATAGTGGATTAAATGGGTTCAATTATACTTAGACTATCCACACTAATAGAAGACAAGGCTTGTACCAATGTTTTCAACTCTACTTGACATATCCACACTAATGGAAGGAAAGACTTAAACCAAATGAATTATTACATGATTAAAATATCAAATAAGAATGGACTGACTCATGATTTCCATGGATTCATATAGGGGAATACCTTGGGTATTAGGAAACCCATTCCAATTCAAGGATACAGTTTCCTTAGGTTGATACCCACCTAGTCTCCAGTTCTTGTCTTTTCCTTGGATGTCCAATATACTACCACTAGGTCCCCTTTCTTTATTATAGGATAACATGGATACAATCTTTGGATCCATGATTGACTAGTAGGTTCAATGGTGAAATCCCATTAGGACCACATCTTTTCATAGCCCTGTTTTACCTTGGTCTATCAACTTGGACTCGGTAGACACCTTACTGTGTAATGAATTAAATTATGCTCCTTGTATTACACTCTTAACCCTTAGGTAGACACATATACTGCTAAGTTATCTTTCTATAAGTTTACGTTACCTTGGGTTTTACCCTATAAATCCATCACTGAATAAAAATGACTAGTTTCCTTATTACATCTTGGGAAATTCAATACTAACACTATCACTAGATGATGTCAGTATTGGATATGACTTACAAGATCTCTTAACATTAAAATGTAATTTATTTATTAATAAACTTGTAGACTATTTATACAGTAGGCAAGGGATGAAGCAGGTACTTGGTTATTTAGTTATATTCTACTGCTTTCTTTACATTATATAAACATGCTTTCACACTACTATATTCCATTACACGTGCCAGTTGTTATAGACACCATTGGTGGTGGCCAATTGGTATTTATTTCAAACCCTCTCTAGGAATTGTTTGGTAATTGGAGTACATTACATGGTTGCAGGTATTGTCAAATGGAATCATGCAGCTTCCAAAACCATATTGTGTGTTGATAGGTTGGAGATTTGATAGCAGATGACCAAGTAAGATCTCATGATTATTGGAGTAGATTTTGTTTTCTTTTATCTTGTGTAACATGACATAATTATTTTCTTGTAAACATGATTTCCAGTTTTATAGTGACATGACATTACATCATCACTGTTCAAGTTGATACAGTTATTTTTATTCTAGTTTATCTATTGAATAATTCGCTTCTACTATTTATCTATATATCAACCACTATTTTGTATTTATTTATATCTCTTCAGAAATGAGTGAATATTCTTCCCATAGACACACCCTAGGCCGCCATTTCTAGTCGGCAGCCAATGGTGTTTGAGAAGATGTGCTTGAAGTTGTGAGCACGACCGGGCTTGGGGAACAGTTATGTAGAATCCAGGTCCAGGCCATCACAATAACATAATAAAATCAGTATATCTAATATAGTGACTTTATATATCTATTTTACAAAGATTTAATGTCTCTTTTATATAAAATGGAAAATTAAAACATCTCTAATGCATATATATGGCCAATAGTCTCCATAAAATGATGCCTTTTATTTTACATCATTCTCTATCATTGATGGTTAAATAAATGAATTTATTTCAAATATATGATTTATACAATATATTTAATGTTAGGAATATATAGTATATTATATACCCTTTTCCCAATCCATGTATTGGAATATGATAACATCACTTTTTTGTATGTGTGGGGTACAAACTCCAACAAGAGTTGTGAATCATTTTTGAATTTCATTTTACACAGATAATAAAAATTATTGTTTTAATATATATATATATATATATATATATTATTTAGAATACAATAAAGATTATATAATGGTGAATTATTATTTTGAATTCTTTCATTTCATCTATTAAATTTTGGAATAATCACAGTCACATATGTTGAGACTACTATCACCATGAGTTAATGTGGCGTATTCTTTACCACCACTTTTTTATGAATGGTTGCATGATAAACATGATCTTCAATTATATTACGGTATTATTTCTAAATAATAAATAACATTATGAATATATCTTTCCATATTAATGTGATAAATTGAAAAATTAATAAATTTATAAACGTAATTTTTTGAAATCAATTATTTTTTTAAAATAAACATCTAAATATTATCTTATGAATATATTTTATGATTTTTTTTAAAAAAAATATTTTCATGGGAATAAAGAAAATAAATATTTTATAAAACATTTCCACTTTTATAACATTTTAATGTTTTAGAAATTAATTTAATTATTATAAAACTCAATTTTTTAGAAATAAATATACTTTTATAAAGAAATATAATGCATATGAAAATGTATTTTTGAACATATATATATAAACATTGAAAATGTTATGGATATCAAGTAATTTATTCATTCAAATACATATTGTTTCTAGTTTTTTTCACATAATCATGAATTTACCTAGTTATATTCATTTTCTGTTTTTCTTAAAAATAATAATTCATTTTTTATTTAACACAAGAAAATTAATCCTATTAGAATCAAGATTATTCTAATTCATCTATAAATTATTTTAATGGACTAGGAGAAACTTGTTTCAATAAAATAGTTTATTTTTTCTATTATGATGATAAATTAAAAATAATTTCTTATAATTCTATTATATGAAACATGTTAAATGGATTCCACAGTCGAAACTAAAATAATTATTATTTGGATATAATTTCATTTTATTTTTTGGTCTTGATGAATAGTAAACCAGGAAAAGAATTACAATATACGTAAATGGTAAAATGTGTTAAATGGATGAAAATCATAATATGGATTCAATATAGAAACAAACATTCTTAAACATAAATGGAAATTGGGATTTAAAATATACACTTATTTTATTTAAATATATGTTAATTTTTTAAAACATTCAAAATAAAATGACATTATATTATATAAATAAATCATGTAGTTTGATGTGTTCCCCTCCTATAAGTTATAAAATATTTCCTATTATCCAAAGTAATTTTGAAAATTTGATCCCTCTATCCATTCTATATATGACCCAAAACCATTCTATGTTTATTCCCTTCATTCTTGATATTTTTATCTTACCCGAAGACCATCCAATGGGGGCTTAAGATGTAAACTAAAGGTGGTTTCTCAATGATTATTTAATTATCTTTCATGATGATTTCAAAGTTATTTGATGTCATAAATCCTCTAAATATTTTGTATTTATCCTAACATAATGACATATTCATAAAAAATATACTAATATTTAATTAATAATATTGCAAAAAAAATCTTCTTCTTTTCAATCATGTTGACAATGAAAAAATCACTCATGCGAATGTATGACCTACCATCTTAATATACCACTAAAATTTTATTTTCAACACATCCTTATATGGATGGATATAATGGTATACATAATAAATATATATTATTTCTATCAAATTATTATCCTTAAAAAATAAGATATCATCTATATTCATATCATTCATACTAAAATAATAATAATAAAAAAATCACTCATTAATAAATATAGAATACCATCTCCATGAAGCCATTCCATTTTTTTCCATTATCACCATGCATAGATGAATCTAAAAATGTATACAAATAAAATGACTTATATTCATGTAATTGTTAACATTCCTAATAATATGGATTCATTACATAAACTCATTAACCATGCATGAAATATTGAATTAATTTGAGATATGTTTATCAAATACCATTAATTGGATGACATTGGAAGATTTATTCAATGAATGGAACAAAAATTAATTTAAAATGAACATAATAAAGTAATTTATATTAAAAATGTTATTATTAAATTATTTTATAAATTTATGTTCATCATATATAATGATTAAATTAGTATGGCTATGTGGAGAATAATGTAAAAGGGATTTATATTACTATCACATATTATTTTTGGATGATTTATATTAAAATTTTCATTTGGAATGTTATATTATCAAAGTATCTTAGACCATATTTATCATTTCATCAGTGATTATGAGAGGGTTTTAGAAATTAATTTTCCAAAAATTCTCTCGTTGACTAGAGAAGTAGAATTGACTCTACATATATGGTAAATTTATTAAAAAAATAATTTAATGTTTTTATTCTAACTATTTTTCTGTCATTTAATTTTTCATTGAAATTTTTCTTGTTTATTACTTATTATACTTCATATTTTTATAATTCTTGATTTCAATCATTTTTTAATTTCATTTCAACGAAATAATATAAAACATTAAATTTTTATAATGTGTTTTTATTTTGATTAAGAAAATACAAAAGATTTGAGTTTCATCTATTATAGATTCATTACTTTATATTTATCAACATTCTCAAGATCTAATTCCTTATCAGCTACAATTATTCCATTGGAAATTACATTCTTCTATGTGTAAATTTTTTAAGGATCTTGTATTGAAATGTAATCATATCTAATAAATTTATATTGTATCTATTGTATAACCCTTATATATATGGTATGATTTCAATTATTTATAATAATAATGAGTATTGATTTACTATGTAAATATTATATATTATTTATTCATGATTTATAATTTTATATTTATAAGGAATTTATAGAATGAATTGAATTGATCATTCAATATATAAAGAATTCCTAGAACATGAATGTGATGGCTGGGTAAGGGTTAATGATTACCCCTCAATGAATCTACATGTATCATGAGATAAAATATAAGGAATTCAATATTATATGGGCATCTTTATTAAACTGTCACATTTATTAAGAAAAACATATTGGTGGATTCCATTACGGTTTGTTTCCTAATAATTTAGTTAAGTCCACGATGGATAATTAATGAATGTATATAATTATTAATTTCCATTTGTGGTAATTATATTTCTATTATCCTCCTAATTAGTATTATATTATTATCCTAGGATGTTCATTAAGACAATTTTATTGATTTCATTGAATGTGTTTTTCTTTCCAACTCTGTATATTGATTATTTGTTATTTGCTCCTGATAGATTACCTAGTACATAACCATTACCAATAATCATTTGTCACCCTTTATCTTTTTATCTTTTCCTAGGTGTTTTAGAAGTATATTTTTATTGATTTAAATCATGGGAGTGTTTTTTATCTTATTGTTTTATATTTTCAATTTTTTTGGAATAAAGTATGTGGCTAGTATTTAGAGATTTCTAATTTGATTGAACCTAATTTATGTAATCCCTTTTAACTTGTACTAATGTAGTAGAGTAAATAAATGATTTTTTAGTAGGGTTAGGTTGTTATAGTTGATATCAAATGTATTGTAGTAGGAATATTGATAAAGTGATTTAAAATTAACATTGTTAAAATAATAATTTTGATGACCTCTTAGGGAAATTTAGTACTCGTATCATTGTAGAAATTTTATCTTTATGGATAAAAAATCATAATGATTATGTAATAAATTTTTATGAAACATTGTTTAGAGATGGTTCACAGAAAAGGTAATTTAATAAAATCTCATAGTAAATATAGGTATTTAATTTCTAAGTATTTAAATAATTCCAGTGTTGTAACTAAGTCTATTATGGAAATAAAAGTATAGATGAATTAGGTTTTGATGAATCGACTCTCCATTATAGAAATTTTTTTATTCCATTGCACAAATCAGCAATTTTGGATCACATCATTTAACATAAGAATTCTTCATTCAAGGAAACATGAAATCCATTAGTAGCATAAAATGGAATAAGTCCCCAATAAATGTATTTCTAGATTTGGGATATAATAAATTGGAAGTGGCTAATTATTGTAATGTGTTGCCTAACATGAGATGCTGATAAATAGTGGTGAACTATCCAAAACACTATATGGTCATATATAATATAATTAATATAATATAGAACTTTTAAATTGATATTCATCATAAAATGACTTTCTCATGAGAAGAGCCCTAAACCAGAGAGAATGTTAATCACTTTAAAATACAAGATATAAGATATTGTTGAAGGGTATGGGTCACCTTTACAATACTATCCAGTAATGATGTTGAATACATATATGATTCATAAATAAATATTAATTTGTTAATTGATAGGTTTGTGATAATTCTTCAAAATGCACTGATTTCTTAGAAATTTTCTTCCTATACTAATATGGTATTCTATTCCATAATGACAGAGAATGAATTCCCAATTTCTAATATCATTATGGGAAATAAATAACTGAATATTTTTCCTCAAAACCGAGAAAAAAATAAGCCAACAAAGAATAATGAATATATAAGATTTCTACTATGAGATAACTACGGAAGGAATTACCATGGAACCTGATTAAAGAAAATATTAGTCTAGATGATATGTGGAGAGACGGTTCATAATGATAATGAATGCATTGGATTGAAATAATGAAATACTATATAGTGAATCATATGTAAAGAGATGTGAGAATTATTCAAAAAAATATCACATTCAATAAGGGATCCCCACAATGATGATTTTAATGTTATTAGGGAATTATTATTGGATTAATATAATAGTGTTTAATGTTCATAATGACTTGGTTGTAGGTAATATGATATTATGTTCAAATTTGGACAATGATTTATTTGATCTTAGATCATTTCATCTTTTTATATCAGCTATGTTTATAATGAAAATTAGTTATTTCATTATGAACATAAGATGGGGGGTTTTCAATCAAAACCCATAGTGGATGATTTATTTTAACAATGATATCTTTGTTAGTCCCTATTATTAAACATATACATACCATGGTTATAAAAATATTATTATACATATGGTTTTTTTGATATAATCCTTGTTTCGATTGGATATAAAATGATATTTAAAAAATTTACATTGAAGATAGGTAGATTGCCATTTTTGATAGAGATGTATTGTCCCCTGACTTTAGAGTGGAGAATAAATTATTTGAATCATGTTTGGATCAATAATTAGATATATCATTAGTTAAATTATTTAACATGAAGTGGATAAATAATCTATAAATGTTACAATAAATGTTTTAATAGAGGATGCACCTACTATACATGAGTACGTTTATGTGTTTTCTACAGAAATACCAATATAACTACATTGGCATAATGTTGAAATTTATATTTATCTCATACATGATGAAAAAATAATTTTTCATACACCATACATGATTTCCATAGTCAAATTAATGGAATTTTAAAAAACAAGAGTATTTTTGTTAAAAAGTATTTATATTACTTGGTGGTTCACTATGGGGATCCCTAGTGATTTTAAATATGAATAAATATGGGTCTATGAGGTCTTTCATTCATTACATGGAAATACATTACATCAGTATAATGAATAATTATTCTCTTTTCTTCGTTGATGACCTCTTTGATAAAAATTATGGAGTCAACTATTTTTCAATTATTAATCATTATTCTATGTTTCAAGAACTATAAGAAAAGATTTGATAAATTACAATGATGTCATTTCATATGATGTATTTTCATTATGAATTTATATTAATTCCCTTTGTATTAACTAATACACCATTTTATTTAGGGAACATATTTATATGTTATTCATGAATTTCCATAGTAATAAAATTCCTATATTTAATGATTATATCTTGTTTTATACTAGAAGTTATGTAGAGCATGAATCTCATTTTTCAAACATTGTTAATAATATTTGGGAAAATATTTGTTAATGAGAATATAAAAAACGATTTTTATGACTTCATGATGTTTCTTTTCTTGTATATATAGTCTTTATGGATATAATATAAATTGACCCTCAAAAGAAAAAGTCATTGGTGGAATTGAAAAATCCAAAACTTATAATTGATGTATGAAATTTCCTTTAATTATTAGGTTACTATCGAAGACTTGATAAAAAAATTTCTTTGTTCACTAATATGATGACCCTGATGACATGTAATGTGGTTTTGTTCATATGATTAGAAGAATATAAATAATATATGTGAAATTTTATAAATAAACAATTCAATGAACTCGTATTAACAATATCACAAGAAAAATAAGGATTTTTTATATTTAGGGATGTATAAAAGTTTGGAATTTTATGATTCCATTTGATGAAAAATATATTTAATGACTATGAACCTAGGGACCAAAATATTCAAAAAAAAATTATTTTTTATCAATGATCTTGATTTTTTTTGTTGTAATCATCACATTGTTTTTATCGATAGATCACCTTTATGTTGAAAAAGATTAAATATATACGAATCATGAAATATTGAAATATATGATCACATAGAAAGACCAATAATATGGAAAAGGAATTGGATATATTTTCACATTGATTATGATAACAAAATAAAACACCACCATGGGAAGGGAAATAAGGTGGATCATGAATTTATTATGAATAAAATTTGGTTTTAACTAAAATTTTATTTGAAATGATCATATATTCCTTGATATAATAATTTTAGATATGTTAATCATTAAGCATGGTTAAATATTTCATATATTCTGAATTATTTCCAAACCATCATTTTTGTATTAAATTAAATGTTCCCTACAGGATAATAAAAAAATTAAAAATAATTTTATTACCATGAATGATTGGATTTTTGAAAACAAATAATATATCGAGATTATATAATGAAATTTTAAAAATAGATATGTCATTATTTAGAGCCTAACCTAAAAAGAGTATGATTAGTTGATTATAATTATTCAAAATCAATAAACACAATGATAGCACCATAATGTGTTATGATTTAAAGGAATATTTTTTTCAGGATAATATAAATATGAAAATTGTAGACTATATATCAGGATTCGTGCTACATAATTATTTAAATGACGAGAGACCACATCCTAATGAATTGATACATCGTATGGAAATTCCAATGATGAATTTGGAAGATATTAATATGGAATTTTGTACTATTTTTAAAATTTATTTTAGAAAAATGGATTTCATATTTGTTATTATTGAAATCTCTATAGAGCATGAACATTTCCTCAAGATAATGGAAAATATTCATCTTGGACACATCAAATATATTTATATAAACTGTTTTTGACATGATATGGAATACCTCATTCAATTAATATTGATCATGACACATAATTTCAAAAGAATTTATGGGAAATACATTAGAATTTTCTAATCATTGAGTTATACTGGAAAATAGTTTATTGTCCTTAGAAATATGGATAGTCTAAAAATACATTTCAAATATAGAATGATATACCGAGGTAATGATCAAATGACTGTCATGTTACGTGGGATCTATTTTTTTACTTTGGAAATTTTTTACATAATAATATCATTTATTCAAATATTAAACTCACAATTTATGAATAATTGAATGTGAAATTATTCCATACACCATCTTTTTTCGATGATATTGGTGAAAATATTATAAGGACAATAACATGATCTGATGAAAATGATGAGTATAATAAATATTTAGATTTATATTACACAATCTCAATGTAGTAAGAAATTATATTATGATAAGCAAATAATTTATTTTGAATATCATGTTGGGGATAAAGTATTTATGATGGTATATCTATGGAAGTCTGTTATAATATTTATAAGGAATTATAATCTTCATCTTCATTATATTGGCACTACTGGAAAACTAACTTATACAAATGGTTTGGAACCGTTGGTATAGGCCTCCAAACTGTTGGTATAGCCTATACCAATGGTTTGGAGAACCATTGCCAAGTAAGCCATTGGGATAGGTCTATACCAACGGTTTTGGGAAAATCGTTGGTATATACCTATACCAACGGTTTTGGAAACCGTTGGTATAATTAATATGAAAATATATACCAACGGTTATGGAACCGTTGGTATATGTATTTCAAAAAAAACATTCGCTGGGATTTGATCCCAGGACCCCACGTTTATCATTGAACGAATTAACCACTAACCTAACATGACTTTTTTGGACATAATTACATAAATATATATATGTATTGTCTTAATTATTTTAAATTTGGATTTATATAATGTTCTCGGTAAGGAAATCTGATAAAAATTCAAAGAACCAATACCAACGGTTGTCAAAACCGTTGGTGTAGGTCTATACCAATGGTTGTCACAACCGTTGGTATATGTCCTGAGTCAGGATTGTTTTCTGGATCAAATTTTGATTTATGGGGGACCTTTCCCAATGGTTTTGGAAAACCATTAGGATAGGTATACCCTTTCCCAACAGTTTGTCCAAACCGTTGGGAATGGTGTCCACAAAGTGGACTTTTCCCAACGGTTTTCCGAAACCGTTGGTATAGAAGTGTTGGGAAAAATCAGATTTCCAGTAGTGTGGGAATTTTAAAAACATGTAAATATTTCGAGTTGTATCATACCATTTTGAAATATCACCAAGCCTCACAAAAGGTCGTGTTTTTTTCAAAATATTATTTTCTTGAAAGAACATTCTAAATGAAACACTTGTGATCATCACTATGTAAATATAATTTGAACATGAATTATCATTCTTTAAATATCATTGAAAACTCTTGACAATAGAGAACAGTTGTTGTGTATTCATATGAATTGACTAGTGTAGTTACATTAGAGATAACATAAAATTTATGAGCCAACATTGGATCGAGAAGAAATTATAATGAACAATTTATTACATCATTTCATGATTGGACATTCTAGAATTGTTTAGAAACTTTTTTTATTGAAAGAAAAATGGAAAAATGAGGATTCAATTATAGTATGTAAATTTATTATTTTAAAGTAAGAATAGAATAAGGTATATAAATTTATTAAATAATTTTATTAAAAAATGATTTGATGCATTTTATAAATTTAATATGATGAAATTTAATTTACTTTTCAAATTAGTATATAAAAATTAATGGAGTGAATTTTTTTAGAAATAGTTTTTTTTAGTATTGATAAATGAATAATTTTAAAAAAAAATTGCATCCATTATAAAATAATAATGATATAAGAATTAATTTAATGTTTATGAAACCATTTTTCAATAAAAAATAATTCTTTCATAAGTAATATATCAAATATTAAAATATAATGTTGAACATTGAAATACATGCTTAAAAATTTTGAAATCTATTAAATGTTTTTTTCTCAAGAAAAATGTTCATAGTTTATCTCTCTTAATCATGTATTTAAAATATTTATTTTATTATTGTTTTTCTAAAATCATATAATTCTCTATATATTTATGACAACCCAATTATTCAGTTTTGAATCCACAATATACTTTAGTTATTATTATTATTTTTTCTTCTTATGGAAAAAAATATCAAAAGATAATTTCTCATTGTTTTTTGTTAGTAATGTTAAACGAAATTTATAAAAATTATTTTAGTTGAATTACATAAAATGGATAAAATATTTAGAATCATAAGAAGTAATATTTTTTAATAGGGTCTACTTAATTTTTTTTACAATTATTTTTAACAATGTTAAATATTTATCACCTTTGTTAAGTATAAAATGAGTTTAAAATTTTACATAAAAGGGATAAGTGTTTAATATAAATGAAAATACAAGATTGAAACCTACTGGTTGGTTAAATATAGACTCAAAAAGTAACTATTTAGATTATATGAAAAAAATTCCACTATCAAAAGAAAATGATATTATATTGTTAAAATATTTTATGTAATCCCATGTGTCTATATCCCCTTAGTTAACAATGGGAACCACCTCTCCTCTAATTTAAAAAAACATTAACCCCTTGAAATTGGGTATTGCCTATAAAAAACCTCTATGATTCTTTCCATTCATTAATTATTTCCCTGTCTTTCACTAATACATCCTATGATGTCATATAGTTTAAGTGAAATGAGATTACCAAAATTAGAGCTATTCAATTTATATGACTATTTCTGTGTTAATTTCTTAATAAACACCCAATAAATATATTGTATAAATCCATAAATTGTGACTATAGTAACAAAAATATATTTAAATTTAATTATTACTATGTAATAATAATTTTCCCCCTCTTTTCTATCCAATGGAAAAAATAAAACATTTCGCATGCATAGTATGTCCTACCATCTCCACATAACGATCCAATATTTCATTTATCAATAAAGTACTGGGGTTGTCATAAAAGTTCAAGAATTGACTATATATGATATTTATGAAATATTTATGATCTAATAAATATGATATATCATTTTCTTTTTGAACCCTATATTAATTGAAAAACGATAGTATCACTCATGTGTACCTGAGAACTACGACTTCCATGAAGCGATGTGACACAATTTTATTTTACCACTATGATTTGATGAATATAAAAATGAAAATAACTAAAAAATCTATATTAAATATATTATTAAAATTTATTAGATGATATAATGATTTCATAAAAATGGTAAACCTGAACAATATACCGAAGAAATTTTAGTGAAAGTTACCGAATAACCTATAGTAGTTCATTTAATTAAAAAATTCTCAACTACATGATGTAAAATTATTAAAAAAAAATAAAAAAAAAATTTATATATTTTAAAAATATAATTATATATTAATTTTAAAAATATAAAATCATTATATAAGAGGATGAAAGAAATCTTACCATGTTAAGACCCATGGTAAGTTATTTTTGGAACAATCTCATTTTATTTTGGGATTTTCTATATTCATATTACCTTTTGATAATTTTTATTATAATAATATATTTAATCCCATAAATTTTATTCAAATTAGATATTTTGTGTTGTAAATGTTTGTTTTCTATTTTGTTACATTTTTTTATTGGGAATCAATTAGTATGTTACAGTTATTGGAACTTATATTATAAATTGTGTTTTAATGTTACCCAGCAAAACCATTAACATCATTGATGATGCTATTTTAAATGATAGAATAAAATTCTAAATTATTAAAAAAATGGCGATGAATTACCTTTCCAATCATATTTTAATTTCTTTATAAAGGATTTAAAATTGAACTAATTTTCAATTTCGGTATGGTTTATTTTCAACATTTTTCCAAATTGAAAAAACAATGTTTTATTAAATATAGAGTTTTACTTAACATTACATCCATTTTAATTTTATATTTTTTATTTGACATCCATTAAATTTTTCAATGGTTATATTCAATGAATATATTTTTCATAATATCTAAGGTATTTTTGTTTTTTAAAATAATAATGCAAAATGGTATTTTTTTCATAATGGAATGAGATGGATTTTAAAATTAATTTGTAACCTCATTTTATTAATATGTTAAAAAGAATTTATTTTTCAATTTTTTTCTTTCTATCTTATTTATATTTCCAAAATGCCTTGTTTTATTTTAAAACCATCATATCTAATGAATTTGTTAAATTTTTTCCATTATAGTTTCATTTTTTTGTTATGAACATTCTCATGATCACTTGGTGTATCAAAAAATTTTATTTTAGTGGTCATATTTTTATTTTTGATGTCTTTATTTTATAAATCATTGATTTAACCGTCTTCATTTATACCACTTTGATGTTATCTCAAAAATATACCACATCCTTATGGGTTATTATTTACAAAATGAAGAATATGATAATTTAATTGACATGGGAAATATTCCATATTATTGATTCAATATGGATAAATTTATATTGATATGGAATTTTTAGAATTTTTTATTTTAATCAGTAAATATATTATTAATGAATTGAAGGATAAAATTATGGTATTTTCATTGTTATATAAATCTTATTAGTACTTAGATATGTATCGTGAGAGAAAATTAAAGGTATTCCATATTAGATGAATATCGTTTTTAATCCGAACTAGTTTCTAGTAGTGATGTATTTGATCGGGGATCTATGGTAATATCCATTAAAACATGGATGAGGATGTAATAACCCAAATATTCTTTTTTAGTTCTGGATATTTTTTTAGGTGTTTTTAAGGGAAATAGATTATTTTGGAAATTTTATATGTACACATTGTGTACTTTGGAGTACATGCCATATACCTAGTTCCTATGGGTAGATATGTACTAGACATGTAACGACCAAGTACACTTTCATGTGAGGTGGCCTATATACTGCCTAAAGTGGGGGACCAGTTGAGGCATGTTAATGGTGTGTACATTAAATGTCAATGCCCTGCACTTTTTCTTTTAATTGATAAATCATATTGTGGTTGCATCTAATCCCTATACACGTCTTCATCTACCCGTGTCTTGAATGTCAGAGTGGCGTATGGATGATTTTCTTCAAGTGCCTCCCATTCCTCTATCTAGATTTGATCGAGGTGTCACTGGGTGCATTGGATTCCCACTGGTGAGTTATCACTTTCCATAGTGCCTATCTTCACAATTTCTCCTCCTTCTTAAGTTATTCACGGTTGAACATTTTTTATGTTTGTATATATATATACATAATTATAAGACAATTCAAGGGCTATTGTTTTAGTGTTTTCACCGTACATTGTCGAGTTATGTGGTTTTTTTTTCATTTTTTGGTTGTTTGTGAGTTTTATATGCCAATGTTCTGAATACCCTTTTAGGGTATTTCTAGTTGAGGAAATTGATCCATATTTTACCTTCCTTAGATTTGATGTTGGATCAAGGGTTTTTTGATGTGATATTTTGTGAAATTGCATGTTTAAGGAACACACAATGGGTGCATTTCCCTATTTAAATATATAGGTTAGTTTGGTTCATGTTTCCTATGAATAAGGCCTTGTTTCCTTGCCTTGGTTGATAGGATGGACCTATTTGTCTTTTTCATCTTGTGAAATTCCTGAAATATGAATTGGAATTGATTATCTAGGTTGTATTTGAGATTACATTGGGAAACTTGATATCATTTATGAACATTTGAGTTGCACATGGATGTGAGAACCTTGTGTAGTAATAATATAAGGTGGAATTGACGTTGAGTTCTTCCTCATAGTGTCTGTTATATTTCATAATATGAGACCACATGGTTGATTAATAGTGAGTGCTTTATTAGAGTGTCTATAGAATACAATACAAGAACACATGAGAAATTGACCTTGACTTCTTCCTTACAGGGTCTATAATTGTTGTGGAAATACCATAGGGGGAATTGACGATGAGTGTTTCCTCAGAGTGTATTTTTATTTTTATTGCACTATTTGTACAGAGGGGTTATAATATGTGAGGTACTCAAAGGGTTAATATAAATATTGAATGTTTGTGATGTGTCTGCAATGCCAAATTAAAAGAATGGATTCATTCATGTTTTTTAGTCTTCTGAGATACTAGTTTGTGATACTTACATGATTAAATGATGAACATTAAAGGATAATTAATGTAAATGGAAACTGTAGGATTTGGATACTTTGGTGTACTCCTAGTTTATTTTCTGTATTTTTCATTATTACCTTTTATATTTTCTCACCGAGAGTTAGAGAATGATCTGGTGGTGGTTGCCTACTTGGATTCTTCTCACACCCTGTTTGGTTTGGGCTTTTGAACTGAAACAGATTATATGGTTTCAGGAATAGATATGGTCTTGCACGCTTCATGATTATGTATATGATTATTATTTAGTTGGAGAGAATGAGAGAATTATGAGGCTTGTGATGCCCTTGTTTTTTATTTTTTTCTTTTATTATATGGTTTAGTACTGCATTTCTATTATTGTGACTTGTTTAGATATTTTACCAGACATATGTGACGTGAAAAATTTATATATGTGCTCTAGTTGTTTATTTACTTTCAGTATTCCACTATTTACTTATTGTATGATACTACGGCTTCTACTACAATTTATTTTTCAATTTTTTTTACTCTAAAAATGAGGGAATAGTTCCCCCAATTTCACAACCATGGACCTCCCTGCTAGTCAAAGCCTCTAGTGATTGGGGAAATGTCTTTGAGGCCATGTGACCTACCGCGTATAAGGCACCTTGGGGAATAACCTAGAATCGGGATGTTATTAAGTGGTACAAGAGTAGGTTTTTATTTTTTTATTTGTCTTACTATTTAAAGAATGTAGTTGAAGATAGTAAGGAAGAGGTAGTTGCGAATAAGATATACCTGAGAGTAGAAAACATATGTACAAGGAGAATCCAATATACCTCAAATATTGCAATTATTACAGCTGATTTGATTTCCCAGTTGGCTGACTCACTTGTATTGTGCTATTATCATTGATATTATTGAGGTTCTATTTCTATTTAAACCTAATTCTATGAGGTTATTCGATCTCAAGAATCATATATGCACTTTGTAGAGATCACATGACATGCATGTATTCATTCCATTTAGGATGCATTACATATTGAATGCTATTGTGAAAGATATTGTTATAGATATGAATATTGTTGTAATATATTCCATGATATAATACCTCTTATTTTGATAGGGTATTGGAAAAATTTGATGTTTCCTTTGAATGGGCGTAATAATTTGTCCCATGAGGCACTATGGTCCCACTTGGATTGCAAATTGGTGGAACATATTGGACTGTAATGAAATTCATTTATGATATAAAATCAATATGAATCCAAGAATTGATTTTCTAGGAGTATGGGCTACCATGGATCATAATATCACACTTAAATGCATATTTCTATATTTTATGGGGTAATAGAATAGTTTTGGGGGTTTACAGTCAAAAAACCCTGAATACATACTTGTATCCTTATGTTCGGGAAGAAAATGTTTTTATTAAGTACACTCCATGTAATTTTTTCTAAATGTCGTGTACGTGTGACCATGTGACCAACCGTGTTGGTAGAGACATGGTTGGGAAAATTCTTTTTTTGAACAAGGTGTGTACTGGGTGTACACACTGTGTATTGGTGATCTGTGTATCTAGTTGTGTGACCAACAACATGGATGTATAAAACATAGTTCGTACACATCGTGTCCCATTCATACATTCCATGTAGATTCGACCATGTCTTCAACCATGTGACTGACGGCATGGGTGGTAGAAACATAAGGTTTACACACCATGTATAGGGTGAACATGCTATTCAGTGTTACCCATGACTGAAATGTTTGTTTAGTTGTTTAGAGGAACTCGTTCAGGTGGAAATGATTCAAGTACACACCACGTCTCAAGGAGAACACGACATGTGTAGGGGTGTTACGAGACCTAGTTTGGAAGAGGTACACACCCATGATGAAATCCATGGGACCATACTGTGTGGATGGTATACATGATGTGTAACCCTATTTTGTAAAACATGATTATTTTGTTCCCCTTCTCTTTTTTTTCACCTTCATGTTTTGGTCATTTATAATCTTGAACTGAGTTGTGTGCTTGACCTTTCAGAGTCATGACACTGAGATGTCCTCTTGTTGCGTTCTATATACAATGCAATGATCAGACATTAGAAATGGTAGACCAAGGACTACTAGATGATCCTATCATCATGCTCATCTTGGAACCAACGGTTATATTGGACCCAAGTGCTGATGAAATGTTTCGAGATGGAGTCATGAGGATGATTCATTCATTACATGGAGAACAAAATCATACCCCATCTATGGAAGAGTTGATGTGGGGTTTTAAATAGCAACATCATCCCACCTTCTCAGTGGATGGAGGACCTCAAAATGTAGAGTCGTGGTTAGAAGTCATGTCGTCTATCTACGATAATATTGAGACACCTACAGAGAGGAGGGTGAAGCTCCCTACGTACATGCTATGTGATTCTTCCTATAGATGGGGGGCTGTGATATCACATGAGTAATGCCAGTGAGTTATTTCTTCGGATGAGTTTCAGCATACCTTCTATGAATATTTCCAGTTGAAGACCTTGAGGGCCGACTGAGCCCGACATTTCATGAGTTTGGATTAGGGTACTCTCTCAATCATGGATTATTCAACCCACATCATAGAGTTTCAATAATTCAAACCAATTTTGGGGGGTGATGAGTTATTTCTTATGGAGAATCTTGAGTATGGTCTCAAGAATGAAATCTGATATATGGTGAACATCTTCAGGTTGACCTCTATATCTTTTATAGTCAACCAGATGTTGATCACTGAGAACAACTTGAGGGATTCAAGAGTTGTGACCCACGGTGGTTCAACATATAGAGTTAGCAGTCTTCAGGATGATAGTAGGAATTGCTATAGATATTCAACGCATGGAGATCTGAGTAGGTGGGATTTTCCATCTGGTATCCAGATTGTGTGAAACTAGTGATGGATGTGAGGAAATAAGAAAACTCATCGGTTAATAGATGTAATTTATTATTGATCATGCGGCAAGATGGGACATATTCAGGATTTCTGCAACTCACTCCTTCTTGATGCTAGTGAGAGAGGATCTGTTTTGACTCCTCATACCAAATTTGGATGACCAATTCCATATTTGATTGGGGGACATAGTTTTTTAGGATGTTTGTGCTGAGGTGGTGGTCATGTCTATAGTGGTCAAGAATAGGGATTTCAACAGCCATAGGGTGGATCAACTCAAGGATCATAGACAGCTTCATAGGGTCATGATGAAGCTCAGGCTTTTGTTATAGAGTAGATTCTGTAGGCGCTGGATCCGGACCCTCTACAGTTAGAGACACACTTTTGGTTGCCTTATATTTATCTTTTGCTCTTTTCGATACACAGGTTTCCCATAGCTTTATTTTTTTTTCCTATTGTGACGATCATTTGACTCTGTATCTTCACATCTACTAATATCATGACACTTGACACTTTGTTTAGGATTAGCACGACTAGTGTATGTCAGTTCAAGGAGTGCCATCTTTAGGTTGGTGGGAATCCCATCTTTGGGGACCTTAATGTCATATAGATGATGGGATATTACATCTCTCTTATAATGGACTGATCAGTACCCTTTTTTATGTTTCCTATTTCTATTGTCGTAGGGTGAGTTTCACGTCACCAGAGGGCATATAGATTATTTCATAAGGGAAAGGGGATGTCTAGGTGAGAGGATTTGGATCTGAACATTATGGGTTGATAGATGATACAACCTAGATTGCTAGTATGTATCTTGATGACCCGGGGACACCCTAGAAGTATTTTACTCTAGTGGTCTATCATTTTCCATACGTTTCTCTGGATGAATTTTCAGGTTTTTCATTAAGGGGAGAGGTATATTTATTTATTGAGCATATTTGAAGAGCTCCAACAGTGTCCATTCTTCCTTATATGATAGATACCCAATTGTTACAGGAGCTCAAGAAGTTGTTATTGGCATAAATGTCAAATGTCTTCATCTGACCATGTACATCTCCTTAGGGTTCTATAGTCATGTTTACGATGAAGGAAAATGGTACCCCAAGACATTGCGTGGATTTTCAGAATTGGAACTAGTTTATGATTAAGAACTGATATCATTTGGCCAGGATTGATGATCTCTTTGATCAAATTTGAGGATCTCGGGTGCTCTCAAAAAATGAATTGAGATCTGGTTATCATCATTTTCACATTAGAGCATCAGATATACCTATTACAACATTTTAGAGCATGTATGGTCCATAAATGTATTTGTTTATTCCTTTTGTTATCATGAACATGCCTGCAATTTTCAAAGAACTTATGGATCAAGTGTTCAATGCATCTTTTGATTCTTTTGATGTAGTCTTCATGTAAGATATCATGGTGTACTCGCACAGTTGACATGACCATGTCGCCCATCTTGATTTCATTTTGAGTATAGTATGTGAGCATCTGTTGTATGGTATGCTCTAAAAATGTCACTTCTGGCTGGAGCAAATTAATTTTCTAGAAATTATATCTTAGATACAAGAGTATCAGTAGACTCAGAGAAGGTGAGAAAAAAATTTGTTGGAAGAATTCGAAGAACATTTTTGAGGTAATGAGTTTCAGGGGCTTTCTGGTTTCTATAGTCACTTTATACTAGAATTTTAATTCATATAATCAACACTAACATGCCTAACTAAGAAAGATGTGAAGTACTTGTGGATAGATTCTAGTGATTCAGTATTTCAAGAACTGGAGGGGAGGTTGAATTCAGCAGAGATACTAATCTTACCATAGCATAGAAAGATTTGTACAATTTACTGTAATTTATCAGGTATCAGTATGGGTGTAGTGATTAATTAAGGGGAAGGATTCATTGTATATCGGTCTTAGTAGTTGAGGCCACATGAGATGAATTACCCGACACACAATCACGAGTTAGCTTCTGTTGTGTAATATTTTATGATGTTGTAGGCATTATATTTTGGGAGAGCATTCTATGGTGTTCATTGAACACAATGTTCCCATTAATATATTCACGTAGTGAGATATTAATTTGAGACAACGAATATGTTTTAGGTACCTTCAGTCTTTTGACTTTGAGCTAGCCTACATTCTTGGGAAAGGTGATGTCGTGGCTGATGCATTTAGCAGGAGGAATCGGATATAGGCAGTTTAGGATGCATGTAGTGAGTCCAAGCTTATGGATCTATTCTCCAAGATGCATTTAGAGGTGCATGAGAGACATGGGTAGACGTTTCTTTCTTCTTTAGTTGTTACCTATACTCTTCTGGATCTTGTTATGATACAACTATCAGATTCTGAATTCCTAGTACTACATGAGATTTTTTCAAGAGAGGATCTTACTATTGGATAGACCGTTGGAAATGTTGAGGTCTTATGCTTTCGTGGATAAATATGGGTGTTAGAAGAAATATTTTAAGATTTGATGAGGAATTTTCATTCCTTAGTATGGGAATTTCATCCTAGTGTCACCAATATGTATCGAGATTTACATCATTAGTATTGGTGACCATGTATGAAGAGGGATGTTTCTAGTAGTTTTCTGAGAATTTCTACATGATATCAGGTAAAGGAAGAGCCTTAATGATCATCAAATATTTCACGCTTATTACCCATTCCCAAGCATATGTGGAATTATTTTGTGATTGATTTTTTAAAAATTATACCTAGGTTTCCTCACATAGAAGATGTAGTTTCAGTTATTAGTGACAAACTCACGAAGGTTGCATAATTCTTACGAAAAAAGGAGACCTTCAATATCGATGAGCTTGGAAGGTAGAAAATCTAAGATATTGTATGTTTTCATGGGGTTCTACACTCTATAATTTCATAGAGATATTCCCATTAAACATCTCATGTCATGCAAGGATTATAAAGGGCTTTGATTATATAGGTACTTCGGAGTACAACATTCCATCCCAAGACTGATGGTCGGTCCGAGCACACAATTCATGTGTTGGAGGACAAGCTTTGAGAATGCGTCCTAGATTTTTTTGGTTATTGGGATAATCACATACCACTTGTGTATTTTCCCTATAATAATAGTTTTCAGAAGATGATTCAGATGGAACCTTATGAGGTTTTTTACGGTAGGCCATTCTGATCACCCCTATGTTGGATAGTGGCAGGAGAGGTTGCTATGATGAGGCCTCATAATTTCCCAGATACCACTGAGAATATGGAGTTGATTTGGAAGAGGGTGGACACTACACTGTCTCAGCAGAAGCCATATGCTGATAGATGGAGTTGAATTTTAGAGTTTGAAGTTAGAGATCACATTTTCCTAGATTTCATACTAGGATAAGGACATAATAGGATATGGATACATGGAAAGCTTTCCCCGAGATACATTAGGACATTTGAGGTTTTTGATAGAGTGAGTTCAGTTTCATATAAATTGTAGTAACCACAATGGTATTAGGATATCCATGACGTATTCCATTTTTTAAGCTGCGACATTACTTCTCAGACCCGTATCTGGTTTTTTAACCCGATGAGGTAGATTTGGTGGGGGATTTATCATTCAAGGATAATCCTTTTGAGATTATTGTCTGAAACACAAAGGTTTTCTATGGCTAGTATATTCCTCTAGTATAGGTGTTGTGTAAGAATAGTCAAGTGAAGGATATTATAGGAAAGAGAAAGACCGATGTGTGATCGCAGTGGTTCGAGATGTTCGAGGATTATTCTTCACCACCTGGATAGGGAAATTCTGGGATGAATTTATTTAAGGGGGTATGTCTATAAGAACCTATATATTATATTCAAGAATTGTTATTTTCTTAAGAGTTTTTTAGGAAAAGGGGAGACTTTGGAAATTTCCTAATCACATGCCAGGTACTGGTCATCTAACAGTCGAGTACACGACTTTCGGAGGTGACATAAAGACCTCCAAAAGAGGGGGCATGTTGAGTCATGTACATGACATGTACATTAAATGAACACATTGTGTACCTTTTCATTTATCTGATAAATTATGTCCAAGGTTGTGTCTTATCCCTAGAAATGACTTCTTATTCTCATGTATCGAACATGAGAGTGACATAAAACCAATTTTCGTAGAGAACCCACCATTCCTCTATCTGAGCTATGATTATGGTGTTGCCGGGTGTGATGGATTTCCAACAGTGAGTTCCCTCTTTCCCTAGAGCCTATATTTCTGATTTCACCTACTTTTCATGTTATTTAAGGTTGAATATTTTTTACGATTTTTTAAATATACTTCATTTTAGGTCGATTAAAGTATTTTATTTCGAGAGTATACATAATAAATTGGGTTGGTATTTCAGGTTAAATAAATTGAACCATATTTTATCTTATTTAGATTGATTTTTTAGTTAATGGTTTGTAGATGTGATATTATGTGAAAATACATGTCAAATGAATATCCCAAGGGTGTGTTACCTTTGTTAAATGTTTATGGTCATTTGGTCCAGGTTTCCTAGGAGGCATACCTTATTTCATTTCGAGGATGGAACTATTTGAGTATTGGTACATGTTATATGCTTGTGATATGCATTGGAATTGACTATCCATGTAGTAGTGGAGATTAATTTGGGATTGATGATATCTTTTATGAACATTTTAGTTACAGAAGGCTGTGAGAACATTGTGTTGTTAGACTACAAGGGGAATTGATGTTGAGTGCTTCCTTCGAGTATCTATTATATTTTATGCTATGATACCACATGGGGTTTTGATGGTGATTTCTCCCTAAGAGTGTCTATATATTATGTTATGAGACCACAAGAGGAATTGACGTTGGGTGACTCCCTAGAAAGTCTTTACTTATTTTGGAAATACCATAGGGGGAATTGATGGTGAGTGGTTCCTCAAAGAGTCATTGCATTTTTATTGAATTATTTGGCTAGAGGGATTAGACTGTGTGAGATACCAAGAGGGTTAATGTAAATATTGATTATTTGTGACGTGTATGCCCATCTAAGAAAAGTCTTGGATTGAGACCTGTTATGTAGTCTTCTAAGATACCTATTTGTAAAACATACTTGATTAAATGATGAACATTAAATGAAAATGATTGTAAATGGAAACTGTAGGATTAGTTTAATTTTTTGTACTCTTAGTTTCATTGGTGAATTTAAATTATTACCTGGTGTATTTTTTCATTGAAATTTTGGCGTAGATCATGTGGTGTTTACCTTTTGAGATTCGTCTCACACCCATTTTGGGTCATGCTTTTGGACCTAAACAGATTTTATGGCTGTAGGTATAGATAAGGGAAAACACCGTTCATAATTGGTTACATGATTTCTATGGAGTTGGAGAGCATGGGACCATGCTAAGGCTTGTGATGCTGCTGAAGTTTATCTGTTTTCTTTTGTTACTTTGGTTTAGTACTGTATTTAAGTAAGTGTTACATTTTTTGTTGTTTTACTAGAAAAATGTGACGTGCATAATTTATATATGTGGTCCAGTTATTTATTTACTTTCATTCGTCTGTTGTTTAATTATTTTATTGTATTAATGCTTCCCATACCGTTTATTTATTCTGCCATGTTACAATTCCAATGAGAGCATAGTTTCTCCACTATCACACCCAAGGCCCACATTGCTATTTTCCATCCTCTAGTGTTCATGGAAATGCTCTTGAGGCCATGTGACCTATTGGGTACACTGCACCCTTTGACTACACTAGAAACCCTTATTTTTCATTTATACTTTTCATTAGTGCTGTATTTCCATTATTGTGACCTGTTTTGATGTTTTCCTAGAAATATGAGACATTCATCATTTATATATGTTCTCCATTTGGTAATTTACATTCATCCATCCACTGTTTACTTTTTGTATGGAATTACTACTTCCGTTACTATTTATTTGATCTGCTATGTTACTCTTCCAAAGAGAGAATATTTTCCCCACAATCACACCCATGTTCCTCACAACTAGTCAAAACACTCTAGCATTTTGGGAAATGTTCATAAGGCCATGAGTCCTATTGGGTATGGGGAGACTTTGGGTGACACATGAAACCGGGACATTACAGATTCGATGTTGGAATGTTTTTGAATGATAGGTTTTATGTGTATTCATTATTGATATTTCAATTTCAATTATCCATGAGGTATCAAAATTGATATTATAATTGATTTTTATTGACCAAATACTATTTTTTTAAATGAATTTTTAATGATTATACACTCTATTATATTTATCATTCCTTTATTTCTCAATATATATTCTTTTGTACATAACCATTACTACGAATCTATGATCAACCATTATTTATATTTGTTTTCCAAGGATATAAATAAGAGTAATTTTATTGAACTCAATGGTAGATTTATTTTTCTTATTATATGTTATTTTATTTTCAATGTATGTTATGAATGATGTATGTTTCATTTTTCCAACACTAATTTATTTTTTCATCCTCCATTAAGTGATGCCATGTATCTTATACAAATTTAATAAATTAAATATAATATATAGGTCACGAGACCCCAAATGATACATTATAAAAGTGTATATAATAAATAAATTACATATCCATAAAATTATATAGTTTCTATAGATGATGATACTAGTACCAATGTGTATTTATATGAATTGGTCATCGGAAACATGCATTGAATAAAGACCAGTATTCCCCTGAATAATTTTATTATTGAAGTGCCAAAAAAATTATTAATATATTTTTTAATGTAACAATTAATTGTAATATTCATAAAAATATTATTTTTATATAGATTTATAATATATAAATATTTATTATGAACTTTTTTTCAACAAATATAATGTATGGTGATACATGAGGCAAGTCATTTAAGTTACAATGTCATTTATTTTTAGGATTTCCTATTATAAATTTATAACATGGGATGTTATATGGATCATAATATTTAAAACCTATTCATTTTATTTTTATTATTTTAATTATTAAATTTAATTATTTTAGATCTATTTTAATCTATTTGGATCCTTAAAATAGAGAGAATTATTTTAGAAAAATTTAACTTATTTCTACTTTTCTTGTAAAAATTTATCTTTCATGTATAAGTTATTTAAAATATTTTTAAGAGTATAACCATATATAATGAAGAAAACATCTGAAGACATTTTCAACCATATTTAAATATCTATTTAATTTTAAAAAATTGATATTTTAAAATATTTTCATATCATTTATTTATATTTCATTGAAACATTTTAATGGAAGATTTGTTTTAGCATTTACCTCAGGAATTGTTTTTTCTACTATCATGAATATTAATTAAATTTAAATAACATATACATTTTATAGGGTTATTATCAGTGATAAAAATTTCCTCAGTGCTCTAGTAATGCATGTTTTATAAATATTACCAAAATAATATTGATGCCTTCAATTGATTTTCATATTTTATTTTAAATAATTTTATAAAAGAGAATTTTTATACAAGATAACATCTATTAAGGGTTTTCATGATAAATTATGGATATGATATTATAATTCCATTAAAACTTTTATAAATAAAAATATTATAATAGTCTTATGATGAAAAATCAATACCTGTTTCGTTTTGTTCAGTTATATATATAATTTTGATATAATGAATTCTATTATGATATGAACAAGTTCATTTCATTTCATTGATTATGATTATGTGATGAAAAAATATTTATTGAAACCTTTTATTTTCCACGATGTTGGATGTGAGGACATTATGATTGTTTTATTATCATATTGAACACCAAAGAGTAGTTTTCATTCTAACAAAAGTGGTCCCAAATTTATATATCTCGTAAAAATCATTAGAAAAAGAATTATATCACATATGATAATATGGATTCAAACAACTAGTAAAACATGTTTTAAAATGTACTACATACAATGTGATAGTCTTAAGAGTAAACAATAACTATGTAAATGAAGAAAAACAAGTCAAATTAATCAACTATGAATGTAATGGTTGTGATACTTTACTAAGTATATGTTTTTATTTTTTTATGTGTTTGTCATGATCAAATGTCTTATGAATAAGATATGTTATCATGAATAAATTTTTATTATTTATGATTTCTAAGTCTTATGAATAAAATATAAAGAAAAATATATATTCCTTGATCATTGATTAATGATTTTTAATGATTGGACGTTACATTTTTATGTAATGACAATGTTCTCATACCGTAATGAAGCTGATCACTTATGATCATTATTAGATATCTCTTATGACTAACCTTATATGGTATCTTATCTCACCCATTATTTTGTTTCCATTTTCACTAAATTATTAAGAGAGGTATTATGAAAATAATATATAATAAGGTTATTATAATAGAATAAATGTTTTGTATAAGTAAAATAATTTCTTCGAAATAAGGTAAATATGTATCTAGTCTCCAAATACACTAAACTGTTATAGTCCGTGACAATGTATTTTTGTGAAATGTATTGAATAGTAATAAATACCCATTATATATTTATTTATGTTACCTTTATATTGTTTCAGTTTTTATAAATGTTGGGTTTAGATATTTTTGGATATTAGTATTAGAAATAGTTATTAAGAATCTATAGGATAACACTATAAATGTGATAATATCTAATTTAATGGTAATGAAATGAGTGTTTTTCTCAGTAAAATATATACTTTTCTAGATAGTGGAATGTGGATATAGAAATGGGACATATTCCTTATGGGGTTAACACCCTAAAAATTTTTAGTTGAGTATAAAATCGATCTTTACTCAATAATTCATTAGCCATCCTTAAAAAATTGTTCTAGATAGAAACTATTGATAAATATGATTTCGTTAATTCACATTCTTGTTATGAACAGTTATGTGAAATGAGATGATATAACCAAAAATAACATGTCAAAATCCATTTTGATATGAGATGATCATATTGGGTCATGTGTGGGAAGAATGTTTCATACATTAAGATATCATAAGAATGATTCTCTTATTCATATGATTGTATACTATAATTATTGGTGTTTGATAATCACACTACATTTTTTGGATTTATCCAACCATTAAAACATATAGGAATTCTGTAAACAATGAATGTAGTGTACCATTGAACTAGATACCTCATGATAAAATAATGAAAATGATATCTTTAAAGAAAAAACTCTTCATTATCTCTAATAATATATATATAATTATATTTAATTAAAATATCTTTGCTGTGTCTCCTAACATCCCAAAATTGATATAAATAGTGTTTTTTGAATGTTGAGGTTATAAATACCTTGGTTATAAGAATATTTAAATCCTATATATCATGTTGTTTTGAAGAAAAAATGGATAGAAATTTATTAATGTAAATTTAACATGTTATATGTTTGGGAAAATACGAAACATACCATTTCATTATTAAGAGAAAATGATGATTATGATGGTGGAAAATAAAGTATATCAGATTAAAATATTAAATAGTAAATTTCTTATATGCGGGGATCTTAGGAATAATCTAATTCAATGCCTTGATCTAATAAAAAACTCATAGGGTAAGGAATGATGTTCACTATGAAAATCACTAATTTGGGTCATTATATATAAGGAAAATTTACCCTATTCTTCATACATAGGGATGTCATGTCAAATAGTTTAGTTAATGATCCAATGAAAATATCCGTATTCTTCAATTGGATGAGTTTAAATTAGTTTAGATAATTTAACATTTATATTTTTACAAATCTCATATCAATTTCCTTGGATGGTTAGTCACATTTTATATTCACAATCATCCTATTAGAAAATATTTTTTTGGATAGAAATGAATATCATTGAAAATTTGTTATATTTTATATGTTTAAAATCAATTTATTAAGTATATTTATCATAAATGGTTGGGGATAAACCCAACATTGATTATATGCATATTTTTTGTTCTATTATTATGTATCCTGTGCATAAATTCCTAGTATTCCCTAATTTTTTTGTTTGTTTTATCAATAGTAATTATTACTTGTTTTATAATAACATTAATGAATCATTATAAAATGACCCTAATTGAGTTATAGTAGTTTAATATAAAACTCTAATAGATTCCTAATAAGAGATTCATTTATCCATGTGCATCCCCATGGGGTGCACCGTTTCTTTTCATTAGGAATAAGAAAGGTTCAATGCATCTATTTATTGATCATTGGGAACATATTATGATTACTATCAAGTAGAAGCATCTGTCACCCTATATTGATGAATTGTTTAGTCACCTTCAAGGAGTCGGATACATTTCCATGATTTATCTATTTTCCAAATATAATAAATTGTGGTAATAAAAGGAATATATGACACTGGAATCCATATACATGTGGTATAATTATTATGAATTTACAGTGATTCTAAATAGATATACAAATTATCGTACTACCATTACAAATTTATGGAACAAATCTAGTATAGTTTACCTCAATCAGTTCTTATTGGACAACATAGAAGAAATGATTAGGTATTCCTAGAGAAAGGAAGATAATTTATTTAATTTTATGATTATTCATAAAAATATTTTTCATGTGGAACCTATATTCATCTTATTTGAAGTGTGAATAATATATAAAAAAATGTCCATTCATGGGACATATAATCTTAAGTGGGTGTATATTAGTAGATCTTTAAAAGATGGACGTTCTTTAAAAATGTCAAATACTAAAAAAGGAAACTGAGATACATATATTTACTGGTTTGGGTGGATAATAAATGAGGATTATGATGGATTTATCAAGGTTATTAAACCCCAATGATATTTTTACTCATAAGGGTGTTAGGTTTATTTATTTAGATAAACGTGGGTAAAATGTCAAGGAACTGAATAGAATGTAAGTTAGTGCACCCCTGCTCATAGTAACCTATATTGGAGAATGGTTTTTGATATATAGTGTCTAATCGAAGAAGGAATCCTGACACATACCGTTGCATAATAAAAAGATACAACGTAGGCCTTACACCAACTAAAAATTCGCAATAAAAATTTTCTGAATCCTTATTTGGATTTAGAAACATTACATTTATCATTTTAAATATAATTGAATTATCTTTATAGTGAATCAAGGATATATATAATAATTATAATATTTTTATGTATATATTATCATAAAACTAGTTGTATATTTTTCTAAGAGTATTACTGATGTTAATTAAATATTATTACTTCATAATACATTATAACATTGCAAATATGAACAACATTGCTGATGCTCCATATGAGAGAGATAATTCAATTATGTCTTTGATGAATACTACATGAGATCTAATAAATTTGGATTTGGATAAGTTAAATAATGAAATATTGAGGAAATATGACATGTCATATCATTCTTAGATGAGTTTTCATCAATCCATCAATATGAAGATTAAGAATGCGTAAAAGGAATATGTGTTAACCTATATGAAGATGAGGAATATTTCCAAGAAATACTATTATTTTAATGGAATGATAAATTTAATTAAAATAGTATGTGTTGTATCGATATAAGATTTATAAATGGATCTATTAGATAAGTATAATAGTTTAATATTCATAAATCAACATAAAAGGGGAATGCTGTATAGTGATTTGAATGAGTATTTATGGTGGGAAAATAAAAAAAATTAGTGACTTGAAACAGTGTTTATGGTTACAAAATATAAAAATGGGAATTTTATATTTCATATCTCAATTTATAGTATACCAAAAAGTTATTTTTTGGAGAAATAATTAGAAGTGTATTATAAAATAATAACCCATAAATGGTTAAAATAATAATACATAACTGATTATATCATCAGAATCCCAAAAACATAAAACAACAATATTATTTTGGTTGTATTCATTCGACATACAAAATAAGCACTTTTCATTTAAAAAATTGAATATTTATATCTTAGTCAAAATTTGTGGATATAGAATAATTAATTTGTAATTTCCCATAAATTACCCCATTATATTATATCTTCTTGTGTTTATGGGTTTACCTCGATGCTCTGTATAAGTATTAATTAATATTTGAATACAAAGTTGATGTTTTGAAAAAAATCATCATCAGATTGTTTCTTAGACATGATAAGGTATATTGATTGCATGATCAATAGATATAAATAGTTTTTTGGATCAACACCTTTCTCTTCAGCAGTTTTCATAAAAAATCCATTCCCTTTATAATTTTGATGGTTATTTTTGAATTATTATATTAAAGGATGCAAAGGACTGAAATTTGATAGTATGTAGTTTGAGAAATCTATTTTGGCATCTGTTAGTTATGTAATTTATAAATAAGTATAAAACCATTTAGCATCTCATTATAGAAGTTCAGATTTAAAATAAATTCACACTATCAATTATCTTTGAGATAATGTTTATGAAGTTGGTGAATAAGTAATCCTATGAATACATATAGGGAATAAGGTTTCATGAGATCGAAATAAGGGAACTCAAAACTATAAACTGATTGTTCAGTTTGAAATTATTGATAATATTGTGATGTATTCCTATCACATACCAATTTCCCTAAATCATTATCCTGCCCATGATGTCTTTCATGTATCTATCTTGAGGTTGATCATTGATTATTTTTAAATTGTACTGAACTGAGATGTTGTACTTCCATATTGTGGCCTCTCGTATGAGGAATAATTGGTGGAGGTTCTAGATTATATAGAGAATGTTATAATGACTTAGAGAACTCACCTTATATATGATTTATTGAGAAAATATACATTTTAGGAATATTTATATTAAACAAAAGATGTTATGGGGAAAAACATCCATTTTGGATATATTATAATGATAATATATGGTGGTGAAATTCTTATAATAGGGTATAATTTAACACCAAGAGACATTGTGATATATTTCTCATTAATAAATTTTAATTGATTGATAACATGCATTTTATGAAAGACTTTCCTTATGTGAATACTAATTCTATATTATAAAAATAATAAAATTATATGATATTTATGTTTCTTATAAAGATAAACAATAATTTTTAATTCATTTATGAAATATGAATTGTCTAAAAGACATATTATGATCTAATTTATTTAATAATTTTCATTATCAAGTAGGTTTTATTAAATTTATATTTAAATTTAAAAAAACTAATTCAATGTATGAAATAAATGAATATATTTTTTTACAAATATTTAATATGAATTAATTGTTTATAAATTAATTATAAATGAAAATAAAAACATTTAATGGTCATTTTTTTAAGAAAACTGTTTTAAGTTATGTAATATATATTTATAATAATAATGTTAAGTATTAACTATGTTGGAATTATTTTTTAGAAAAATTTATTTTATATTCTATAAAATACTTTATCAATCATAAAATTATTTTTTTTCTAGGAATATAATGATAATCAACTATGTTTAATGTTGGAAATTAATTTTCAAAAAATGTGTTTCATTAAATTTTGCACACTTTCTATTAATTTAATTACTATTAATTTTTGAAACTGAAATAGGTTAAATTGATTCAAAAATATGAATCATAATAATTTATATTATTTTACATAGTCAACATATTTCTATTTCATAATAATATGTTACCATGGTAAAAATCATGTTACCAAGGTAAGGGTAATGAGAATTAAATGAAGGGTTGTCCTAAAAGATTTTCTTTAAAATAGTACAAACAATTTTATTTATTTATAGTTTTTGAATTTATTTTGGTTTTAAATTTTTAAGAAACTCTTATTTGGTAGTTTCTGGCCACATAACATTGATATGTCATATATTAATTAATAAATTTTCATGAATTTACATGTTTTCCACCCACATCACTTATAAAATGGAACCTGTTATCCCACCTTCTTCACAAAATTTGAGTCTATTAGCTTGAAAAAAACCATAAAAAATAACTTATAAACAAACCTAACCACTTCCTGTAGAAAATTAACTTATTCAAAGACCAACCAAAAGGGTACTTAAGAATATATTCGAATGCGGGTTTACAAAGAAGTAGTATATATTCATTCAAATATTTTTTTTGTGTTTTATTATTATTATACCATATATAAATATTATACATACATTAATATAAGATGAAATTATTATGATTAATTTAATAATATCTGTACAGGTTAGTGGTTTAACAATTTTTATGTCCTTTATATGGAATACAAACTAATAATAATTATTGTTCGTATGTACATACTACCATCTCCATTAAGTGATGTATTTTATTTTTAATAGCCATATCTATTCATTTTATATATAAATTAATTTAATTGATATATATGGTTTCTATAAATTAATTATTTATTCATAATATACTACATATTATCTATATTTTTTCCTTCAATATTTTGGAAAATGATAACATGACTCATGTATATGAGTGGACTTCATCCTATTTGAATAAATATAATTCATTTTTTAATTAAATTTTAAATTGATCATCAACAATAATAAATATATTAATATATATTAAATTTGAGATATAATAATTATTTTAAAAAGGTCAACTTTTATTTACCAGTCTTTCATTCCTTCCATTGAAAATTTGAAACATATTTCATATATGGGTACAGACTACCCTCTCTACAAGGGTATGTAAAAAAAATGTCAAATAATTTTTTTCAAATCATTATATAAGATTATAAGATAAAAACATATGTTAATGTTTACATTATTTACATTATTTAGATGATGTGAATAATTCCATGGTTCAATTAGAATAATTTTTTAATAGAAATATGCTATGAAAAATGACGATTTTTAAAAGGAATACTGATTTTAATAAATAATTTTTAATAACCAGATGATTTGAATTAATAATGGAAACATATAAATATATATGAATATATATATGAATATAGTTATTTTATAGATGTGTTATATAAATATATATAGTATATAATATGTTTTAATGCATACAAATGATGAAGACACTTATTGAATGAGATTTATATTACAGTTCAAATTGATTTCGTTATTTTTTATACTAAATATTAATTGAGGGAAATTATATTTATATTATAATTTAAAAACTCTAAATTTTTTTCTCTCAAATTATTCCTATAACAATATGTATTGGAGTAATTTTATATTATTTTTTCCTTAAAAATAATTATAATATGTTTAAAAAAATCAATCATAACATTATATTCGATAAAATTACATTTTTTATAGTCCAAGCCCATTGAATTGTTTTAATATATATTTGTTTCTATAAAAAATGATATTTTAATAAATTTTCATCAATATTATAATTTAAATTATAATTATTAAAAAATAAAATTTTACAAATTTTTTTTTATGATGTTAATAATACATTTATACCAAATGTATGAGAGGAATCACTATTTTCTGGTTTAACGAATAAACAAAATTTCATACTATAATGGATGCTATATAAATTTAAGATTACTATACCTTTTTTCATTGGTATTTTTAAGGAAAATGTTTTACTCAACATTCTAGGAATTTATGTAATTGTAACATTAGGAAACAAAATGGGATTAAATCTCATGATTTTCAAATTATATTTGAAATACATTTATAAATGATATTTTTCATCTATGTTAGCATCATCTGTGGGTTTTTACTCTTCACTAGAGATATTATATTATGTTCCATCCACTATTCTATATGAATTTTTTGGATGAGGATAAAAGGATGATTAAATGAAATCAATCTTATCACAATATGGTTAATTATTTTATGATGATATAATTGGTTGTCTTATGATACAATCAACATCCTGCATATGGATGGCTTATTCTTATGTGACTATGAGATGTTTAAGAAATCCATTTATTATCCATGCATTATTCTATGATGATATTCTGAATGTTTTATGATCTTGTGTAACAAATAAGTATGTTTTTAATTATGTAAAGGGAGTTAATTCATTGGATAATGAATTATATCTCATGCTATAATATAGATTGATATGTATACTAAATATTATTAAAGGGACTACATCTACTATGATAGACTTTTGAGAGATCCTTGAATATTTAAATAATGTAATGGGGATTGAATCCAATCCACTTTGATTATCTTAATATTGACCCCTGATGAGGTACATGTTATTATATGTATATTTTTTTATTAGAAACTAATGTATGGTGGTGATGATATAGTTTCAGGGGTCATGATGCATTATTGACGATTTTACACTCTTGTGACTTATGTTTTAATAATGAATAGTCCTTATACCATGTTTCATTATTATATAATTTTGACATATTATGAATGAATTTATCATGTTATAATCATTTCCTCATACCAATATGATTATGATCACTTATGATAATTGATTAATATCTAATATGACTACCATTAGTGAGTATTTGTGCTAAAGCTTTTTAATATTTCCATTTTCCCATGTTTATTAATAAAGGTATTAAGTACGGGAAGAATAAGAAGTATAATATTAATGAATAACAATATGGTAGATATTAATGATAAATTATGATATAATTTGGCTATATTTATAATATCCAATTACACAAAGCCTTTAATTACCTATGGTGTTAATTATATTTAAATTTAATAAATATTTATTTAAATGACAAAATAATTATTTCTTTTATGTTTGGATCACACCATTTTTTAGTACTTGTAATCCCTTGGAATATATTAAGCCATAAATATTTGATATCAATCCCTTGTTATTTATGATTCCATTCTATTCAACCTTCCACATTTCCTATGTAATCATTCTATTTGAATTGGAATATAATAGGGACTATTGTTTTGTTCAATTATTGGTTGGTTAGAGTATTGATTAGGGATAATTAATGATTATATTAGTTGTATATTTTTTAGTTTTTTGGTGTTTGATAAAAATTTTTTCCCATCTGTGTGACTTATTTTAAAACATTAGTTTGAGGTCATGGATTGAAATTCAGTTTATTTATTTCTATTATGATATTTAATAGTAATGATTTTGTATTTTTTATCGGTATGTGATTTCCTTGATAATCATAATCACATCAACTATAAATATTATGGTAAGAGGTGTAAAAGTTTTACTTATTTACCTTTTAACTTTCCTTATCATTAATGATTTATTTATAGTTATTGAATGTTTTTGCAACCGCCTTTTGATTTTTCTTTATTAATCTTGTTTATATGATAAATACATAAATATATTAAATATAATAAATTTAAAACTAGATTTGAAGAATAAATATATTTAACTATTTCCTTATTATTGAAATTATTGGATTTTTTTAATTTTTCATCATTCATGTTAATGATTATAAATATTCATTTCAATGTGATAATTGAAATTGGTTTCATTATTCTATATTGGATTGGCTCAAGTGGGTATGTTATTGTGAAATGGCAAGATGATATTGTTAGAATTTAGTCTAGCTGTGAAGTTTTAGTTTTAAACTAAGTTTCTTAGTGATGTGGAGGTTTGATAAATACATCAATGAATTTAGTGAATATGAATATTAAAAGGTTTTTTACAAAATAAAAATATGAAATATGTAAAATGAATTAGTGAATGAAGAATACAGTAATGAAAATATAATATATTGAAAAAATTAAGTGGTTAATCATAAATTGTATAATATTGGAGTGATATATCATAAATTCATTTAATAATAGATTAAAATAATGAATATTGAATATGTATTTGAAATATAAAATTGGATAATGAATGATTATTCTGAGGTAATGGTTTGAAAATTTTTTGTGGTTTTATTATGTATTTAGAAGTTGATTTGGTGGATGCTATTTTATGGTAATTGTAATTTGGCTATGAAATGTTGTCTCAATAGAGTTTGGATATAGAATTGATTCGTTTTTTGATTTTTCGATCAATTATATATAAATTTTATTCTTTTATTATTTCTATGTATCTATCACCCTGTTTTATTGTCATAATAGAAACCAATATCTACTTCTGGGGTTTGGGTGTTCTACAAATGTCAGGGTTGTTGTTGAAATAGATGGATAACTAATCCCCCTATGTCACCCTATATGGAAGATTTATTATGTGATTTGATTGAATGAGGATATGGAATGTTTTTTTGTGTCAATGATGTGATGATGAAGTATTTATGTGGTCATGTGGTGGAAATATGGTTTTCCAATTATATGAAATAGACCAAATACCGCACTCATAGATTGAGTAAAAAAATTATCTATATTTTATTAAAATAATTTCAACGAATTTTTTTTGACTCTCGATATTTATGATTTAGTTTTGAGAGGATTAGTAAAAACCATACAACATATCTGAGTGATAAAAATTCAACCTAAACATCCCATATTAAATTATTCGTGACACTTAATTGAGAACAGATGTTGTTGATCTTCATTTCATCACTAAACTAATGAATTTTTTTCAAAACATAGGGTGATAATAAAGTTTTTAAATAAGGAGTTTTAAAACAGGGACTAAAATCATTTTTCTATAAAAACTATTAAACTTATTTGGAAATCATTTAATTTTAAATCAATTAAAAAAAATTAGATATAATTACTATATTTTTTCACCTATGAATGTAGGTTTTTTCAGGAAACATTCATAGGTTATTCTATTTTAGACCAAAAAAATACACATCACATTGAATACACATTTTATTTGAAATTATTATATTCACTGAAAAAACATTATATTTATATTTTAAAACAAAAAAAGAAATTTATTTTTAATATAATATTTTTTTATCGAGTATAATGAGACTTGAAAAAATTAAGAAATACATGAGGCAATTAAAATTATTTAAAACAAAAATTCTTGGATAAATATCCCATTTGAACACTTGTGTTCACTCACTATACATCAAGACTTTAATCTTAATGCAAGTGAAAAAATTTTATTACTTTTTTTAAATATTTTAATTTTCAATTTTTTCCATTAAACTAGACTTTAAGAAATTTACATAAAGTATTTTCATTGAGGAAAATATTTGTTTATCTCATAAACATTAGTAAGGGATGAATTTATGAAAAAAAATTCATTCGTAATGAGCAATGTAATATATAAGTTTTTATCAATATATGAAAATAATTCAATAGAAGGAATATTTTAACTTATATAAATTATTTTTTAATATTTATAGAGTGATTATTATAACTACATTTCATGGCCATACTAATTATCTGTAATTAAATCCATCTATTTTAAAGAATAAATCATCCATGAAATGATAGTTATAAACAAAAAAATTAATTTGAAAATAATAAGTATAATTAATAAATAAACATTATAATAATATTGTATAGAAATAGTGTAATAAATTACACTAAATTTAGAGTGTTTTATAAACTTTTAAAAGTAGATAGTGTTAAATTTTCCCTTAAATAGTGGTTTTAGATAAATAAATAAATTATTGGTAAAAATATTTTATATAAAAAAACAATTTCAAAAGATACTTTTTCACATAAAATGTATTGATTAGAATAATTAATGGGAATTACATTAAGAGGTAGATTTTTCACCATAATCATAAGAGTCCTCATATTTTAATAGTGAGTATATGTAAAATTATAATAAGAAGGCCTCAATATTTCTTGATAGTGTGGGAAATGCTTCATTTAAAAAGTAGTTCTATAAAAAACATGCATGGGAATATTTATCAAATGATATCTCTATATTTAATTAATTTGTTTTAACTCTTTAATACATTTTGTCAATAAATTGATACCCCTTGTAGTTTATATTCTACAAAAGATTTGGGAAAATATATATATCAAAAATAAGTAATTAATATATTTAATATTCTAGATATGACGAATTTTTATATCTATAAACAATGTATGACTTGAATATATATATATATATATATATATATATATATTCAAGTTAAAATTTAATCTAAAATAAACCCCAGGTGATCCTTTTTTAGTAAACAATGATGTATGTATATATATATACAGACATTATGTTTTAAGAAAAATAAAATCGGTAAAAAGACAACACAATCGATATAACTATCAAAAAAATTATTTACTGGTTTTAATTAAGATGTATAAATACATATTCATATAAAATATTTTAGAATTTTCCTTCAATATTCCCAAATAATATTTCAAGAATATGAAGAAACTGTAATTTTTTAGGATTTTAATCAATTTTGATAGACTATAATGAACACATAATGGGGTCCATGAATTAGTTGTGAATAGGGAATGTATATTTTTTAGTGAGAAATTTGCAGATAGATTCCCGATTTTATAGGTTAATAGTGAGGATGATGGCAATATTGGGTTAGATAATATGGTATTGGCTAATCTGATCTATCAATTAAGATATATGTGGATTTTTCTATAACAGATGAAAATTACATATTATTATGGATCATACATTGATGATTCACATGATCAGGAATATTAATATAAATTAACCACATCCATAGTGGAATGTTTTCAAGTTTCATGAGGTCTCATCCCATATACACAATGCACACATATACCTTACTAACCATACCAACCAACTCATTCCCACCAGCCCATGAGATCATTTGAGATTGTTCTAATGTTTAACCAAGTGAACACTAGCATGTATATGTGATTTCTCACACTGATCCATGTGGTCCTACCATGAAGAATTATCTCCCATGAGGCTGACCCTTGGTTTATATGATGGTTGAGGTGTTTCCTTTCTTGCTCATGGTTGGTCAATTTTATCATCATTTTAAATAAATTACACACTATTATTATATGATTTCATTACAACTGAATGAGAGACATTCTTTTCAAAAATATATATTCAGGATAGTCATTAACATTTATGCTAATTATTATGTATTATTATTAAAATATTCTATTAGTCAAAAATTAAGTAATATAAATGAATTAAAAAATTATTCTATGTACACAAGCACACAATAATTATGCAATTTCATTTAGGAAAAAAATATTAAAATCAAATTTTCTATATATTTATATTTAATTTGTTTCATGAGAATAATTATAAATTTATAACGTTCAATAATAATATATAATAGTTTTTATACAATTTTATTTTCACAGATAAAAAAGAATGTTGTGGTATTTAATAATTATATACATTTTTATTACCATTACATATATTTTATGAAATAAAATAAAACGGAGATTATGATGTTAAAAAATATTATAAATTATATATATTCAATTTATGGAGGGGATTACTAAATTTATTTTCAGTAAGTTCGCTGAAATATTTTATCATATTGATTATGTTATAACATTTATGTAAAATACATAGATCAGCTATAAATATAATTATCATCAAAATTGAATTTATTTTATTCAATAAATATATTATTTATTTAAAAATAATATAATATATTACTTTAATGTAATTTATATCTAAAATAAAAATTTATTATTAAAAAAATTTAATTTCATGTTAAATGATATGTTAGTTTTTTTAAGTATAAAGAAACCATTTCACATTATTTTTCTTAAGATAAGGTTATGATATAATTATTATGATATTAGATTTTATATTGTAATGATTTCACAAGAATCTATTCTCATATTACATTAAAAGAAAATATGTATCTAAAAAATTATACTCATATGAAGACTTAACAATCTATAATGAATTCACTACCATTACATTGATCCCAAATTCATTAACCGAAAACCAGCAATCCTAGATCCAGTTCCGAAAACATGTTATTTTTTTATAAAATAATATCCACAAATGGATATATAGCCTTATGGAGATTTAAATTATATTTAAAAGATTAGGGAAAAAATTAAAACATATAAGAGTTATAAAAATATGAAAACAGCTATCACTCTTCATAAAAGCTAGAATCATAATCAATACTAACCACTAGTGAACTAATACCATCAACCACCCTACAAAAAACATTTCTAAAATGCAGGTCTAGCATAAAAATTCCTAGTAATGGATTCTGAAACTAATAATAGAACCCCGTTTAAATAAATACTATAAAAATATCTTTAAAATAGTTCAATTAATATCAAATCCCAAAATGATTATGTAATAATAAAATTATCCAAAAAATGAATATATTTATTCCAGGGATAATGAATAAGTAATTTTATTCAAACATATTATTATATATATATCACTTTGAAATTATATTTTGTTTTAAAATATAGTATCCATTGAAATAATCATATATTTTTTATTGATTTTTTTAAAAACAAATACGTTGAAATTAATATCCATTAATGGAATATATCAATAATTTTTGTTACAAAAACACATTAGAAGTTAAATTATTATGTTAATTAGTTAATTTTATATATTTTAATTGAGTTTCAGGTTGACATCATAGAGAAATTATTATAATTTTTCATGTTTCATGTGAGTTTTGTCCCAATTCACAGTTTGTGTGCACGTTTTAATGGTTAACCATGTGGCCATAATAGGCATAGGGTATGTTTAGTTAATTATATTCATGTGAATTTTTAAGATTAATTTTTTTTCAGGGCATGGGAAAAACCATGTGTATCGTATGGGAAACTATGTGGCTCTAGGGTGGTTTCTGGGGAAGGATCATTTCATATATATGTGTTTCTAAAACAATGAAGCAAGCACACAAAAAGCATATTTCAATTGATATATATAATTTTAATATTTTTAATGTGGGTTCCAAAACTATGGTAATAGCCAATGCATGGTTCCCTCTTCTCTGTTAGGTTGTGCATGGTTGGTTCACAATTTGGAACATTGTGCAGAAAAATTATGTGACTAACCCATGTAAATAATAATCAGGAAATTCCTTTTTTCTCTCCTTATTTAAACCCTATACCCCCCCCCACCGAAAAATTAGTGTGGCCCAATGTTACCCCTAGACGATTTATTTCTCTCTACCCCCTTAGATTTAGGGTGTTTTCCCTATAAATAATGTCTTTATTTATTCATGTGTATTCTCTTATATCATCAATCTTCTATTTTCTTCTTTTCACCATCTCTCTGGTTGGGTTTCCCTCCTGGATGATCCCTACGGCGACAGAATGATAAAATGGGTTGTTGTCTTTAATGTTAGGGAGTGAAAAGAGTCCCTCAAGCAATATTATTCATTCTCATGGATTCTTATTTAATCTACCCGTCGTTGAGTTAGGTGTTTCAATCCACTACCATTTTGGTACATTACATTGGATGCATGGATGGTTCTAAATAGTGTATACATGGGTTGTACATGATTGTGACGTTTTTGTGGGATGAATTAGGTCTCTTAATGTTTTTAATTTTTTAAAAAACATGTTTTCAAAGGATTTTCACCATTGTGATTATATGTATATGTAGATAACGTGTTTGATTTAAATCCACATGAACCTTAGAGATGAATTTGGGTTTCTAGATTCTTTTTAGCCTTACATGTGTATTTTTACTATGATTTGGTTGTGAATTGGGAGTTCTCTGTGGGAATTTATAACTTTCTTGGCGTAGTAATTATTTGTGGATTTTTTGTTTTTAATTAACTCGTTATATTTTCCGTGGTTGTATTTATGGTTTACATTTTATGTGTTATTGTACGTGGAAATATCCATAGGTTAATTATGTGAATATATGTATGGGAACACAAATGAAGATGGCCTTCAGAATAAATGTTCATTTCAAAGCATGGATTTAAATATTCCTTTCCCTAATCCTTATTTTACTCCTTAATCCTTCTCTATTTAAATGGTCTCGAAATGATCTCAATGTTTTTTCCTAAATAATATCAAAAGTGGATTTTTAAATTGTAATTTTCAATGATTGGAATTTTTCATACATTGGAACACGATCTTGCTTCTAAATGGTGTAAAGTAAGATCTGGATCCTTTTGAGCATGTGGTATGTTTTTATCTCAGTTTGGAAGGAGTTTCAAAATATAATTGGATTTGGGATCTTTTAAATGCTCAGTTGGTACATGGAAAAGTCACGAGAATTGGTTTTGAATCTCATGTGATCTGTTGGCATGGTTTCCACTCTGTATGATGTGTTTTGTGATGTTCACTACTATAGTGGAACCTCATAGGAGAGGCTCATCATACATGCATTGTTAATTTTTGGGTTATGAAATCATGATGTTATTGAGTTTAAGTTGATCATGTGTATGAGTGCCTCCCTATCTACCATGTACTATTATTACGAGATTCATGTTAGTCACTTAAATGTTTGAGTTAACATTTCTTATAAAACCTTATTAAAAGGTTTAGTACCCCTTGATTAGTTATGAGTATTGGTTCCATGTTCAACTATATTGGATATTTCAAAGAAGATATATGATTGTTGACTATAGAGTTTCCCCATAAAATGACACATGACTTCGAACTGAGAACGTACATGGATTGCTTGTGCAATTGTTTATGAATGGACCCTGATTACAATTTATGTGTCCATGTTTATTATTATATATTTTTTATTTCCTATAATGTTTATATTTTAAAAATTATATTGGTTTCATTGTTTACAGTAAAAATTTTTTTCACCTTGGTTTGTTTTCTATTTTTTTTATTGGGTTATAAACTAGATTACAAGATGTAAAACCATTAAAAATAAAATGGTGGTGCATGTTGTTTTAAAGGGGGAAGTTAGGTTGGATCCTAAAATGATATAAAATATTCTCTAATATATTTAAAAGTATGTTTTCAATATTTTTGTAAATGATATTTATGGAATTGGTGGTGCTTATATATTAAGCTATCATATGCTCATTGCATACTTGTCCGACCTAGTATCTGTAAGAATAAGAATATTTTCTTTATATTTTTTTTATTAGGATACATATGGAGCAGTTTGGTTCTTATTGAATGATGGTGACCAATAGGTAACAAGAAGATCATGTCATTATTGGTGGTCTAGTTTTAGTATCATTTGATTTTTTTCAATTTTCCAGTAGTTTTATCTTGAACTTGTTGATCTACATACTGATTTTTAGTTTCCATTGGTTTTTGATGCATGTACTATTCTTGTTTTTTGATCATGGGTGATATTGAGGTAAATCATTCCCATTGAGATATCTATGATCCAAGGCGCTAGTCACTAGATGGGGAGGATCATGAATTCTTAGGCTGGTTTATCTCAGACCGAGTTTGGTGTGGGGATAGATTTCTTCCCGGCCTGGTTCATGAAAAAATGGTATTATAGAATCCCTATATTATTTTGGGTGCCTGGTTGATTGGAAATTATGAATGTCCAGACTCATGACTTAAGGGAGGGTAGTGCATCAGGAAATCTTTCAATTTTGAACCTTGAGTTTCCATGGATAGTCTGGGGTTTTAGTCATTTTTTGGATCGGTTTTGTGGGTGCAGAATGGAAATGGTGGTGAACTAGTGTTTTGTACATAGAATATGTGGAGTAGTGGCGCTTTTGGAGAAAGAGTGTGTGGTTCATGGTCCTCTATGATGTTGGTTATTTCTCGGGACATGGCCCCCAACTATTTTTCCTTGTTATGAACATCCACTAGTTCTTAATTCTGAGTATTATGGTATACTTTTATTGTTGGATTGAATTTGGTTTGTTTGGGATGATTCTGTATAGACAAAATGGATTTTCAAAAAAAATTATAAGGAAAATGATTTTGGGGTGTGACTTTTTTTTATAGTGGCATTGGGGGTCAAGGTTGATTTGACAGAGTGATGAAAATAGTGGGTTCTAATGGGAATTTTTTGTGATATTTAGTGGTATTTTTTGTGTGGGATGTTATTTGTTATTGAGTTTGGATTGATGTTCGTTTTTTGTTTCCATTCTTAACTGTTCAAATTATGCCATATAGAATTGACCTCTATGTTTTATGTGAGTGTTGTTTAGGTGTCATCCCTACACAAACTCCAAGGGGGGGGAGATTCATGATCTTCATAGTTTTTTCTAATTTTATGGGTTACTGATAATCATTTGAGGCTAAATAATGGATTTATGAATTCGATAGTATCTTCAGTTCAATGAGAAATCCTGAATCTATGAGTTCATGTGTTGTTTTAGGTTTGTTTGGAGGACCATCATAGGATCGGTGGAAGGGAATCATGACCCTTTCCTTATAAAATGGGATGTATTGGAAAATTATTAATGCCAATTTAATCTAATGATTTAAAATTTAGTAGGTGACGGTGATGATAGTGGTAGAGCTCATGGTTGTTCAACTCATTCATCCCACAGTGATGGTCAATGGTGGTCATTTCAAAGAATTGGTTTCTTTTTCTCTACAGATAGGGCCAAAGGATCAGTAGAAAAATCCTCATTTTGTTTGGGGTCATGGTTATGAAATTAAGAAGATCATCTGTTTATCTAGAAGAGTTCAGTTTAGGATGTTGGTCGAAGAGGTTTTTCTAGATGAGGAGGTTACCAAGGGGTTTTCAGTGGTGATTAATGAACCGATATCTTTCACCACTCACAAATCCTCCCAAACCGGGGAGAGGTGTATTCTAGAAGATCTTTTCCATGATGATTCTTCCTAGTATGTTCTAGATTCTCATTCATTGGACCGCACACTCATGTTCATCCTATATGGTCAATTTGATAATTTGAAGATGTATTTGGAAAATTTTCCATCTTATGTTAATTGTGTGGATTTTTGCATCTCATAGAAAATTAATGTATGAATAAATTCCATAAAAATATGTCCTAGTTAGAGGTTTTCATCTCCTGTCTATGTGGATGATTATACATGAATAAATTAGGCCTCAATCCATCTGCCTAATAGTTAATCTCATCACTGTATTAAGAATCCCTAAGGGTCCTAGAACCATTTGAGTGAGGGTTGTTTAAATTCTATTATTACAATTTCCATTTTTATTGTATTTTCCATTTTATGTGAACAATTTTTTGTTTTTGATCTGCTGTAATATTATTTGAAGTTCTTTTGTGGACATGACACATTAATTTGTTATTCATTATTATGTGTGTTTATCCTTTTCATGGACAAGTCTAAGTTTCTAGTGGTTCTTATCTTGGAGATGATAATATCTTCTAGAATTTATGATTTGTGACATTGTTCATGGTTTGGGTTTAATTATGTTCCCCTATATTCCCTTGTGTTTCAGGTTTTTTGATCATGTCTGGAGTACTTGGATATAGTTGTCAGGTTTTTTATCTTTTATAGCGAGGAATCAGGACAATTATTATTGGGTTTCACTATATAGGTGATGCTAGGGTATTTTGAGTCTTGTAGTGGGGAAAATACTATTAGTTTTTACATATATCCTTTGATGGGGATTATTTTAGGGTTGTTTGAGTATGACTGGATAAATTTAAAGAGTCACGCCAAGGTGGGTTGTTTCATTCTATTTTATCCCAACTCGGGTTCATGATTTTCTTCCTCTTTTGGATGGGGGACTTTATGGGTTTAGATTTTTTGTGGGTGGGGATAATCATCATTCATATACCATTGGAATTATGTTATTTTATTTTTATTCATACGATTGTGTATTTTTATTTAGGTACAAGATTAGTTATCCATGAATTCTTTTGAATTATATAATTTTCACATTCTTTTTTGACATGTGCATGGTTCGTGCCCATGTTTTGTAAGTGAACCACATGGAATGTTGTAGAATAGGGTGTTTTTAAGAAATTTTCTTCTTATACAGTTTTTTAGGAAATATTTGATCATGGTTTGGTAAAAACCTTATGAGTCCCAAGAGAAACCATGAAACTCATGGGTGGTGACTAGGGTTGGATAACGACTTATGGAATGTTATCTAAAACTATGTGGGAAGCTTGTGGGAATGATCTATCATTTGAAATACCAAATTTTTTTCCTAGCACATGATTTCTCAAACTGTGCGATTAGCCTATACGTGGTTCCCTCTTATCCAGTAGGGTGTGATTGGTTGAATCATGGTTAAAAAAAATGTTAACCAAAACCATGCTACATTCGAAGGCCAATAAAATGTGTGAAATTACTCATTTTCATGCCCGTTCATTAACCATAACCCATCCATTAATTCCCTTCCATTTTTACGGCCCTAAGAGTGACATTTTTAGATTTCTCCTCTTCTCCCCTTTGGTCTATGGTATTTATCCTTCAAATATTGTATGAATTTCTTCTTGGGTAATCTTCTATCTCAACCTTATTCCCCTTAATTCATGTTTCCCCTTCTCTATTGGTTTGAATTATTCCTAGTTGAACCCTAGGTTGAGAGTTTTCTAATTTGGGTACTTCTCATTGATGTTATTCTATGATGACCATCTCTTGGTATTTTTTATTCCTTCTCTTTGAGTCTCATTGCTTCCAAACATCATTTATGTCGATGTTTCCATCCACATACATTCTATTACATTCCATTTCATGTTTTTTTTGTTACTAAATACGTTATAAATGTTTTGTGTATTCTTTTGATGAGTTTTTGTGTTGAATTGTTGTTTTTTCAAGGTTGTAATTTAGTGAGAAAAATATTTTCAAGTGATTTTCTAAATCTTGTCTATATGTTTATGTAGATATGTTGTTTGATAAAATAATATTGGGAATATAAATATAAATTTAGGATTTTTGAATTGTTCTTATCCTTTCATAATCTTTGATAATTTTATTTGTTTTTGGATTGGGAGTTGTGTGTTGGAATTGGTGACCCTCATGGATCAATTCCAATTTGTGGATGACGAAAATTGTGGTGACCCTTTAAATTGGATTTGGGAATTTATGGTTTAACTTTTATGTTCCATTGTATTTGGGTATATCTATAGGTTCAAAAGCTACACCTATGGATATGAACACCAATAAAAATGGACATTTAATTAAATATTCCTTTTAAAATGTTGATTTAAACATAAATTTTTCTATTCCTTCTATTCTTCCTTAGTCCCCATCCATTCAAATGGTTCTTAAATGATCTCAGAGATGGATCCTAAATGATATAAAATGTTTATTTTCACAGTGTTCTATAAAATACGTTTCTCGTTTGGTTCTTTGGGAAATGGATTGTCATCTAAAATGTGATAAGTATAATTTGGAATCTTTCATGTATATTATATTTTTTTACCTAGGATTGGAAATGGTGATGAAAGTAAAATTGTATTTGGAATTGATTGAATAGCTTGTTGGTACCTGGATATGTCTTGAGAATTGGTTTGGAAAGTCACCTGACATGTAGGCTGAGTTGGAACTTTGGATGATGTGAACTGATAAAGGAACCACAATAGAAGATCCTCTGAGTAGAGGGTCATCTCAGAGGTGGTGTGGGTTTTTGTTTTAGGAAAGAATGGTGGTGTTATATTTTTGTTGACCATCATATAAGAGGACCTCCCCATCATCCGTATAATATTATCCTGGGATTATTAGGCATCATCTAGAAGAACTATTTCTAGTTTCTTATCAACCCATAATAGACGGGTTGGTACCCCTTAGATTAGCTAGGAGGCTAGGTGGGATATGACACTAGATTTTCATGTTTAGAGAATCCATTTGGTAATTGAAAATGGGACTACACCCCTCACCAGTATGTCAGTCTGAACTGACTACAACTAGGAATTTCTACTTTATATTTTTATGAATTTACCAAGAATAAAATTTGTATATTATTATTTATACATGTATGTTTGGTTTTACTTCTGTATTTTTTACCTTTCCGTACCTGTATTTGTTTTTTTATTTATGTTTTAATAACTTGGTTAGTTTCAACTTTTGGTGTTGGGATATACACTATATTTTAAATGGAAAATAATTTCAAAGTTGATGGTATTGTGTGATTTTTGAAAATGTAAGAGGTGTTGGATTCTTATATGATAAGAACCTATTTTATAAATTTATTACAATGTAGTGTTTATGGAATATTTTGAGAATGTAAATTTATGGACAATTTGGTGTCCATATACTGAGTAGTTTCTTAATCACATCATACTCATCTATAAAATGTTAGTAGACCTCAGATGTTTTGGAGGTTAAATTTTCTGGATTAGGTTTCCTATAGGGAGGGCTTGTTCTCATGGGTAACCAGTTACCAAGAGTTTATGTATAGATCATGTGAGTTTGGTTGTTTTTTGATTAATTTTCATTTATATTTTCATCTTTTTGAACACTATAATCATGATGTAGTAAATTTATTTACTAATTTTTAATTACTATTGGTATGTGATATGTGCTCTATGTTAGCTATATGATCATGGATTTTATTTGGATAGATCATTCCCTTTTTTTATATAATTGATTCCCAGAAATGGTATCCCTCATTGTAGGATTCGGAATGTCTCTCGGGCATTTTCTTAGACCGGGTCATGTGTTGGGTTGGATGGATTTATTCTCTAGATTAGGACACGTGGAAAAAAAATAAAAACACAAGGATATTGGTAGTATTGAAAACTACAACCATTGGAAGATGTCCCTTATCAATGTCATGGGTTCACTACCCATTCCTTATAACTATAACCAACAAAAAATTTCTTAAAAATAAATTTTTTAAATCTTATCTTCCTAATTTCTAATCATTTTAAATATCCATAAAAATATACTTAATTATTTTTCAAAGAGGAGAATAATTTTTTTATCTAACATACATTATCAAGGGATCTTTTATAAAATAACATTTAATTATAATGATCATGGAAAATATATATTTTTCAAACATTACTTGTAAATATTTACTCTAACTGAATAATATAACCCATACAAGTTTATTTATTAAAATTATTTTATGTTATTAGTATCTATTATAAATGAACAATCTTATAATCTATAAAAATATCCATAAGTTATGATGAATATTTCATGTATAATGTGATACTTTTAAATTCATTAAAATTAACATGAAATTAATAAATTAAACTCATAAATCAAACATCCTTAGAAAAATAATTAAAAATACAGTAAATCGATACCAAAAAATAAGTTTCTTACAAAACTATAAAATAATTTTTTATAGTTAATTTTTCATTACCTAGGGTTTTTTGTGAAATAATTATATATTGAATAAAAAATTTATCCTAAAATCATTTCTTAAAAAAATAGTTTCACTTAACTTGTATTGGGAGGTTGAATTATAGGTATTACCATTAAGAGTTATCTTTTATATCAATATCTAATTTGTCCTATAGTTTTAGTTGGAATATATAGTCATGGTTAATAATTACAACATAATAATATCCTTTAGTAAAGTAAATGATTCATTTAAATAGTAGTTCTATTGTGAACCATGGGTGAGGTGATTTTGATAATAGAATCTAATATATTAATTTATGTTTTAAATATATAGATCATGTTTTTAAAGGGAATAATCATTTAGTTTATATTATTTATTTGATTTTGGTATATATATATATATATATCAAATCGATGTAATTAATGGATATGATTTTTTTAGATATGTTGAATCCTTGAGTCTATCAAAGCAAAATTACCTGAAATAAAAATATATATTTTAATTTTTTTTGATAAAATAGAATCTTTGATAAGACACAAGTGATATTGTTTTTAAACATGGAGAATATACATATACAACCACTTGTAAATAGGGTTTAAACATGAAGAAGATAACACATGTGGAAATATTACAGAACTATTGTCAATCAAAATGATTAAGAAATGATGCATAAATATATATATATATAGAACTTATTATGGGATTTTCCATCGTGATTTTTCATGAATATTAATAACACATGACAATATTTTTAATTATTTTTCCCTTGAAACAGATTATGAGGCTTGAATATCGCAATCAAAGTGGGCCAAAAATTCAACATGAACATGGAACATATATTATCTCAAAAAATTATGGAATATAGATTCATTATTTTATAGTATGGGTGTGAGGTTAAATTAAATTTAATTATTGATTGGTAGGTTCAAATAAATATTAGTGAAACACATTGCTATATAGTGATTTTTAAAAACTGGGTGAATAGTAATTAAGTTTCCTAATCCTACATTGAAACTTCCCTCATTTAATAACTAAAATATATGTTCACCACTTCTAAATTGGATTAGTTTCATGTAGCATGATGTCCTCTATAATACCCTTACTACACCCGTGGACTTCATGGGCCGTGTCAACCATCACTTACCAAACTACTCATACACTCACCAGACCGGTCTATTATAGGACACCATGTGCAGATAGAAAATACCCTTAATTCATTCACTCTTTCACCACAAATTCCTTTCCAGATGACCAGTCTCACATTTGGTTGACAATTAGTCACATATTTCGTTGTGGGGGATCCTTACTGGGCAGATATATTGAAAATATTTTACACTTTTAAAATAATTACTCTTTATATTACAATGATCTTTCTTCAACAAAAAATCATTCATTTGAATTATAAAATATATTTTCAGTATACATGTTAGAAACTATAAAAATTAATATTTAATATTATTGAAGTATTACATCGGTGATACATTATTTTACACTATATAATTATGTAATTGTACTGTCTAAATAAGAAAAAAATAAAATAAAATATTTATTTAAAGAAAAATATTATAATTATAAATATCAATAATCGTATATTTTAATATATATATATATATATCATGTTTACTAAAAATTGAAAATATATTAAAAACACAGTGTATTGACATCATATGGTTTTTAAATCTTGATACATTCATTCGTAATCTATATATCTTCTAAACATGGCTTTTTTCTGCTAACGTGTCACTCATATACGGCTCCATGTCGTCCTTGCCATCCATTTTTTGTGGTCCCTCCACTCATACCGCTTCCCCACTCGAGTATGACCTCCGCTGCGATTAGGGTTACAACAGATTTCCTTATCTCCCCCCCTGAAACCCCTCTATAGTCACACCTTAGGCTTTTTCTCCGCCACTGCTTCTAGCTGCTCTGCCTCCGAATCCACCACCTTCGGCTACTCTGCTAATGACTCCTATCCATATGGATTATTTTCCTGCATATTCTATGCTTCCTCCGCTCCCATCTACTCCTCTGACTACTCCGTTGCTCCCATATACTCCTCCTACTGTTGCACCGCCGCCTACTCTGCTGTCGCCTGCTCCCCATCCGGTTACTCCTTATCTCACCTCCTACCACTCGTGATTTTCCATGAATCATATTAGGGTTCCCGGTCGATTTCCCAGAATCCCCTCTCTTGCAAAGACACTGCCTCCGCCTCTGCAACCGCCTCCGATATCTCCTCAACATCTCCATCCACTGGGGTATCAGCATTATCTTTGAAATCCTCTCGGCTCCCTCCCCGACTACCATTTCCAGCCATGCCTCCACCTCCGCTAGAACCTCTGATCCCTGACATACCCTTACACCGAACAAAAATCATCCTCCTCAACACCTCCTCCAAACCTCGTTACCATTGTAACGCCATCAACGGCGTCAGGTTACACGGATACCAAGCTTCTCGGCTCACAGCCTCAGACTCTGGATCGCAATCCATATTCCATTACACATCTTCTTTGGACTTCAGCTAAGCAGTTATTTATTCTCGGGTCACTGCCACCGACTATGCATCACAACCCCTATTCCATCCCACATCTTCTTTGCATTTCAGGTCTGTGATTATTTCCTCTCGGTCGTGTTCCTCCGACTATGCGTCGCATCTCATATTCCCTCTCGCATCATCTTGGAAGTTTATGTATGATCTTAATTACATATTCCAAAACCTAAATCCTTTCTGTATATTACATATTCTCGGTGGGGTTCTTTTCTGTATATCCTTTCTTTTGCATTTCTCATATCATTTCTCTTTTTTTTGTCTGATTCATGGGAGTCTGTATAGATTTACCATTGCAGGTTAACATTAGGCAACTAAAGTTTCATACTAATTCATCATATTTCAATACAAAAAAGTATAAATAATGGATTATAACAACTGTTCATTTTCAAATTTAATGTGTATCATAATCTCCAATCCCTACAGTGTTCTTTTCAGTTTCAATAATTTTTTCTCTTTATTTGGATTTATTTTCACTATCAGAACTATTCAACTTTTAACTTATATAATCTATTATTTATGATTTTTTTCTATATGCATTAAATATTTGGTTTCTTTAATACTCTATCTTGGGGCATTATGTTTACTAAATATCTCTCATCAGCTTTCAATTCTAATTCTGCTAAGTAAATGTTACTTAATTTTTTATTTTTATCGTCATGTGATAGTTCTAAAGATATCTTTTATCAAACATAATTTTCATGTTCTAAACTTTTTAATAAAAAAGTGTAGTTTTCAATAATGATATTATATATGACATATTTATATATACATTCATTGTTTGGATTTTAGGTGTTGTGTTCACATCGAGGAATGAGTATTTCTATTAGAAGGATTCGGTTCAGATGAAGTCTGTACCTTAGAAATCTGCACTTCTTCCTACGTAAGATTATTCAACTGAATAATCTAATTATTATCTTGACATTCATCCGTCTATATGTTGTATTCAATCATGAAATTCATGTCTAGGAAAATGGGATCGAACTCTGAATGTTTTTTATCATTTTATGTTAGAAACAACAATTGACATTGTTCCCAGTTTTATGTGTAACAACATGCTGGAGTTTTCAATATAATTCTTCCCCGGTGGAAATTTACTGAGATTATTTTATCATACATGGATTTTAATGGCAGTGCACTCTCTAAGATGGGTGTAAATTTACTAATTGCGCAGATTGAACCATTTTCATATGCATATTGTATATGGTTTGTTTTCCTTCATAACAGCTCTATAAAATTAATCTCAAGTTTTAAGTATTCTATTTAACATAATTTGTGGATAAGGTCTCACTACTATACATAGAGCTATGTTTTTAATTTCAATGTTTTTTAGAGTAGATTTCATTCAGTGTTTCATTCATCACTGTGTACATTTATCCATCTATTTTTTGTTTCATAGACGCTGAAATGGTGATCATTCGCATTATGGTATGTTCTCCTCATGCAATTCAGTTACTGCTTAATTAACCTATTATAGTAGTAATGAAATGGTTTCGGTTGCATCATTCTATAAATTTATTGAAATTTTTTCAGTGTTTTATTCAACACTATGTCAATTTATAAATCTATTTTTTGATTCATAAATACTGAAATGGTGGTTATTCACATTATGGTATGTTCCCCTCATGCAATTTAGTTACAGTTTAGTAGAACTATTTCAGTAGTACTGGTATGGTTTTTGTTTCATCATTATGTAATTTTACTAATCACGTTTTATGGATCTATTTGTTCATATTTATTTAATATACAAATTATTAATCTACATCTCTATTAATCGATATTCTAATTTGAAAATTGTAATATATTGGTTTATATTTGTAATACTTACATTTGTATTTTATTTTATATTTCAATTTATATTACACTTTATATTAGTTAATGTGGTACTGAAATTGCAGTTTACATTGCTGTTTTTATAGACGTTTCAATATAACATCATATTATAGTTTATATTGAAGTTTATATTGCATTATCATTTATTTAGATTGCATTTCCCTTGTAGATTATATTATCATCCAAGTTGTTTATTTATAAAGAATTCAATTTCCTTCTGCAATCATGCATTATCAAGCATGGTCATATGTGAGTTTGGCTGATACACTTGATTTCTATATTTCCAGTGATTAATATTTTTTCTTCCATATATGCAGTTTCTTCCATTGGTTTTATTTGTACTTCAAGAAACTAACTCAATGTAGCACATCCCATGGTTTGGTTATTTACATGAATATTATGTTTCCTTATAGTTTGTAATAACTTATTGTAATTAATTACTTCCATGTTATTCACTCAATTTTTTTTAATAGAATTTGTATGATGAATAATTTTATGTGGCTCTTGAGGCTTTTTTTATGCAGTGTATCATTTTATGGCCATCATAGGTTTCTATGGTAGGTGTGACTCCTACAATATTAGTACATTGTTTTTGCATTATGATTACTCCAGCACAACTGTTGAGGTTTGTAAAAATTATTATCATAATAAAAATAATGACTATAGTCATTTTTTAGAAGTTTTTTGAAACTATTGTGAATTTTGAATGATGACTTATAGTAGGGAAAATACCTAAACCAACATTATGGCCGGGAAAATATGATTAGTGAATAATATGTTTCCGAGGTTTAGGTGATAAATGAAATTCAATTTGATATATAATGTATGAAAAATTTTCTTGTCATCATATTTGATTTGTAGTAATAATACTTCTCCATGTCTTCATAAGATAACCACATAAGAATTTTTACCGGAATCTTGTCAGATTCCAATGGTTAAAAGGATTCAGTAGGAACTACACTTTCCCATTGATGTGAGATTTAAAAAAAAAATTCTGAAAGAGAGAGAGTTCCTGATTTTAAGGTTTATTATCTTCCTTGATTTTCTTTTGAGATCTTAATCTTCTATTAATGTCTTAAAACTGATTCATCTATCATGTTTTTCCACAAAGGGGATGTTCATATTTTAAGAGAGTAACGAATTCATGTTCTATTAATGTTATAGACATTGGTAGCACCACTTCTGATCATGAAGATCAAACCTATGTTGTGTCAACACGACATTACCATGCCCCTGAATTCATTCTTGGACCTGGGTGGAGATATCTACGCGATATATGGATCATAGGTAATATCTTAGCGGAGTTGTGCTCTATATGGATCTAAAAAATCTTTGTTATTTAGTTTTTTTGAATATTTGATGGCATTTCTCATGGCCCATTTTGTTCAGGGAGAAGAATTGTTCCAAACTAATGGGAATTTGGAGCATCTTTCAATGATGGAGAGGTTGTTAGAACCAGTGCCTCAGCATTTTTTGAAGAGAGAAGACCGGCTTTAAGAGAAGTACGTGCGGAGGGGCCGGCTGGACTGGCTTGATGCGGCAACTTCGATAGATAGCATCAATGTAGTGTGGAAACTCCAACGACTTCAGGTTAGTTTTCATCACCATTATGTGGTTTTTATTATTACTGTTGTTGTATTTAAAATATTTGGTGTTTCTGGGTTTCGTGCTCGTTAGAATTTGATAATTGAACATGTAGACCACACGGCCGGGGACCTCATAAATTTGCTGCAAGGCTTATTTAAATATGATCCATAGGATAGATAGTTGGCCAGGGAAGCTTTGAGACATCCCTTTTACAGGAAATGATGATTCTGAACCTGGTTATAATAGAATGAAAATTCAATATCGTTTTGATTTCATAGAATGCAAAATTTGGGTTTTTCCAATTGTTTTTCACAGTGGGTTTGTCACTATTTCTCATTAATAATGCTAACTAAGTGGGAAAAGAGAGGTTCAAGATTATCGTACTAGAACCATTTGTTTAATCTCTGGAATCCTATGATTATTTAGTTATACAAAAATACATTCTTGAATGTAAATATGGTTCTTCCAAATTGTAGTTCTCATTTCTTTTTGTAATCTATTTCTTTTCTTGGTGGATACAATTTTGATACGAGGTGCAGTTTTATATCAAATCACTACAAGTGAACCTTTGGTAATGGAACATATTAATCGTAGTTCATTTTTGTATCTTCAGTGATAATATGTTTTATGAGTTTCATATATGACTGTAAAAGTATTTCATCAATATCATGGCATTCTATAATTACTCTTTAATAATAATAAACCTCCTATCCTTCATCGAAATTTTTTTAATACATCATGAATGATTTTTTTATGGAATGTGATTTTTATTATATAGTTTTTATTGTTTGAGTTGATGATACACAGAGAAGTTTTCATGGAATGAAAAATGAGATGAAAAATGAGATACATATGAGTTTAGTAAGGGCAAGGGTGTGGGTTCATATATCTGGTTTACTATTTTTTTCCAGAAGTAGTGCAACATTAATAAATTTTCATTATGTATATGTTCCTGGTCCAGATGTTGGTGTCACAAATAAAAATAAATTAAAACACTAAATTGTGTTGGATTTTTCTATTACATGTATAACTGTAATAAACTTTTGGGGTGAAAGCATTTTGTAACATTGTTTAAATGCTTAACATTCATGATTAAAACAACCAAACTCAATTAATAGAGAGGTCGTCACTGTCAATCAAGATCAAAATCATGAAGCTGAATTACAAGTCAGCATCCCATGTTTGTGTGATATTTTATTGGCTATTAGAGTGTTGGAATTAATTTGAGTAGCTATGGAATTTAATGTTTGTGTACATCTATATCTATTTAAATGTTGGGTTGTTTCCAGCACACGTGGAAGATTATCCAAGCTCCACATCACACCTTTGTTATGTTCGCGTTAAAATCCCGTAGTCTCACCCACTCCTACTCGCGTTTTCTATTCGGTGCTCCTAGGGATTCTGCTGAATATCGTCATCTCTCTCTACATTGAAGATCATCCATTAGACAAAGGCATTGATTATGGGAATGTTTGTATAAAAAATACAGGAATACAACTTTTGGATTCTTGAATCCTTATACACTTATTTATTATAAAGCTTGGAATTTATATAGATTATTGATATTGATTCTCATGTTATATCAATATTGAATCATTCATCAACGTTTTTAATTCAATTACATGTTATTAGGTTTTCTGAAGTGGTTTAAGGTTCAACATAACCTTGATTGGTCACTATTTCCCTTTTATGTTTCATTTCATTTATTTTCATATGTAATGTTTAAATCTCCTATGTAACTACCTTCGATGGGTCCTATAGAGGCGAATGGAAAATAATGGGACATATATATGGGTTGAATATACAGATAACAATGCAGTTCTAAGGTATCTTCATTTACAGAGATTTATGGTCTTTTAATATGGGTACTGTATAATTGTGGACTCCTTTATTCCCATCAACATAATTATAAGGATCAATAACTTTATTTTTATCAAGGGGATGCAAAATAACATCCATATTGATGAATCATCTGATCCATTTTTCTCTTTAGATAATAACTATCTTTTAATCCCACCCACATGAAATGCAATCATGTTTCCTACTAATCTGCACATATGCATTGTTGCAAGCCCATAGAATCCAGTTAAAATCCATAAACCATGAAAATATATGTAGCTTGCATTCCATAATTTATCTTAATCTCGCCTTTTGCCTCCAACTCATCCTCCACCTTCATCTTTCGTTTCATCTCTGTCTTTGATACCCAACTCTCCCATTCCATCATATTACATCTCTTCCAGCATTATTATTCACTCCATTTCCATTTGTCACATTATGTCCACTCACTTCATCATAATCATCTTTTAAGCATTATATTGCCTATTTTTTTAATGATGTTTAACGGGATGATTTGAAGAAAAATTTGATAGTCCTGTGCATTTTCACGGGTGGATTACTAGTAATATATATTTTTTTTATTAAAATGAATTATATTTCATCAAATAAATTTAGATGGATATTTTAGAATAAAATTTTGAATCTAGGTCATATTATTTGAATTTATTTATTGTATAAATAATCATATTTTCAACATGGCCACTCACAATTTATTTTGATTGATTTATGTTATAACATTAATTTAATTGACATTAATATATCAATCAATTTTTTTCCCAGAAAATAACATTTGTACTGATAAATAATGATATTATTAACTACTGAATAATTAAAATTTGATATTTTAACATAATATTTAACACAAATTTAATTTTTTTATCTAATTATATTCAATTTAATATTAAATCGTAACATTTATTATTTTTATTTTGGGATAACCCTTTTAATAATTTTTATTAAAATAATTTTATTCTAGAAATATTAATATACGACATGATATGTTGAATAAAGATATGGTATTTGGAATGTGACTATGAATGTGGTATATAATTAATTATTTGTGGTAGTCGTAACAACCTATTATATTAATAGAACATTGTGTTTGATAGCTTATGTTGAATAGAATACTAAACATAAATGAACTCTAATATATCATTATTTGTACATATCTTTTATAAAATATATATTAAAATATTATGTATAAATATTTTTAACGTTGAAATACCCCCAAATCCATTAGCCTAGATATTTACCATTAATTTATTACCTTTTCATAAGATACAATAAATAACGTCATAATGAACCAAGGTGTTTAATTGTTTTTTAAAACAAATACATACATAATAGTCATTTTACATTAGAGAAATATAATAAAAAATAATACACAACATTGTAATATTCTCACAAGGGCTGAAAAATCATTCGATTATTCAAAATCATGTCATGGGGAATAGAAAAAAAAATGACCTGAAATTATCATCTAGGGAAATGAAAAATAGAATAATAATGAATCAATGGAAATATTTAACATGTAACAGTAAATAATAAATAAACCATTCCATTAAATAAATGGATAAAGATAATTCAATATTTCAAGGTAAATAACTGGAGACGCATGTCATTCAGTCAATAATATGTGAATGAAATGCATCTATAAATATTTCCTTATTGAAAATCACCTGGTTAATATTATATTGACCATTGAATGAAGGCATTTCATAACTCTCAGACTCCATTTTTATTTTTAACATGGATCTTATACTGTTATTATCTATTCTCAAGACAGTTTAAAAGACATCTAATTTGGGCTACCAATTCATATCAGGATAATATTGATGCATTAATGGTCTTACATAAACTATACCAAAACCATGAAATCCATGTTCAAGTAATTCCTCATATATCAAAAAATTGATTTAATTCGTAAAAAATGCATCTTATCAAATATCTTTATCGAGCAAAGGATACATATTTAACAATTATTCCTTAGTTAAACAAAAACATTGAATGTAAATACTATATTTAAAAATGGTATATAGTTTTGGAAATAATTGAATCCATCACCTATGAAACTGTACATTTAAGGGACATGAAATTTATAATGATATATGTTTACAATAAAGTTAGTTTTTTATGATAATGTTAGTAGTCACAAAAAAAGTGAGTTTTCATAATAAATTTCATCACTTTAAAATTTTCAAATCTTAACACCTTGGATAGAATAATTCAAATTAAAACATAAAAATACCATTAATTATGAATTATACATGTTATTAAATGTAAAATGAGTAGTATATACACCAAAAAAATGTGAATTGGTGCATAATAACAAATAAGACTCAATGGAATCTAAATTGAGACAGAATCCTATAATATACACTATGTTTTTGTTGAAGGCACCATGAAATTATATATAAAGTTAATATATTGTTTATTAACTTATAAAATAAAAATATTTATATTTATAACTTTTTATAAGATCATATCATGCTATATTATAACCAATTTTTGAAAAAAAATCATTATTTTCATTGTTTCGGGTAATAAATGCATGAATTTTCAAGTTTGTTTTGAATTTTTTTTTGTATTCCACTTAAATATATAAATATTTAAGAATATTTATTATTTAAACCATGATTTAAATATCATACATATTCATTATATATGTATTTACATTACTCCATAACATTTAGATATAGGAAACACAATACCGAGTAAATAGAGACGGTAAGTCATATGTACGCATATATGATGCTTTAATTTTATTGTCATATTTAAAAATAATGTGATATATTTATATATTTATATTATCATTGTATTTTCATATTTATGTTATTTATAAAACATATTTGTATTAAAATGATACTTAATACATTCTATTTAAAGTGTGAATAAATCACATAGCTTTGAGGAGGAGGTAGTCCACATGTCTACAAACAAAGTTATCATATTCCCGCAAAATGGAATGTTTGAAAATATGCGTTATATAAAAATGACATAGATATAAATAAATCATAACTATCATATATATATTTTTATAAGAAAAAATATTAATATAATTTTTTTTTCTGAACATCAATGGGGGTAATGTAAGAATGAATGATATTTGCTTGTAAGGAAATAGTCTATTGTACACATGAATGATGATTTTATATCCCATTTTTTAGATGTGTGTGTAGATGTAGTTTATAACTTTATTAAAAAAATCATTATATTTACTATATTTATTTTATTATTTAATAATGGAATAATATTAATTGATAGGGTGTATAATGAAATAAATGAAACGTTTTCATTAAAAATGTTACCTCTTCTTTGGGTAACTCCTTTTTTCAATATGAAATGTATTCCTTCAATTACATTACTCCAAATGAAATTCATATAGAATTAGGGGAGGGATTGTTGGAAGATATTTCCTCAGGGTTTAGTAGAATAATATATCTTGAGATGTGTGAATATTTAAGGGGGTTATTGCCCTTTTATAAGGGAGGTGTGGGGAAAACATGTAACTAAAAAAAGTTAAATAATATTGTGTTGTTTACCTTATTTATTTTCCCTCTAATAATTAATTAATTTTGATAAAAGTGAATATATTTTCTATATAAGACATGAATTTTTTTTTAGATGTCCCTATGTGTTTTTATATAAGTTTAATGTCTAGTCCCATTGTATTTTTAGTTTTACCATAATCATTGTAATAAATTTTATTTTATCTCACTATTATTTTTGGAAGAAAACTAATTTTATAGTTCTATACATTATATATTAGTTATATTAAAAATAAAATATCCATTCTTATAAATTCAAATAAAATTAGTGGCAAAAATAAATTTTACATTAATCCTTCCGATGGGAAAGGAAAAAAGGTTTTTAATATAAAAATTTTCAAACTTTCACTATTTTTTTATATCTAAATTAAATGTGAAATTGACTACAATGACCAAAATTAGATTAATATATCTTTATTTGAAATATTTTCATATTTAAATTAAATAAAAATATAATTAACAATATAAATATCACAGTTGAAAATTTAGTTTTCAATTAAATATCATTATTTTTCATTATTCATTAGAAATTGAAAAATCTCAAGAAAACACCATAAATTCTCTATAATGTAATTTTTTCATTCAAAATTTAAATATATTTTTTATTTTGAAAAATAAAAATATATAAAAGATTCAATTTTTTAAAACATGTGTTCCATAAAAAGGTGGAAAAACAAACATTATAAAAATATATCTTTTTTATATGTAACATTTGGTTTGTTCTTCTATTAGTCCTAAAAAATATATTGGGTGAATTAAAAAAATTATAGATTGAATAAAAAATATAGTAATATAGTTTTTATAATTAAATAAAACTGATTATTTTAATTTATTTTTATAAAACATCTTTGATGCTTAAAAATAGTATTTCATACAAACATTTCTTTTATATACAATTGGTTGCATTTTTCCTTTCCAATTAATTTTTCAGCAATTAATTCATTTTAAATTTTTGTAAACCATATGTTTTAATAATTTACTTAATCCTATTGATTTCAAATAATTTATAAAATAGGAAATAATTTTAATTTTATATAATAATATTAATATTACTCAATAAAACTCATTCTTGCATGTAACACACATTATCGATAAAACTCATTGATTAATGAGACACATGATAAATTAGTATTGCATGAATTGAAATCTATATAATAGGATAATTTTTTTAAAATAGTAAATATATCATACAGTCTCAAGTTGTTGAATTACATTATATTATTTGTGTATTTTTCCATACATGTAATCAAATAAAAGTTGCTCTTTTAGAATCTAGTTGTGTTACATTCTCTCACCATAAATAAATTTCATCATCGCAATTTAACCACAATCATGCTAATAATTTGGTATGTATATTAAATTTACTTTTTCTGAATCCCATTTCATTATAAGGGTTTAAAAACCCTCTAAAAATGAGTCAATTGGTTGTACAAAGGTCATATGGAACAACACATCACTATGTTTTCTTATAGGATAACATTAGTGGAACGTAATGAATTTTACATGGGGAAAATAATAAATAATTATAAGGATTGATTATAGTTACTAATAAAAAAACCCATGAATGATAAACGTAATTTTTATGTCTTCAATACCTCAAATACATGATGATTTCAAAGACTATCGGTTAAATTATAATGTATGAAATATTATAAAAAAAAATCTATCTATTTTTCTTAATGATGAGTAATTATTTTAATACATTGGAATATAAGAAAATATATTTAATTTATATATTTTTATAAAAAAATTCATCAGTTTTATGATCTTAAATCAATTCCCAATTCATCTATTACATAAATAAATAAATATCCAAAAATTATTTTTTTTGTGCATGATTCTATAAATATCAAATATAATAAATTGTGAGATCCATAAAATAAGGCTTTATATCATTCTCTAAATAGTTTTTGAAACCAATGTGGATAATAGAATACTCTCAAAAATATGTATTAGTATTTTTTTTATGATTAATATTTATTTATAAAATTGTTTAATTAAAAACAACGTCACATTAACCATGAAATTATGTATATTAGTGGGTAGAATTACAACCCTATAATCATTTAGTTGTGAGCCCACAACCTATATTCTTTTGGAAGATGATGGTCTTTCACATGAAATATATTTTTTATATTTTGGGAAACAATATAATTCGAATATAATTCCATAAATTTACAACAAATGTCATTGAAATTCAATCATTAAAAAACATTTTGGTTATATTTTTCAGGGAAACATTTTTTAAAGTATAATATTCTCATTTGATTATCAATTGTAATAGTTATCAATACCACTAAAAAAACCAATACTACTTGTAAATAAACTATTCATTAAATAAAAATTTTATTATAACATGTATAAAATTAATAATTTGTACTGCAATAAATTTTGTCCCAAATATCATTAATCTTGGAAGACTACCTTTACATAAAAACTAAGAAGAGATGATTAATAATTTTATATTATGATAAAAAATAATCTCATTTTCATGTTATGGAATCCATAAATCTTATGTCAATGATGACATATATTCTTATATGATTATTCTAAATGTATATTTTAATATATATATATATATATATATTTTCTAAATTTAGTTCATAATGTTTCTACTAAACATTCTATGATAAAAACATTATTGACACCAAAGATAATAGCTCAAAGATGGTGCCTTATATTATTAAAATTGATTAATATATATGAAATAAAATACCTATAGGCCGAAATTTTCAGGGTTTTGGAATGTATATATATTTATAATAAACAGTTTACATTGGTAATGGAAAATGAAACATACTTCATAAGAATGTAAACATCCTTGAAATCATATTCGAATAATTTTTCGTCATATCCAAGTGAAATAAAATTTCTTTGGGTGAGCTCAAATTATTAGTAAAGGTTATTTAAAATGTAATAAATAAATATTTAATGAGATTAGTCAACACGGATAGTTAAATAACTGAGAACGCATTAAATTAAATAACAGTATAGAGAAAAAACAATATGGCATAGTAAATAATTGAAGACACATTACATTTAATAAATACAATGAGAATAAAATGAATCTATAAAGTTTTCCATATTGAAAATTATATATATAAAAATAATTCTACAATAAAATATGGATATTTATAGATTTTGAAATACATGCGTCCTAGGAACATGGAGCCTTTACTATAAAGATATTTTCTCAACACGGTTTAAAACTACTTTGATTTGGCCAACTTATTCATCTCATGAGACCACCAATGCATCATGGGGATATCATTAACAGATCCCCAACAAGTTTAGTGAATTTAAATTCAATTACACTTATATATAATAATAAATTTAATTCGGAAACAATTTTCCTTATTAAATATCTATATTGAGCAAAGGATGGAGATTTATTAGTACTCCCCATTTTATTAAATAAATTTCAATGTAAATACTATATGTAAAAATTGAATACGGTTTAGGAAATAATCCTATATTCCCGCCAAAACGTGTATATTTGATAGAAATGAAATTTACAATGAAAATTTATTAAAATAATGTTATTATTTCAATATAATGTTAATAATCAAAAAACTACGTGGGATTTATTAATAACATTCACCACTTAGTAATTTTCAAAAAAAATTCCATGGTTGGATTAATTTATATAACAATATAAAATACCATGAATAATTGTTTATTCATTATATTTTATGTATAATTGATAGAATATACATGACATAAAGGTGAATTATCACATAATAACAAACAAGTCTCAATGGAATGTATATTGAGACGAAATCTATTACCTTACAATTCCATAAAATTGAATGCTATTTAAATCCCTATATAATGTTTTTATGAATTTTATTAACTTATAATATAATAATACACATATTTATAATATCATATATGATATTTTTATGATATCTTAATACCCATATTCTAATATACATTCATTTTTTACATTATTTTGGGTGTTAATTGAAATGTTTTCCGAGTATGATTTGACATGTTATTTTTTTCTATTAAATCAATCATGATTTAATCATATAAAAAATATAAAACATTATATAAATATATAATATATTTATTATATATTAATTTATTTTTATATAAAAAATTTTGGGAAATGAAATAAAATTCATTATTCACGGACATTGTAAGTTGTACTTACGCATAAACGTTGCTTCCATTTTATATCATATTTATAAAGATGGTGATATATATATACATTATAATAACAATATTATAATTATGTTTTATATATAACAAATTTTTTTTAACAACATATTTAATAAATTCAATGTAATGTGTGAACTAATCACATCACTTTGAGGATGTAGTAGTCCACACTTCAAAAAACAAGGTTATCATATTACAAAAAAAATGAGAATTTTATAGTTATGTAATATATGAAAATTATAGAATCACAAAAAATCATTATTATTATATATATCATATAAAAATTCTAAATCAAAAATTATTCTATAAATTTAAAGATGGTAATTGAAGAAAGAATGACATCAGTTCATGAGGTGATTGTCCCCTATACGAAGGAATAATGATTTCATATACAATTTTCTAGAAGTGTGTTTGGGTATAGGTTGTACCGATAAAATTAAAATAACCTAGTATAATAATGATAATGATTTCATTATATATTCATTAAAAAATATATATTTAATAGGTTTGGAATGAAATAAAACAAAATTGTTACTTAAATAACATTACCTCTTCTTTGGGTAGCTCCATTTGGTTTATTTCAAAAGGATTCATTGGTTTGAGTTATGAAAGTGGTGAGGTTTTTAGGAAAAGGTTAGGGATTTTGGTAAGATATTTTTTCGGGATTTATATGACCCATATTGCTAGTGATTTATGATGAATTGAGGAGTGAGTTCCTTCAAATAAGAGAGATAATTTGAAAATTTGGAAATACACAAATGTAAACACTATTGTGTTGTCACTATTACATTATATTCCTCAAATAACGAACAATTTTCTGGGAAATGGGAGGATATGGTAGAAATAATTATTTCCAATGTGTCTTAAACATGTTTATAGGCAACATTTCCCTTGTGATTAAATTTTAGTCACATATAATGCTTAAATTTTCCTTAATCATTATAAATAATTTTAATTGATTTCACAAATAATTTTGGTAAAAAAACTATGATTAACATAATTGGAAATTTCAATTATGATTTTTAAAAATACAGATTCAATTTTTTCAAATTACAATCATATAATTGGCATAAATTAACATCATATTATTATTACAAATTAGATGTTAATGCATGGAATTGAAGTGAAAATTTTCAAAATATCATTATGTTTTTATATCTAAATTCAAATTAAAATATGTTAAATTGAAATAAATTAGATTAATTATTTATAATTTTATTATCCTATATCTAAAATCAATAAATATTATAATTTTACATTATAAATTAGTTTGAAGAAATATTAGTTTTAAATTAATATTTAGTATTTTTCACTATTAAGAAAATACAGAAACATCTCATAAAAATATGAAATTCACCATAATAAAATAATTAAATAATTATTTCAAAAAAGTAGTACTATTTGAAATATTAATTTCTTAAATGTGTAAAAATTAGGTTTAAAACATGTTTTCTATAAAACGAAGGAAAATTTTCCTTTGATAAAATACAAACATTTATTTATAAAATTTTGGCTATTCATGTGTTATGAAAATAAAATATATTGGATGAATTTCCAAAATATTTAATTCCAAATAAAATATATAAATTTTTGTAATATAATTCACTAAAAGAAATAACAATAATTTATTAAGCGAAAATTATTTTAGAGCATAAAATTATTTTATCATAAATAGATTTCTATTCTATTGAATCGGGATCAATTTTCATTTCAAATTAATGATTCACCATTAAATTAATTTTATATTTATTAACCATATGTTTTTATACATTAGTACATTATATTAAAAAAGAAAAATTAAAATTTTAGGTGATAATTTCCATTTCAAATAATTATTTTATTAGTATTCAATAAAACATAGTCTTTCTTGTAACATAAGGTATAAAAAATACTCATCGTCTCAGGGAAAACAAGAAAATTCATGATTTAATTTAATTGATGAAATATAATATATTAAATTAATATAAATTGGTAAATATATCATGATTTCTTCAGATATTATATTCTTGTTTATGGTTTTTGTTTTTTATTATACAAGCTATCAAATTAAAGTTATTCTTTTTGGAATTTTTGGTGTAAAAAACTATATAATGAAATAAATATGAAGTCCATATTCAATAAAAATTTATGTATTTGTAGGAAATGAATACTAAATTTTTTGTGATGTCATTTTAATCTTGAAAAATAATTTTTATAAAAAATTTCATTTTTATTTATTTATATGAGGAAATTTTTATTTTTAATTTATAAAAATGAAAAAAAATTATTTGAAATAAAAATATTATATTTTAAATCTTAAAATAAAAATTCTTATTTTGGTAATATGTTTTTTATAACAAATATTATTTTGGGGTTAAAAATGGAAAATAATTACAAGACTCTAATGAAATAATTATTATACGATCATGATTTAAATTTTATTAACCATTATTATTGACTAAATCTTATTTATATAATGAAATAATACATAAGGTGTTAAATTTAGAATCACTTCCATATCAATATTGAGTACCGAGATTTTAACAAAAAAACAATTTTTTTAAGAGTTATACAATAAAATATTTTAGATTGATTTTACCACTTTTACAAATTCGATCAATTAAAATGGATTCCATATTTTTATTTTTTAGGTTCAAATTTTGTTATATGTTGTTTTTAAGTTATAAGAATAAAATTTTTACAATGGTAAAACAAATTGCAGTAGAATAAGTAAAATAATGCAATAGGATAGTTTTAAAAGGTAAAAGAAAAAAATAAATAACAAATACAACCATAAATAGGTTGTTGATGTGTTTATTTAAATAAAAATAATCCTTTGTAACATTAATTATAAAAGTAATAATTCGGGTTACTTCCACCCAAGTTTGTTTGGATTTAAATATAAAATAATTATTTTTTCATTCACATAAAACCAGCCCTCCTAAAGAATAAATACAATCTCTCCCCACCCTATTTATCTTCCAAATCCTTAATTCTCTTAAAATATCTACTAAAAACTCTCCAAAACACATTACCCATGACCATATTCTTCTTTAATTTCTAAAATAAAATATTTATGTCCATTAAGGGGTGATTAAAAAAGGTAATATTCCCGAGGTAAAATTCTCAATCAACATCTCTTAATTTCTTTTCTTCTCCAACCTTTTTTTCAACTCCTTCGTCTATAAAAATTATTACTATGTGATCATGGGTATAAAATAATTTTATATTTGTAATGGAATATCATCCATCCACCCATCTTATCATATCCACTAATTCAATGAAAATGAAACCATTGTAGAGATTACGGATGTTAACCATCACTATGGATAACAATTTTTCATAACTTCCATTACAACCCAGACAGATGGTCATAAAAGTATTAATCTATAAATATTATATTTTAAAAAGTATATTATATCATAGTTCATGTTATGGAACTAATATATAGACATAATATTAAATAAAATTAAATTAGTCCATGATGGTCAGAAACACAAAAAAATAAATTGTACATTTATAATTAACATTTATCAAATGATTTAGTATCATTTTAGAGATAAAAAATTATATTGTACCTTTTCAAAAAAATTGTTTTTATAACATTTAATTTCAATTATGGGGGTTTATTTATAGTTTACCTGATCATCCATAATTATACACATGTAATCCAACCCTGAAATTATGAAATGAATTAATCAAAAATAATAAAACATTGAATCATTATTAGTGTGCGGGATGTATGATGTTAGAAAATGAATATATAAATAATTATACATTTGAATATTTTTCAATAATAAATTAATAACATTATTTTAACAATAATACACAAGGTAATTGTATGAAAAAATAATGGGAATTGTGAGGTAATGATTTAGAATCTATCATTTACTTCCAGGAGATATATAACTTAATCACTACATATTTCATTTTTGTGGGGAATATAATTCCACATTAACATATACAGTCATAAATATATTTTAATTCATTTTATATAATTTTTTAATAAATAATTAATAATTTAATGGTGTATATGATTCGACTGATTACAATAGGGTATGGGATTTCTTAACTGAATTTTCATTCATTGGTTTAAACTTCAACTTCATTGATTTTATTATGATAATATTATGTGTGAAATGAATTTTTATGACCATATATTATATAAATAATTTATTTATAATTTTTAATTGCATAAAAATAACCCATTTATTTAATTAACACCCACATCAATGATATGATATTATCAGGAGAGTTTATTTTACAAAAACTATCAATTTATAATGATTCCATTAAAATAATTTTTTTTATCCATCACTGGTTTTTCTATAATTGTTTATGAATGTTTTTTAATATTATAATTTTTATTTTTAAATCCATTTTTAAAACTATTTTAAACTTTAAAAAAATGGTTTCAATGATTTATTTTGTCAATTTGAAAAACATGTTATTTGATGATTTTTTAAAAAACATACTGATGTTATTTTTTATCATATGAAGCTTTAGCATATTTCTTATCCATCATGACACCCTAATGATTTGATGAATCATTTACATGTGTACAATGTTATCCTCAAATATTTTTTCTTTTATAATTGTGAACCATTTTAATCACAAGTGATTTTCAATGTGAGAAATGTATTTTCTCAAGGAAAATTTCAATGATCTCATTTAAAATATTTTCCTATATGAAAACAAACATTATTAAATATATAGATTCATTTTGTTATATCTTATATGATACCATCTTTTATACTTTATTTAATGTATTTTGATTAGTTTGATTGGGGATGCAATATTATGATACCATTCACTATATTACTCTCGATGAATTGAGATTATATTTATTATTGGAAAAAGTTGTTTTAATTTCATATAATAATTTCAATTAAAATTAATATATTGATTATATAATACCCATTTTATATTACGAATTCATTTGAATTTGTATGTTATGGGTGAGGCCCACTATAGTCCCTCAAATTTTTGGTATGTCTCAGGAGACAAACAATATTGGGTATTTCATTCTATCTTACCCGTATGTATGTTGTCTTCGCTAAATATATGATTTTACGTTTATGATAGAAGGAATTATACATCATCTTATTATGATATTCATTATTTATTTCGATTTTATTATTTAATTAGTCAAATATCCATTGTTGTATTTTCAGGATCATGTGATTATATATATGAAATTTTTTTATCGTATTTTATTCCAAGCAAATTATTCTCAATTTATTGAATAACTAACCTGTGTTTTAGTAAATTTATATTACATAATTATTAATTATTATTTATGATATCCTCAACTATACTGAACCCAAACTAGGCATCTAAGCTCACACCAGAATTATGTTTTATATTTTCACTTGGATGTCAGGAATTCTATTATGAATGATATGAAGGGGTAATGTAATGGCTCATACCTCTCTGGTCCATTACATTGTAATAATATGGTGGTTTAGGTGTTTTAGGAGTTCAAGGTTACTTATCCCCAACATTTGTAGAAATTTATAGTTCGGTGAACAGTTCCAATGGTATACCCTTGTGAACAAAGCAACGATAAACTTCTCTTAATAGTTCCAATGGTAGACTATTGTGAACGGTGCGTCGGTAACCTTATTTGAACAGTTCTAAAGGTAGACCATTGTGAACATTTCAATGGTAACCCAAGGGGAACAATTCTAATGGTAGACCATTGTGAACAGTGCAATGGTAACCTTATGTGAACAGTTCAATGGCAGACCATTGTGAAGAGTGCAACGTTGACCTTCTGTGAACAGTTCCAACAGTAGACCATTATGAACAATGCAACGGTAACTTTAGGTGAACAATGTCAATATTATCCTTCTTTGAAGTGTGCAACAGTATCCTTAGGTGAATAGTGTCAGCATTAACCTTATGTGAATAGTGTAACGGTAACCTTTGGTGAATATTATCAACATTAACCTTCTGTGAACAATGAAACTGTAACCTTAGGTGAATAGTGTCAACATTAACCTTCTTTGAATAGTGAAACTGTAAGCTTAGGTGAACAATGTCAACATTAACGTTATATGAATAGTTTAATGGTAACCTTAGGTGAACAGTGTCAACATTAACCTTCTCTGAATAGTGCAACAGTAACCGAAGGTTAATAGTGTCAACATTAACCTTCTGTAAACAGTGCAATGGTAACCTTAGATAAAAAGTGTTTCCATAACGGTGAGGTTCCAATGGTGAGGTTGATGAATAGTGTTTCCAGAATGGCGAGGTTTCAACGGTGAGGTTCATGAATAGTGTTACCAAAATAGTGATGATATAATGGTGTGGTTCATGAAGAGTGTTTCCAGAATGGTGAGGTTCCAATGGGGAGGCTCATGAATAGTGTTTCTATAATGGTGAGGTTCTAATGGTGATGTTCTTGAATATTGTTTCCAGAAAAGTGAGGTTTCAACAGTTAAGTTGTTGAATAATTTTTCTTGAATGGTGAGGTTCCAACATTGATGTTCATGAACAGTGTTTTTAGAATAGTGATGTTCCAAATGTTAGGTTAATGAAGAGTGTTTCCAGCTTCCAATAGTTTCTTTCCTTTAACATTTCCTTTGATGTAAAATGCATTTAAATCCCTTTTTAACTATTCTAAGGCTGATTCAAAGGACATAACTCCTATATAAGTTATTCCTATGTCTCGAGATGTTATTACTTGGTCAAACTGGGTTGTTTAATATGATCCTATTTTAATGGAAAATCAAGTGTATCTTAAACCATCACTCTGTTAAATATTCTAAAGCGATGGGATATCATCCTCCATAATTCATTGTCGTTATTCTCATGTGTGAGATGCTTGAAAATAGCATTCCTTCACAAAGAAGTTGCATAATCAAACATTCTTCATCGGATTAGTTCCGCTCTATTTTGTTGCAACCAAGCTGTATCGATCAATCTTTTATATAAGATATGTTTTATCGTTGATATTTTGGGGTTCATCTTCTCATGTTTCTACTTTCCATATTATAGAATGTGATCTCCATTATTCTAATAGATTATTCTCAGATTTCAGTTGTTGTGGTCGTACCGTGGAATCCTCGGGTGGATGCAGTTGTCACGAGAGAAGAATCATGAACCATTGTGGTATAAAGAACATCCAGAACAATTTGAGGTAGGGGATTCGATGATTTTCTCTTCTTTTACATGTAACTATATCATTAGTATGTTTTATCCCATGGGATGACTATGGAATTGAGATAATAAAAATTTTAATAGGATAAATAAATTGATATCGATCGTATGTTATTGCCTCTTGTTTTTCTAGATAGTGAGATATATATGCTTTCTTTGTTTAGCAGTTTGTTCTTGATGGAAACTGGTAATGAATGTAAACATAAATTAATTGATAATTGTTTGGTTAAAAGATAAAGAGGCATGTAAAGGAATCTTGTTCCCCTTGTTGTAATTTTATGTTAAAAATATTTGTTTAGTAAGCATGTTTAATTATTTTTTCATCACATACTAATTAGGTTTCCCAAATTTGGAACCTATGAATAATAAATTGGTTAATCCAAGATGGATTAAAGAAATGTTTTCCTTATAATTCCATGATGGGTTTTAAGTTACCCTCTTGATTATTAAAGGGCCTAGAGCCCAACTATTATGATGTTTTTATCTTACTTATTATGTTGTGATGTGAGCCTAGATGGCTGTTGTGGTATGTGGGGGAACAACATGCTTTGGTTGTGGAAGAAGATGATTCCTAGAGTGGTGAGATGCATTGGTTTATGCATGTGGTTATCGGGGAAAACACGAGAGATGATGGAATTTGATGGATGTGATTTTTGGATACATGGTCATTTTTATTGTTTCATTATCTACTTTAATTTTCCCCAATTCTCAGGGTAGCTGGTCTTGCATACCCTTCCTCCGAAAGAGGTGAAGACGTGCGGGGTATTCCAAGTGCTTTCCATGTTTAGCTTCTCAAGGTAGGATGAGCCTACACTCTTACTATAGGTGGAAAATACTCTACGGGTAGTACATCTACTCACCATGTTGATCCCCCTTGTGTTTAGTAGCATAGAATGTATTTAAATAATGCATGGGAATATGGGAATGTAATTATGTAATGAATAATAGAATAAATGATGTTAACCCTTGGGGTTGGAGTTGATAGAAGATAATGATGAGGTTGTAATTTTAATGGGATAGTGGACGTTGGATGTGATTCTATTGAAGTTTAATTTTGAAATTTTAATGGTTAATTAATGTTTAAATAATTAATTAACTTAAAGTGGAACTGATAAAAAATTAATGAAATAATCCAATAAAGAACATGAAATTGTTGTGTGCTTCTAGGATACCTAGTCATAGAAGTAACAGCCCAAAGTCTGAGAGACATTAGATGCATTTGAGTCTATGACTGGGATATGCCCATAGTGTGGTTGAGAGATATTGAATTTCATGTACTTTTTGTGTTTCTATATGCAACTCCACCCTATTAGTAAGGGAAACTGACACCATAGGCTTTCTGAGCCATGGGAGGTGTTTTGCCCAACATTCAGGTGGGAGTATGAATTGATGGCTTCCGCCTTCAGCCCTACACTATTCTATTGGTAGTTACTTGTACTAGTATACATAGTGGGGAGTTTTCCACATATATGTATGTAGAGGGTTGTAATGGATTGTGGTTAGTCACACACATATATTCTGGATATAGCTTCCCATGGACTACTATAGGTGTAACATGTATAGGCTGTGACAGCTTGAGGATCCTTACTCGGATTATAGGATGAATGGAGTGAGGTATAATACCTGACATATGATACATGTTATGCGGGCGTTAGTGGTCCCAAAAACTACCTGGTTACTGTGCTTATATGGGCGTGGTAAATTTTTTGCATGAGGTTCATATTGTGGTTCTTCGCTTAGGTGTTTGCAGACAAGCCTATTTGGAGAAAGATGCTTAGTATGTGTGATGTTAAGGAAAACTGGAAAACTAGTGGGGAAGTATTAGAGGGGTTCCCTTGATATTATTTATTATATTATATACTATTGTATACTTTACTTGGTTAGAGTAGCCATGGTGAGGTTCGAAAAATAATATATCTGCTTAGGTGATGAGTTAGTTTCACTTGTTGTTCACTATGATTTAGCATTATTTCATTACATTTTCATGAGAGGCTTCCAGGAGGACCCTACTATGTATACTATTTTACTCACCCTATGTATATATAAACTAGTTTTCAGGTCACTTGGAGTAGGTTGGAGATCAGGCTGGTGTTTACTAGAATGGGGTTTCTGGAGCTGCTCGGGCTTATTGTTGCTCCGGTTTTACATTTTTTTGGGTACTTGCAGTTTCCCCCCCTTTAGTTTTAGTAGTTTTGCAGGTCATATCATGTGTGTACTTGGGATTTATTTCAACTTAATATTTGGGATGGAGTTGGGTGGGGTCTATCTTATCTCTCTCTCTCTTCCATATGTGTTCTCTTAGAGGGTAATTCCTCTAATTTGTGGGTTTTATATACCCTCGGTGATAGTCACCAACTTGGGGCCTACTGGAAGTGGTTCTAGGGGGTCATTATCTCACTCATCACATTTCCGACCCATGAGGGGTACACTTTGTGGGGAGGCGGTCATGACTGAGTGGTATCAAAGGGAGGTTTAGGGATAGAATGGAGTTTGGAGTTAGGCACATGTGAGGTTGCATGGGTTGGTAGGGAAACTAAGTCATTCATGTTTACCAAGTGATGTAAACATTGGAGACCGAATGATACATAGGTGTTTAGGGCCCCCTATTATCTTATGTATGGGCCTTTATGTTTACAATGGATACTAAAGAAGGTGATACTAGTTGCAGGGTAGATACCTAAGAATGTATCATGAATCATTCTTCTTTGTACCTCTGTTTGAATGGGTAGAACTTCAGATAGGATAACCTAAAATCAATGAAATAAAACTGTTAATTATGTAATGTTAAGGCTTCCATATTCCAGGTTTAAGAGTTCAAATAGTTTTTTTATTTTACTATTATGGCTACAGGTCAATGTCCTCGTCAGGTTTGGGAAGAAAATGTTCAGCAGGCTATTCCAGAAGATCACCGCATGGTATAGGTTGACGGCGATGACCCTGGAGGAAGATACTCTAAGAGTTTCAACACCATAGTCTATAGAAGTACGAAGGATCCATTTCAGACATATTTGGGGAAGACTGGTTGGAGGAGGTCGAGATAGGCTTCAGTTCAATCTGTTCTTGGAAAGAGCACTGGTTGTCCATGGTTGTGAGGATGATGCGTGGAGCAGCTAGGCTATAGTGGATCTTGTTCCTCGAGGATCTTGAAGAGTAACCGATCTCATGGGAGGAGTTTTGAGACAAGTTTAGAGTCGAGTTGTGTTCCTCGAATGCGAAGGTATATAGTCTCCAGAATCTTCTTACCCTTCGATAGGGGAGCTCCAGTGTGCGGGAGTTTGGAATCCATTTCAAGAACCTTTTACGATATGCTTCGGACCTGTTGTCCGATGAGTAGGCTAGGGTGAGGCATTCAAGGAGGATTTTCATCCAGAGATCCAGTTCTAGGTCACCCCATTTATGTTGTAGACATATATTGAGGTGCTGTAGGGGGGAAAGGTTGTTGAGAGGAATTTGGCCAGGACCGGATCATCACAAGAGGGGAATCATCATGATTCGTCATAAAGTAGATCTATGGTCTGGGGTTCCTAGTTTTTAGGGAAAAATGTTTCCTGTTCAGCAGGGGTAGGTCTCAGCCCTTCAAATCTCATTTCTCCAGAGGAAGAAAATCATAGTCCTATGAGAAGGAATCAGGCACTTGTCTTTCTTGTGGTGTTCGTGGTCATCAGCAGTAGGAGTGCCCGACCTTTCAGAGCAGTCATCGTGCACCAGGTGTTATGCTCTAGGTTCACTGTTGAGGTAGTTCTAGCCGAGGCAGCAGCATGAGGTTGCACCACCTTTAGACCAGCAGAGGGTATATGGGGTAGGAATAGGATATCACCATGATTCTCTCCATCCTCAGAGATCAGAGTGCGATCATGGTGGAGGTCGGCATTAGGGAGAGAGAGGTCGTGGAGGAGGTCGTGGTCAGCTTCATGCTCTAGCGTTGCCATCTCCTGGAGATCCATACATCCTTCTAGAAAGCCTTTTCCTATTTTCTACCATGGTGTATGCCTTGTTTGATTCAGGAGAAAAACACTCATTCATATCACCTACCCTTTTCCATTCATTGAGAGTTAAGGTAAAGAGGCTTCCAGTTCCATGGGTGTTAACTATGCTAGTTGGTGGTTGAGCTGACTTGTTTGAAGTATGTAGAGACTGTGAGCTAGTGTTGGGGAAACACCGTTCTTGGAGAGATTTCATATGTTTACAAATACAACCATATGATGTCATCATCAGAATTGATCGGTTGTATTTGGCACATGCTATCATGGATTGGTTCAGGATGAAGGATGTTTCCTTTGGTGCAGAAGGAGAGTCTGTGGTGTTTGTTGGTGAGCGAGATCCTCAGATTGGTCATAGGTGTGTTCCATCCTTATCATCCATGTTGGGTGAGATGATGTTGAGTTCTTCATAGGTACAACATTTGGTGTTTTCTAAGGTCATAGAAGGGTACCCTGATGTCTTTCCAAAAGAGGTTTTATAATTACCCCCTTGATGAGTTATCGAGTTTGGGATTGAACTACAGCTAGGAGAATATCCTATCTCTGTTTATTTATATAGGATGGCACCTTCATAGTTACACGATCTATGTATATAGATTAATTTTCTATTATAGTGAGGTTTTTTCATCCAAGTGTGTCACCGTGGGGTGCACCAGTTTTGTTCGTGAAGAAGGATGATGGCAGTTTGTAGTTGTGTGTTGATTATCGTCGCTCAAACAAGGTGACAATAAAGAATCAATATACTCTTCCACAGATTGATGATTTATTTGACCAACTGAAGGGTGTAAGTTGGTTCTCAAATATCGACTTGCAGTAAGGATATCATCACATGTGTGTAAAGGATGAGGATATCCTGAAGTCTTCTTTCCATTATTGTCAAGGGTATTATGAGTTCATTGTAATGAAATTCAGCGAGAAGAATGCTTCAGTTGTGTTCATGAGACTGATGAATTATGTTTTCCATATGTTCATGGTCATGTTTGTGGTGGTTTTCATTGACGACATCCTTGTGTACTCAACATCTAAGGAGGAGCATGAAGAGCATCTACATGGTGTTTAGAGAGTTCTTCATCAACATAATCTATTTGGGATGTTGTAGAAGTCTGAGTTTTGGGCTCGAGAATTTTTCTTCATGGGGAATTATGTGTCCAAGCAGGGAGTAGTTGTGGATCCATCGATGATAGAAGCAGTTGTGTCTTGGGAAGCCCCCAAGACAGTGTCATAGGTTCGATGTTTCCTTGGTCTCGCAGGCTACTACAGAAGGATCGTAGCCAATTTCTCACAAGTTGAGACTCCTCTGATAGATTTTACTAGGAAGGATCATTCATTCATATAGATTTTATCAGTGTCATTCACAATTCGAGTATATAAAAGAGAATTTAGTAAGTGATCCAGTTATTTGTCTTCCACTGAGGGAGTTCAGTTTGATGTTTTCTGCGACACTTCGCATCTGCGGTTAAGCTGTTTTCTCATGTAGTAGAGGTCTGTCGTTTCTTTTGGGTCTCGGTAGTTGTGTCCCCATGAACGTATCTATTCTACCCATGAACTTGAGTTGGCACTCGTGTGTTTTTCTCTAAAGTTGTGGAGACACAACCTCATTGGTGAGTGCTTTTTGTTTGTCAGCAATCATAAGTGTATGACGTATGTTTTCTCCTAGCATGACTTAATCTTACGAATACTTTGGTGGATGGTGTTCTTAAATGAATACGACTTCGAAATATCGTATAAACATGTAAAGGGAAATGTTGTAGCTAATGAATTATGTCAAAAGTCACGTAGTGGTGTTATGCATGAATTCGGTTGATTCCTTGAGTGTAATGGATGAACTGTCAGCATTACATCTTGATATGGGAGATGTTAGGGAGATAGGTTGTATTTTTCAGATGATGATATTGTCATACCTGGAGCAGAAGGTGGAAGAGTCCTAGTTGGGGGATTTAGAGGTGGAGGTCTAGTGGGACTGAGTTGTTTATGGTGAGGCCCCTGGTTGTTGGTCGGAGGATAAACAACATCGAGTGTAGTGTCACAGAAGGATTTTTGCTCCTTTGAAATGCGTGAGATGGTCCTCATAGAGTTTCATAGTTCACCTTTAGTGGTACATCCTAATGTGACAAATATGTACCAATCCTTGAGGAGTCAGTTTTGGTGGTCGGGGCATAAGTGTATGGTTTCGGAGTTTGTGTCTCGATGTTTGATCTTCCAGAAGCAGAAGGCTGAACACTATGTTCCTTGTGGTCTTCTCCAACCATTAGAGATTCCTCAGTGGATGTGGGAGGACATCTCAATAAACATTGTTACTGATTTAGCTCAAGATCCGGGAGAACATGATGCTATTTGGGCAGTAGTGGATAATTTATCAATATATGCCCACTTCATAGCGATCAAAGAGTCAAGCTCATTGTATGTTTTGTCGAGGTGGTATCTGGAGGAGGTGGTGAGACTTCAGGGAGTCCCAAGGACGATCATTTTTTATTGAGATCCCCATTATACCTCCATGTTGTGGAGAGGTCTCCAACATACATTCGGTTCTCAACTATGACATTGCACTACTTTTAATCCTGAATCAGATGATCAGACAGAGGGAACCATCCAGACTATTGTAGACATGTTACACTCTTGTGTTATTTATTTTGGAGGTTCATGTATGAGGCACTTACCCTTGGTGGAGTTCGCTTACAATAATATGTTACCCTCCAGCATTGCAATGGAACCATTTTAAGCCTTGTATGGATAACTTTTCCATTCTCCATTATGATGGAATGGGGTTAGAGAGTCAGTAATTCTCTGACCCAAACAAGTGTAGAATAAAACAGAGATGGTTCAGCTGATTTGTGAGAGGATGATGATAGTGAAAGATCATCAGAAATCAAATGTCAATCAAAGGAAGAGACATTTAGAGTTAAAATTTAGGGGTCATGTGTTTTGGAATGTGACTCCATGTCATGGGCAGTGATGGTTTGGTCATTGGAGTATGCTTTCTACCCGCTTTGTTGGGCCTTTTGAGGTGTTAGATCATGGTAGAGTTGTGGCATATCAAGTAGCACTTCTCCCAAAGATGAATTTGATACATGATGTTTTACATGTATCAGAGCTCCATCGTTATTTTCATGATGACTCTCACATCATCTATTGGGGAGAGATCGATGTTTATGATGATGCTTCCTTTGAGGGGCGACCGGTGGAGATCCAAGACGAAAAAGAGAATGTTTTTTCCGAGTGTTCTATCCCCTTTGTTCGTGTCTTATGGAGAAACGGAGGCATAGAGGAGATAACCTGGGAATGTGAGTCAGAGATACATGCTCAGTATCTAGAGTTGATTGATTTGTAACACGTTTCATGTAATGATGTCCCCTTTTTTGTTAGACCATTCATGGTTATAATATGAATTCATTTTTTTGCTTATTATGGATTGCTCTCTTTCGATAGGTATCTTGGTATGTGGATGTTCAAACCCCATTTAGTTTTCTCTTTAGGTGGGGTTTGATTTCTTGAGAATGATAATGTTTCGAGAGGTATATGATGTAAAGGCATGAACCTCTCTGGACAATTCCTTTGCAAAAATATGGTGCTTGAGGTGTTAAGGGAGGTCAAGGGGACTTATCCCCAACTCATTTTCAAATTTATAGTTCGATGAATAGTTTCGATGGTAGACTATTGTGAACAGTGCATCAGTGACTTTCTATTAATAGTTCCAATGGTAGACCGTTGTGAACAGTGCAATGGTAACCATAGGTGAACAGTTCCAATAGTAGACCATTGTGAATAGTGCAACGGTAACATTAGGTGAACAGTTCCAATGATTGACCATTGTGAAAAGTGGAAATGTAACCTTAGGTGAATAGTTCCAATGGAAGACCATTGGGACCAGTGCAATGGTGACCATTTTGGAACAGTTCCAATGGTAGAACATTGTGAACAATGCAACGGTAACCATAGGTGAACTGAGTCAACATTAACCATATGTGAACAGTGCAATGGTAACCATAGATGAACAGTGTCAACATTAACCTTCTGTGAACACTGAAATGGTAAACTTAGGTGAACAGTGTCAACATTAACCTTCTATGAATAGTGAAACGGTAACCATAGGTGAATAGTGTCAACATTAACCTTCTGTGAATAGTGCAACTATAACCTTAGGTGAACAATGTCTACATTAACCTTCTGTGAATAGTGAAATGGTAATATTAGATGAACAGTGTCAACATTATCCTTCTTTGAACATTGCAACAGTAACCTTAGATGAACAGTGTTTCCAGAACGGTCAGGTTCCAACGATTAGTTTCATGAATAGTGTTTCCTGAATAGTGAGATTCATGAACAATGTTTCTATAAGGGTGAGGTTCCAATGGTGAGGTTCATGAATAGTGTTTCCAGAACGGCGAGGATTCAACAGTGAGGTTCATGAATAGTTTTTCCAGAATGGTGAGGTTCATAAAGAGTGTTTCCAGAATAGTGAGGTTCGAATGGTGAGGTTCATTAAAAGTGTTTCTAGAAGGGCGGGGTTCCAACGGTGATGTTCATGAACAGTGTTTCTAGCTTCCATCAATTTAATCCCATTAATGTTTCCTTTGACTTAAAATGAATTTAAAGCCTTGTTTTAATGACTCTAAGGCCGATTCAAAGGCCATAAATCCTATATTAATTATTCCTATGACTCGAGATATTTTTACTTGGTCAACCAGTGTGGTTTAATGCGATCTTACTTTAATTGGAAATCAAGTGTATCTTGAACCATAGCACTGTTAAATCTTCTAAAGGGATGGGATATCTTCCTCCCTAAGTATTTCTCCATGTTCTCAGGTGTGAGATGCTCAAATATCCCATTCCTTCTCATATGAGTTTCATAATCAAAATTTCTTCCTCAGATTGGTTTTGCTATGTTTTGATGCGACCAAGATGTATCAATCAATATTCCATATAAGGTATGATTTATCGTCATTATTTTGGGGTTCATCTTCCCATGTTTCTCCTTTCCATATTATAACTTGTTATCACCATGCTTCTAATGGATTTTTCTTGTATTTTGGTTGTTGTGGTCATACCGTGGAATCCTCTGGTGGATGCAGTTGTCGTGAGAGGAGGATTGTAAAACATTGTGGTATAAAGAACATCAAGAACCATTTGAGGTTGGGGATTCGTTGCTTCTCTCTTGTTTTATGTGCAACTGTATGGTTAGCATGTTTTATCCCACTGGATGACTATGGAATTGACATAATAAATATTTTAACCGAATAAATAAATATATATTGGTCGTATACTATTTCCTATTGTTTTTCGAGATAGTGTGATATCTATACATTCTTTTTTTAGAATTTCTTTCATGATAGAAATTGGTGATGAACATAAATAGAAATTAATTGATAATTTTTTGGATAAAAGATAAAGAGGAATGTAAATGAAACTGGTTCTCCTTGTTTTAATTTGATCTAAGTCAAATTTTCACAGTAATCATGTTTAATTATTTTTTGATAGCTTGCTGATTAGGTTTCTAAAATTGGATCCTACTAATAATAAATCGATTAATTCATGGTGGATTAAAGAACTATTTTTTTATAATTCCTTGAAGGGTTCTGAGTTACCCTTTTGATTATTAAAGGGCCAAGAGCCCAATTTTTTATATTGTTTGTTTTACTACTGATTATGTTGTGATGTGAGCCTGGATGGCTGTTGTGGTATGTGGGGGCATGGAGACCTTTGGTTGTGGCAGCAGATGACACATAGAGTGGTGAGATGCATCAGTTTATGCATGTGGGTGTCGGGGAGGACACCATGTATGATAGAACAATATGGATGTGATTGTTGGATGCTTGCTCATTCTTATTGGATGATTATCTGCTTTTCTTTTCCCACCTACTCAAGGAAGCTGGTCTGGCTAACCCTTCCTCCGGAAAAGGTGAAGACGTGTGGGGTCTTCTATGTTCTTTCTGTGTTTAGCTTCTCAAGGGAGGATGGGTATACACTCATACTATTGGAGGCAATGACTTGATGGGTAGTACATCTAATCACTGTGTTGAGACACCTTGTATTTAGTATCATTGAATGTTTTTCTATAATTCCATGTAATATAGGAAAGTAATTCTAGAATGAATAATTGGATAAATGATGTTAACCCTTGGGGTTGGAGTTGATGGAACATAATTATGAGGTTGTAATTTTAATGGTACAGTAGACATTGGGTGTGATGAAAATGAACTTCAATGAGGAATTGTAAATGGTTAATTAATGTTTAAATAGTTAATTAACATAATGTGAAACTAAATAAAAAGGAATGAAATAATCTATTAAATCTCTTTAAATTGTTGTGTTCTTATAGGATACCTAGTCTTAGAAGTATCAGCCAAGGGTCTGAGAGATGGTAGTTTTAGTTGACTCTGTGACTACGTTATTATCATTGCTTGGTTGTGAGATATAGTATATCATGAAAGTTTTGTGTTTCTATATGCTACTCCACCCTCTCAGTAAGGGAAACTGGCACCCTGGGGATTCTGATCCCTAAAGGGGGGGGGGGGTCCCCAACATTCGTGTGGGATGATGAATGGATGACTACCCCCTTTGGCCCACACTCTTCTCTTGGTAGTTACTTGTGTTGGTAGGAACATCCATTAGTTTTCCATACATATGTGTGTAGAGGGCTCTAATGGTACGTGGTTATTCACATACATATATTTTGGATATAGTTTCCCAGGGACTATTATGGGTGTAAAATGTATAGGCTGTGATGGCTTTAGGATCCTTACTAGGTGTATGGGATGTAATGGCTTGAGGTATGATACCTGATGTATGATACATGTTATGAGGGCTATGGTGGCTCCCAGAAAATACCAGGTTATTTTCTTATGTGGGTGTGGTGGTTTTGTTGCATAAGGTGCATGTTGTGGTGCTTTACTCATGTGTCTGCAGGCAAACCTTTTTGGAGAGAGATGATTAGGACATGTGACATTAGGGAAAAGCGGCAAACCAGTGGGGAAGTAGTAGCGGGGTGCCCTTGATATTCATTATTATATTATATACTCTTATATTCGTTACCTGGTGAGAGTAGCCTTAGTGAGGCTGGGAACATAGTATACCTGCATAGGTGATGAGTTAGTTCCACTTGTTGTTCACTGTGCTTTAGCATGTTTTCTTTACTTTTTCATGAGAGGCTTCAGGGAGGATCCTACTGAGTATACTATTATACTCACCTTATGTATATATAAACTGATTTTCTGGTAACATGGAGCAGGTTAGAGATCAGGCTGGTGTTTACTATCTTGGGGTTGCAGGAGCTGTTAGGGCTTGTGGTTGTTAATGTTTCACTTTCTTTTGGGTACTTGTAGTATTCCCCCATTAGTTGTAGTAGGATTTCATGTCATTTCATATGTGTAATTGGGATTTAATTAATCTTACCGGTGGATTTGGAGTTGGTTGGTGTATATCTTCTCTCTCTCTCTCTCTCTCTTCTGCATGTGTTCTATTAGAGGGTAATACCTCTCATTTGTGTGATTGTTATACCCTCGGTGCGAGTCGCTAACCTGGGGTCTACTGGAGGCGGGACTCAGGGGTCATTATCTCCCTTATCACATTTCCAGCCCAGGAGGGGTAAAATTTGTGGGGAGGTGGTCTTAACAGTTAATCTAGGTGAATATTGGTTTCCCCAATAAATTATGTATGTTATATTAAATTGATTTAATTATAATGTAATGTTTAGGTATTTATATAGATTTCCAAATCAACTATACTATTCGATATTTTAATATTGAATTCATTGTTTTTATGAAAATGTAATGAGAAAAAAATTTCCTCTAGGATACTAGGTTCTAGGTAATTACATATAATTTTTGAATATGTTTAGTAGAAATCGATGAAAATTTATTCAGGAAATCATATATCTGAGAATGAAAACATATGAATGAATTTGCAAAACAACCAAATAAGAAAAGTATATGAATTTTGGATTATTTATAATTATGTGTTAGATTCATGTTATTTATTTCAGATATTCAAAATTATGTTTCACAGAATCATGATCTAATCTATTGCATGAAACTATTTAGAAATTGGTCTTTGCAGAAAGATTGGGAACTATATTAATTACCTAAACCATTTAGTAATTATTATAGTGCTTTTTATCCATGAAATATGACGTATAATGTTATCATTATTAAAAAAATGAAACATATATAGATTTTTGGGAAATTCATTTCAAATTAGGTTTTGAAAGTATATAATAAAGGTTACAAATGACATGGAAATACGATTCAATTGAATGATGATCTTGTTGAAAACTCATTTTTTAATGATAACAAAACCCTAAATATGTTTCTGATGTTGGGATAATAATTTTGGGATGTAGAAATGACATTCCTTAAAAATTTTAATGATTTTTAAACATTTTAATACAACCATTTATGGTGTTGAATATAATTTTGTATTTGATTGAAATATCCAATAATCTATTTTTTACTTAAGTAAAAAGGTTGATCTCATGTTTTTAATCATCATTTTTGGTAATTCATGTTATTGAAATTTTTAAAGATAATAAAAAAAATGAGGTATTGACAAGTTTGGATTTGGATGATTATGATCTACAATAATTTTTTGAGAGATTAATGGTACGTTCATTTTGTAAATTCAGTTGCCTTATTTCTAAGGTTTTGAATCATGAACTTTTTTAATGGTTATGAGGTTTAAAATTAATGAAATGAATTAATTAGAATTTTTCATGGTTTTAATAATTTAATGTGTTTATCCATATTTGATGACTTGTTCCCACCATATTGGTTCAATAAAATTTTTTGATTCAAAAATTACATATTTTCACCCCTTATAAATCTTACAATACCTTAAAAGTTAAATGTAGTACTTCGAGCATGAAAATTATAATTACTTATTTTATTCCATAGTAAGGGATAAAATTAAATTTTACTTTTTCACTAATTTAAAAAAGACTCAATGAAATAATGAAACAATATGGGTTAATATATTTTTTGTGAATCCAAGATGAAATCTGTGAGATAAAATTCTAGGATAAAACATTTAATTAATACTGAATATATGAAGGTTATTTTTGTAATGTTTTTTTATTATATTAATATAATTTTTAAAAAGAAATACTCACATGTTGAGAGATTACTTGTCATATCTATCAAGACAATGAGTATTAAAACTACAACCAATGGGTGATAAGGGTGTGTCTCCATCCACATGCATATGTGATGTACTAATTGGTACAACATAGTTTTTTGTTATTTAAATGATATGGATGATAAAGTATAATTTATTTTTTTAAATACCACATGATTTGGTTAAATATAATATTTTGTAATTTAATTTTTGGAAGAAATTTTGAATTGTCTTATGGGGAAAAAGATGAGTTTGTGGTGGAAAATGTTTAAATGATGATACTATAAATATCTATTAAATTAAATAAATAATTTTTAAACATTTTTACGATATTATATTTACACATAGTTATATTAAATGGTAATCTAAACTATTACCTATCACAATTTTATATTATGAGTACTTCATTTATTTAATGAGGGATGATTATAACACTTGTATATTTGAAAATAACACTATGTTCGAAATTAAATTTTTCACAGAAAATCAATATTATATTATATAAAAATTATGAATATTTTAACATGATTGCTGTAATTATAATTTAATTTTTGGGTGAGAATAATAGTAACTTTATTTTGGAAAATGTATGATCATCATATTCTACAAAAAATAATTATTCTTAGGAAAGTTTCTCATAATATTTAGCAGAGTCATTTTATTTATCAACAATTTATTTTCATAAGAAAATAGTATTTTCTTATTTTATATGAGAAGATAAATATAACTAAATGTTGAAATATATAGAAAACATATTTTAAAAATAATATTCATTTTTATAGCCATCTACTAAAAATTTATTTATCGTTTTTTTAATAATTTTCAAAATAACTGATTGTTTTGTTAAAATTTCAAAATTCTATTTTTACGAAAAAACACAACTCTTATGGATTAATTATTAGAATATGGAAATTTAATTTTTTTTAAATCAAATTATATATTAAAATTTATTTAGTCAAATAAATAATACATAATGTTTCACAATTATAATCACATGCTTAGAAATTTTTAATACCATGATTTTAGCGTTAAAAAAAATATTTTTGATTATGATACACATAACATATTTAGAATTTATATTTATAAATATTATAAATTGAATAACATATAATGAATTACATTTTTGGAATTAGAAGTTACATATTAGTTTATACATTCATTTTAATTTTTAGGCCTCAAAATTTAATCTTTTTTTAAAAAATATTTACCATAATACAGGTTCAATAATGTCGTGGTTTAATGTTAAAATGTAAAAGAATAAAATATCTAGAAACTATAGATATAAATTCATGGTTAATTTTTTATCATCATTAACTAGATGTTTATTCCTGAATTATCACAAAATTCATTGGAATTAATTCCCAAAAAATATTCATAGATTTAAATATAAAATAATCATGATTTAGTCTCTTAAAATCACACCTCCTCAAGTATAAATACAACCCCTCACCACCCATTTTTCCCTCAAACGACTTAATGATTTTAAATTCTCATATAAAAACTATCCTCCCCACTATCCCCACATAAACATTATTTTGGTCTCACCCATAGACTAATTTCATGTTCTTTTAATATTCTTCCAATTTATTCATATCCATGATGTAACATTCTCAAAGAACATTTATAAATTTATTTTCTTCATCTACCCTCTCTTGAACACCATGATAAATCAAAGAATAAATAATCTAGTATCTGTTATATACTATAATGTTATGTTTATATTGAAATATCGTCCATCCACCCATTTTTTAATATCTTCTTATTTATTGAAACGAAACCATTGCCCAAATTATGGCGGTTAACTATATCAATGGAAAAATTATTTTGTTTATTTTCCATTACCACCTGTATCTATGGTTATAAAAGTAATAATATGCATAAATAAGGATATAATAATTATATTATTACCCATTTTTATTATATAACAAAAATTTATCTATAATATTAAATAAATGAAATAATGGTTGTCAGTATCAGAAAAGTCGCCTGAAGAAACTAATGATTTATAATTTACTTTAATCAAATGAATCATCCTCATATAAGAAATAAAAATGACAAATGGTACAATATAAAAAAAATTATGTGAATTAGTACGAATTAATTTCCCTTATGGATTTTTATTTCCATTTTATAAGAATAACCACAATTATACACAAGTAAATCAACTATGAAACCACAAAATGAACACACCTAAAACTAGGAAAACAATTGAAATATAAATAATGAATAGAAGAAATATTTTATAAAAGGTTAATATAAAATACTATAAATATGAATATAGTTTATATATAAATTACTAATAGTATTTAAAACAGTATACATTATGTTAAAGTACATAAAACTAAAGAGAATCATTAGCTATTGGTTTCTCATCTCACTATTACTTCTAGGAGATAAATTCCTTATTCACAACTTATTTCATTTCGGAGGAGCATATATTGAACCTTTCATATATCATATCATAAAAGTTATTATTATGATAGAATTAAATTTGTCACATGATAATTTTGACTTTATGGGGCATGCGAATTGGCTGATTACAATGATGAATGTGATATGTTAACTAAATTACCATTAACTATGTTAAACATCAAATTTATTCTTTCCTACAAAGATTATGTGTGAACATATTTTGTATATACTTATAATTTATTTAAACTATTTTCATGTGGATTTATAAAAAATATAAAAAATATATTTATTTGATTAAATCCATATATAATGATACAATATTCTTAAGATAATTTTTTTAAAAAAATTAACATTTTTTATGATTCCATTAAAAATATCTTTTCTTTCATTAGATTTTTATTAAATTAATGTTTCATAAAATAAATATACAATTATAAAATGATTTTTTATTATTTTTATTTATTTTTTTTATTATTTTTAAATTATTTGGAATGTGTGTTTTTTTATTTTATATACAATGTTCTTTAGGAATTTTCCGACAAAATTTATAAGGAATGATTTTATAACTTATAAGATATTAGAATTATTTCTCTCTATAATGAAGCCTTAATTTATTGATGACCCCTTTACATTTTTACATGGTTATCTAAGAGAAAATTTGATGTTTTATAATTTTGATGAATTTTAATCATAACTAATTTTCACTGATTAAAGGTGTATTTTCCTCATTAATTTTTCAATGATATCATTTAATGGATTCCCATCAATGCCAACATCCTTTGATGTATATTATTCTTGATATGGATTGATTTAATATTATACCATCTAACATTATTTATTAATTTTTTTTAAGTTTAGTTCGACTGTGGATGTACTATTTTCATACCATTCACTATGTAACTCTAAATGGATTAGTGAATATGTTCACTGATTGTAGAATGTTATTTATATGTAGATTATAATTTCTTTAAAATTTTATATTTTTATTATGTTTCAATCTATTCATATGTGGAATGAATTTACCATAGTATGTAACGGTAGGGGACCGCTATATTTCCTTGATTTATTGACAGGTCTCAGGAGAAAAACTATCTAGGGTATTGGAATATGTTTTAATAGTTTATATATAATCTCATAGAAAAAGAATTAATTGTATTTTTATGATATTAGTCATCATTCATTCTATAATTATGAGATTATTTATTTACTTACATGTGATAATTCAATTAATTATATACACATAGTTAAGTATTATATCTCTTGTTATTATTTATATGGAATTATTTAGTAATTTTTAATAAGACTATATTGTGCTCACGTTATTTATTAAATGGAAAGTTTCTATATTATATTCATTTATATAATTATTTATGCTTATTTCTAATATATTTCAATATACATAACCATTACTAATCATATGATATCACCCCTTCCTTATGTTTTATTTTTTAAACATTATAAAAAGAGGTTTGTTATGAGAGATATGAAGGGTTAATCTAGGAGAATAATGGTGTCCTCAACGAATTACCAGTGTCGTATTATAAATTTTTATTTATAATATAAGGTTCATGTATCTGTATCATTTTCAAAAACTAATAATCTTTCTAGTTCGTAAAAATGTTATTACATGAATATTATGCCAACACAATAATGTAACCATCGACTCTTGGCTAACAGGGTCAGGGTATTTATAGTTGTGTTTGTGATGTAGTATGATGTTATGTAGATATGTAATGTATTAGATCACCAAGAAATATATCATAGGGGTCTGTTGTATAGTAGTTCATTAGGAATGAATGTGATTATATATATATATATACATAACAATATATTCATATATTTCTTCATAATCATATTTCTATATTTTCTGTGAGTTTAGTGAGTATACTGAAATGATTTTGGGTTGTCATTGACCTTAATCTAGGTTACATGTCAACATCATTATTTATCTTATGATCCTATGTTATGATTTTCCTAATTTTTACTAGAGTTTATAGGGTCATAACTTCAATGTATGGATGTATTATCACTATTATATATATATATATATATAATTTTATTATATTTTAACTATAGATTAACTATTAGGATGAATGTTAAATGATATTGTTTTCTATTCATGGTGTTGGAGTCACGTGTGTAGGGTCTCTTATTTGATATTCATTTTTGGTATGTTATGTTTTTGAATAAAATTAAAATCATTTTATACAAAGAATTTTTTTTTGATTTATATATATGTTGTTTATGGCGTTTTGATTAATATTACATTAGTTTTTAGGTTAAATCCTATCAGTATGTTTGTTTTATAACTTTTATTACAATGACAGTCATGTGTCGTACTAGACGAAGGTTTTATTTTTCATACTAATCATGAATAAAATATTATGAGGGGCTCTTGTAAGGATTATTCATGATTTATAATAATTTATAAATTAGTATAATTTTTTTTATTCATGGATTAATAAATCTAACTAACGATTTGACTCTATATCAATGAGTGGGTTGATGGAAAATAATTGTTTTGAAAATTTTCAATATTGATTATAATGACTATAATGAAGTTATCTAGACTATAGGAAAAGGTGATGTGTATGTTAAAACAATGAATTAAATATTGATAATATTCATTTTGATCTGACACTTACAAGGATTAATAAAAAATATCATGTTTTTCATATTCTATATATTATGGGTTTTATACATCATTTAGGTAAGGGGTGTTTTAAATCAACAAATGTATCCTTATGATGGACAATTTTGTGATAAATGAAACATTGTAGTTAATGATTATAATATATAAGCCAATTATTTCTAATATCTTATAATATAGATTCAATGTTGAGTAATTACCATTTTAGAGAAATGAGTTCTTGGGGAATGATAGCCATCCATTCTAATAGTCTTCTGAAACTCACTCAATTTTTGTGAAGAACATACGACAGTATGTACTATAAAAAATAGTGTATTTTTTCATGTTATAATTGACACCCATGTCATAGAAATTTCAATTAAATCTTTCTATATACATATATAGACTATTTTATTTCATTATGGTCATTCATTATTCTATAGGTTTTTATTTTTGATGTTAAACATGTTGTATTTTATTATATTTTCATGAACATGTAATATGAATTTTCAAAAAAAATTATATTAAGATTCATAGTGAAAAATCAACTCATTTAAAACTGAAATTCATGTTTCTTGACAACGATGTTCAGAACTACAAAAAATTCATAAATTTTATTGAAAAATGGAGAATTATTGAGAATTATGTAGTTGATACCAACAACTATGTTTGATGTTGAAGTAGATGGATATGACAATGCATGTGATTTCTCAAACATGCATCAATATTTATTTTTCCCCAGTATATCTATATTATCCATAGATATATTTCGTGTAAATGGTATCATGAGTCTTCCAGTTTCATCTACATTGTTTATAGTTTATTTTTTACTCCTTAATCATTATGTATTGTCACATATTTGTGGAAATCATCTATTAGTTGAGTTTTTTGTTATATGTTTTACTTTTTTCATTGTGATTGGATGGTAAAATGGTAATTGGACATCAATAAAATTGTAATTTATTGATTTTATTTTTGATGGTAGATTGCTATATTTCATCATGGACGAGAACATAATATCCCATAAAGGGGTTTTGTTTCTCCCTTTTCAGTTTCAATATTATTTCAAACTGAAATAAAGAAAAATCAACCAAAAAACCATGTATTGGTTTCATAGATTACCACTTTTATTCCAATAAATCATAATATTTTGGATGTTTGGTATTTTTTATATGTACTTTAATAGTAATATCATAGCATATTTTCCTCCTATACACCCATATATCTCTACCAAGGTTGATAACTCAAAAACATTGATGGAATGTTTTTGAATTATGATTGAAGAGTATTTTCATTAAAAAATATTATTTTAGTTCAATTCCATATTCAAATTATAATAGTCATATATTTTTATTGTCTATTGTCATAAAAGCATTTAGTGTGGTATCTCTAGTAATTATACTGATCTATAAGGTAGTGTTTATCAGGTTAGTGATTTGGTTTGTTTAATTAGAGTGTCGAAGTTGTCTTCTTCTTCCTCTGTAGGAAATACAATCCTATTAGATATTTAGTTGTGTATTATTTTAAATAATAGAGACACATTGAACAATTATTTATATATAAGGGTATTTGGTTTTTTATCCTTTGACAGGAAATGATTTTTTGGTGTTACTTATTTTTTGACAGATAGGATTTATATAATTAAATACTAAACATACGTATCTATAATGTCCACATCCTTTGTATGAAGACATCTTGGTGATTAGTGTAATATAATTGGGTATACCTTTATAATTCAATTATATATTGAAAAAATAGTGTTGTGTTATCCAAACAATCATTTTTATTATATTAGGTCTCCAAATCAGTAATTAATGGGTTCGGTAACTCCTAAATGTTCAAATCTACTTTTTAATTTCGGTCACCTCGTGATGCCACCTGTTCAACCGGCTTGAAATGATAATTGGCATTCAAATAAAATAATATTGATATATCTTGATTATGTGGAACTATATATGATATATCTTATATGGACATGATATATATCCTAAATTGAAATTGGGTATGATTTCTATATGGATAATGAGATGTTTCATACTAAATATAATACAGGAAACAAAATTGTATTATATGAGATGAAAATAAAAACTAATCATTCAAATATTTTATCCTATGATCAATACACATGATTGTAAACAAAATTTTATTTATTCAATGAATAGAAACCCAAATTCTAGAAACTCAAATCCATTTAATACATAATTACATTGATAAAAGATTAAATGTATTTAATCCTAAATAATCAATTAATTTAGCTATCATGGAATCCTGGATACATATATGATTCCCAAATTTTATTGGAAGTATAAATTTCATAGTATAAGAATCATTCATTAAATCTAGATATAATTAATAAAATAATTCTTCAAATCCAATGAAATGGAAAAGAATTAATGTGTGATCTCATATGTTCAGTAAGGGTTTCATATTGAAAATTCAATCATGAATAAATAAGGAATAATCATCATGGTGAGGTGAATAATCAAAAAAACAATAATTTCAATCATTACATTAGTTCAATAAGTATAAATTAATAATATAAACATATTAAATAAATTTATAGTGAAATAAATTCTTAATAAAGGAAATTCATTATATTGAAATTCATGATCAAGGCCTCTAAATCTAGATATAATGAATCTTACCATTTGGCCTTCAAAAATAGACATCAATCATTATTAATGGATATGTGTAAACTAAATTTCAATATTATATATCATTCCATAAATTTAACATCACGATATCTATCAATGTAATGATGATAAATGTAAAATATTTCACTACTATTCAACACACATCCTATGAATTCCTTTAATTTGGAATGATCAATGAAATTCATTCTAAAAATTCCTTATAAGTGAAAAATTAACGATATATAATTGATAATTTATATGATCAATAATTCATTATGTAAAACCATATATAGAAATGATTAATATGGAATCATTGGAACATATTCCTAGAATTGAATAATTTACATTAACAAAAGTTATCATAGATGATTTTTTGAAAATAAATCTTTAACATTTATTCTAGAAAATAATCTTTTCATTTTAAAATCACATTTCTTAAATACACTAATTTCCAAAATATATATGAAAACATTTCCTGTAAAAATAAACATGGAAAATATTAATTGAATTTTCTATGCTATAAACAACCTTGATGATGGATAATTTATTTTTTCCCATGTCTGTCAAAATAATGATTCCATTTAGAAGTTCTATAAAAGGTAAAAAGTAATGCATTCAAAAATAAAATAATATTCCCTTAATATTATTTTGTAAAAAATTAATAATGGTTTAAAATTATTTGAAAAATTAATATTCTAATATTAAATTTATTCTTCAAATCATTTTTTTAAAACATAGATATTAATGATATGTTTTTTTGAACAATGATATAGATAATTTCCTCTTTACTTAGATAAATTATTTCACCATATTATCATCATAATGACAATAAAATTACATAAAAAATGTAATATATTGAAATGAAATTCAAAAAGTATAAGTAAATGCTCTTATTAAATAAGGTTAATGCAATTTCCTTCAATAAAAAGTCACAAATAGACAACCATGATTAATGAGTTTGAAATATAAATCAGTTACCCCAAGTATAGTATTTCATCATATGAATTGGAACCTCTTATATAATAAATATATACTTATTAGACATTCATTCTGAAATGAAACACATATATGTATGTCACACCATATATTATTTACTTGTAACATTTTATCACCTATTTAAAATCATTTTTTTATTAAAATCACTATACCCAGTTTTAATTATTTCTTATCTCATGCATGTTTGATCGCAGTAGTCTTAGTCATTTTATATTTATTATGGTCCCATAATCTATTATATATTAATAATGATGCAATTATCATATTATATATTTATATTTATTTATTTATATAAATCTATAAAGGTATACATAGAAAAATGAATTATAATATTCATGTATATGATTGGTTATATATAACAATGAAAATTGGTTTAAAATTTTGATGGATGAAATATAAGAAATTTAAATACTATTTCACCATAAAAAATAATTTTTATATCTTAAATGTAATATATATTTAAAAAATATGTTATTATTACTATCCATGAACAAGAAAATGTAAAAAAAATAATCACATCACTTTGTGAAGGTGGTAGACCTCACAAAAGAATGATCAACAAAGTAATTTTCTAATAGATTTGAAGGTAAGAAGATATATATGGTTATATAATTTTAGGAGAATAATTATATCCTAAATGTCATATATAATAATTTATCCCATTATAATAACAATCCTTTAACTATTGCAATGGAAATACAAATTACACAACTATATTGAGACGGTAAGTCATATGTATGAACGAGTGGTGTTTTAAATTTTTGTAAGATTAAAATGAAGTTGATAATAGGTATACCATATTAAAAATAATAAATAAGTATTTTTAGGATAGTTATTTTATAATTTAATAATAGATGTCATGTATTAATAGCAGATATAAAAAGAAATAAAATTGAAAATGGTCGGTTTGGAGTTATATATAATTGTTGGGAATCCTTTACTAATATACACCTTAGACCTCAAAATATTGTCTTTTGTAAAGTATAAATTCTATATGATGTCTTAAATGAATATATTAAGTTATTTTATAAGATATAAAGCAAAAAATGCACAAGTAACATATCATAATTGGTTACCTTTTATAAGTGAGGGGAGGGACACTATTGAAATAAAATATGGTCTTAAATTAATATAAATTCACATTCCTGAAAAAATAGATAAAAATTTACATAATTAAAAAATTAGTTTATCTTGGGTATATATAATTTCATTCAATTAAATTATAATTTTTTTTGTTATGATTTTACCCTTATGAATTTGTTTTAACACCCTTAAAGACATTTGGTAATTACTAAAAAAATTAATATATTATACTACATAAGGGTCAACCATTCTAGATTGAAAAGAAAAATGATACATAAATAGACCATAGATTATTTTTTAAATCCATATATATTTAATTTGGAAACATTTATAATTTTTATGGATTTTTATTCAATTAATAAAATATTATCTATCAGCAAATATCAGTATTGTCAATTTTGGAACTATTTATTTAATATAACTTAAAAAACAACATTAAAGTAAAAGAATAAAGACATAATACTATTAAATAGACATTATACATTTATATTATCAAATAAAATATAGAATGAAATAATTATTCCAATTTTTTTACTTAAAACATGTAAATTAATTATATTTCTATTATTTGAATAAATTTTATTTTAGTGTTATATAAACATTTTAGGTAATTATTCAATAATAAAAATTAAAAATAATTTTACATGAATAAAAATTTGTTATATATTTATAATTAATTGTTATAACGATTATAATTCGATTTTTTCTTTTGTCTAATAATTTTAGATATATTAATGAATTGAAAGTGACATTTTGTATTTATTTTTTTCAAAAAACTATTTAATGACCATAATCATAGAAAAATTACACAAATGGGGACATTTATTAGATAAATGGATGAATATTGTGGAAACCATCCCAAAAAAAAGAGTAAAGGTGAGTGATAAATAAAATTTAAACCCTTGTCACAATGTTTTACCAAACTTGTACCACTCTTTTCACTATTAGAGATGACAAATATTTACCAGCTCTACTATTTATATTGAGAAAAATAATTTTAAACATTACAAGATTTTGTCTTGTAGATTAAAAATATAGAATCAATTTTTTAGGATTCAATTCAAATAAGTTGAACATTTTAATTAAAAATCCATCAAACCACAATAAAAAGAACATATCTTGAAAAATTGGTTTCTAAAGTATAAAATGTTTATATATGAAAATCTATCATAAAAGTAATTTTACTCACCTTAATTATATTATTTATAATATCAATTAAATTATTTACCCTTGTAATCTATTTTAAAAAAATGTAACATTTCAAATGATTATAATTACAATATATTTATCTATAAATATTATAATTTTTCAAAATTCATCTAAAAAAAGAATTTTATAATGTTTTAAAAAATGTAAAATCTTATTTTTGATATGATGATTTCAAAATTGAAGTCCCCTATTTTAAATACATTTTATAAAAATGGAATAAATTAGTTATATTTTTACTTGAAAAAAATAAATAAATATCATTTTTTTGGAAACATAAATTCTTAACGAATATAATGACTTCGCTAAAAATAAGGTTTAAACACCTAAAAACAGTATGCATATATTTTTAAATTTGTTTAATCCTAATAATTCTATTAATTTTATGACTTTATTATAAATTTATACTATATTACAATTAATTTATTCTTTGGGTTACTTATTTTAAATGATAACTAATAAATAAATTTTATTAAAAGTGAAATATTTTATGAAATATCATAGTTTTACATTGAAAACCATTTTATATATTTCATCGTTAAAATATTATTACCCCAATAAGAAAACTAATAATTCTTAAAATTCATCACATCTATGAATTCACATGTATCTTTATATGTATAGGGTTCCACGACAAAACCATTACCAGGTGTGTGGTCATTCATCATAGATCTAGGTATCCAAAATCTAAAATATCAACCAGTAGTCCCTCTTAAGATATATTTCTTTTAGAAGTATGAGATTTTTGTTTTTTTATTGGAGAACGATATGTTATGTACTTCCAAAATCATGAAATATAGAACACATCATGAACATGAGGGAGATTCAATGTATGTTCCAAATGATAAGAAACACTAATGATATGGACATGAATTTTCAAGGGACTAATATATATAGGTCTCAAAATTATATTCTTTCTAATTCTCATGACCTTATTCTAAGGTGATATTATCAGTAATACCATGTCACCAACTTTTTCATCCAAATACCCCCAATGATTTTTAGTATTTTTTATGTTTACCTATATGTATCTAACCTTCACATATTGTTAATTTTCTATATTTTCTCCTAATATATTTATTTCTCTAAAATCACAAGAACAAATTAGAGTTTATCACTTCATTAAATTGAGGGATTCATAAGGAGGCATCTGAATTCTTGACTAAAAGATAAATTTGTAATCAAATTGTAAAAATTGTTATTTTTTATCCCAAACACATTTTAAATCTATTAAAAATATGTGATATTTTATTCATGTGTTTTAGTGGTATTATATTCTTATACATGTATCATATGATGATAATAAATACTAAAGGATAACCTTATATCTATAGAATGTTGAACCATTCTCCAAATTATCGAGGAAATCCCTTGATCCAACTCAGATAAGATTGAGATTTTTACTCCAAGAAATCTCATTAATTAATTAATGTATGACTGAGTAAGATGATCAAGAGAGAAATATTCTCAAATATAAATAAAATTTACTAATCTCATAAAATTATAGACTGTAAATCAAATAACATTATGTCCTTTAGTTATTTTGGGTATATTGATGTAACAATTTAGGGTAATTTTTCCCATTTCAGTTCTGGTATGGAATATTATAACAACAACATTTGGACATTTTCTCTCAGCCATAACTTATTTAAAAACCATGAATTAAGATATATGCTCCATCATATACATTTTCATGTTATCCTAAATAGATATACAATTTTATATCACTATAAATCTCCGTACATTTAATAAAAATAGAGAATGATTATATATGAGTTCATACAAAATGTATTTCCTCAAATAAAATATTTGAGAAAAAATACATTATTCATATACCTTATAAGTCAACCATGAATGTTTTTACACTACGTAACATTCCTCACCATATCCTATAATACCACATATTTTTTGTTCTTTCCTTATCTTCTAGACAATGGATGATTGAAACTTCATCTATGAAAGATAATAGAATTACCCTTTCTTCAAGATTTCATGATCCAACTTCTGAAAGTCTAAAATTATTAGATCACCTTAAATATTCAACTTAGACACAAATGAATTTTATTTATATCTCATAAAATATTCCACCATGTTGTCTTCTTAGTATGGTAATGCATTGATAGGAAATAATATTTAATATAGACCAACAATCTTACCTGGATTATTTTCAACTATTTTGATGGGATTATATATTTCAATATTTTACGATTTTTATATATATAAAAACATTAACCATTAATATATTCATTATTATATTTAATAAAAAATTTAACAATGCCAACTCAAAATCATCGAATGGGTAATGTTTCTCTTGAATTTTCGATTAGTGAGATGAATAATATATAAAATCATATGCCACAACCCTATCCGTCCAAAGATACACCTATTTGTTTGGAAATATAGAAAGGGAGACAATGACCCCCATGATCAAACACCAGTAGGCCTCGGGTAGGGGACTAACACCAAGGGTATACATATTTCACAATATCAGAGGCATTACCCCATATAAGGAAACAAGATTGAATGATACTACAGATCATCCAAAAAACAAATACAAGGAATATATATATAATAAGTCAAAAAATAATCCCATATGCCTGAATAAATAGAAATAGTATAAATAAAAATAATACTCCAAAGTAACACAACAAAAAGAATGTTAAAGAAGTGAGTCAAAATCGGTTTCTAGTCCTAAGATAGTAACACCCAAAAAAATCCACATAATCCTCCTAGAAACTTTAATGTAGATTTATATACGTAGAGTTATCCTATATGGATACTTAGTAGGAACCCCAATGTCTCTTGTTCACATGTGAATGACACTTACTAATACCCATATGAGAAAACTGAAGAACCAAAGTACACCTAACAGGTATACTAGCAATCCCAACATCACCAAGGCACACTCACAGACTAACTCTAGTAAGGTAAAGTAATATATAATATACATCAATGTTTTGGGTACCCCACACTACATCCCACTTCTTTAGAACACATGCCTAACGTAAAAAATCCTCATGCACCCCCACTTCTGAAAAAACCATGTCACAACACGCACACACACATCAATGATACAAACCACACCACATCCCACCCAAAGAAAGGTGTGACACTAAAACAACACTATATCCCACCCACATACACATGGGATAAACAAACCACATTACAACCTTCCAACCGACACCTGGTCCACACAAAGCACATCACATCCTACATACGAACACCTGTCTCTCACAAACCATATCACATCCCACCTTCAGACACCTGGGCCACAATCCACAACACATCTCAAACCACAATTTAATAAGTTTTAATATTTATAAAATCGGACACCTGTCCAATAATAATTAATTATTTAACAGAATTATCACACAAACCAAAATCATGCGGAATCCATTTATTAGTTGTATTAATGTGACTAGCCAAAGTCCACAAATAAGTGTTCAACATGAGCCAAACAAAAAGAATCCCATTTAGTGCACAAGAAAGGGCCCCCAATGTCCATGATTTACAACAAGTAAGCAATCTCATATAATTCAAAATATTAGAAACATTATATCAAACCTACATGTCATGAAAAATGAATCCCTCTACCCCTTTTAATATATTAAAATAATTCTTAAATATGATTAGCCCGACACTACTATGATCCAGAAGTGAAAAAAATTAAATCCATCCTACCTAAAACAAAAATTATGAGAAAAAAAGGAAAATCCTACATCAAATGTTTTACAATGATGTTCGTATGAGAATGGGTCATGTAACGGATCTCTGATTACAACTTCTACATGATTTTCATCCACATGAGAATGCTGCAACACCACCTCATTTAAAAAAAAGAAGAAAACCCCATTAAGAACAATGATACATCCTTATAAATGGAATTTCAAGAAGACAATGGAGGAGAATGAAACAAAACTAAAGGAAACTGTGATAATTGAGGAAGAACACACCTTAAATTGAAGACTGATCACTATAGATTTCCAACAAATATCCACCAGGATTGATAGATCAAAGGGGAAAGAGTAGAGATCTATGGAATCCATAGGGAACACAGGGATAGTCATGAATGAGTGAAAAATATAGCATGACCGAATGAATGAATGATTGGATGAATGTAATTTTAAAACAGAATTGGATCTGGGTAGTACATGATGTGTACTACCCTTTCACGTCTTATAATACTCAGGGATCAGTTTCTCTAAAAAATGGTTCACCTATAAATTTTCTTTATTTTTCAGACCTCATATTATTACATTCTATGAAATATCAGAGAAAAGTCATGATACATAATTTACCATCATGAAATACATTTACACAACATATAACGACATTTTTTCAACCTTTGGCAACTGCACTCCCGCAAACATCCTTAGAACCTCCTCTGAACACTTCCAATGACAAAAACTCGAAATGTAATTTACCAGGAAGGTATGTAACATTACATTAGGTAACTCTCAAATGATTCTATCCCTCATGAATTCAATATATATCCCAGAATAAAAAGGTGCTTAACTACCACCCTACGGGAAACCTCGCAAGGATCTCAACACATCTCAGATACTTCCATCAGCTAAACAAACAAAAACAAATGATCAGAACCACACTACAAAACGTCCACTACACATCCACAAAACTGTAATGTTCATATTGTAGGAATCATTTAATTTTTTCCTCTATGTCATGATACTATCCTCTTTTGGAAGAACAAACTTTCATTCATGGGGTTAATTGCACCTCAATTAATGAATTTCGATTATGAATTAGGACTTCCCCTCTCAGCATGTCAGAATATTATCACACACCACACCAAAAAAATAACATGTAAAAGGGAAAAAATATCCACTCAAATAAAATAGGGTTCAATCATATCAATAATAAACAATCAAAATCATAACACAACACATCTATTTTTGCTGGAGACAGATTTGTGTTTCTTGCTCCCATGTACTCTCCCCCAAGCCACCATGCATCCTTAACATATGAACCAATGGTAAAATCTGTCCACACCTCACCTTCTCTTGAGGATCATGGATCCTACCTAGATTTTATACAATCACTATTCCAGCCACAATAACCAACTCCCCCTAGTCATTAACATGGAAGTCATCATGAAGATTCTAAAGAAGCTTGGACATGAGGAAGATGTCTTTCATCCTCTACAATTCTAGTGGAAATAGAAAATTATATACCACCTCACAAAATCACTATAACACAAAAAAGGGTCAAAGTAACCTGGGATAAATCTTAATCCCTCATTATAATGTTGGTTTCCCATGTGAAGGAGAAACCTTAAAGAACACATGGTCCACAACCTCAACTCCAAGGTCCTCTTTTTGATATTATAATATGACTCCTTCTAGCCCTGTATTACTTTAATCCTCTCACAAAAAAGATATAAAATTTATATATTGTATTGCACTACCTTGGGACCAAGAAGAGTTGTCTCCCTATCCTCTATACAACTCAATATATAACAACACAGTCTCACATTCATATATTTAAATAGATCCATTTCAATGGAAGAGTTATAGCTGTTATTATAATAAAACACTACCAATGACAAGTTTTTTTATCTAGCATTCACAAAACATTAAGATTTATGATCAAAACATATCCTCCAATTTCTGGATAATCTATTCTATCTGTCCGTCTTTTTTAGGGTAGAGATCAGTGTTGAGGAATAACTACATTCAAAAAGAATAATGAAATCCACTCCGGACTCATGAGGTAAACCACACATCCCGATCTGAGATGATGGACCTTGAAAATCCTTAAATCCACACTACCTCATCCACATACCTCTAACAAAAGGAATTCATTGTTCCTGACTCCTTGATTGCTAATAAGTAAGTTGATCTCATCAAATGATCCACTATCTCACAGTTAGCATCACATGCTCCTTGAGATCATGGTAACCCAATGAAAAAACCCACCGATATGTCATATCATTTTCCCTGAGGGATAATGTCATGGATGTAACAAACAATATGGAACATAATGGTTTAATTTTAGTTTCTATAAATCCCATCATATCACCAAAAAATGTACCAATTCCTAGTTTATCATGGGCCACCAAAACACTATCATCAAGTATGATTATATCTTGGAAACTCCATTGTGTACTAAAAAATTTGAGCTACTAAACTCATTAAGGACTCCATTTCATATCACCACTAAGGGAAAAAAATTACATGAAACTAGTTTTTGGTTCTGACCATCATATGACCATCCCTCTATAGCATCACCATGGCTAACATGATCTTGCATCACTTCTACTTCTGAGTCTCTATATTTAGACACCTTCACCTGTTACATTATAGATTACTACACTATAACAAAAAATAAACAAGCCTTACCACCACCCAATCTAGAATCTAGGTGAAAGTCTACCAACTCATCCATCTCCTTCCATGAAAATGAAGACTCCCAAAAAAACCTTCTTTTATGAATTCCTGCTCAAATAATCAGCTACAACATTTCCCATAACTAAATTTTAGGAGATATCAAGATTGTAGTACTGATGAAAATCCATCCACTACTACTATCAGACGTTCATTTATAGTAGATAAATTATATAATTCAATATATCAAGATTTGTAAAGACCACAGAGAACTCAAAAATGAAGAAATTTCAACACAACATCAGCACTCACAAAATACTACTAACTGCAGATCATGGGTGGCATAATTTTCTTCTGGGGACGTAATTTTCTAGACCCATAAGAGATCACTACCTGGAATTGCCTCATCATGCATCCCATTCCAAAACTGAAAGCATCAAAAACAAATAAAATGTCACCCCTTCTCCTAGAAATAGGATAACTGGAGCCCTATCCATCTTCCACTTCAGGTAATTGATCATTGCCTTACACTGATCCTTCTGCACTAATTCATTTCCTGTTGTTATCAAAGATTTCAAAGGGGTTGTAACTAGAGTGAAATCAGGTACAAACCTCTTACAATAACACACGATAACAATGACATTGTTAGCCACATCCATGTTCTTGGTTTTTTCCCAAGAAACACCCACATCAACCTTAGATAGGAATAATAACATACTATATTGAGACCCCACGTGCCTTCGTAAATGCACCTATCATGTCCAGAACATACACATGGAATGATTTCTTTAGAGGTGGTGGAATCGAAGAACCCATAAGGCAGTTCTAAGATTCTCAGAATCTACCTCCACAAACTTCAATTAGATCAAGATATCATCGATGAATAATAAGCTCAACATGTATAGGAACTCATAGATCATGGATTTCATAGCACACAAAAACACAACAAGTGCATTCATAACACCGAATTTCATGAACAAAAATGATAAATTCCCATACCTTCATCTGAAGTAAATAATTGAAATATAACCCTCCTTCAACTTTAATTAGTGACCTCAAGACCTTAGATCAATCATAGAAAACAATCTTTCCCCTTTCAACTAGTCAAAAATATTGTCTATCCTCGAAAGAGTTTAATGGTTCTTGACTATCACATTCTTCAATGATTGGTAGTCTATTCACAACCTCAAACCACAATACTCCTCCTTTTCAAACAACATTGTTTCACCCCCACAGTGACACACCAGTCTTGATAAATCCATTATTCATAATATTGTATATCAGAAACCTCAATTTCCATAACTATAATGGTGCGATATGATATGGTTCCATAAAAATTATAGAATAACCAGGATGCAAGTCTATCCCACAATCAACATCACATCTTTGGTGTGGTGTCACCACTACCTCAGGGAACGGATTATATAACTCTCCAAAACAATGGGAACCTCTTACATTTTAACTACCACCAATTATAGTGACAGTTCAATGAACATGGAGAGAAGAAGATCCGCAAACCGACTGCCCATCTAAAAACACTGATCAATAATAAAAACCATATATGGCTATCCACATCTGAAAAAATGCATCTCCTATAGAAGAATTTGATATCATAACATAAAAATTATAACCATTTGATTCCATGAATGAAATCATAAAACTGTATTTATACCCTGAAGATATTCTCATGGGATGGGTGTGGTTCCATCATCAACCTATACCCCCAATAAACATAAAAAAAGTTGGACTATATTTTGACTATTTTACTCAACAATAGGGGAATGAAAAAATCTATAAATATAGTCATAGAGTTGGGGAAATAGAGGGTGAATAAAAGGAGTTTGAATTTCTTGAATAAAACTATTCAAAAGCTTGGGTGTTGAACAATATAATCATACCTCTAACAAAAGCTAGCCTTACTGGAACGGCTGCCTCTACCGTGTGCAACTGAACATGCCCACCTCCTTTACCCTTTTTCTCTTGACCACCTCCCTGACCAATCCCGGGTTGAGGTCCCTAATCATGAGGTGTATCATGAAGTCGGAATATACCTCCTTCATCTCCCCTTAGTAGAGAAAATGCATCCTTCCCCTGCGGTTGAAATAACCTCACCTGCAACTACTGTTAAGGCTAGTACTGATCCAATCCTACTCCACCAAATTATTCTCTTGTTTCTGTTAGAGACTGTTTCTAAAGATGGTTGCAAACACCAATGAATAAAAACTTCATTTCCTTGTAGACATTAATGGAATGTGGACCATATGGTATAAAATGATGCAGTTGAAGGAAAAATCCTAGCTCGTCGAAATATCAATGGTAATGCTGCCTAAGACCTGACGATCGTAATGCTGCCTCTTGAAGAACTCTTATTTACCCACTATCATGGTAAATCCCTCATGTGTGAATCTGATCGATCACATATTCATTCATCGGAACACTAATTTTTTGAAATATAAATGGAGTATCTTCATACTAGATCAATGGAAGAAAAACCTCCTCAAGATATACCGCACGAGAATCCTTATTTGTGTAGAGATCTATGAAAATTTATGGAGGTCCATGAATTGATCCCTAAAACCCGCACTGATATACTCACCTAATTATGAGGGAGTAGATAATTTTTCTTCTTAGACTTCATGTTCTATGAATTTTTTTCTAAAAACTCAATCTCAATGTAAACCCAAAATGTTTCCCCCTCTTTCTTCTCCCCCAGATAAAGAATTCATCACTAACCTGAAGCTTCCAACATCTAAATAGCATCCAAAGGATCCCAGTACCCTCTTAGGTCTGGAATCAAACTAACAGTTATCTCATGCTCCTTGGTCCATCTCTTTATCTCCATGTCTGAAAGACTACCCTTATTCCTTCCCAAATCCTATCACTATAAATCAAGAAACATCTAATGTAGCTAGTCATACTCCTCTACTAGATCAAACCTCCATCAATCAACTGGAAAACCAGTTATACCTCTACTTCCTAGGCCACGTTTGGACGATGACTATTACCTATAGCTAAAAAATAAAACATGGATTTCAAAATCCTGACAAGTATAGAAATTGTGTTTCATTTCAACTTGATCTATTCATTTCATTCATATTTATCCATTTCATCATTCCCAACGAATCGTAATTAAAAAAACATAAATATGATTGATTCATGGACCTTTTTTAGGTCTCTAACATACAAATGGTGTATCCTATATTGGTAATTCAGAAATATCATAATATTTTCATTAGATCATATAGGTGAGGAGGGGCTAAAAACCCATGTCCTAGTCAGTCTTCCGTAGCATATTTCATGAAACAAGATCACCTAACAATATTTACCTACAAACCAAGGCAATACCCATCATTACTAACACCAAACACCATTATATTTATCAACCATCATCTCAGTTTACATTCTGTCACAACCCCCTCCCACCCAAGATATACCTCCTAGGATAGAAATAGAGAAAGAGAGATAATGATCCATGAGTCCTACATCTAGTAGGACATGATTTGGAGACTAACATAAAGGGTGAATATATATTAAAATATGGTAATAAAAACCATTTATAAGGACACAGTATTGGGAGATATGATGGATCATCCCCCAAACCACTCCAAGTCATATATAAATTATTACAAAAAACCAACCCATATGAATTCATAAATTGAAATTGTATAAATAAAATAAAAATAAAACGTAATGTGACCCAAATAAATATAAATAAGTGAGTCAGAAACTATCATGTAGCCTGAGATAGTAACGAATAGCATTGTCCACATAATCCTTATGGAAACCTAAATATATCATAAATGTAGGTTGACAATATAGGTATACTTAGTTGGAAAACCAAACTCTCTTTGGAACATGTGAAAAATATATACTAATTCCCCTATGAGAAAGATGTAGAACCAACAAACACCAAACATTTAGACTAACAATACCAAACTCACCTAGGAATGATAACTAAATAAAACTAGTCAGTTAAAATAATATATGTTGGGAATTTATGTTTTTGGTACCCCACACGACTTCCCACTGGTTAATCCTCACTTTCATAATCAAAAACATCATTTCTCAACCACATCATCCGAAAGAACCACATAAAAACCCTCCTGAACACAAATGATCCAAAAATTACTCCCCATCCCGCCTGGAGACACCTAGGCCTCACAAACTCCATCACATCTCTTTCGAAGAAAACTGAGCCTCCCAAACTTAATTAAATCCCACCAATAGATAGTTAGTCCTCACAAACCACCTCATATCCTACCCACAAACATATAACCATCAAAAACCACTTCTCAACCTTCCGAGAGACACTTGGTCCACATATCATAACCCATCTAAGACAATGATGTAACAAATTTATAGATTTACCAATTGGTATACTTAACCAATTCCCTATGGTTTTTTAATTTTGTTATTATAGAAACCAAAATATATGGGAATATATTTATTAGATGGATTTCTACGAACAGAAAAATTCTATATATAACATTTCATTAATAACCAAACATCATGAAACCCATTTATTTTGGATTATAGGGCCCCCAAAAGCATTGATTTTCTGTGGGGCATAAAAACTATATAATTCACAATATCAAAAATATAATATCGAAACTGCATATAATGAAAAAAATGTCCTTATACCCCTTTCAATTTATTTAACAGATTATAATAATTTAATAGCCTGTAAAACTCATGATCTATTGGTGAATAATATTAGATCCCTCCCACGGGATACACTAATGAAATTAAACATGGGAAACCTATGCCTGAATAAAACAATGAAAATCACATTAGGAACCATGAGAGAGAATTATCCCTCACATGAAATAATAAAACAAGAGGGGGAAGAATCCATAATAGATGAAAATATTATACTATAGGAAGAACCCACATTATATCAAAGGCAGATCACCATGATCTCCGATGAACAAACAACAGGATTGATAGATCAAAGATAGAGTAGTAGGGATCAAATGACTCATTAGGGTGCTTAGGGATCATCAAAAAACAGAGAATGAAGATTGAATGGTAGTATGAATGTAATATCTACTAAAAATAATGTTCAAATGAACTAGATTGGGGAATTACCTGTTGTTTAATACGCGTTTACATTGCGTAATACCCAGGTTTGGGGTTTCATTTAATAATGGGTCTCCACATGAACTGTTTTATTTTTCAAACACCCAATTATTACATGAAGTGAATCATCTAAAAAAAATTGTAAAATTGAGTTTCTATCATGTAATATAGCTACACAACATGTAACCCCCTTTTACATCTATTGAAAACTGAACTCAACCATTCTCCCTTCAAGTCTCCTCCAATCACATATAATGACCAAAACTCACAATGTAATAAATAAAAAGGTACAGACTGCTAAAATATAATTTTTCATGATGAAACATCATGATCTATTATTTGAAGCATATATATATATATCAAAAATCCTTATCCAATACAATTTATTTTATGAACATGTGAACTAACCAACCTTTAATTAATTTCATTCATGATAAACTGACATTCATTTTCCACATGATCATCACAACCTTTTAAGTAAATATTGTGAGTTAATTAGATAATCATGAATAGTATGTTTGAAAGCATCGGTCGTATCAATCCATATGATGAAAACAATGTATCTCTATTAATATGGTTGATCAATACTATTACTCAATAACTTTTTTATTTGATGGAACTATTGGTAAACCCAACCATAATAGTATAATACCTATGAATGAGACATTATATAGCCATAATTCAATAATTGTATATTTTTCATATAGTGGTTCATTCAATAGATTCATCATCACAATCCAAAAATGTTATTCATACCCTTCAAATATCTTAAAATATATAAGAATATCATCTATATAGATTATCACAAACTAATCAAGGTAATGTCGAAATACTCTATTACATAAATCCAGGGATATTTTAAGTTATTATATATGTCCAAATGGGATTACCATAAATTGAAATTGGAAAAGGTATATATAGTAGTTTATCTAGTGTAAATCCTTGTATATGATCCTTACATGATGATATAGATATCAAAGATGAATATAGGAAAACTTTTATTCCTTTGAATTTATCAAACACAACATCGATAAATCGAAGGGGATACTTGATCTTAATAGGGTTATTGTTAGGTTTTTAATCTTCATTTCATATGAAAATTAACCTGTATTTATGATTCGTAGAAAGAATAGGTGAACCCAATGTTAATGCCCTATGCCGAATGAATCCATTTTCTAGATTATAACATAGTTAATTCTTAAATTACTAAAACTAAACTAAAGAGATTCTTTTTGATGTTTTTTAAATAGTTTATGAAACCAATTTGATATCAATTGAAAACTAAACACCATTCTTAGAGATACCACTAGGAAAATATGCAAAGAATACATTTTCATATTCCTATAGAACATGATTATCTTCAATAGTGAATTAATCCCATAAAATATGAGAAAAATATTCCTTATGAATAGGTATTAAAAAAATATTACAAATAATTTCCACTAGGAGTTCAGGTTCATCCTCACTCTGATAAAAAATAATAGCTTAATTTAGAATATGAATTCAACCTCTCTTCCTCAATAATTGATATGAGATATATATAGAGAGAGAAAATCAATGTTTAAAATTAAAAATAATTCAACTATGGAAAGAATAATGCTATCCAATGGATGAATATTATAATAATATTCTTCCAGAGGGGAGATATTCAATTTAGATGTAATAATTTAAAATTTTTATTTTTCATAATCATGTTGACATATAATGATTAATGTGTTGAAATTATATCAATATATTATTTTATTGATTGAAAATTGTATGTAAATCATGAATTGAAGTAAAAAAATCCAGATTAAAATTGGATAATAAATTTACCTTTCACCACATCATTTTAAACACCCACATTGGCTATATTAATTGCACATTATTGGGCTTATACCATTGGATTCTCTTTTATAATTTTCCATTTACTCTTGGGACATTATTTTATATAAGTTACAATCTAATTATAGATAAATGTTTGAATAACATTAATTTCATTCATTACCTTTCACTGATGAACCTTATAACCCCTTACTCGTCACTAAAAAAGTCATTTTCCTATTAAAAATTTACTTTAGCGTTTATTTATGAAATTTTCACATATTGGAAATACCACCCTACCTTTATTCTTCATTAAAAAATTTCCTTTTTCATTATTCATATCTAGACACTCCTTTTGTAGAAATTTCATAGTGATATATGACTTATAAAATTCAATATCCATCTTTATATAACATGAAACTATATCATCATATTATGAAAATGGATTAATTTTTTTCCATTTTTATAAATATTTTTATCCCATCAATGAAACATTCAATATTATATTTTGGATCACCTATGCAGCCCTAAGAAATAGTAGCTTATAATCTAATTTTTTTTCTCATACTATACCACACTTTATTATTCATATTTCTTCATGGTGAATAACAACTTATATATTTTATCTGTTTTTTTCATAAGGAAATTATTTCTTGAAGAATATGTCATTAAAATTTATTAATTCTATACATTTTGTGTCACCAATATCATTAGTGTTCTGGATGAATACCTATTATTGATCCACTACCCATTTCAAATAATAGAGTTCCAAAATAACCGTTCACTTTCATTATATCCCTTTTTGTAGGAATATATTTTCAAGGGATATAATCCATTGTTCATACACCAGTGGATTAATAGTTATAATAAAATATTAATGATTATATTAAATAAGGTGGTTCATCATAAGTAAATCATGTTTTTGAATAATTGGTTTTTGTATATAGGAAAGGGTATTTAACAAATCATGAATTACCTACCCGAATATAGCTATGATTTTTTACTTTTCCAACACCAACTATATTATACTATTAAGTGAATAATTACTAAATTTTTTATGAGTGTTGTTTCACTTTCTCCTATTAGTCTCCATCATTAAATAATTTCACACACTGAGATAGTTTATAATCATTATTAATATTTAATTATGAAATAAAATCAGATTATTGGATAATATTCTCAGAAAGTATAATGGAATATAATTCTCCTATTATAAATATTCATTTAAAATCAAACTCCCACTATTTCTACTAAAATATCCTCTAATACCAACTTTATAAACCCAAACTCTAATAATCTTGAACTACTATTTACATTGTAAGTTGGTTCAATATTCAATAGATCTCAACCGACAAGATCAATTAGTTTATAATTTTTGAAAAAACTGATACAAATATAATTCTAATCATATATTAGAAATACTATTAAACTAAGCAATGAAAAATTATAGAATCCTTCATATCATTCGTATTATCCTTCTCAAAATCTTAGGTAAAATAATCAAATAAAGGGTGAGGCCATATTCTAAATAAGTGGTTTATATTTCGAAATATATCAGGAGAAAATTATGAATATTCAACATAGACGAGTGAATAATCCAAACACATTCCATTCTGTCAAAAACATTATTCAACGATAATAAATTTCATATATCAACATAAAAAATGGAAAATAAAAAAATGAAATATTAATAATAGAAATATATAATTAGGGATATTCTTGATCAAGGCCTCTCAGACAAGATATCATGAATTGTATCATTAGGGACACTCAATGAAGACAAGATTCTTAATAACATGGTATGTGTAAACAAAATACCCATCAGATATGGACTAACTATTATTTTTTTTATTATAAGTCTCAATGATAAAATGAGGGGATCTGCATAACTATGCCCGACCCACCATTGCACACCAGATGCAGTTCTCATATTTTGAAGAATAAATAAAATTCATTCTACAAATTCTATATACGTAATCATTTATCTATATTGAATAAAGAATACAGAACATTAATACATCATCATAATTAACAATCCTGAGAAATAATTAAGATGGTTTCATTGTATAATATTCCTATTAGATCATATTTTATAACATTGGGTTTCATTAGAGCTCATAAATTAAATTAATTGAACAATAGAATTTATCTTAGGGAAATATTTCCTTTTATTTTGAAAAAGTTTTTTCGAAAAAGAATAATTTCCAAAATAATAATGCAATTTCTTAAAAATTAAATATTGAAACATAAAAATAAATATTCAAAAAATTTAATATTCATAATGAGAAAAATTTTATTTCATATTATATGCATTAAAATAATGATTCCTCTCTCATTTCTTAAAAAATGTTAGAAGTACCTTGTACATAAATTGACAGGATGATTCCTTTAACAATTTTTGAAAAATTAAATAATGGGTAAAAATGTTGATAAAAATCATAAAATATAATGATAAATATTCATAAAATAAATTCAAAAAACAATGATATAGAGAAAAATGATTTTTGATTGAAGGGAAAAATAATATAGGTTTTCATTAAAAAAATATGCCTGCAAATTTAGTACATAAAGGGGGAAATGGAACAAAAACATGTAATATATAAAATTTAATAGAGTATTGGGATATGAAACGAATTTATCATAAAATCATAACCTAATTTTATTCAATGTAATTTCAATCTTCAACAATCCAGATTAAAATGATATTGATACATAAGTCCCTTACATTATGATTTTTATTTCATTGTTTATTTTTAGACCACATGTATTATAAATATTTATTTTTTGTAAATTTAATTTAGAACAATAATATATAAATATATATTATACAAATTATGACGTAATTATAACTTATTATAACCCTTTAATTTACAGTTTTTTATTAATAACCTGAATTATTTTTATAAGTACTTAATTTCTAGGCATGTTTCGGTTCGGTAGTCTCAATTCTGTTAAAATGACACTATATTATTCATTCCCATAGTGTTAGTAATTATACTAATATAATATATATTCATTATATATATATTAATCTATAAATATACTGATAGAAAAAGTAATTACTCCATTCATGAAGATGGTAGGTTATATGTAACCATGACCAATGTTTAAACTTTTCGATGGCTGGAATGAAATAATGGTAAATGATAACTAACATTTATTGAATCATTATTATATCATATATTCCACATATAATAATTAAATATATCCCTAATAATTTCCTCGTATATGAATAAATGAAAAATGAATCACATCACTTCATATAGGTTGTAGCTGATACATACGCATCAGAGCCTTTATCTATTTCCAATGGAAGGGAACATAAAAAGATTATTATTTTAATGTTATGTTATCCGAATAATTATATCATAAGTTTCATATATAAACATTAAAATGATTATAATGTCCACAAATTAAATATAGTTATGGGAAATTAATTACACTTTTATGTGGAGACAATTAGTCATAAATATGTTGGGTGGTGTTTTTTATTTTTGTCAGATGGAATGATGGTTAAAACGGTTCTTCCATTATTATAATTAATATTAATTATATTAAATATAATAAATTATTTATTTTTAAAATCTATACCATTGATTTATATAAGGTAAAAGTACAAATAAAAGTTAAAATTTTGTGTTTAAGAGTCATACATCTTTTTTTAGAAACCATCTTTGGCATACACCTTAATCCCTGAAATGATGACTTATTAGAAATGATCTATGATTTTGGATGTTTTGAAGTAATGTTTTATGTAATTATTATTGGTGATTTACATTATAAAGGGATAAATATGTGTAAGTATCATTGGTGAAGAAGTAAACTTTTACAATTTAGTGAAGGAGCATTGTTGGCACTATTTAAAATTTTAAGTTAATAATAAATAATTTTATTAAAATAATGTCAAAAATTTTATATGATAAAATTTTAATAATATCATCAGTATGAAGAATATCTTATAAGAAAATTTATACAAGTAATATATGTGCTACCCTAATCACTTATTTTAAACCCCACATTAACTGTTTTGATAATTACAACAAAATCAATATTTTCAACTACTAAATAGTCAAGAATCCTATTATAAAAGGAAATTAAGCACATAAATAGACTATGGATGATATTTTAAACAATATAGCCTTCATATTTATCATGATAAATTTATAATGAAATTAAAATCATTTCTGTAAACATAATTTATTATAAGATATAATTAATATAATTTTTTGAAGTTATCATTTAATTTGACATTGGAAGTAATATTACAGAAACGTTATTCAGATTTAATGAATATAATCCTCAATAATATTTAATATATTTTTAAATTACTCATGACTCATATTAATTCATTAATCTTATTTTACTTTTATTATTATAAAAATTGTTTGTTATAATTTTTCATGAATTGAGAAAATATATTGTGTACATTGATTCAGAATTTAAGGATATTATTTAATAATTATAAATTAAAAATAAATTAACATCATTAAGAAATAATTTATATTTTAAATAAACATATATAACTTGCCTTATATATTTTTTGTTCAAATGTAAAAAATTTAAGGATATAAATGCAAAGAGTATTACATTAGTTATTTATACATTTAATAAAATATTATTAAGGTCATTATCAAAGAAAAATGTAACCTAATGGAAATATATTTGATACATAGAAGGAAATAGATGAAATCCTCTCATAAAATTGGACAAAAGTAAGTGTTATATATATTTTAATGAATTATACAAATGTTTTAACCATGTTTTACACATATCTCCCCTATTATGGTGAGAAATATTTACCAATGTTACTATTCACAATGAAACAAAATTAAAGGGACCTATTTATGGAATTTCATCCCCTAGATTCCAAATAAACAATCAATATTTAATGACTTTTTTTCAAATATTTTGAAGAATATAATTTAAAATTATACACCCAATGTGTTGAAGAATTTAGTTTTGAGGAAAAAAATAATTTCTAGATTTCATAATATATTATCTAAAAAATAATACATTAAATAAATTAAAATTACCTAAAATTTATTATTATAAATATGAATGAAATAACGTTACCTCTAAAATAATTTCATAAAAATTTTAGTTTATTCATTTTAAAATTGAAATGTTCATTTTTTATAAAAATCTCTATTATAACTATTCATTGAAAAATCATTATTTTCATTAAATTATAAAAAACATTACTTATGTTATAATTTTTAAATGATAATTTAATATATTTATATAATTATTTAGAATAAATTTTCAAAATTGGATGAAATTAATAAAATCAATTTTGAGAAAAGAAATAAGAAACTATGAAAGGATATATTTTTAAAGAATATAATGGCATTACGAAAATTATATTTTATTCATGTATAAAATTTATAATATTTTAAAAAAAATTCACATGAATTTTTTCAATTTAATAGCTAGGTTATAAAATTATACTATGTTACATTTCATTAAGAATTGGTGTATCTTGAGTCAAAAGAAATTGAAGAAATGAATTTTAGTTAAAGAGAAATCTATCATAAAATCCAAGGATGTTACAAGTTTCCTTAAATGATGGATGAAGATATTTTCAATAATATTTACATGAATTAGTGGTTGAAGATACTTTTATTTATCAAATTAGAGGAAATATAATAAACAATTTTTTTATACCTATCTAGATTTTTCAGTATATTTAGGGAAAAAATATAAGAGTGTATTTTCATAAAAAATGGGAAAAAAATGTGCATGAAATTTTTTTTATAGTTACCTTTAACCATAAAGACTTGGTTAATGGGTAAGAAATTAGAATTAGAGGAGGAAATATCTCACTCATAGTTGGGGGAACAGTGGTAAATGTGTGATTCTTGGGAACTAATGTTTAAGAAGACAGTCCCTGTACAACCTAACCATATGAACAAGAAACCAGACTAGTAGTAGATCCCTTAAAATTGAAATATACCAATAATTTCTTAACTTTAAAATTCTTAGATACATGTGATAAATGATTGAAAATGATTCATATTATGAATGAAATAATTTAGGTATCTATGATATTGTGTTTACATCATATATGGAGTCAATTATGGGGGGCTTAAATAATCATGGGGCCTATATGAAGACAACATCCAATTTATGTACCTATTAATGGATGTTATTATTATGTAATATAGCGTATAATTTTCTTCCTTGATTCATATCTTGTTGCCTCAAATTTATCTTCATTAAAATTTTTACCATCATTTAATTTATGCTTTCCTTAAAGAAATGGACTTTTCGAGAAAATGATGTTCTAATAAATCAATCTCTATAATTATAAATCTCTATTGAATGTGTGATTCAATTTACGTGTATTTAGGTTATTGGAATTTTTTATATTGAGTCTGTTGTATCATTTTAATGCTTCTTAATTAAACCAGAATGTAAATTTATTAATAATAAATAAATGAATTTCATGAGGATCCTTTACTCGAAATTCGTGAAATTCATTGCCAATATACATATTGATGGAAGCAAATGTAAAATTTAAATGATAATTCCATGTCACGATTTTTATGTGGGGTGTAAATATAAATAATTCCGATATCAACATTCCAATAATAAATTATGAAAAGTTCTTTAGTGGTTGGAATTATAATTTCAATTTAACGATTATCACGTAAGAATAATATTGTAAATAAACAAGAATAAATATTGTCTGACCAAGTGGAATATAATTGATATTCCTAGTTGAAATTTAGATTAGATAATTATAATTTATTGTAGTTACAAGATAAACCCAAAAGACTAATAATAATTATATATTATATGTCTTATGATTATATGGTATACTAAAATTATATAGGACAACTGAAGAATGAATTACTCATTAGAAAAATGCTTATAATCAGTTGGTTTAGATTAGTATATCAAGCTAGGTTAGAAGATTAGATCATCAGTTGGGTATAAATCATATATTATTTTACTCTATGAAATAATGGGGAAAATAAAATTCAATATTTAGTAATTAATAAGAGTAATTTATAAAAATGGGATTCAATTATAAAATAAAAAATTGATTTATTTTTTTTTATGAAAATTCATATTTTAATGATCAATCACAAGGGAATTTATCAATTAGAAAGTATTAGTGTATAAAAATTTATGGAAGAATGAGTTAGTAAGAAATGGTATTATGAATGTTTGTATATGAAAGATATCTAATAATTGTAATTTATTTATTTTTGAAAAATCACCCTTTAGTTAGTGATGTATATAATTATTTATATATTTCCCAAATTGTTCTTTCATAATATCAATATATTTTTCCACATTCCATATTTTTTAGTACTTCTCATTTTATGATAAATTAAAAAGAAAATTAAATACATAATCTATATTTGTAATTAATCACCAACACAATTTTCCACGATATGAACATAGTTATAGATAATTACCTATGGTTAGACTTATAACTATAATGAGTGAGAGGTTATAAATCTCTAGTGGAAATTGTGTTGGCGAATGGATGTCATATCATGGATCGTTGATTGGATTAACTCTAGTTTAATATTCACAAGAGGAATTTTTGTATATCAGGGATGATAGCATCATAAAATCGTTCCTCATTTCTGATCAAACCAAAGATGTGTTAGGTTGGTTGAATTTGTGGTTGGAAATCCAAATTAATATTTTAGATGATCATGAATATATTCATACTAAATTAATTCATGGAGCATTCTTAATTGTATTTTCCAATGATTTATTTCTATACCTTTATTCTAGAATTTGATACTTTATTTATTTTTTATTATTACTACTTTTTTATTCCTTATTCATGAATTTCATCGATGTTGTCCAAATGAAAATTTTCCTTGGTTGATATTTACTTTTTGTTATGTTCCTTTACAACTTTAGTCATAGTGTTCATCATAATGAATCGATTTTATTGCGATTCAATGGTACAAAAAGTGGACCGATCATTTTTTGTTTGATCTTTTGGACAATAGGAAATGGTAGTGAATTCAGATTTTGGTGTGGGAATCATCATAGGGGCATGGAAATGAAAATAATAAAGGAATTAAATATAATGTATAGGTTGATTCTACATTCATATTGAGTTAGAAATATCTAATGTTGTCACTGTCGGTGATTATATGAATTTGTTGGCCAAAATCTGGCCACCGATGATTCTAGTACTCAAATCATTGTGTGAGTGAAAACAATATTACAAGCCTGGTCCTGCAGGTATCTTAATTATGGAAACATTGGTGCGTTTCTAGAGAATAATGATTGGAATATAACTTCCAACCAGCCATTGATGCTATTCATACCTTAAATAAGAGTTATGGCTATGATTTACTATTGATCCAATGCTATGGCATTCACTGAAGAAAATACGTAATGATATTGCCTTTTGTGAATTTTTGTATTACACACTATTTATTTCAGGGGGTACAAATCATGTAGTCCCCTATATGTGGCAGCTTGGGATTCCACATGTAGTCAAATTTCACTTTCCATGAGGTATGTCTACATGATTTGTGATACATATCTGGACATCTCAGCGTGTACAGGGAATATAGGCCTATAAATCCATGTTACCCCCCAATTTGGGGAGTGGAATGACACATCGTTTAACCATAAGTGAAAATAATGGATTTTATTAGGATTTCACACCCAACAGACCAATTTTTCCACGATGCCATGTGTGGTTGGGCACATCCCATGTTCTTTAGAGATCATGTAGAACTTGAAATTTGAGAGAATCCATTTGAAATATCATCCCCAACACACCTAGTGATGTTGTTTGTACCAAATTTACACTGAAAATAAATTTATACTCTACACCAGAACGATATCAGTACACATACATGGGCCATAGTATAGAGGTTATACAATATGACATGGTGAGTACTTGAATAATAGCTACAAGGCATGGACCCATTGTAGACATGTTGTGTATATGTAAAAATAAATTTCATATTAGAATGTGAGACACTGGTACTCACGAGCCCAGTGATAAACACCATGTATGCTTAGTTACACAATAAGTACCTCATAAATGTAATTCTTATGACCTTGTTCTCTAAAAATTAAGAAATTCATAGTAGGGTGTTTTCCATTGATCCTTCCCAATTAAGGTTGAATGAAGAATAACATCCTAAGAATATGATGTGATCCTCCCTATTAGATTATTCATAGAAATAGTTATGGAATCAATATATGTTTCGTTGGATGTGATCCAATATATTACTCTCTATTCATCCTTAGGTTGGGTTTTTTTCATTCATTATTACTAAAATACATGGGTGTATGATCTACTACTTATTATGTTAATCCAGTTAGGGTTTCAGGATTCCCCTAGATGATATCAGCACGATATCCAACATTTTTATGAACATATTTGGAGTTACAGTGTGTACTATTTCAATGAAATAATCAATTATTGCAAACTATCAAAAGATAGTAAATACTGTTAGCATGGATTAAAATGGGATTTCTCTAATACAGTTGTTATATTTTTTATAATATTAGAATTCTAGGCCGTCTTTGAGGTCATGACCTCTCCTTGATACATTGTGTTCATATTAATGAAATCATGGATATAGATTTTATCATCATTTATCAAATTTTTATTAAAATATCTTCATGATATTGAGGTGATGTGTCTATTTATTCTTTATGTTTGGTTATTTTTGGGTGTATTGATGGGTATGTTAACACTCACCCCTACATGGGTTTTTCTAGAACATGTTAGGTCTTATGAAGGTGGTAGTTTATTTGTTAAATTTATAGGTGTACCAAGAGTATGTGGTGAATATTTTGATATTAGTTATTCTAGATTGGAATTATATAGATCCATAATCAGATTTTGGGTAGCATCCCCCATGTTGTCTGTAGGCCTAGTGATATTATAGCTTTAAATGAGTTTTTATTTTTACATATTGATTTTATTATGCTACTAATTCTAATATGATGTGGGATAGATGTATACATTCATCAAATGTTTTATTTCAGGATCTTTAAGATTTGTACTGGTGAATGGTTATCTAAATTTTTGCATATAGGTACTTTAGGACATGGCCCACCATGTGTGTGATTTGCCTAATCAGTGCTAGTCACTAGCCCTCAAATTATTTTAGGAAATATTGGGGCACTGTTTCTTTATTACCACTAGTCAAGAGGCCCCCGATATAATGAATAGTGAAACTGTTGTATCGTAGTTGGTCACCAAAGGATTAGAGCTTGGATATATTTGATATGTGAGATCTTATTTGGAAATGAGTGCAATTAAAATAATGTTTTTATGTTTTAATTTTAGTTCATGAATTCTGGTATAGGTGTGATAGAAGATGAATCCATTTACAAGAAATATAATAATATTCATTGTCAATTAATATATGTATGCACTATATACAGTGAAAACATTATCATGTGAAACATATAGAAAATAGTTGTGGTTTCTATGTCCATCATGTTTTATCTCCCTGAATATGATCTTTTAATTGTGTTTCATTTTAGCTATCACGAGGATCCTCCATGATGAAAAATATCTTATATTCTATTGTGGGATCATGGTTATGATCTTATTGGTGATGAGTCTTTTGATTGGGAATATTTTTCAGGACAATGTTTCTTTAGATAGATAGAGAGTAATGTATCCACCCATTTTGCATCATGTTGACCCACCCGTGGTGGTTCTGGTGCATTGTCCCCAATTGGTTGAGAATTAGTTTGTCCAAATATAATAAAATGGAGATGAACATTTCATAATTTTTCATCATTATTTACAATGGTATAAAGATCCCTGACATCATGGCGAGCCATACCCCCTTCTCATATCCTATAGGACTATCTCGATCCTATGGTGATAATTTCCCACTTGGATAGGGACCTTGTAGATGTTTTCTATGGATGTGATGATTAACATGGGAAGAATAGGGTGTCTATAGAGAAATTTGTTCGTGATTTTTTTATGTAGAATCTGCATGCATAGATGGGGTACACATCCCCTCACTGAGACATGTTCTACCAAAATGATCAAATTTTATGTGGGAAAGTATGTTCCATCCAAAGAGAAAAATATCAATGTGTTGCAGATGAAATCATGTTCCATGTGTGTTTAAGGATTTATTGAGGTGCTACAGTGTTGGAATGATCCCTGGATGGGTGGAACATGTAGGAAAAGTAAAAGATAGCTTTTTGTAGCAGGAGGTTTTCACATGGGTCCATCTGGTGTGGTTCAAGGTAAGAAATGTATCTTTTATACTGTAATAAAATTTTTGTACACAGTTAGTGGCCATATTAGTAGAACATGTCACCTATTTTGGGCCTAGTTATGCTACTAGAGACTATATTATTGATATTGGTATTTGGATTCTTTTTCTGGTAGGATCAGTGAGCATAAAATTAAACGAACTGTGTAACCAAAATCTAGGAGGATAAATATCCTTTCACATAATTGTTTGATATTACCAATGAATCCATATAATATCTCACTTGGTATTCACTATTTTCATACCATCAATTCACAGGATGGATATTAACATTAAGGGTTATAGTGTAATTGATTGTGTGTAATTTAATCGTTCTAATTTGGTGCGAAGGAATCCCAGATGGGGCATGATGAGCTCATGTGTATGAGGATACAAATGAATTATTAACAATTAGAATGTATGACCCTTCGATTAGTGGATTATATGATAATTCTCTTCCAAAAGATATTAGATATGTATGTGGGAGAAATTCTTGAGGGTATTCCATGCTTACGTACCCATAAATTATTTTTCATTATGGACCTAAACATATGGAAGGATGGATAGTTTCACCAGTATATTGGATGATCCCATAGATCTGAGAAATTTGATTGTGTAATTTTAGGGTCTTCTTAGGTAGGTAATTTTATGACCTATTGTTTATTACATTGCATCATAGATTTTTTCTACAAGAGGCAGAAGAGAGATTTAGGATTTGTGTGCATTAATAGTTCTTGAATTAGCTTTCTCTCAAGATGGAGTTCCATCCCCATGAATCGAGGAATTATTTCCAAATTTTTAATGGAAAGAAGTGGCTATAAATGTATGGAATCAATAATTTCTATTACCAGATTTGTATTTGAGATGAGGGTTTTTTTGATTGGCTTCATTATGCTATTTATTGGTGATACCCTTTATCTTATTGAACACCCTTGTAGTGATTGAGATACATAAAAACTATATTATTTGTCCCTTATTATATTGGTCCATGGTAGTATTTTTAGGTGATATCATTGTGTACTCAACGGTATAGGTTTAGCACACATGATACATGAGGATGGAGAAGGACATGATCTGGTAATATAAGATTTATAGGTAGATCTCTATGTGTTATTATTGAATCTAGGATATACATAAATTTGGATATTTATTATTATATATGGGATTACTAGTGGACCCAATAATCCACGAGATTAATATAGCTAGGAAGAAAATTTATAGTGTGATTGTGTTAGAAGATTCTCATAGTGATGTTTTTCATTTTTTATAGTTGTGAGGAGATATATTATAATTGGATTATTTGAATTTGAAACATAATGAAAAGTAAAATGTATCATACATATAGTCAATTATTTTTATGCCTCTTTTTCATCAATGTGTTGTGGAGGCACTACCAAGGGATATCAATTGGAAGATCTTTTATGGACAAATATTCACTGGACTGGTTCCTAATATATTTTTTAAAGGTGGGGATCACACCATTATTATTTAATGAAGGATGATAACACAATTCAAAATGTGATGAAATTATACTTTATAAGATTCAGTAATTATCATAGCATTACATCTAGGAGATGGAAGGTTGTACCACTATTTGGAATATGTTTTAGTAGCCAATGAAATTATAGCATATAGTTTTTATTAACTATATATGTATCACTTATCTAGAGATAGAGACTTGGTTCCCATATGTTAGTGGAAATTGGTTGGCACTTTGGGTTCTTCATTTTTGGGGATACATGGTAAGTTATAGGTCATTATGTTATATATGTGATATTCGATTGAATCATAATGTTTCCGACTTCCTAGACATCTGATAGATACGTTTAGTGGATTTTTTATCACACTTATTCATATGATTTATTTAATGGATTCATTAGCATCCATAGAAAATAAATTTAAACCATGATTTACATTTCATGTCATGATTATACAGAGGATTATGGAGTTATTCTTGATCAAATATGGTTGGGAATGAATTTTTGACCTCTAAATAGAGGGCCATGAAAAGATGACCCTTTAGGTTTTGGAATCATTATTTAGTTTTATTTGTGATTTTTAGGCCATATCTAAGATAAGCATATATAATTATTGGAGTTTTGTATCACTTAAATTTCCAACATCAAATAATTGATGAAAAATTTCAGCCCATGTATAGTAGAACCCATAGGTTTACATTATACTACTCGAAGCTAGTTGTATATAGAACTTATTGGACAAGAGTTTATTTTAGAAATGGTTATTAATGGTTATATTAATCAAGGTGAAAATTTGGTATAATTGTTAGAATGTGGAGTATTGTTTTGGTTTCTGATAGTTTCCTTTGGTGTTTGATGAGGGGATCATATTTTATATTTGATCTCAAGTCATCATCGATTATATAGATTTTCATGAGGTTGTTGGATATAATTGAGGTTCGAAGGATACTTATCTATTTAATTGGTTAGGTTAGGAAGGTAGCATTCATATCATACATATGAATGTAGTTATATTAAGCATGCGATATACTCCACCTGTCATATATTTGGGGACATGTGCATGAATTATTGAATGATATCATCTATGGTGATCTAGAAATTGAGGTTGGAGTTAACATTTCATGGACATCAGTGGGGTTTTAGATACTCTAACATATGTCCATTATGGGGAAAGAGTGTTAATGCGTGTGTGGTTTTAGAAGCATGGGAATGTTCGGAAGAGCTCATTTGGGTGGAAGACCAGGATGAGGGTTCATCCCCCTCACACGTGAGTGGTGTTTGGATTTTTTGGATGAATGGACATGAAGGTGGGGTGAATGTAATGGTTTATTTAACTTTAAGACAATGAATTATTTTAAGGAATATTTTAAATCTAGGCCTGGGTTTAAAATCATAATCCAAGCTCGAAGAGGGCAAATATTATTATTAAAAAAATTATTAAATATATTATTGCATGCATGAGATTTTTTTGATATAATTGAATAAATCTAATATTGTGTCTCAGATAGGAACTATAGAACCACACTTAAATCTATAACATGGGTTTTTACCCAAGGTGTGAAATCATATTTTTGGGTACTAGGAATTTGGTTAATTAATGGTTGGGGGATCTATAAATGAAAATATTAAATAGTTAGTTGAATTATTTATTAACCCATAGACAAAATTTCCTATATATAATCAATTTTTTTTATAATTGGTATGGTTTATAATAATTATTCTAGAAAATTTTATGATGTGAAAATCTAGTTTTGATTCCATTAGTGACTACATTATAGATCATGTATAGATGATCAGAGTATCATGAGGATCATCATCATTAAGGGAGTTTGTGGATCTCACAAACAATAGTGATATAAAATGGTTCTTTTTTAGTGATTTATCGAAAATTGAAATATGGAATTTATTTAACTATTTTAAATAAAACATATAAATTCATATGATAATAATATAATTCTTCATAAAATAATTCACAAATCGTTCATTGTTGGTTTATTTAGTGGTTAATTTCCCATTATATGAGACAAAATTTGATATTTTATATATTTTTGTTTCTTTCCTCATGATAATTACCTTTTCATAAAAACTATAAATTCTATATAATAAACATGGACATCGATTGAGATGTAATTTTTTTGTTCTTCATTCTCCCACACTTCTTATTGTTCATTATTGGAAATCATTTATCTAGTGATTCAATGGTACTCAGGTGGAATGATCATTTTTTATTCAAAATTTTGTACAATTAATAATGGTAACAAGTTTTTGAGTGTTATAATCGAAATATATTTTGGATATAATGATGTTAATATTGATTTGAATTGGTTATTAAGGAGTACATAAACCGAATTGAGCTTGATATCTCTAAAGGTGATATGTATGGAAATCCTAATTATAGGTAGGAAAGAATTTCCCTATGAGTAATAGTTGTAATTTGATCAGGATGTGGGCTATAATAGTTTCATGAGATGAGATGTGACTGCTGAATTTAAATGAAAAATAAAATGGTTTTTCTTTGAAAATGGTCAGAATCCAACCTCCTGCCGACCATGTGTATATGTCAACTCCATTAAGGGATTTACTATCATGAAATTTGATGGATATGAATGTAGAAATGTTGGTGGGAGAATACTTGTGATTATATGGTATTTAAAAAAAATTGTTCTATATGTAATTATTATAAAGATGAAACATTCCTTGTAGTCTATAGTATGTGGATTCTATGTTTTTTTCGACAGTGTCATATTTCAAATTCTATGTGGTCATTCAACACAATGGGTGACCCTTAATTGTCCAACTCTTCATATATTGAGTATACATGCCCATGATGCCATGTGTCGCTATATGATGCATCATTGAAAAAAATCATGTTACTCTGGGATAAATATTCATCATGTACAAGAATTACAGGTCCAAAAGACCATGTGAGCCAAAACACTAGATATTTTGGGGCACAAACCATATAATTTGGAGAGCATGTGAGCTTGGAAAGAGAGGGAACTGTGAGTGTCATCTCAACCCCTACAAGTTGCGGGATCTGGATTACTTTCCGTTTAATTTAGAAAAAACTCAAAAATGACATGTATACATGGGAACACCTTTCAAACTGAATAACAGGAAACAATACACATGTTAGACCAGAAATCATACCACGTTCCATCATGATATCTTAACACAAATAACCCATAGTCAACCCACTGAGAACCCAGGGTGTGAATTCAATGTTTTTTTGAAACACATGTCATGTGAGATCACCATGAATTGGAAATGATGGGATTTGTAAATAACATTGATTACATTTATCTACTTTACATGCATCTATTCAAGGGAATATTAAAACTCTTATTCTATTTATTCTATAGATGTCTCTGTAGTGTGTGTTCATTTGTTCTATCCTTATGAGGTTTCCATGTGATATTACATCTAGAGTATAGTATGTAATCCCCATAATGGGATTAGTCATGGATAGAGTTTCATAACGCCTCTATGGGTCCTGATGTGTGATATTTTTATTAGCCTTTCTCTTATTCCCTTAGTGGGTTACTAAGAATCATCCTGACCAATATACATGGGTGTTTGATCCCATATATAATGTATTAAAGCATTTATGGTTTCAAGAATCTCAAAAATTATGAGGGTGAGATCCCATATCATTGTATTGAGATATTCTATATTATAGATAGCACATATTCATGAATAGTTAAAGTGATAAAACCCACTCATATGAAGGAAAAAACTATTTTCAAGGCTCGTTTACTTAGTTATCCTTAGTGAGTGTTATATAAGACATACAGTAGAATCCTAAGCTGGAAATGTGGTCGTTAACTCAACATGATACTTATTTACCATCTTGATCATATATAGGTTATTTTTTTCTTTGTTTCTTATATAATGATTTAAATATATTCATTATGAATACATAACATATCTCTTGATGTTTTGATTTTGGTGATTTTGGGTTGTCTTACTAGGTATGTTTATACACACCACTATATAGGATCAACAAAAACATGTCATGTTTTATTAATATGAAAGGAATTTTATTTTTATTCCTATATGGACCAAGAGAAGATAGATCTTAATCAGTGATTCGTTATTCTAGATATACCTCTTATAGATCTAATTTTTTTGGGTATTTCCGCCAAATGATTTTATTAGGTTTGGTTCAATTAAAGTTTTTAGTTGGTTTGTATTTTTCTCTTTACATTTTTCACATACTGTTTTATATTGATCTGGGATATATGTAATTTATAGATTTATTGTGTGACATATTTACCTTTCTACATTACACTGGTTAGAGAGATTCATGTATGTTTTTATGTTCTTTCGGAAAAGGCATCACATGCGTTTGATATTCCTAATCTGTGCCAGTCAAAAATGATTAGCCTATTTGAGGTGGAATAAAGGTGTTAATCTCTGATTAAAACTATGTAGGAGGTCTCCAGTGTGTTGATTCATTAGAATATTTACCATATGACACATAAATCAAGGAAGATTTCATAAACAGTTGAAATGTAATGATGAGAGAGTCCACTAAGATGAAATGGATTCTAGATACATCTTTATTAAATATAAATGTTGACCAACATAATATGAGAAAATTTTGATTGATGACATCATCTAATGATTCAATGAAATATATTAAGATTAATGAAAATAGTTGCATGGATATAGTATATTTCAATCCAAAGATACCTTCAGTGAGAAATGATGCTGAGAGATCATTCAATATTTTTGTTGGGATTATTTATAAGGAGTAGTTGGACATTTTAGAGAGAAAAAATTACTGAACAATGGTAACTTACTAGAATTAACATTTATATGAGAGGATATTATCCATTAATGAGGTATGATATTTGTCCCAGGATGAATAAATCTATAGATAAATGAGAGAGTGGAATATAATCATAGTAGATAATATTACTTCTTCCTTATCAGAGATCATACACTTTTTTATTATTATTTTAATATGTAGTCATCAATTTTCTAGACATCAATCATAGTTTAATTCATTATGGTTAATAATTTTTTAAATTTAAAATACATTCATGTTATGCTTTATTTCATTGAAAATGATTTCACTCTATATAAGAATTTCACATGTCAGACTTTTCATAATTTTTGTTGATGTGTCAATTAAAGAAAACCAATTTCAATAATATTTTAATCTTTTTTACCCATGAATATTTATTATAATCTTGAACATTAGGATTGTTGAAATAGAATTTCTTAAATTAATAAATTTTTTCCAGTGAATGAAATCATTGTAGATGGTCTTGTTGAACCAAATTTCATGAATTTTATTTTCCCCGATCTATTTAAATTGGAATTTACATTAAATAATAAATTTCAGTGTTTCCATGCCACCTGTCTGAATTGTAATACAATTGTGTCATCTATCTTTCTCACCCATTATTATATTTTTGTAACAAATTTTTCTGACACAATAAATTTTATTTTTTCCCTATTTATATATTTTATTGACAAAAAACCGTATTAAAGTTTCACCCACCTCTCCTTAGGTTTGAAACATAACTGCTATATTAGTGTAGGATATTTTAAATGATATTTCATCACCCTTGATAAAATTAAATTATATAAAAATTAGGTTCCATTTTAGAAAATGCATGGAACTGTATTTATTTGTGTCTAATAAAATCCTAATTAAAACAAAATATTATACAATAAACACAATGTGGACTTTTGAACATTATTGGATGAAAATACAAATACGCAATTTTTTGTGTGTTGTGATTTTAATATTCAAAATGTTAACTAATTCATGATTTTTTAAAAGATGAAATTTAATCAATGCACTTTTTTAGGGATCATAATTAATAAATATATTATTTATAACTAACAAAATAGATTTTTTTTGTTTTTTATATCTATAATTTACATACTTCTTAGGGTTTAGCCTATAATAATCCCTCCTAGCACAGTCAATTTTTAAAATAATTGAAACTGTTATGTCCCACAATATTATATTTAATCATTTTTCGAAATATTATGATAGAAATGAAAAATAAACATTACCAATACAAATAAATACATGGAAAGAAAATCCTAAGATTAAAAACTAAAAATTTCGACCATGGTAAAAAAGAAAGGAATAAAGTCAAGAATATATTTATATAGGTGATGAAGAATGTGTACTAATCAATACTGAGACTATTTATACATTATAATGTGTATAAGATGATTAAACCAAAGATAAATTGAAATTTAATTGTGAAATATTCAAATTACTGTGAAAAAAACATTCAATGTGGATTCAATAGTTGATGTAGAAGGAAAAGACGTTCATAATATGGAGCCTAAAATGGTATAATTCAAAATCATTGGCAATATGGTTGTTCTGGTTTAGGAGAACCTTGAAATTTCTAATTTAAACGTTATGAAATATCCAACATATTTATTTTAAAATTTCAATAATTGATCTAATGTTGGATGTTTGAATAAATTTTATTGAAATAAATTTTATTGATATAATCTATTTCAACAATGATGATGTTGTTCTTCATTGTGTTATTAGATGTTTTAAATTGATAAACCAATGAATTTTTTATATTGTTCTATTTGAAAAGGACGAGTATGTTATTATATTATTTAATTTAATTAAATAGGCAGCATTTTTATATCCCACAATTAATCATCCCCCATGAATTCTATGATGGAACATAATCAAGTGTTGTACAATTATGATAGGGTTACATAAATCGTAAAAGTTCACTCTTTAATTTAAATGGTACAATATCAGTGTTCTCTATCCATATGATGGCATAGAAAGAGTTTAATATATATATATTTTTGATATAATGTTTTTTAATGTGAAATCAGTGTTGATCTCACACTATATAAAATATGGAAAAATAATTTTTTTTCGACCATTGATTGTTTGTTTTATGTTTTTTATTGATGAATTTTTCACTAAAAATGAATGATTATCAAAAACAATTGTATAAATTCATTCTTGATGAACATAATCCATATTAATTAATGCCTTCATCTTCTTTTTGATGCTAAATTTAAATTAGTATATAAGAGTATTTTGGATGTGGGTTTCTTTATAATTACCTATGGGTTAAATCTTTTTAAGGCATTATTGTCAAAAAAATTATATTTTTTCAAAAAAAATATCAATAAAATGTTTTTTAACTTATATGGGTAAAATTTGTAAAATATGTGTATAGATCATTTTATTTTTCAATAGAAACCATATTATTTATTGTACCTTATAGAAAAATATAAACTAATAAATTACAGAACAATTCGACAAATAGAAAAAAAGTTGTCCATCACTATCAGTGGGTGTTTCTAAGAGATATTTTCAGAATTTCCGGGAGTATGGGTTTTCTATATATGTCTTCATACCCATAAAACATTGTTTCTAAATTAGAATCACATCTGTTATCAACATATTGACATTTTTATATAGGAAACCTCATTAACCTTGTTATTGTGGTTAGGCCATGAGGTATGTATGGAAGAATACTATAAACTATGATATTCAAGATTAGTATCCCATTGATCAATAAATATTAACTTATTTTTTTAGTTCAAATAAAAAAATGTTATTTTTTCGGTATCTTAATATTTTCTCTTCTTCAATATTTATAATATTTTTAAATTATAAATAATTTTGTACTGCTACAACAACTCTATCATACCCAACCCATCCTTACATGTTTTCATTTTATTTATATTAAATCAATTAAATTTATAATTAAATTATATTACACATCTATGTGAGTGAATAAATAATCTTATAGGTTATTAAATGTTGTACGAGAGTAATTATTTTGATTCATTAATTTAAAAAGGATTTAACTATATTCGGTGTAACTATTTTAATTTTTCCAATTTCATTTTCAATAGAAAAAGTTTTTTTTAAAATAACTTATTTTTCCTTGGATATAATCATTAATTTTTTATGAAAATTATATTTAGATTTTTCCCATTTTTAGAAACTCTATGTTTAATTGGGGTTCTTTTGTAAATAATTTCGTAAAACATATCTCTAACTATATGAAAATGAATAAATTAGTTTTCAAAGATTAAATTATAGAATTTATATACATATCTTTAAATAAATTTTATTGAAAAGCACATTGAATCATTTTTAAATTTTTTTCATAGTTCCCTTAATGTTATTTCAATTTTCTGAATAGTTTCAAAGTAATTATATATTATATAGAAACATTATTTATATTATTTTTTATGATATATCAAAAAATTATTTCGATCAATTCATCTAGAAACACAATGAACATTCTGAAAACAATTTAATATTTATGGAAATGTTATTTTTTAATTAAATTTCAACCCTTGTGAATTATTTTCACTACTAATTTGAAAAATCATGTAGAACTAAATTGTTTTAATTGTTTCTCCTTTCAGGGAGTAACCATTTTCAGAAAATATTTCATTTTATCTAAAATAAATGAGTATTAAATTGTTTTAGGTTTTATATCATTGTTTAGAATGAAGAAATATATATTATCATTTTTAAAAAATTCATCAAATTCATGAACCAATTAAGATTTTATGTTGTTATTTTTTTATTGTGTTGAGAGATTACTTTTCCATAAAGTGGGGTTTTCTATTTTATAATTTCAATTCAATAAATTAGTAACATCAATTTGAATTAAATAATTTAATATTTTATTATTTTTAATCATTGTGAGTTTATTTTATAATATTTATTGAATCTATTTTAGTTTTCGTTAAAAAAAATTGATTCCATAATTATTGATAATGAACTCCAAATGGTGGTGGGTTTTTTTAAAGCACAATGCAAAACTATTTAATGGAAATTTTTTATTCCTCACTTATTTATAAACATAATCATCCAGTAGTGGTACCAAATTATGATATTCTAAACTAATTGTGTCATTCACAATGGATAAAATAGAATATTGGATGACCAAAATAATGAAATTGAATGTTCTTTAATTACGCTTGAAATTATTATTCCAAATCACCCTTGGAAAATTGAAAATCATGTTTTCCAAAAAAAATGAATAAAAATAATTCATTTTACTTGAGGAAGTTATTGGAGAAAGCAAGGAATATAATAATATTATTGAAATAACAATTATATAATTTTTAGGAGAAGTTTTGTTTTACTAAACTTTTTAACTAATTGTTTAATGTTTAAAAATAGATTAGGTGTCATAAAATTTGATTTGGATTTATTTAGAAACATGTCTCCTACATATTTTTTGTAACATTTATTTATTATCTTAAAAAATAAAACATTATATATTAAATAAATGCTTATTATAATATTTATTTAAAAATGATATCCATTAAATTATTTAATAAAAAATGTATTTTCTTGAATAAATTGATCATGTAGTCTTATTTGGCTCACATTAATTTAAAGATCATATTTTTTTGTGTAAAAATAGATATTTTGTAACTCAAAAAGTATTTTGTGATGATAAAATTTCTATATAACATATTATTATAATTAAATAAAATGAGGTAACCCGTTCATTAATTTGATTTTAAAATCATGAAATTCATGGTTAAATTTAGTTTCTTATTTTGTGGTTTATCCATATTTTACTGTGCCTATAATTATATGTTACAACCCCATAAAAATATTTACACCCATTCTTGGGATCTTTTATTATTGTTGGTAAAAGTTGTAATATTTTTATTTTTTGAAATTTCATGTTCTACTAAAATAAAATAATATTTTCTTATAAGACCTTAATTACTCAATATTAAATGATTAATAAATAGATCTTGAATATAATATTAAAATCATGTAAGGACACATTTAATCCTTTAAGTTAGGATAGAATGAGTTTATTATGATCCAATTGTGTATAAGTTAATAATACTTAGAGCCAACACCAGATCCAAGTGGGGTAGTCACATTCTAGTTGATTTTATCTTCTCATGTTATAATGAGGGAGAAGATGAATAATGACCAAATCCTTGTGGAAACCATTAATTCAATGACATAAATAATCTTTATGAGTTGTAATAAAGGTAATTTATTTATGTTGGTTAATGTGTCAACTAAAAAACCCATTTTATGATATATTATTATTTATCTAACTGCTGTAATAGAATGAAATTTGGATAATTGGTACTAGTTGAATAGATATTAATAAATGAATGAATATCTTTTAAGGAATGAATTTATAATAGATTATATTATTTAATCCACTTTACAAAATTTCATTTTCATAAACCATCATGAATTTGAATTTTATATTAATGATATTTGTGATTGTCTCTGATGAAGAAATTTAATATTTAAATTTGTTAACTTATAACCATGATACAAATTTTCTCATATTTCTTACACCAATGTAATTATTCATTATCCTCCATTTCTTAATTTTTTTTAGTTTAGTTAAACTAATTTCTAATTAATATTCCCCCATATTCCAATGGGTTCTACCCATCACGTTCATGGTATTATAGATGATTCAAAATTTCATTTTCATAAACATGATAACCTATTTCTTTATTATTTATTTCTATCTTATTATGTAGATGATATTTAAAAATTGTTATTAATATCGACATAAAATCTAATTTTAGGATAAGATATCCAGTATATTTATGTTCTATTAAAATTGAATCATCATTGTATAATGTAGCTACGTATTTGATGATGTTTCGAGATGCCTCAACTATTATACTTCAAATGCATTCCAAAATTATTGGCCATGATAGGGATTTTATATTGATTTATTTAGAATTTTCAGGTCGAATAATGGGAATGAACACTATGAATTAATTATTTTGATACCCTGGCATCTCAATTTACTCTTTATTTTAGAAAATATTTTCCATTATAGGGATATGTTGATGTGGAAGTTAGAGGATATTTAAACAACCCATGTAGTATCATAAATTTTTTTTATCTTTTGGGGGAATGATAATTACTTCGATGACCCTTCTATAAATAGTAGTATAAGAGTCAAAAAATTATGTGTAGTATATAAAATAAATTGAGAATGAGAATATTTTTATATGTCTGAAGGGTTTGTCGGAAATTATTAATAAGTAGGGAAATAAAATGGTGTTTTTTTACTATTGGAGTGGTGTCCAAAGTTTCATGAATATGGTTCTTAATTCTAAGATATAAAATATTAATCCACTATATATTTTATTCATCTGTATTCCATAATATTATTTGCTCAAAATGTTTATGGGTATTTGGATTTGGCAATCCAATAGATATGCTGAGAATGAATATAATAATCAATTATTTGGGGTGAAAAAATTCCTTAGTGAGACCTTGTTGATGGAGACTGAGTTGAAGAACTATTCCGATATATAATAAAGTAAAGTGATGTGTGGAAGTTTTCTAAACTGATATCAATCAACTACTCTGAAATTAGGTCATTATTGTTGTTTTAAATGACATTATTTGAATGGATGTTTTTAATAAGATTTAGTCAATCAGGTGGATAATAGTCATGGAAATAAAATATATAAACATACTAAATCTATCATTAGTGATCTAGTAGTTTATAGATGATGATGTAATCAAATAATTGATGGAATTTGATCATGGTTTTCTCAATTATATGGTTGCAGCAATACTGTTACTTGGTCTAGGAGAAAAATTTAACAATAATGATTTTTTTTATAATATTACATCAATGTTCTGAATGATAATTGACCATAGGTTTTAGGGTTATCCTTCAAATAAGTTGTCCTTTATTGATTATTTGTAGACTATATTTCATTACAATAGTTAATAGTTAAATTAGTTATAACTCAAATGATTATGTCTCTTATATATTTAAAAGTATCACATAGTTTCTATAAGGATATTAAAAGGTTCACACTCTCTATTTAATTCCTTCTATTACATTTTTCTGTGGGGTCACAAATCCATCTTCCACAAGCCATTTATATATTCATTTTCAAATACTCATCTATTTGTTAGGAAGAATAAATTTTCCTTATCATTAAAAAACTCCTATGGTGTGACATTAGATTTTTAATATGAGCTGTAAAATTGATATCCAATGGGTGGATCATTGTTAGTTTCACAATAAAAAATATATTTAAGGTACATATAAAGGGGAAATGGTGGATTTTTTGGATCCTTAAAATATGAAAATAAAATATTAAAATCATTAAATAAAACTCCAATAACATAATAATATGATAAAATTGATTTATAAAAATATAATAGTATATAAAAGTACACTAAAATCAACCATCTAATTTAATAATGCTCAGTTGTAAAAAATAATTTCATTGAGTTGATTAGATAATGAAAATAAATGGAAAATAAAAAAGATACATGTATTGTAATTAATAAATGAAGAAATGATGAAAAAATCAGTGATTCAAATTGGATATCTATCTTTCAAAAAGGGGTTATTAATAATAAAAAAATGTGAATGATATGTATATATATGTAATAAAATAAAATAAAATTCAATTGATGTGTTTATAGTTTGAAGAATACTAGATAAATGAAATAAACATTTTTTCATCATTTTGAACGAAAGACTTGTTGTTGTTAAGACAGATTATTCATAGTAATAAACATAGATTTAGAATTCAATATATTAAATTAAAATTATATGAAATGAAAGTAGTTTTATAAATGAATAAAAGCATTGAAATGAGTTTGATTATATAAAAGAATCGATAAAGTGAAAATAAACTATTTTATATAAATTATAGAGTAAAATGAAAATACATGAAATAAGTGTCACATTAATTGTGTTCTATGACACACTGAGTTTCATATTAAACTAATGAAACAATTTCAAATCCTTTAACATCATGAAAACTCATATTAAATGTTCATGTTACATACCAAACATTGTATGGTATTATTCCAAACTGAGAGTTTCTTCATAAAATTAAATTTATTTATATTAATAAATTAAAATATTATTTTAAGTTTACATTACATACCATTTTATTAAAATGTTTCTATAAAAATTTGTTACCCCTCCACCCTAAACATTTTCTTTGATAATTTATTTTACCTATCTAGATAATAGTTTCATTTGATTAACTATTATACAATGGTAAGGAAATATTGAAACTCATGTAATGTAAAAATTAAAAATGATCAAATATGTCACATGAGAAATTACCTTAAGAATCCATAAATATTGAAAAAGTAAAAAAATATTTTTTTCTAAAAATATTATAGATTAGTTGAATATGAATATTTTTCAAAATTATGTACAATTAAAAAATTAAAAACAAATATAATTATTTATTTTATTTCAAAAATAATAATATTAATTGAAAGGAAATATAAATAATTAATATTATAATGAATTTTTAGTTAATATTTTTAAATTGATACAGATCGAACTATAAATTTAATGAATTTTTTGAATTTGAAAATTGTTTTTTATTATAGAAAATAATTTTTCTTCAATTTTTTAGGAGATAAAAGGATCAGAATATATTTCCAATGAATGAAAAGATGATATTTATACTAGTTGTATTCATTATCCTTGTATATTATAAAATATTTGTAAAATAAGAAAAATCATTTATATAGGTGTGGGTCAATATAGGAGAGCCTTAGTATTTATTATTTATAAAATTAATATTAATATTCATGTAAAATTAAATACAATTTCTAGAAATTTTCAACATATATAGTATGTAAATTTTTAAATTCCAAGAGAGGTCAATTAAAGATGAAGGGTAATGTATTTATAATTATGATATTATAAAAATTATTTTTACATTGTGATGGATGAACCTCATTCCAAAAAAGTTATTTTATTTATGTAATGACTTGATAGGACACATTGAGTTCTATATTTGATCTAAGATAGTGGGGTCATGGTAGAATCATCATTATATGGAAAATCATAATTTATAAAAATATATTATATATGTTTTTATACATAAAAATATATAAACCTATTTTTTATGAAATATAATGATACTATTTACTAGATAAAATAGTAAACCTCTATAATTTGGAACTAGAGAGATGATTCACATGGAGATTCATAAATATATTAATACACTGTTTGACAAAATGTGTGGGAATTTATATTTAACACATCCATGTTAAAATATCTCACTGAACGTATATTTTATGGTTCCTTATAAAAATATTATATGAATAATAAGTATTGCTAGGATAATAATTACAATTAGTGGGAGTATTTTTATATTTGTGGATGTATATTTATATATAAATAAGAAATATTTTTTATTTCTATAAATATTTAAAATGTGATTGAGTTTTGTTTTAGAAAATGTGTAACTACTTATAATCCATGAATCAAGTACGCGTATATGATAGATTAATGGAACAAAAATTATATATTTGAATCTATATTATATTTCTATGGATAAAATAGTATTTTTTTCAAATTAATAAATATAAAATATAGTATGCATTAAAATTAAAAATTGAATTCTAAAGGGGGAGAATTAATAGTCCCAGATGATAACCAAACCAAGGGTGAAGGACCACATGTAGTTACCCTAATCCTAGAAGCCTAGAGATGGTGTTTTATTTATCAAAATGGAATATGAATCAATTAATCAAATATATATAGTTCAAATAGTCTATTGGTTGTGGTAAACTAGATACATGTATGATTGCCATATAAAATTTAAATAAACAAATTAAAACCACTTTTTTGGGAACTAAATTATTATTACCGACATAAAAATAATATATTTAATATTATACTTCATTCATACCTATGACTATAAACAATATGGTTTAGATTAATTGGTTTTTAGGGGTCCATTATAACGATATAAATCATGAATCCCTTAGAATAATAAATAAATTAATATAACAAACAGAAAGAAAATTCTATTTATTCAATAAATTTGAGAAGGAAGTTCTTCCAGAGATAATATCATTGTTAAAATATCATGTATAGTAAAAATATGAAAGTGTAAATAAATTAAAACACATGTCCTTGTATCATTAACATGGATTTTAGAAATGGATAATGAGTAATTAATATTTTATTTTAGATAACTGAAAGCACATTTTATTTAATCAATTAATGACAATGAAATGTTTCGAGAGATGATATCATTGCAATAAAATCATGGATAATAATAATTAAATTTGTAACTATGGGAATGAATAATTATTTGGTCACCTCTCTTAAGAACATTATACATCTACCCTCAAGATCCATCCTCTAGAAATTTTAAAAAAGATGTGTAGAAACCCATTCTACTAGGGCTATAAAAGATATTATTCCCATGAGACTACTGATGCATCAAGGGTATATATATATTTTTTACAAAACCATGTCTATGATTCCCAAAAAAGTCCACATATATAAAATAATATATTTAATTCATAAAAAGATGTGTATTATAATCAAATATTCGTATACAGTAAATAGAATAAATTTCCCAATATATTACTAGATAATCAAATAAATAAAATTTAGAATAACACATATATAGATGATATAATTTTTAAGAGATAATAATATCCATGTTAAAAAATATTTATTCTTTGGGGAAATTTAATTTCAAATTATAATGGTATGGTAAACATTTTAAGGGAATGTTATAGTCTACAAAAATGAGTCATTAAAGATAATGTATATACTATGCCTGGTCAAATTTATCTTGTATAATCTAAAGGAACAATAAAAATGGTATCAATAGATCATTTCCATAATAAATAATTTGTAAAAAAAGGTTCTTTTCATTGAAAAATAGAAATATAATAAAATGTTTATATGAAAACAATCCAGAGGAAAAAATAATTTTTATTATAAACAACATTTTTTAAAAGTAAAAGTAAAAAATATATTTTCAAATTAATTTTACCTAAAATAACTATAGAATACTTTTAATGTAATATTTAAAACTCTCTGGGTTTTTAAAGGATAAAAATTTAATAGATTATATTCATGTTGAAATAATTATTCATTTTACATGTTTGGTAAATTCTTTTTGATTGTTATTCTAAAAAATAAAAAAATATTACATTTAAATAAATTTATAAATTAAAAATGGGAAATAATTTATTTAATAAATAATCTATAACGTGATAAAAAAAATCTTTAAAACATTATTAATTCGCATGATTTTGGAATAAAAATGATTTTCGTCTTAAACGAGAAATGAATCCTGGTTTTATTAAAAAGATTTTATCATTTTTATTGAGAAACAAATACGTAAATAATCAATATATTACCTCAATGTTTTCATCCATAAATTGTGGGGAGAAATGGATGGTTCAATTAAATAATTATCAAATAATTTTCATCAATGTAAATTCCATTATAAATAATCCCGATTAGTAAAACATAAATAAATAAACCATTAAAATGATCCTAACATTGAAGTGATAATTAAATCATGAATAAATTATTCTTATAAAATAAAAAATTCCACATAAAACAAGTTAAAAAAATTATATATATCCATATTTAATTATATACATAATATTTGGATACCAAAGACAGTGAAGGAGTAATAAAACCGAATGAAATAAATTTAGTTATGAAATTATTTACCAATTCAAAACACTAAATTCATATCCCATAGATGAAATAATTCAAACTAAAACCTAAAATACCAAGTATAATGAAGTAATAGTGATATTAAAATTAAAAGTGTCAATATATACATCATTTAAGATAAATTAGCTGCATAACATCAGAAGGTGCGTTAATGAAATGAAATTGAGACGAAATAAATTACCTTGAGTCTGACTCATAATGTAAATTCTATATCTTCATTAATAACAAATATATCTTCATTATTTATATTTTAAGATGATTTTTACAGTTCATTATTCATATTTTTAACTCATTATAATGATGTATATTATTACATATTCAATTTAACATTGTGTTAGGTGTGTTGATTTTAATTGACTTTTCCATAGAAATTGACATCGAAAGGTGACTATTAGTCTACGAGGTCATTATATAAATATATCTAAATTAAAAATAATGAAATAATTTTCATATTTAAATATTAATTATTATTTTAATACCAATCATGAATGAGAGTCAATAAAAATTAACTATATTATAATCATGGAGATTAAATTCCAAATATACCCATGAGTAAAAGTTGCACTATTCAATATTCATCATGAAATAGAGTAAAGTAATATTTTGAAATTATAAAATGAAAATAATATCATTTATACCATATTATTTCTCTAAATATAATAATTAATATCATTAGTCTTTGTGATGATGAAAAGAGAGTGGCTATGGTTTGTGATGGAATTATTCCATAATTAAATAGTGGAAATTATCATTTTTCAGTGTAAAAAATGAAAAGAATAAATATACATTTCTGAATGATAAATAAGACACGAATATCATAATAAGTTCATGTATATCACATATAATCATTAGATTTATCTACATAACTGTACCTGAGGAGTGTTAGTTAAAGATGAATCATAACGCTTCACAAGGTGGTGGTCCTCTGAATACATGAGTGATGTTATTGTATCTTCTATGGAATAGATTTTGGAATGGTTTATATCATATAATTATTATATAGGTATAGTTTTGTTATAAATATCACACTTATTTTTCTTATAAAATTTATATCCATCATTATATCCAACCACGAGAGTTCGTAATGGAATAACAAATGACATCATTTTGCGAGGCAGTAGTTTGTTGTAGACACAAATAATGATTTTTTTAACCATTTGATAGATGTTGGTATGGTTTTTGTCCAGGAATTTATATTATAAAATAAAATTATATAGAATATATTTTTCTTAGTATATCTTTATTTTTTTAATATCAATTCAAGGGGTTGTAGGACGAAAAAAATATTGACGCTCATTGAAGAATGCTACACCCTCTTTAGGTACCCCCCTTAAGTTTTCACCAACGCCTCCCAATGTTGGATTTAAACTAAAACTATGTATTATAGTATAATGAGATTGTATTTTGGATTATATTTGTGTTGTTATTGGCCAAAAACTATTTTAAGTTGTGAATATAATAGGAGATGGTGTGTAATTTGTTAAGTGAGGTGAGGGGCATATTTGTAATATTTTGAAAATATCCATTCATACCCACTTCTTTATCATGGAACAGGACTACTAAATAGGAAAATAATTTTTAATCTATTCAATATTAATATTAATCAAAAATCATATTTAGCATATAAGAAATTATAAAATATACCAATTCGAAAATATTAATCCATTTCTCCTCATAAAATTTACATAAACAGAGAAAATTATCTAAAATTAATCTCGTTGAGGCCATGAGAACATGGTTTTTCGAAAATAAAATGTTAAAAAGATAGAAATCATTATATATGAAAATTTAATAATATATGTATTATATTTAGCATAAATTGGACTGATTGAAATAAAAAATAATTTATTTTATGTCGATATCTATTCAAAATTTTATTTAACATTATAATTTTTTTTAAAAGAAAAAGTAGTTTAAATGAAAATTCTGTATGTTTCAATATTCATCAAAAAATGAAACATTTTAGAAAAAAAATATTCACCGTAAGATAAGTTTTATAGTCTTATTTATATATTAATGTTAATTTATTTGAAAAAATATTCTAAAAGTGGTAATAATTAATTTTAAATTGTTTATGAAAAGTGTGATAGTCCTTTTTTTGGAAAAAATTATTGCATTTTAGAAAGTATTTATTTTACATTAAAATTATTAATAGTATTATTTATAATCATTATATAACCAATGAACATGTGCGAACTATATATTTTTCATAATTTAGTTATTAATACTAATATCATCCATCTTAATGTCTACGTTCAAATGTCAATGTTTAAATAATCATATTTTTATAAAGTATCAAGTTTCGTTTAAACCTAGCATTGAGTACATATATAATTTATATAGAATTAAATTTATTCAAAAATAAATATACAACATTGTGAAGGTATATTATGTTATATTATAATATTTATGTTTCATTTCATATGCTCTATCATATACAATGTTCATTTTTTAGAAGTTTTTGGTGAAACATTAATTGTATATTAAAAAAATATATCTTCAGAATTTTTACATAATCTTGATACCTAAGGATTTTACATTTTAAAAGATCTCCATGTAAAATAAAACATTCTTAATAGGGTTAAACAAATCCACTTAATAAGGATGAAATTGAACTAAAAAGGGTCCATTAATAGGATTCTATATTGAAGAACATTGGTTGAAGGCTATGATATGGACATGGATCAAAAGTATAAAAAATTATACATAATAATAGATATCATTGAATAGATTAAGGAAAATTATTAGTAGATAGTTATGGTCTTAACAACCATAAAACTCTGATAATTTAAAAGGTAATCAGTTCAACATAAATTAAGGTATTATGAAAACATTTTATTTCCATACCCTTTTCCTAGAGTTGAGGAATTAATTCACTATCTTAGAATGTAATGAAATATAGTTACACGATAGAATTGTATTTCATAAGATCAATTATATCCCATTATTATTCAATTATCAATTTCCATTTCATCATGTACACAAAAAATGCATTTTTATGGATGAATTTTTTTCTACGCAATATAGTAAAATTCACATTTAATTTTTAATTATACTCATAAAATAGTTGAATGTATTTTTTTATGTATATGACTATTTTAAAAAACTAATTTGGCAAGGAAATGTTATCCAATATAATAAATTAATCTATGATACCCAAACTAACACCATTGGTTCATCATAAGAATTAATTTTTCCAATAATTTATCTAAAATTCATTCCAAATTATTTCTCCCAAATATGTGGTTATATATAAAGTAAAAATAGTCTGATACAGAATAGGAAATATATCATGATTATCTTGTGAATGAGGTTCCATGGTTATGTCATTTATGTCTATTATACCATGTCCTTTGAACATATGGCACATGTGTGGCCTGAACAGTTTATTTCAAGGGGGTTTAACGGTGTTCAATCAATGACATTAGATAAATGGTATTTGATAGTCACTAATAGGTTTTTTCATAGAGCTACAAATGTTTAATGGTTATAATATTCCTGATTGATCAACGTACTTTTAAAAGGTATGCACTCATGGAGTAAATTCTCCAACAACATATAATGGATCACATAGGTCAAGAGAATGGGAACTCAGTCTCATAAAACATATTGGCGAGAAAAATTTCCTATTTTTTGACTCTCATAAAGATTTAATTTATGTTCATATATTTATAAATAAAAGGTTCATTCCCAAGATTGTGTCTGCAGAATACCATAAGGTAAGACAAATCATAAATACACATGGATTCATAGTTACCATTATATATATGAGGTGTTCCCTCAATGTGGATATCCATTTGTATCCCTATTTCATAATCAATGGTACCCTCTTGGGGATAGATCAATATTTACATAGGCACTTATTGAGAATCAAGTGGTTCAAGCCACACGATGAGGCACTCTAGACTTTATCATCATCTATGAGGGACATGAATTGTTTCAATGTTGTGATCAAACCTTAATGTTGGGTTTTCAATGTTTCCGCATGAGATACATGAGAACAGACTTAGTTTAGTGCCACTTAACTAGGAACATCTACTTTTAAGTTCACGTGGAAATGACCTATCCATGAATTTTAACATAATGCGGAAAAAATGTGAGTGAACCTTCATATAGACGATGTGTTAAGGATTGAAAATTGGTGAGGTTTCTTATATATCATTTTTAATTGGGAATTAATGTCCATGTAGTTATAATGGTTGGGGGACTAAATTTGAAAGAATACCATTAATGGTGACATGGTTCTGGCATACACAAAGTAGGATAGCTAATAAAATAGTATTTCTCCGGATTAGATTCAATGTGTGCCATACTAATGATTATCCCTATTTATTTATTGGTTTGGGTTAACATCTATGGAGATGGCCCATTCGTTGTTTGGGTTCATGTGGATGTCTTGATCACCAATAATATTTATGCCCAAGTGAGTCATACTACGGGGGATAAATAAGGTAATGCAATATATCAAATGATCATACAACCATCCCCATCCTCTAATGAATGGCTCTAGATTGCAATTGGGGTAGATAAATGAATTTTTTGTGCCTATTTTCCCTCATTTCATAAAATCATGGATTTTTATATTTTGCATTCTCTCTGGATACATCTTGGGCTGAAACCAAGAAGAGCAAGAGTGACACATCAAGATTTTAGGGCTTACCATAGTGGGAGTGCCCTAAAATTGTTTTTGGGAAAGGGGAGGAGCATATATCCTTTTCAAAATAAAATGAATTTGTGATATCATTTGTCTAAAAATAAAACTTTTCAAATGGATAGCCCCTCGATTCAATATAATCCTCAGAACGGAGAATTGCATGTAAGTATCTAATGGTTGTAACCTTGCATACCATAGAAATGTAAACTTAGGAACATTCTGAGGGTCTACCCTACTACAAGGATTACCCATATTACTCTACTTATCATAGGTATGTAAACAAAGAGTAGAGTTTGGATGTTCTCATTAGTCTCATTGTACATGTTAGGTGGTTTCAAAAGAAGACATGACCTGATTCTACTAGACTAGATTTTGGTGGGACTGCCAATGTTGTGATAGAAAAGGAAGGAAATGACTGGAACTAGAGGTTATAGCTCCCGAGGATACCCCATTTCACAAAGAATATACTTACATAGGATGGGGTTTCTTCCACATATTGTATTTCTATACTAGTAGTGGGATCGTCCGTATACCATGGTATTATGCACAACTATGTTCGATCTGTGTAGTAACTTTCAACATAGTTCGAGGTTTCATCTAAGTAGCATGATGCAATACAAGGATGATTTCTATCCACGTACTAGTTCTCTATGTAGTGTAGGGTTCTTCCCACATAGCTCTTCACTATACAGCAGGACCAATTGCATATGTGGCATTGGTTATATGCTTCATAGTAAATATTTCCACAAGGTATAAGTTATTTTAAATATTCCAATTAGTTTATATTCAAGTATTTAATTCTATATAGTAGAGTTTTACCTTTTGAGAATCACCAATGGAGTCCTGTTTTTGTGGTGTTGTGTTCATATGTTCCTTCATTGATCAACCCAACATACAAATTCCTTACAATTACTCCTCTAAATGTCTCTTAAATACCTTATTTGTATTCAATCATGGAACTAGATACCATCATTTCTAATCATCTAAAATGATGTCGTGATTCCTCTTTTTGGGAAGCCCACAAGATCAACTTATCCTAGGGACAACATGATCAATGGTGGTATGGGTTCATCATCTATGGAGGTGAAAATCACCACCTTGGTCCCGCGAATTACTTCCATCCAGGGATGGAATGAAGACACATATTGTTATAGGGAAATAGAGTTCCCATGTGGAACAGAATGTCTTTGTAAGAGTAGGATAATTTCATCCTTCTCCTACATATATATGACTCATGTGGAATGAAAAATTGATTGGAACAATGATCCCCATATGTATTAACATAGTGTGGATAGGATGAATGTCATAGATTAATTTCATAGAGTGTGGACCAAATGATTTGTTTAACTTCATTCGATTAGGACCTACAACCCATGAAATTTAACTTAATGTGATTATGATGTTTGTCATATAGTTTAACAACATGCGATATGGGAAAACTTGTTATGTAGATTAAGGTCATACATCATCTAATTTTCATCATGTGGATTAACATTATGAAATAAGAGAATGAATTTCAGCTACAAGAAATATTTGTTTAGGAACCCGGCATTGGTACATATTGTAAAATGTTTTCCTTTTTTTTAAATTAAGGAATATTCTATATTTTTGTATACCTTGTGTATGAAATATTCCCCCCATTTTGGATCCTATTTTGGATGTTTCAATCCATGAATTATCAGATTTATAAGGGAAAACCCAATTCTCATTTTTGGATAGACTAAAGGTGATCCTTTTTGTTGAAGGCTCACATAATCCAATTTTGGTAAATCTACTAATGGTGAATGATATGAAATATTATCTCATCTAGTTTATCCAAATAATCAAGTAATATTTTTGAACTTTTCATTCATGGATGGATAATCACATATGGAAATGAGGAATGAGGATAATTACACCTCAATGTGTAGAACGACCTCTATGTAGAAAACTAGTGAGTACATTGATACATGAATGGTGGTGGAGTCCATGGTCCGGTAAGACCACATAACATAGAGGAGCTTGTTCGGACATGATCTTTGGTCCCTTTATAATAACTTCTACTGTATATTATAGGGGTACTACATCACTCCATTTGAAAAAAAAGTTTATTTTTGTGAGAATATACTTGAGTATCATGTCCGTAGCGTGAGGATATAATCCCATGACACCCATTACACTTATAAAAAACGTACAAGAGTACATAGATTTCTAAAGTATCTTTGTGAGTTGGTTGAGTAAATTGTCTTGGACTTAATAAGAGATTAACTTCTTGGGGAATTCAAAGCAATCTTGTGTCATAATGGGCTAGTAATATCCAAGCCTATGAATCTGGGTGGAAATGTTGAATCCAGATTAATATGAACCATAGGGTTTAGTGTGTAATTCTATCATTATGATGGAAGTCTCTTTTAAATCAATTGATACGAGAAGGATCCCATCAAGGCATCACTTATTGGCGACATTTTGTTGATTTATTCCATTATACAAAAAAAATAATTACTCATCATCAGTTTTTCATCTCATAGCCTTGTCTGGTAAGATCTCCCCATTTTGTAGGTGATCCACAATGGGGGTCATCCATCTGGTGGTAGAACCACATGGCTCATGGATGGGAGAGATATTATTGATTTCATCTATCCTGGACTGAATGAAGTGTAATAATATCTGATAGTGGACATTGATGGTGATTTTTTCATCTAGGTTTGGATCATCCAGAGGTGTGGCTACATTAAATAATGCACCATAATATGAAATTTTTGAACGAGGTACCTTATCTATCATTGGATCTTATGGAAATTCCTCGCTTAAATGTTATGTGTCGTCAAACAAGGGGATCAGGTCATCCATTTTGATGGCCTAGTCTTCATTGTCATGATTTATTCCAATTTCAAATCACCATTATCTTCCAATGTTTTACATCAACTTGTATATCAAGGTCAAGGCATGCACTAAGAGCTTGATACTCTTCCTCATTGTTGGTATACTGCTATGATAGTAGGAAGGGGTAAGGAATGTATACCATTCATATATATATGAGTACGACTCCTAGCACCACTTTATTTATCCTTGGATCTTCCATCATTTTTCTTATTGGTCACCAGGATGCAGAGCTGAAATGTATCTCTAATGTTTGGGAGTCCTCTTGAGAAGATAAAATATCTTCATCTGGTTGTTATTCATCTAATGGAATCACTTCTACTAAGGGGTGATTTTCTAGAAAATTTATCAATGCTTGGATTTTAATATAATTCTATGTTATGGAAGGTATATCAAACAACTACATAATTCCCCCCCCCCCATGACATACTTCTAGTGAACATTGGATGGTAGAGAATGTACTTGAGTGGGTTGTTGTGTGAAATTAAATGGATGGAGGTTTTTTTAGTTAAAAAAATTCTTGACTGTTATGATTACATTGATCCAGAACATCTATATATTTGAATAATTGGTCTCATAATCAATAGGTGTTCATGTTAGATAATAAAGGATGTTTTTGCTACCTGCATCATAATTCTATGAAAGGAAGGAACCTAGTGATCTTTATGACATCATAAAAAATACTATGTGTGGTATTCCTTTGACAAACAACATTAACTCTTGATGGATTAATAGGTAATTATAAATAATGAAAAACACTTCATGATAGTCAAAATAAAATTGATACAAAACCGAATTTTTCATTAGATTTGTGAAGGGAAGTTATTTTCATGCAAGCTGTCTATGAAAAGACCAATGTAGGCCATGTTTATTTGAATCCCTCTCAACATAGTGATATTTTGAGGAGGTTAGTTATAAAGGATGGAAATTATATTCTTAAGGTCAATATATATTTCATGATGGTGTGATATGAAGTCGGGGAATATCTATGAATTAACACAAAATTAATATTTCAGGGGGTTTATTTTCAGGTTGTGTTGTGTCAGTATATTGAATACGACATCAATATCCAATAGGTGGTCCAAGAATTGTAATAATTTAACCACTAGGTTGACAAAGTAGCATTCAATAAAAATTCATAGGAAGGGATTGAAGATGCAGTGCATGGGACACTATTATGCATACCCATCTTTTTTTAGACCAAAGTGCATTAACATATAGTAAAATACTCCCTACGTGGACCTAAAGGTGTTATCTTCTTTATATTCTCAGGACATTCATATTTTGTATTATCTTAAATAACAATCCATTAAAGAGAGTCCTTGATATCTAGTAGTGGTTTATATTAAGAATTTTGTGATTAGGATCGGGACTTCATCTTTTGTGTAATTCCAATTGAGATGCCTAAAATCAATGCAATGTATGGTTTATCAATTTCTTATTATTATGGGGACTATAATGGATATACATACGGGATATTAAACCTCCCAAATAATTATTTCTCTAACGATATTGATGAATTCATAATCAATCATAGAATAATGTGTCGGAGGCATCCTCCATATGGTTTCCTTGTAGCCACAATGATCTCCTAGAAAGCCTATGCGGTGAGTGGACACCTCAAGATTGAGCACTAAAATTAATGTATAGTTCCAGGAAACAACATATAAATTCATCCTTAGGAATGATATGTATACCTTTTTCTCTTTGGAGGACATAGCTACAGTAATCAGGATGGGTCCCATATCCTCTTTAGTATCTTGGTTTATTTCCTATAGTCCATCAATGGTGGTAGAGACACTCTCCTTGAATACTGGAGGTGAATCCCTAATGTTTTATTCCTCTTCCACTTCCACATAGTCATCATATTCTTCTACCTGTGATGGGGAAACATTTCATGGGATTATCTTTGAAAATTTGATAGAAGAATTATACTTTATTCATTTGGAGGATGAGGAAACTTCATCTAAACTAACTGACAGTAGGGAATGTTCTGTAGATGGTGGATTTGTTGAATAAAAAATGTATTATTTCTATGATGCCTTAGTTTGTAAGGAATGGATTATATGTATCTCTAATGATGGATTGAGGTAATTTTCATTTGATCATCTATCAATATTTTTGGGGGCTAGTCGATTTCTCAACTTTGTTACTTCAGTCACCATGACTGAAATAATATAGACTACTAAATACATGTCTAAATAGGGACTCCTACACTCAAACTATTTATTTGGAAATTTGAATTATTTTCCATGCTCCGTGAAGGGGTCAATAAGGAAAACTACCAAACCATTTAGAGTGGTGACCCAATCAATACCATAGACTAAGGACCACTTCTCTTTTAGTTCATTGAATCCTACATCGATATAGTATTACTCACAAGATTTGAATGAGGCCTTATAGTATTGAAATGTGTCATTATATAAATTAATGCATTATTTAATGCACTGATGGGGTGAAGAGGGAATCAATGTGTGATGATTCTACCAGGCCCTTCCTAGAAGTATGTTGAAGGCCTTGTTTTTCTAGAACACCATAAATCTTGAGACTTCTTTGAGGTCACCAAACCGAGTGTTGATCTTGATATGACCTAAAGTCTTGTTCTCACAATTATCATAGCCTATAATGGTTGTGGAAGCTGTTGTAAGGTTATATTTATTACAACCCATCCAATGAAGTGTATGTGCTAGGAGGATATTAACTACATATCCATTTCCAATGAATATATTTCAGATGACTATACAATTAATCATGTCGGACACATATATGGGTCCAATGTGTCCCTGAATAATGGAATCTTCATATATATTTGTGAAGAATATAACAACATTGAATTAAAGAGGATTGTTCCCTATATGATAAAATTTATTTAGGGATACTTTGGCTTTAATATCTTTGGGACATGCGAATTCTTCTATAAGTGCTTCCCTATGATCTTTTGACAAATTCAAGGATTCCTATATTGATCGTTTTTCTTGTAATGTGTCCAATGGATTTATAATAGCACACTTCTAGACTTACGTTCTGTACTTCCTGATAAGGGGATTCTGTTTCACATGCACTATAGGTCCTCAATCATTGGATAAGGATGAACCATCACCTAGGATAGCAGCTAGTGGTTCTTCTGTTCTTTGTGAATTTAGCCGAACAGGTCCTCCTACATGAGGTGGGTGTTTGGAAATTTGTTCATATACTGATTGATATTGTAGGATGATTGGAATAGAGTGGATTACCTCAAAGGAATGGGAATTTTTATGTTCCTACTGGGTCCACTGAATAAATTTACTAAGTTTTTGTATAATATTGATTGTTAGAGATGGGGTATGGCCAGAAATCTTGTTTCTTCCATGACTGCATCTTCTTAGGTATCCCTGGCTTCTGAAACCTCTTCCTCTAGATCCCTGAATGGATATCAGAGACTTATGCTCATCTCCATAATCCTCAATGAAGATGTTATCCATTAAGTTAATGATATTAATGGAGCCGAATATCTATTCACCATCTGATTATGAGTGATATTGATTAACTAATTTTAGTGTTTCTGTTTGGTTGGGTGGTTCCCATTAATTCAGATTCAATGGAATAAATTCTAGAGGGTTATGGTTATCTTTCGACATGACATGGGTTCACCTCCATTCACTTTTTCTCTTCCTTTTTGGTCATACTTCTTCTTGGATAACTGAATTATATAGGATTGGAGGTAGGAGGATGTTGATAGCATTATATTAGATGTTTTTGGAGGTATAGTCGGTTTCTTCAACTATTTTTGGAGTATGCTATGAGCTCAGTTGAATATGTTCCTACACATCCAACAATCAAACTTCTTCTCCATTTTTCTAACAATTGTTTCCCACACCTCTCCTTCATCCATATCATTGTTGGAATCATATTCCACATGTTCTTTTCATCCCATCATGACTTTCTCATAATCTAACATTCTTTTCAAGACTTATTTAATGATTAATAATTATTAGGGGGTATGTCCTAGTATCATGTGGAAGGATCAATAATAAGGTTGGTCAATGTGACCAAGATTATCATTTACCTTTGGAACAATTAGATGGAGAAGGTATCCATTCATAGAGGCTATAAATTATCTATAGTCTTGGTTCTCTCAGAATGATAATATTTTATTTCTCCTTTACTCGAAAAGATTCTTCCTAGGTACTCTCTGCCCAACATGTCAATGATGGGGTTGATTTTGACTTCCAGGGGTCCTCAGACAATTCTATGTTTCCAATGGAGAGCAAGTGGGTATATGGGGTGGTTTTAGAATAATAAAGGATGCATCAGCTCTTCACTCTTTATTTCCTTGTTCTAATGGTACAACTCGAGACCTTATGATAGTCCATAGTATGGATATTGTATTCATTCGGTAATGGTAATGAAATCTCAAAACCCACTTGTAAATTTTAATTAGATGAGTGGTGTTCAAAGCTCGTCACATAGTTTATCTATGCACATACAAATCATCCCATCTTTGGGAGGTAGAGAGTTCAAAAAAAGGCCAGACCCTTCTATATGGAAATGATGTTTGAGACTTTATCCCCCCCCCATTTGAAGTTCACATGGGTGATGAGTATTTTATTTTATAATTTTTTATTAATTGGAAAAAGAACTGCCACATGAGATCCTCCCAACCCTATATAGACTAATATAGAAAACTAGTAATCCATACAATTGTTGAACATTTACTTGTTAGCATAATAAATTAGAGTATTACTACTTATTGCTTCTCTGGGATCCCATAATTGGATCAAAACAAGTCTCATAATTCATTATATTTTATCCAGTTAATACGAGCCATAGAATATTGGGAACATGGGGTTCCTAAAACATGGTGGTTGTACAGTGTTACTCACCCATTCTGGGTAGGGATTTCATTCTGGATGTATCAGATGATATCTAAATTCCATGGATTTTTATCGAGCATCCAATGAATCAATGGTATTAATGATTCCTTGGTAATGCAAAGTTGAATTGGAGTATGGTCATGCATATTAGGGGCATAATTAGTTGCACAAGAACTACTTGTACTTAAGGCAGATACCCAACCAGTGGATAATGTTTTCTATTTTCATGAATCTATTCTTATTTTTTCTTTAATATATGAGAATCTTGATATCCTTATGGGATTCAATTCATATAGATAGATGATCTCGAAACTATCTTGGACAATCATTCTATGACTGGTTTATCTTCCATGATAACCCATTATGGTTGAGGCACACCTGTAAGAAGTGTACTTTGAATCTATACAAGGGGAGCATATTGGATAGGATGAATTCCTCAAAGCCTCTCAGCATTGATTTTTCTCAATTCTATCATTTCATCCTCCGCCTAAGTGAATCTCTCTTCAAGAATCAGTGACTTTTTCTCAGTTGGAGAAGTAGGTTGATAATAGATGAACATGTTTTTACTATTTTGGTTGTTCGGTATTTGTGAAGAGGGTAATGTAGGATTGACCAAATGAGTTCCCAAACTTAGGGTGGAAATCTGGTTTTGAGTATGCACACCTCCAGGTTCAGTGTGGATAAACTTATGGGAAGAACCATCTTCTAATATTCATCTACATTTGCAACATTTTCATCATGCTCCATAGGATAGATGTCCTGGAAATTCACTGATTTATAATGCATTTTGGGTTCCATACCGACCATGGAATGTTATTAGATATTTTTGTGTCATTTTATGGATCTTATAATTCCAATTCAGGTTCTTATTTGAGTTTCTTTTTGAAGGGTCACTCGAAGGGAAACATTTTATGGCATCAACATTAACCTCCCTTCTGAGGAAATGAATCATAAGATTGGATTGAATTGGGTGCATCCCTATATGTTGTCCTCTCTAAACAATATCGGACTACTATTTGTTTGGCAGGTGGTTGAGGAGAAAATTCCCTTTCCCTATGGGCTGGAGTTATTCTTGTTCCCTTTTTATTGTTCCTGGGCTCAAAATTTGTTCTATTACTAGAGGATATTATGTTATAAATTTATCCATCTCTCTAGGCTTGAGTTGAACCTATAATATGTCCATTGTATATTTTATTTCCTCTTTCTGGATCTCAATCATTTTCTACTAGGTGTGTGCCAGATATGGTTTCGGGTATACACGTGAATTATTTATTTCTACGTATGTCGGGAAAACATGTTGATTGGATTCCATTTGGTGATAAGCCTCTTGAATGCTCTTGATCACATGGTTCTGGAGTTTTTCAATTTCTTTCTCTCATCATATGTGATTCCTTAAAGTCATATTGAATGTTAGTTCTTATTGAGCCTACATTCGTTCATGAACAGGGGATTCATTTTTTCTCATTCATTGGATAAATACATTACAATATGTCATTTTTAATGGGTTCTGATGAATAGGACGTCGGGTGAAGTGAAAAGATCCATATTATCCCCATCCATAGATATGAATGCAGGATAGTGCATCACTGAGAAGGAAAAGAAACCTGTGCAGTTCATTAAGGAATGTGAGTTCAAGATCTTTCATTTTACTCTCTGATTATGGTCTTAAAAGAGAAGTAATGTCTTCTTAATTGATTGGATGGGAGATCTCTCCCAAATTTTTTGGGCCATTATACCAGTCATATAAAAATAATTTTTCTTTTAGGTGGTGGATGTTTTTATAGATATTTAAAGTAATTTTATGTATTCATTCTTCTGACATCTCTCTTGGAATGTCAAACTAAGTAGTGATTGTTAATCAAAACAAAACTGGTATGTCATGCCTGCCTAATTTTTCTTTCACGGTAAACATATAAATTTTTTATTATTCCATATATTCCTCTAACATGACTTCCAAATTTGGAAATTTTTTATGATTTCTTCTAATTTATGTTGGTTAGTATGGATTTCATTGTTATGGGAACAGTACGAAAGTGGATCGAAAGTAGAACGTGGTCATGGTGCTTCTTCTAGCTGAGAAAGGATGTCTCATGTCAATGAAAGAGTGTTGAAAATGTTTGACCACGTCATTTCATGTTATAAATATATAAGTGCTCTCTCAAGATTGACTAATTGATGGGAGTACCTTCTTGTGAGTGTTAATTTTAACATCGGGGAGGGAATTTGGAACTAGTGGCATGATGGAGAAGGATACCAACATGGAAGTGAGTCCACTAGCATGGGTAATATCCATGTTCTGAATTTGAGGGGGACATTCTAGATGGACTGTAACAATGGGAGGACTTTCTTATGTCTGGATGTTACAATGGGGAGGACCTTTGTAGTGACTGCCATCATTGATAGGACTACTATTGTGGCTTGATTTATTACTATAGAGAGAATTTCTGCAGCATATACCAATTAGAGGACCATTAGGGTAGAAATCATCAAGGGGATGTAATACTATATATTTGGTCTTCTGGTCATTAGGAGGGCTACCTTGATAATCATCAAAAGATAGATTCTCATGATTTATCCATTCATTCCCATGAAGTAAGGCTTTAGAAGTCCTTTTTAGAGGATCTTCAGAGCTTTTGGTTACAACCGGGTGTGGGGGATCATCCCAACTACTACGTCAACATCCATAATTTAGTAAGGGATTGACAGGATCTTGGGCCTCTATTAATATGTGATTTATTCCATTAATAACTCCATCTTCCTACATAGTAGGGTCATGAATATTCTATTCATTTTATAGTAACCATTGGTGTAATTTACTTTTGGGAACTCTATTGCTGGAGAATGGGGTATCCTACTATAAGTAACAACCTTCATATATGGGTTCCTATTTTAGAGGTTCCAATGATGCTATCGGGATACGCCGATGAACATCTTGATTTCAAATGTGCATATATTCATTCCATGGAGAGGCCACCATGGTGGAATTGTGTCCCCCAATTTAAATGGGTATTTCTTCATAATTTGTTTGAGAATTTATAACAAAATATGTTTGATTACCATCCTGGACTAGATATTGGATTCAGGTCTACTCTGGACAGACCATAAGATCATTTGGATGTGTCACCCCACTCAGGGAGATAGGGTTCTACAACGGACTCTTTTCAATTGTCACAGACGTGATTATGTCTTGATAGGTCTAGAGGGTATGACTGGTGATTGATTTCTAATCATCCCTCATTTCTAGGATTTGTTGAGATTTGTCATCATCTTGATAGGGGATATATTCCCTTTCCGATATCAAAGAAGGAATATATTTTTTCATCAGTCCTCCATGTTTTTTTTGTGGTTTCTTGTAGTTTTATTATTTCAGGATGGAGGAATTATTCTACCCTAATTTATAGACTGGATATGCTGACTTTTATCTCCATTGACCATCATATTTGGAATATGGGATTGATATTTTGAAGTAGGGATTTGCATCTATATATTTTACTCTATATTTTTTGGAGGTATTTATATGAATCTGTATGAATTTTACTATTACTATATTTTATTGAAACCATATTTCACTGATGGGGTTCAAATTTTTTTGAATAGATATGTTTCTATCTATAATTTCATTTCTTACTTTGATGATTGGATTGGTACACATCAGTAGGAATTTGATACATTTTGTATTTTATTGCCACCAAATTTGACTAGATTGATTGATACCCCGGGGCACGAATTTGACACTACAAATATTTTACTACCACCATATTTGAATGAGGGGCTTCGAATTTGTGTTCTAGTATATGTGCATGTATGTACTTTTCCATCCAATTTATATAACGATATTAGTTTATGTTAGTAAGTAATTGAATCTTCTCATATTAGGTTTCTTCTTTATTGGGATCATGGTATTTATGCACATTGTTTGTTATTTTCATTTACCTATAATTTTCCACCGTGTTTTTATGGGATCCTTGGCAAGAACTAGTAGGAATTTTCAATTTATCATAAGTTTCTGATGTATTTTCCTGGATGGAATCATAAAAGTGGAATGAATTTATGTATTCCGGTAGTTTGATGTGGTATTTTAATGGTATATCTCTTACCTAAGAACCATGGTGTTAACATGTTTCGAAGTTATATGTTTTCCTCCCTTCGTGTGCATCCCATGGGATATGTGATTGTTGAACATCATTATGAACCCAACGTGTAATATAATCATTATAATATTGATACTGGGAAACATGGTGTTTTTGATGACATATATGAGTAGGGGACCTTGATCGGAAACCATTTTTGGTAGGGATGATTTCATCAGTAACGACTTTAGCCACATCCCTATGATAATTAAGGCACTCATTTTCATGTTTTGTGGACAGGAGCCTAAAACAATTAGATACACCTAGTGGAGCCACATAGTTCTTAATAATATTTTACTTCTTTTTTGGAAGTTAGTTGGATTTCATAGACTGGAGTGATTTTCATACAGCCTCCAATGTTGGGAAAGTACCATTCTTATGGTACTTTTGTATCTCTGCATTTCTGACCAATTAGTGGAGATATTGTGTGGTATATTGATTCCTCAACGTCATGGATAACCTAGCTAGTGTGATGGTTGACATGTGTGGATATAATGAATTATGGGATGAGATTGAAATAAAGAAATATCTAAAGAATGCATGAAATTTATGTGACAAGTAATGAAAAAAACATGTCAAACTATCACCTCTAGAACACATGTGTAATTTATGATCTCACTTTTCCCTCTTCCCTTTTGAAAGTGAGAGGGTCATGAGGGTGGGTAACACTACCACCTAGGATAAGGATTCATGTTAGGTTCACCATATTTGTTCTCCCCGAATATGTTTTTATATTTGATGCAAAAATTATTGGATGGAAACTACTCAATATATCCCTTTTATCTTTTGATGTAGGTTCCCCATTTAATTCATTTATGTGAGGTCTACCATTTCATTTGAACCAATGGGACATATGCAGAAATAATAGTAAAATTCATGATTCATAGAGATAGAAACATCCAATGAATCTTATATCCATGATTCAAGGACCTACATTCCAAATGATGGAACACATTGGGTATCTTAGCCCATGAAAATTAAGAGATCACATTGGTTGAGATGAAGGGAACATGGGCTCATCACACCTTATTGGGGGCGGGGATATTGCCTATTTTGGGATTCACTTATTTATTTAAGCTGTGTCCATAGATATATGAATCATTTTTTCATTCCCAAGCATGCGTATGTGGATTACCCCTAGGTAAGATCAATCATAAATACATGTGGGTTAAAAATTACGTAGATGTACATGTGGTTCTGCAGTAAAGAATTTATCTGTATATATTTGAGGTTCTTTATTAATTTTAGTCTTTTGTGGACAAATATGGAGTTCCTTGGGTTCATATTGAGACTACACTTCTTCATTCCATACGATGAGGCGTTCTGAAGATTATCATCATATGGGGGGGATGTGAATTGATTCAATGTTGGGATCGAACTTGTAAGGTGGGTTTCCTAGATTTTCATAGGAGTGAAATCAGAACCCACATAGTTCGGTTCCACATAACTAGGCACATATCCTTTAATGGTCATGTAATGAAGACCCATACATGAATATTAATGTCATTTGGGGAGGATGTGAGTGAAAAATCATGAATATGTCAATGTTGATATGGATCCTTGGGATGGTTTTCTACGTATCCTAGTTAATTGGAAATCAAATTCCATGTAGTTATAAAGGATGGGGCTCATATCTTTGATAATTCACATTAAAGGGGGAATGGTTGGGTATTTCACTGAGTATGAGTCCCATTAAAAGAGGATTTCCCATGATCAAATTAAATGTCTGGCATATGCATTGGACCAGCTTCTTTTGTTTATGGTTGGGGATTACATATATAAAGAATTCCCATTTGATGTTTGAGTTCAATTAGATGTCAGGATTTCCACTAATCTATAATATCATAAGAGTCATGCTTGATGTCATTAAAATAAAAAGTTATAGATCTAATGATCATGAAACCATCCATATCTTCTAATAGAAGATACGAGAGCCCAACAGAGGAGACTGAGGGGCTTTATGTGTGCATTTTTCTTCTCTTCTCATCTTATAATAGATAGTAAGATTTGGAAATCTATCAAGATAGGTATTAGATTAAGTTAAATAAGAGCAAGAGCACCACCAACTTAAAATAATGTTTAGGGGCTTACCATTGTGTAGTCCCCTAAAATTGGTTCTGGGAAAGGTGATGAGCACTACTCTTTGTCAAAATGAAACCCAAGCATGAAATCCTTTTATTAATACTGACACTCACTAAAGGGAAAGTCTATTGATTCCCCTAAATAATTTGAATTCATAATTTTACATGATTAACCTAATGTTAGAACCTGTGTTACCATGGGAATGTATACTTAGGGGTATACAAGGAGACTTCACTACTACTTGGATTTCCCATATGACTCCACTTTCTCTGGTTATGTAAACATAGAGGGGCATGTTGATGTTCCAAATAGTCTCATCATTCATGACTGGTGGATTTGGGAGAGGCCTTGTCCTCGTTTCAACAAATTATTTTATATCAGGACTTCCAGTGATGCAATAGAACCAGAGTGAATTGACAATAACTAGAGCATAGAACACCATAGGATAACCCAATCTGCACAAAATATCCTTACATTGGTTGGGGTTTCCTTATTATACCATATTTCTCTATGGGTAGGTGGCTATTCACATAATATGGTAGTATGTTGAGCTAGGATTGATTGGAATTGTGATTTTTTATGTGGAACCAGGTTCCATCCGAATAGAATGATGCTTGGCAGAGCTAAGTTCTATCTTTGTAAGATTATGTTCGCATTTTTAGGTTCCACCTCCATAACAATATTTTATACAGGGAAAAATTTTGATAAAGGAAAATTGGATCTATGAATCATGGGAAATATATCTAAGATTTATGTGGGGTTCATATTTATTTAATGAGTAATGTTTATACTGCTTATTGCAATGTAGTGGGTTTTACTTGAAAGGTATTTTCAAAAGTGTCCATCTTTTGTGGAAGCCTATTGAAGCAACACGACCCATATACGACTTGGTCAATATGGATATGGGTTCATTTTCTACAAAAGGTAGAATGAACACCCCAGTCCCTCTAACAACTCTATTTAAATTTTAGGAATCCATCAATTTCTCCCTACCCACGAACCATTATAGTTCGTGGGGCGTGTCATGTGGAGGGTGGATATTTCCAAATCCTTCCTACATACAATTTTGTAAGTGGTGAAATGGAGGATCTTCCTTTATTCAATGAAAAACATATATTGTAGCCACCTCACAAAGTGTATTTCCATGTAGAGTAGTAATCCATCAAGGGTTTATACAATAATCCTAAATTTTTCACAAACAATTTCACTACTTTAATAATTTTTTCGTAAACAAATCGATCGATTAGTTTTGTTTCCACTTCAAAATCAATGGTATTATTCCAATTAACATTGAAATGTTTTGTGGACCCAATACATATTAACCAGGAATCATGTAGGCTAATGGTAGTTGCTAATCCCTTACACCACTTGGTAATGTGTTCAATCTCTACGTCCTATCAGGATGTGACATGTTTCCTCCCCACATGAGTGGTGTCCATTTCCAAGTCTATATTAATATATGATAAAAAAGGTTCTAAAAATAATTATGGGCATACTTGAAATAAATTAAATCAATAAATAACAAGTTTGTATGGTTTTCAATAGAAATTATCTTTTAGAATGACCTATAATATTATTTGACTATTAGTACAATGTCATTAATGATCAAATTAACCATAAAGGTTTTATATATTTTTATGATTATCTCGGAAAAATGTAAAGGAATTATTCCTCAAATAAATATTTACTAAAATATATAATAAAATAATTGGTTTTATTTCCATAAATTTATCCCAAAATACCATTAAACTTGGAAAACAATTATCTTGTAAACACTAAAAAAGTCGTGTGTTTGACATTGATCATATGAGCGATCAAAAATGTATAAATGCATTTTGATATTCTTAACTCTTAAATTAATTAATAATAATATAGATAAACAATTTAACCCATTTATTATATGCTTCATTACTCTTATAACTAATTACCATTGGAAAAATATTTATACAATTTAATTCATGAATCACAACACACAAATACAACATCTATTTTATTTCAAAATAGGTCAATTATTTCTCTTGATTTTAGAATTGTGTAGATGGAATTGGATTAGATAATATTTAGGAAAATGAAATATAAATGTATCATTAGGATTTAATTTATTTCTTTCAATAATTCTCATCATTATTCAGTGGAAATTATTAATTTTATGCTCTTCCTTTACCAACATAAATCACATTGAAAATCCATTTAGACACCATATTTGTAATATATGAAATCATAGTTTAATCATAGGTTATCAATTTCCATCATCTATTAAAATACATTATAATGGTTTGTAAGGATAATGTGAATTATCATAATCATATCTCTCAAGAGTGTCAAAGTAGCTATGTAGTAAGGATAGTTATCGTGAATCAGGTGATGGTTCAGATAAACCCAATGCACCCTTTTGAGGGTTATTACCCAATAGTTATCTCTTCTCTAGAACTATTTATAATTGAATTATCCTAAAAATTATTCATTTCTATTAAAAAAATACAACATATTCTATAAAAATGTTCATGATATTTTTCTATACATACCATTATTTTTTATAATAGGGTTATGTACCATATATAAATTTTACTAAATATAGATTTTAGGTTTATAGTAAAATTCCCTTGACACCAATTGTACAGATCTAAACCACATTAGCATGCAGTCAGTTCATGATTTATTTAAATGTAATGAGATACAAGGAATATAATATTGAAGGACTAAATAGTTTTTTAGTGTTGGTAAACTATAAACATAAATGATTCTTATATTCTATTTTAACGAACATGTTAAAACATAATTTCTTTGTGAATTATATTATTATTTATTCAGAATAAATAATATATTTCATACTACAAATCACTTATTCTGTGGAAATTAAACAAAATACGTTTGATCTAAAAGGATATGTATGGTTTCTGTATAGTAGAAGAAATAATGAATCTATAATTAAAAAAATATGGATAGGTAAATAGATCAAAAAAGAAAACATATATCCAAGAAAAAAAGAAAGGAGTTCATCTAGAAAAATGGAAATGTGAAGATATCATTTATAATAACCAATATGGAAACATAAATTTGTAAGGACGTGTCTATAACCATTACATATTCTAGTTATTTTAAAATATAATTCACATTATTACAATCCAAGTGATCATATAGGTTTATAATTTTATAGAACTAGCACTAACTCTTTCATGGTATTATAATACATTAAAAATGTCACATATCCTCACTATGAACATTTTCTATAAAATAAATTATTTTAAAATACAATATTTTTTCCCTTAATGACTGAAATTCAAAAACATTCCTTGATATCATCGTTGTATCTAATCCCATCTAAATATAGTAAATAATGTTAATATATTTTATAAGGATAGAATAATTTTAAGGTGAATCAATGATAGGAATCCATTAATTTAGTGAAAACCAATAAAAACATTTTCACTAAAACATTCCTTTTTACCTAAAAATCAACCATATTTTTAGAAAAAATCATTATCTTACATTATGGAATCAAGAAATTGTCATGAAAGATAATAAGGAAAAACGTAGGATATGAGTAGGTGACATGTAACATCATTTTATATACCACAAATACTAATGGAATATTAAATTTTTTCTATATCCATCATTGTTGTAACCAATTCATTAAATGTTATAACATAACCACAAGCCCTTGTTTTATCAAGGATCCCACCATCATTTATTAATAACACAACTATCCATATATGGCATTTTATTGAACCTACCATCACCAGAATATAAGGGAACCAAACATAATAATATTTAATTTCTAAGAACCATAATATCATCATAAATCCTAAAATCGTGCGTCATAAAGCACTCTTTGAAGAAAATATACTTTCCATTTTGAGACTCCATCATTTTTTAAAATTTTACTTGTACAATAGATAATATTCTAATTGAAAATAAACATATAAACATAAAAAACAATGATTCAAATTATTATGGAGGCATAATATTAGAAAATTAATTTCTTATATTATATGTAAAAATATTCTTTTTGATAAATGAACATTAATAGTGGATCTTTAAATGAATGTCCCTTAGATTTTCTACGCATTCGTTCTAATGTGTTCAAACATTATGTATATTATTATAAATAATGGTACTAATTTAATCCAGAATATTATTTATATTTATAATTCCTTTTATATTATTATTATAAAAATTTCCACATGTTTATTCCTAATATTTTGATTATTCTCAATTTTTTGAGTGCGTTAATTTTATGGTATCATTGAATGTTTATTTGTCTATCATTATAGATTTTATTTTCAAATAGAATAAATATTATAGAAGAAGAAATTAAATGGTATTAGTGAATAACTAAAATTTTATATGGAGTCTTATATCAATTTTTTCTAACATGATGATGTTTAATTTTAGAAAATTTTACTCATAAATGTCTTTCTTATTTTTGTGGGTTTTCCAAACATCATGACCTTGTATTTTTTTTATTTAATATTATGGAAATAAATTAATTTGAAAACATGAAATAACTAAAAATATTGTTATTAATATATTATTTATTGACCAAATTACTTATTTTACCAGTCTTGAAGGCGTTAATGAAAAATGAAACTTATTAACCATTGAGATGGTTTACCACCATAATTTGGATAATAGTTTCATTTCATTATATAAGATGAAATAATAAAAGGGATACATATGATATATTAATTTAGAAATATAAAATTAATTTATTTAAAAGATACATGAATTATTATTACATGATGGATTATGGAGGTTAGGAGATGGTAGGATAAGAAAACAAATATAATATGTGGTCTTTGAAAGCTCCCTCTTGAATATCACCTCCTTGAATAATCCATTAAAAAATGTGGAATTTTTATTTATATGAGAAAAAACATATATAAGGTTTATATGGAATCATAGAAGGAAATTCGGTATTGAATTTTGATCTTGAAGGATAATTGTGGTGAAATGATGTGATGGAATGAGCACCCCTTTACAATTGAGGTGATGGTCCCTCTAAATATTTCTCATTATTTTAAAATATTGTATGACTATTAAGGAGAGAAATAATTTGAAATACCATTTAAATGTATATTATATGAAATTATAGACCATATATTATCCCTTTTTCTATTAAAAATAATTTTATGATTTTTTATAATTTAATAAAATATTATATTCATGAAATATTATTTTTTTCAAATTTATTAAAATTCTTTACTATTAACAGATAACATCAAAAGAAAGTGTAAAATTCAATCAAATTATTTTATAATTTCTTAAACATGAAATATTACTCTATATAATTCATGGATCATCAAAATAATCTCAAATTATAATTATTTGAAATAGTTTAATATAACTTATTTGAGTTTATGAATAATTTAAATAATTACTAAAACATCGATGTCTATGCATTGAAGGTATAAATTTATTCTATAAAAGAAAAAATAAATTAACATTAAAAGTATAAATCATTTACCTATAAAAATATTATTTAAGGTGACAAATATCTTTTAGAAAACCATAAATTAAAAATGATATACTTATCAAAAAATATAGTTTGAATAGTTTGATTTTTTGTAAATAAAATAAAATAATGGAAATATTGTTAACCACATGCCTCTCAAGGTTCAAAAAGTCGACATAAGGACACAATCGGTCTAAAATTACTTATCCAATAAAATTCATACATGTTTAAAAGTAAATGGTTAATATTTATAATATTATTTTTAACCTCATCAGATTTACATATAAGTCTATCAATATAAATTAATTTGTTTACTATTCATATTCTGCAAAAATAAAAGTGGCATATTTTCTCAATATTGACCCTTGTATTAGAAATATGTAATAAATTTTTAAAAATGTTAAAAAAATTTGTAAAATTTAAATTAAAATTGTACCCGAAAAATGGATCAAAAAAAGGGATTTCGAAAAAATTCCTCTTTTGAAATATTAACTAATTATATACTAAAATCAATTATAAAATAAATTTTGAAAAGAATAATTATATGAATATATAAATATATGAACTAATTAAAATTTGATACGTAATACAATGAGTAATATTATCATGTAAAGAAAATATATTTTTCAATCAAACCAACACTTTTCAATATTCATAGAAATATCAATATTGTCAAGATATTCCAAAAAGGTAATCCTTAGATAATTTTAACATTATGATATAATAAATTAAATTATAATTCTGAAATTTAAATTTGGTAATATTAAAATTAATGTTTTAAATTTGACTATATAATAAATTATTTCTTAGTTAACAAATTAATACTTAATTTATCTATTTAATTGAAGAATTCTCTTAAATATGAAAACAAATTATACAAATGGTTCCCCGGTTTTTTCAATCTCTATATCGTAGAAATTTAATCCTCAAAATTTAATTATATTACTATAACACTGTAGAAACGTTTCCCTAAAAAGATTTTTAGATGCCCATGTTTCTCCTTCAATCATATGGTTTCTCCACAAAAACATTACCTAGTAAATTACCATCTTCTGCAATAAAATATCTCTATAGCCAATATTCTAAACTAGTTTTTCCTTATAACAATGTTTCTCCTCTAACAAAACTATTTCAGGGCTCAAAACACGATATGAATACATCCTATACTTTATTAAAATCGATAAATGAAGACCCTTGTGTATGAGAGGTGAACTCCGAGGCAAGGGTACTCAATTGTGAACTGGTAAAATATTCTGTATGATTTCTTATTGTCAAATGAACAATGATATTAAATTTTAATTCATAAAAAAATCATCATACATTTCAATAGAGATATTTTATGAAAAACATGATCACTTACCACAAAAAAGTCCTTTCCTCTGATTATATTCACAACTTTTTTGTTTTCTCTATGTCGCCCTCATATGTTGTTGAAAAAGTTTCACCTTCTCAACCACTTACTCTACCAATTATGGTACCAAAAACATCCTTTCACCAACCTCATCCATAAATTATAGAGTTCATGACTGATTTCCATATAATTCATAAAAATGATCTATCAATATATTGAAATGTAAAGTGTTATTATTTGAAAACTCAACTAATGCAAGATGGCTATCCCATTATTCCATGTAATCCATTGACAATGAATGTATAATATAATCCAAGTTCTGAGTTTTTTCTTTTTTAATATCTACTACATCGAGTATTAATAACAATGATGAAATTTGATTATGTCCCAAAATAATTCTATAGGACTTTCCAAATGTTAGAGGTGAATTTGGGATAATGGTCCTATATAATGGGAATATAGACTCAATGTAATATAATTATATCTTTAGAAAAAATTCATTAATTTTTATATTAAGACACATTAACTTTGATAGGAATGAAATGTTTGGATTTAATCTATCGATCAATAATAACCCAAATGACATTATTACCTAGATATGTCTTTGGATGTCCTACAGTGAAATACATGGATATATATTCCCATTTCCAATATGTAACTAGAAAAGTATTATGAATCCCCTTTGATAATTTCTATTGAACTATAAACTTTTGAAATGTAAATAATTTCATAGTAAAATTAGCAATATCTATTTTTTTAAAATCCCTCCAGAAAAACTATTGATGGTCCATATACATCAGTGTGCTGCTAGCCTTAACTGATATGGAACAGCCCACAGATTTACATGAAACTTTAATGAAATGAATGAAACATTATGTCTCTAGGAAACGATGCCTTTTTAAGTATATAGTTATAATCTATCAATTAAACTAAAAAGTTTGGCTTCTATGATTTGAATTTAAATAATATGACATACATGATTGTGTTCAGAATGATGTTTAGAGTCTGATAGAACAGTCTCACTTTTTTCTGAGTTTTAACATAACTTAAAGAATATTAATTTTGCCACTATGAATTGTAATATGACCATTATGAATAGTATAGAATTCAAATGAATATAAACCTTTCTAATGAATGTATAAATAAAAATCATCCATCTAATATGTGAATGTATGATATAATTATATAACGGTGTTGGTATTTTTTTAGTTTATAAATATTTAATTATATTTTTAATATTAATATAATAATTTAAAAGATAATTTATTTTCATGAAATGTATTAATAATTTAATATTTTGATGTTATATGACTATAAGTCGATTTGATGATACCTTAAGTAATTTTTTATAAATTTATTAAATAAGATATAATTTTAAAATATATATATTTCAATTACTGTTGATTTAAATAAAAAACAATATAAATCATATTTAGATAATCATTTTTATAAAATTAATTCCATTTTTATATTATACACATTGAAAAATGGTTATGGTGATTTTTTGGTATTTTTCTAAAATACATGAATTTTTGTGAATTGTAAAATATAATAAATTATGATAAATGCTAAATACATTAATTATGGATTAATGATTGATGTTTTAATTTTCTCTCCATCATTAGTTCGAAATCAAATGTTCTATTTATTGTTTTTGGTCACCAGAATCATCACTATTTCTTGTAATGAGAAAAATAATATACAAATGGATAAGATATTCAAAAATGTATGATAAATATAGTATCTTACATAAATTGGAATTTTTTTATGCTAATGTATAAATTCATCATCATCTCTTCTTTCCCTTACCTTTATACTATAAAATAAAACACCATCTGAGATGTGTTAATTTATGAAATTCAAGGACCAAGGGTTTTCAATTTCTATTACCATCTTGACTTGTGGTCATGAAACCATTTTTTACAGTTGAACCATAGTATAATATATGTAAAATATATTATTTATGATTCTGGAATATATTTTGACACGTGATATTAATTTATAATAAATGATTTTTTTGTTATAAAAACTAGCATATTAAACCTAACAGTTATAATTAATCATTTATATAAAAATTCATCCTCACTCCAAATCACCAAATGAAATTTATAAAAATTTAAAAATATTTACATTCGTTAAAATCATATAACATCAATTATTTTTAACCATACTCATCTTACTTGATTATTCGTACATATATACAACTAAACTGACCATGAAAACCAAGGAAACAAAAGCTCCCAAAAAAAGGATATTGAACATATTTACCCATAAAAAAAGACATGAATGAACTTAATAACTTTATAATAAATTAAATTCATCCCCAAGAGGTTCTATAGTTATTAAATAATGACTATAATTTTGTTATCCATGAAGTTAAGGTCCTGGTAAAAAATATATCAGACTTAAGGAAAGGGGTCCCATCTTTATCACTTTTATACAAGAATCTCATCTATGTTATGACCTTTTAATTTTTATTTCAAATGATGGGGTATTCTTTTCTAACCTAACCCATAATTCCCTCATGAAATATAAATTATATGATACACCTTTCTATATCGTAAATTCCTACTAAGTATACCTGTTACCATGCCAAAACGTCTTAAGTTATTCTACCCAACCTTCATTATTCCATTGTGTTTCCCTATTTTTCTTTTTACAGAAATAAATTTATCTTTTATTTTGATTAAATCTTATTAAATTTTTTATGTTCCAAAATCATGTATCAAGAGAAACTCATCCTTCTCATTTGTTGATACACATTTTTAAGTGGTCTTCTTCTGAATTCTTCTTAATCAAAATGCCCATTTTAAGGGAACATACCGAATTCATTCACATTTTCAAGTGTGATACGTTATATGTTTTAAAAATATGTTTCATTTTTAATACCACTGTTAATATTCTGAAAACATTACTGGTTCACTTCTATCTTTATATTAAAACTATTGTCCTATTTTTTATTTAAATGTCCATTGATATTTTCCTTAAAGAACAATATTTTTTTATTTCTAATGTTTCTTATATAGTCCTTTCACATGATATCAATTCAATTTGAAATCACATATAATTATATATGAAAATTTTATGTTATTATTGTCCATTAATGATTAAATATGTCTCCTTCATGGACACTTTTATGATACACCATTTGGATATGCTTTTTGACATGATTATGATACCCATTTCATTCCATGGGTAATCCTTATATTTATATATGATTGATTTTGGGTTATTATATATGTGGAAAAAATAATCATAAACATTTTATAATGGGTGAACCCGGATAGTGATCTAAGGAATTGGGTAATTTTTACACTCAAGAGATGTTATTTGAAATGGTCACGGTGGTTAGCCTTAACTCATTCTTCTTGGGAATTAGTTATGGAAGTTAACCTTTACTCATTCTCCTTTGTGTGAAAATATACTTGAGTCATGATAAAGTCATGATTTATGTGTCATTATAATTAATATTCTTTAATTATTATATGATCCCATGTCTTATATGTTATGATTCTATATGTTAAATCACTTTTCATGCATTTTTATATCTTTATGTCCTAACCATGTGATAAGGCTCTATTATTATGTTCATTCTTTTATTGGGATTTTTAGGTCGTCCCATTTTTCATGTTATCCCATGGATATCCTATACCGATATAAGGTCTCAAAGGAAGTTATGTGATCATTATTAAGATGAAATAATGAAATGTCTTTTAGTCCCACATTCTCAGTTTCAGGTACCTTGTCTTCCAAGACATTACACTTTAGGATCCTTGGATATTTATTTGAGGAATATTTAATCTTCATATCATGTAATTATATTTTTAATTATTTTTTGTGGCTATAGTTTATATTAAAGAATGGTCTAGTAATTTGTGGATATTAGAAATTGAGAACTTTAGTAAGAACCTTAGGGATAAGACTAAGTATAAGAAAACATCCATAAATTCTAGAATGTGTAGAATAAGTGGTTTATTGAAAAATATATATCTATCTAGATAATACACGTGGACGTGGTTTTGGATAAGATGTACCTAGGAGTAACAACTTTGACAAGGTATTCCAGGCTGAAATCGGGGTAACCTAGTACATGAAAATGGGCCTTACTCCGCACATAGTTTCCCACTCCCAAGGTATAAGCTTTGTTAATTTCATAGTTTTATTAGGAAACATTTTTATGGAATCAAAAAAGGGACCATAAGAAAATATCATTGGATACATATCATGGATAACATAGATTGGATCCTAGTTAATCAAAAGTTAGGATTTTATTTTCCTTTACAAGGTTATCCTTTTAGGTTTAATGTTTCCTTTTATATGCTTATTAGCTATGTATTCTAACCCCCAATTGTTTTCACCTTACTATGTAAAACCAAATTTTGGGGGAAATTACATTAGTTTTGAAGAATATAATACCACAATAATTTGCAAAACAAATAATGAAATCCATGAACCACTAAGTATCTGAGAAAAAAATAACATTTTTAAAAGATATTGTTATAACCTAGCTATTAAACTATATTTTTCCCCTTATAGGATTTTAATTTAAAAAATATGACCTAAAAAGTTGTGATATGTAAGATGTTTGGAATCTGATTGGACAAAAATTTTTTTTGAATAGTAACATACCTTTATAAATAGTACTGTCACCTATATGAATAGTAATATTACACGTATTAATAGAAAATTGTTCAAGTTAATATTAACCTTAATCATGAAAGTATAAATAAAATTTACCCATATTATATGTGAATGTATGATATAATTATTTCAAAGTGCTTGTATTTTTTTAAGTTATAAATATATACTTATAGTTTCATGATTAATTTAAAAATTTAAATGAAAATTTATTTTAACAAAATGTATTCATAATTTAATATTTTTATGTCATATAATAATTAAATAATTTTGTCACACCAAATGTAATTTTTCAAAGTGTAATAAAAATTAGATATAATGTCTAAATTTGTATTTTTCATGTAAATGATGATTTTAATTAAAAATTATATTACAAATATTTATAAAACATTTCCATAAAATTGAGTTCATTTTTCGATTCGACAGGATGAAAAATTATAAGGGTGAAGTTTTGGGATTTTTCTGAAATATATGATTTTTTGGTGAATTGTAAAATAAGATAATTTATGATAACTCCTAAATACATGAATTATCATGTCATAGATGATTTTCTAACAATATAAGCACCATTGGTTTGAATTCACATGCTCTATTTACATTTCATGGTCATAATAATCATCACTATCAATTGACTTGAGAAATATAATTAAAAAATAAAAATTAAAAAATCACGTAGCTTATCGAATCTAAAAACTACCCTCAACCCCTCCTCTCTTCACTCCTCTCATGCCTTTTGACATATATAGATTTTACAAAAAATAACTTCACATTCACCCACCCCCACTAACAAGACATGTTTTTCTTATTTAAAGACCAAAACCACTTCCCTAAAGATACCCTTAATGAAAATAAAATTTAGAGATAAATTCTTCTTTTAATTTATTTTATTTTATTTCAACATTCATTTTTTTATATCCTCACCTCACATCACAAAAAAAATGTATGAAAATCCATTATCATAACTTTCATTAATTTTTTTGTTATAATTTAATAATTCATCATCATTTCATATTTTCCCTCTTTTTATAATAGAAATGAAAACACCATTCGAGAGGAGTTAATTTATAACATTCTAGGACGATGGGTTTCCAATATCTATTACCATATTCAGTTATGGAAATTAAACCATTTTTATGATTGAACCAAACATTAATATATTTATTATATCTTATTTAATATTCATTAATCTATTTTAACATATTATATTAATTTATACATCAAAATGAGTTTATTGTTATAAAAACCGCCAGTTGACCCAAACGATTATCATTAATGTTTTATATAATAATTTATTTTTACACCAAAATATAACAACAAAATTTATAACCATATAATAATATATATTCCACTAATAAAATATAACATAAAATCGAGACATCCATCCTCATCAGACATGATTTTTCCAAACTGTATATAAGTAATCTGATCATGAAATCCAAGGGGACAAATGCACCCAAATAATGAAATTGAACCTCTTAACCCATAAAAAGGTCCATGAATGAAAATAATAAGGTTATAAAAAATAAATTATTTCTATAATATTTTATGTAATTATTAAATAAGAAATCTAATTTTATTATCTAGGAAATTATGATCAGGTGAAGAACACCTTGAAGATTTTGGTAAGGGATCATGTCTTTCTTACTTTTTTTAAGAATCTTCCTTATGTACTCTTATTTTTAATTTAAAAGTATTTAGTATTATTTCACATTTCCACTCCCCATTACTATTTGATAATATATAAATGATGAGATACCCCTTTCTATCTTATTATTCTCTCTTAAGTACATATTTTCCATGCCGAAAATTCATAAGGGATTCTACTCAAACGACCATTATTCCTTTGGGTTTATATATTTTTATTTTTATCCAAATGAAGTTATATGATCATTTTATCAACATATTTTATATTTTTTTTGTTCCAAAAACATTTATCAAGATCCAATTACCCTTCTATTTTGAGTATATACATGTTTTTAAGGCGTTCCCTTCTCAATTCCTCTGGATAAGCAATCCCATTTAAAGAGAACTTATCATATTCTTACCCATTTTCAAGTGTGTTACATATTTTTGTTTTAATCAACAATTGAATTTATAAAACAAATATTGTTATTATCAGTACCTTATGGGTTAACAGATAGTTTTATATTAAAAATATTTATTAATTTTCTACTTAAAATTATATTTTATATTTTCCTCAAATCGTACTAAAATGTTTATAATTCTAATATTTCTATAATAGTATTTTTACATGATATGACATAATTTTGAGATCACATATCATGATAGATACCTTTTTTACGTTATTATTATCCATACATGACCCAGTTAATTTACTTAATGGATGCTTTTTTGATATACCATATGGTTATGCTTGATGACATATTTATGATGCCCATTTCATTACATGGGTGACCATTACATTTATGTATGACTGATTATTTATAATTCTATATGTGAAAAATATCTTCATGTACATGTTATGATGGGTGTACCTGGATAGCCCTCCAATTAATTGGGAAATGTTTAGTCTCATGAGAGGTTATGTGTAACAGTCAAGGTGGTAAGCCTTGACTCGTGCTCCATGTGCAACCGTCATAATGGTTAACCCTAACTCATTATCCTCTATGTGAAATGAGGTTTTACTAGTTTTAAATTCAAGTTTTATGTTTCTACCACATTACTATGATTCCATGATTATATGATCCCATGTTTTCTATTTTATGATTCCATATGTGCATTCATGTTCCACGTATTTTTATATCATTATGTCCTAACCATGTGTTAATGAGTTATTCTTATAACCCTTTCATAACTAGAATTTGTAGCCCAACCCTTTGTTCATGTTATTCCTAGGTTATCCAATAGGGCTGTAAGGGCTCAATTCAAGTTCAGAGATCATTATAAATATTAATTAATGAAATTTTATTAGTCGAGGGCTTTTAGTTTTATGTACCTAGTATTCCAAGACACAAGAAATTATTTTCCATTGCATGTATTTTGATTCTTATATTTTCATAAAATAATATAATCATTTGTGTAAATGGATTGGGTATCTATAAAAAAATATATATCTATGTATTTCAATAAAAAAAATTATTTCTTCAACTGAGAATCAAATGGAACACATAATATCTTCTAAAATCCCTAAAAACCATTTTTATTAAAATTAAATTCACATAACCTACATTTATACACAAAGACTACTTTTTTGGTAACTCATAATCTACATTTAGAGAAATCATAAATCTATCTAACATATATGATCTTGTTGAAAATGAATTTTCTACATTAATTTATTTTCTAGTATAGTAGTAAATCATGAAATCATAATCCTTATTGTGTTTAATCTATCATATACACCTCATGATTAACTTAGTCTGAGTAAATATAAACATTATTCTTATATGATTAGTATAAATTTTAGACTTGGATGAATATAAATTAGGCCTCCAAATTTTTAGTGAAAAAAACACAATAGGTAAATCAAAATAATGAGTGGGATAATTTAACTTATTTGGATTTAGTTTCCTTTAGGAATAAAAGTATTATTTCTCATTCTGCATCATAATACAACCAATCCCCTTAAATAAAGTTCACTCTATGTGAAAATTCAATATTTATTGAGAGAAATTAAATATATAATTAATTCATGGATATTAGTTTTAGTTCTTGAAAAAGATAATTATATTATTTTGTTCCAGATAATTCTACATCCGTTTCTAGTTAACATCTTTATTTTTTTAGATAAATATTAAAGGTTTTTACCAATCCTCTCTTAATAGATTTATAATACATGGAAAAAATATAATATCAGTAACATTAATAGGACTTGGAAATTTATCAAGATTTTTTTTTGAAGGACCATGTGTTATTCAATCATTATTAAAAATGTCACCATGTAATAAAATATTTTGTAACTAAAAATAGTATTTTCTATATTTTCTATATAACAACGTTTATTACATGGTTTTCATTACAATCTGTATATGATTTTTCATGAAAATCAAAACTTTTAAAAAAACCAGAATATAATCTAGAAAAAATAAGAAGATATCAAAATATTCATTCAGAACTCTATTTGTATGATCCATAAATGAAAATGGGGAATTTTTAAAGCCAAAGTTAATAAATACAAACTATGAATTGTCATATCTAGTCAAAATTACTATTTTATCAATTTCATCCACTATCCCATTTAGTCAGAGATACTCTGATCTCATGAAAATATTTTAAAATTACCGATCCCCGTCGAGACAGTAAAAAAATTCATCGATATGCATCGAGGCATGCTTATTCTTGTAGTGATGATATTAAATTCTCTAAAATCACTACAATTATTTATGAAACTATCATTATACTTAACAAATAAAATTTGATCACCCAAAAGTGAAGTGATAGGTCATGTAAAACCTATATTAAGAATCTCTTTCTACTACATTTTCAATTCAACAATTTCCACATTATCCATTCGATACGGGGGTTTTTAAAATGTGTTAGTATTAAGAACTAATTATGTAGTAAACTAAACCTCCTTATTAGGAATTAAACAAAGTATATGATAAAGAAATAAAATCTATATATTATATCACTACAAGAACATAATTAATATACTAAATTTCATTCTTTGTGAAGACATGTGATAAATATCTCTTAAATCCATTTGTAATATTTTTATTTCATTCTATGTAGTATATTAAAGTTATAAAATTATTGAACAAGTAATTATTAGATCTGTAATATATCATATTATAAAAAACTAAAATCCAATACATTCCCAAAATAATAGAATACTAAACTATGGTTAGTTCAATAAGATTTTTTTGAAACCCATTTCCTTAATAAAAATATGAAGATTTCGTATAAATCATAGGTATTTTAGTACATCCACTTTGTTTTTTCTCAAAAGGTTTTATCATAAATTTATAATGTGATAGTCCATGTATTCTTAATTTTTTCTCAGAAGTGAATGAATGAGATGATCCAGAATCAAAAAGGGTATTGGAATAATTATAGTACACTTGTAACATATATATATGCAATTAATATTATGGACCATCATCAAACATAATTGTAGAAAATTATTTTACAACACATTTTCTCTTTTAGTTTTAATGATTTCCAGCCTATGTCACTAACTTTTTCAGATGTTAGCATAATATTAACCATAATTAAATTAATGATTATTTTTTATCATATTTTCGGCATTTATCTACTCATTTTTATTACATTCACAATCCATAAAAAAATACACATAAGAATAATTTCCTATATTTTGTGAGGCATTCCCAAGAGTGGTGTTTTCTACACATTCAATAGAAGTGAATTTGAATTTCGTACCACCAATTTTGTTTTAAAATATCTTCCTAAATACTTTACAAACTAACAAATTATTATTATATTAAACACAAGTAATATACATTTCATCAAAATAAATTAATCCATTTTATCACAAAGAAATTGATTCTCATACCCACTAAAATTATAGGAAGGAAACCTTATTTGTATAATTTGTTTCAATCCATAGTGAGATCTATTTATATTACTATGAATCCCCCCAAAAATAAAGTATGTACAAAAAAATCTTGTAGTGTTTTTGTCATATAATTATATATAATATTAATAAATCTTTATATGTTAAATGAATTGTTTCTACTTTTTTGAACTATATAAGGAATATATTTATTTTTTGAAAATGTCTCTTAAAATCATAACATTACATATAATAAATTTTTTTTTTAATGGGTATTATTAACTAAATTACACCAAATATTGGCTTAGCTATTGAGATAGTAAATAGCTAGGGTTACCTCTTATTGTTACAAACATCCAATGACATGGATTAGATTTTCTACGGTATTAATCTATCCAACATGTACCCCTGCATCTGAGGTTCCACTAAATGTTGGAGTGTAATACATAATAAAATGATCCACTATTGAAAAATTACTATATGGTTGATCTAACAGCTCCCTTAAATGGATACCACCATCATTTATAACCCCTATAACTAATCCATTGTTGGAATAAAATTACCTATTCCAATTCCAACCATATTAGGATGCTATTTTGGAAGGATATTCTTCTCTCAATGACATTCCAACAAAGTTTCCCTCTTTTACCTATAGAAAATTATTATTAATCGAAATACCATAGATGAGGAAACTTGGTAATCTTAAAATAATTTATAATCTAAATATAAACCTAAAGTAATAATATTTTTTAGTATTCTATTAACATTATCCTGGCCTATATTATTTTATGAACCATTCACAGATACCATTATTTAGGAATTATCATTAAACATGACATATTCTATTTATTTTAATTTGAATTCCAATTATTGGAACCTAAAGGATCATTGATGTTTATATTTTTTGAGAATAGGGAAAATAACCTACATAGTAATCCCATATATTACACAAGTATTGTTATAATCATTATCCATTTTTTTACATAAAAAATGTCCTAAAAAACAAGTTCTCTCATCATGTATAATATTCAAAAAATTTCATTGATCTCATATTTATATATCACCCATAAATAATATGGAATTAATTTAAAACATGGAAAGGGAATAAAATCACACAAAGGTACCAACAATAAAGGAAGAACATAGTCAAACGAAAACCCAAATAACACATTTTCTATAAAATGTTGACTATTACCACAAACATTAAATCATATTGTCAAAAAAATCATTATCTTACCACTTGAAAATTAAATTATTTTCATGAAAATTCAGAAGAAATCATACGATATATAAGTAGTTAACTTGAGACATCATTTTCCTTATTAAAAAATATAAATAGATTGACATATTTTGAAAACATCCATTGTAGCATCATGGCTTGATTGACCACTAATCCTATAGTCTAACTGGTTATAACATGCCCTCATGCACCCCTCCATGTATTCCAGAGTCTCTTGATTAGAAAAAATGTTTAGGTAGTTGATAGTTGGGAGACAACACTCTCATGATCCAATTTTTTTAGATGTGTATCAAATTATAAATAAATGACAACAGTTGATGTGTTATTCAATGAAGGACAACACTGTAGAAGAATACTAATAATCAAATAAGTAAATAATGTAATGGAAAATTTCAATAAAAAATAGATGAAATAATATAAAATGATACTAAATTTAATAATAAGAATACATACAATATGTAGTGATAAAATATCGTACAAGAATAAGTAAATTAAATACATGAAAACCCAAATGGTGATCTATATGAGAATTCTGACTTATAGATTTTTCTAATGCTCCTGCATCTCATATAAAAAATAATGATAAGAACCAATTAACCATGGCCCTGGAAATAGAAGGCCTACTTGTCTACCCCATTAAAACGGAGTCCTGAGTAGGATCAGAATTTATAATTCCAGTAGCTTACTATCCATGGGGTCAATTACTAATTCTAGATTGCGAAATATAATGAAATTTATTGTATAGGTATAAGGTGAAAGATAAATATGTGGTGTTAAATATATAAACAATTACATTCCAATGTTCCTAATGGACACAAGGCATCAATACTTACTTCATATCATAGCTGAAATAATTTTATAGTGTTTTTCTATATAAACATAGTAAAAATATGTACTTATATAATATAGTTCTATATTGAATCCTCCAATATGAACCAATTACATCTGAATGTAAGTGGCCATATATCTGGATTACTATTTGCTGGATGAACTAGGGAATAACTCATACATCCATAACCAGTCTAATTATTCCTTAAAAATAATAAATAGGGTACATTTTGTATACACTTATAGATTGAGGGACTTCATATAACAACACATAGGACGGTGAGTGAGATTACATGAAATCACTATATTTATAGTACATGTAATATAAATCCTAATGCTCATATAATATCACTTGTGTGAGATGTCATACTCACACCCAATTTAATGGAGTGTGATACCACCATTCTCAATATATCCCTTAGCATTGTTCCATATCCAATATAAATGCATAGTATAATTGCAACTGGATTAGGGAAATACCTCTCATACAGCTCTTTTATTAATCCCATATACATATAGTGTATCAAACTAGATATTTATAGAATAATAATGTTGAACTCTCTGTAAAATGGTTATTTTAATAATCACAAATATTAGTTTTATTTATTTCCATTTAGTCATTTTTTCAAATTGTTCTAAATGTGTTTATATATATTTAAATCATATCTACATATGTTTATCTATGTTAATGTATGTTTTTGGTTGACCTGGATGTATTCTAGATTGAACAGACACTTTGTGTAAATTCCTTGTCTTGACTCACCATTAGTTATTTTCCCGAGTCACCGATTATGAACGGTTGCACCGATGATGAACGGTCGCACCGATGACAACGGTGGCACTGATGGCTATCGAAGGTCTAAAGGGTCACCGATACCAATGTTCAATGAGTCACTGACACTGATGCTGAGACACTGATGTTGAGACACCAACGCTAAGACACCGATGTTGAGAGACTGATATTAAGACACTGATGCTGAGCCACCGATTCTCAGACACTGAGGCTGATGCTACCGAAACCGATGAAAATTCAAAATGTCTCACCGATCCCATGACTCACCGATAGTCATGAGAACTGTTTGAAATTCTACAAATTCATATTTAATTCTAACAGTCATACTTTATGATTTTAATGCAATTAATTATATTTAATGTTAGTTGTTGGCATGTCATGAGACCATACCTCGTACCTTTGAAAAGGTAATCATTCATATTGTCAGATCTTGTGGAATAAAAGTAAGATAGAGTTGTAGTAAAAGAAAGTGTGCGTAAGTGAGTGAGAAGGCATAGAGAGGGAATTATTCCATGAATATACATACGAAAAGGAAGAACACATGAAGAAGTTTAAGGGGACTTTTGCAAGATCTAAAAAGAACACTCATGTATGCAATCCAGCACTAATGAAGAACACATGAAGAAGTTGAAGGGGGTTTTGCAAGACATAAAAAAGAACTCTCATGTATGCAATCCAACACTACTGAAGAACACATGAAAAACACTGGAAATCAGAGAACACACTCACTTTTGAAGGACATCAAGATGAATCACGATACTCTGTTTTTAACAGCAAAACCACATAAGGACTCAGAAGCATTTATACTGACTCCAATGAGTCTAGAGCTGCATTACCAATCACTAGATCTTTCTAGACTCTGATACATTCTCTCTTAGTGATTATTTTACTTACGTTTTTTAGCAGTCCATGTAATTTGTACATCATACACACACACTGACTCCTGTGCTGAACTGGAGGATATAAAAATCCTCAAACCAAATTTACATACTCTTGTTTCCCACGAACAAATGTGGAAGAGGTCCTTATGTGGCCTAGTCATTGGTTTTTTCCCATGAAGAAATGTGGTATAGGTCCATGTGTGGCATGGACATTCTTGTACAGTTGTCAAGCCCGATCCAGGGTGTGGATCAAATTTATTTAAATTGTTTGAGAGTACTAAGTATCGTCTTGAGACTGAGCCTCTTGGTTACATCTGATGTGCTTTTTAGTTTAAATCATAAGTATACTATATACATATATCATATTCTGCTGCTAACTACTTTTAAATACAAAACTATTTTAAAGCTACATTGATAGTTAAATTAGAAAGTGTTTATACTTATTGAAAACTAGTAAGTTAGATTCAGAAGTTAATATAATCATCATATTTAGTTAACTGAGACATAATCTATCTTAGAGAAATTAATTGAACATTTATAATCTATATAAATTCGCTACAGTTTAATTTTTTTTTTAATTTGGGGGAATTTAAGAGAAATATTTTTGACAGAAATTTTAATTGGAACTCAATTCACCCCCCCCCCCACCCTCTTTAGTGTCCACACCGACCAACATTTGGTATCAGAAGAGTTTTTATCAATTAAAATATTTAGAATGCTCTTTTGTTCAACTATGATTTTAGTTTCATCATTAATGATCTTAAATTTCTGTTAGTTCTAAATTTTATCTCCTTAAAACGATTTTATAACAAATAGTTATGGACAATAGACTAGAGGGTGATGCTACCAACATGCCACCTTTCATTAATGGAACAAATTATGCCCAGTGGAAACTAGAAATGAAAATTAATTTATAAAGTATGGGATTTGATATTTGGACTGCTATAGAATATCAATATAAGATTCCAACAACTGATAGAACTAATTGAGATAAAGCTACTAATATAGCATACGATAATAATTGTAATTCTATGAATGCTCTGTACTGTGCTTTAGGTTATGAGGAATTTAATATAATATCTTCTTGTAAAACTGCATATGAAATATGGGATACTTTGAGTGTTTCTCATGAAGGAAAAACTAATGTTAAATAAATGATATTGAATACATACACTATCAAATATGATAATTTTAAAATGAAGACTAATGAATCTATCTCTGACATGTATCTCAGGTTTAATGAGATTTGCAATAAAATGATCTCTCTTGGAAGAGATGTCACTTCTAAGGAACAAATCATGAGGATATTAAGATGTCTACCAGATCGATGGAGAGGCACTTCTATCTCAATTAGAGAATCATGTGTCAAAAGAAAACTACCAGTCAAGGAGATTATTTGTAATATTATGATGTATGAAGAAGAACTGAAGGTGAATAAGGAAGAAGATGATAAACCTAAAAGGATGTCTGTAGCTTTTTAATATACTACATAAAGGAGTAAAGAAAAAGACAAAGTTCAAATACAAACTGAAATTTCAACAAGTGAAGATTCAGACTCAGATAGTGATGCAGAGATGACTCAAATATCCAAGAGATTCAAAATGTTTTATAGGAAGAAGAGATTCTTTAGAAAATCATATTACAAGGGAATGTATGACAATAATGGACATTGGAAGAAGGACTAGAAAAAGCCAGATAAAAGGGATGAGTTTGTTTTCTATGAGTGCAAAAGTAAATGACACATTAAAGCAGACTGTCCAAAATTAAAATTCAAGAAGAAATATGATTATAAGGACAAGAACTACAAGAAAGATATGAAAGCTACTTGGAGTTCATTAGAAGATAGAACAAGTGAATTTGAAATCTATGATTCTGAAAAGAATCATGCCAACATGTGCTTCATGACCAATACCTCTAAGGTACAAATTTCCCCTATGCTAAATGATTATTATTCTGAAAATAACAGTGATTTAGACAATGATGAAAACATGTCTAGTGAAGAACTATTTGAATATTGTAATATGCTGTAGGAATCAGGAAATGAACTTAAGGAAAAATAAAAGTCACTAAAGAAACAACCTGATCTTAGTGCAAATATTAAATCTGCTCTTTATATAGAAAAGGAAAAGAATGCTCAACTAATAAAGGAAAATACTGAATTGAAAATGTCTAATGAGAAATTTATAGAGGACCAAAAAAAATTTACAAATGGAAAGGATAATCTTACTCAAATGTTAGGAATGAAAGTTTCACCAAAATATACTACTGGTTTGGGATACCAACCTAGAAAAAGACAGCTTACTAAAACTAAATTTATTCCTATGTCTGGACAACATTCTGCTAGTTCCATATCTGGAAATTCTTATGATTCAACAAGTTATACACATGGTTATAAAACAAATAGAGTTTATCTTTCAAAATATTTTGATTGTATAATTTATATGAGACCCATAAGATAAATTTGGGTACCAAAATCATTGATTTCTAATATTTCTAGACCCAAGATGATCTGGGTACCAAAGTAATTTCCCATCAAATCTGTTTTGTAGGAACCATTTTTGATGAGTTCTCACAAGAAGACATGGTATTTGGACAGTGGTTGTTCAAGACATATGTCTGGGGATTACTCATGCTTTAAAAGCCTAATCAAGATTGATGGAGGCCATGTCACCTTTGGTGATAATTCTAAAGGAAAAATCATCAACCTAGGCCAAATTGGTAACACTGATTCAATTATGATTTCTAAAGTTTTATTTGTTGATGGAATCAAATAAAATCATTTGTGTATTTATCAATTCTGTGATGATGGTTTTAATTTCATGCTTGAAAATGAATCTTGTAATGTTTTTAATTCTAAAAATTATTTTGTATTTTCTGCTTTAATAAATGAAAATGTTTATGCTGTTGATCTGAATTCTTTAGCTATGAAAAATGTTACTTGTTTAAATGATTTTCATAATGAATATTGGCTTTGGCATAGAAGATTAGGACACTGTAAGATATATTCACTTAGAAAGCCAAGTAGGAAGAACTTGGTTACAGACCTACCTAAACATGAATTCCCAAGTGAAAAAGTTTTTAATCCTTGCCAAAAGGGAAAGCAACATAATGTTTATTTTAAATCAAAGAAATAAGTTTCAACTTCTCAACCTCTTGAGTTGGTTCAGATGGATTTTTTTGGAACTTCTAGAGTTTCTATTTTGAATGGGAAGCACTATTTCTATGTCCTAGTAGATTACTTTTCTAGATATACTTGGGTATACTGCTTGGCACACAAAAGTGAAGCTTGTTCTTACTTTACTAAATATCCAAGTCTGTAGAAAACCTTAGTGGACTTTAGATTAAATCTATAAAAAGTGATAATAGCCATGAGATTGAAAATCATGAGTTTGAATCTTTTTGCTCACACAATGGCTATAGTCATAAATTTTCTGCTCCTAGGACACCTCAACAGAATGGTGTAGTATAAAGAAGGAATAAAACCCTTCAAGAAATAGCTAGAACCATGCTTAATGAGTATGATCTTCTTATTTACATTTGGGTTGAATCTGTGAATACAACATGATATATTATAAATATTTTTTTTGATTAAACCTGTTCTCAAGAAGACCCCATATCAACTGTGGAATAATATAAAACCCAAAGTGAGTTACTTTAGAGTCTTTGATTGTCATCTTTTTATTCTCAATACAAAGGATAATATGGGAAAGTTTTATTCTAAGAGTGATGAAGGAATTATTCTTGATTATTCTTTAACTAGATATTCCTATAGAGTCATTAACAAAAGAACCCAATGTTTGGAAGAATCTGTTCACATGAAGTTTGATGAAACTTATCCACATGAGCCTAAAACCTATCTTGAAAATCTTGAAGAAGATTTGTCAATTCTGGCTCTTAATGATAAATCTAAAGAACCTTCCACAAAAACATCTAATTCTGGACATACTCTAGAATCTGCTTCAATAGAACCTGAACATGGAAATAAACCTGAAATTTATAGTCCTACCTTTACTAAATCAACTAAGATTCTAAAGAATCTTCCTTTAGATGTTGTTGTTGGTAATCTTGATAGAGGGACACAGACTAGAGCTTCTCTAAGAAACCAGGTTGAACATCAAGCCTTTCTTTCACAGCAAGAACCTAAAAATGTCAATGATGCTATCAATGCTAAATTTGGGGTAATGGATATGCAAGAAGAGTTAAATCAATTTGAATGAAACAATGTCTGGGAATTAGTTGAAAGACTTAAGAACACTTTAACAATATGCACTAAATGGGTTTTTGGAAACAAAGTTGATGAATCTGGAAACATAGTTAGAAACAAAGCTATATTAGTTGCACAAGGATATAGTCAAGAAGAAGGTATATACTATGAGGAAAATTTTGCACCTGTATCTTGATTAGAATCTATTAGATTTCTACTTGCATATGCTGCTCATCTGAATTTCAATTTATATCAAATGGATGTTAAATGTTCTTTTCTAAATGGTTTTATTGTCGAAGATGTTTTTGCTGAACAACCACATGGATTTACTAATCCTCATTTTCCAAATCATGTTTTTAAACTTTATAATGATTTATATGGCTTAAAAAAACACATATATCTTGGTATGATAGACTTAGTAATTTTCTTATTTCAAAAAGTTTTACTAAAGGGATTGTTGATCCAATTTTTTTTTTAAAAGATTTTCTAAAGATGTTTCAGTAGTACAAATCTATGATGATGAAATTATTTTTTGATCTTCTATACACTCCTTATGTACTGATTTTTCAAAGAGTATGGAATATTAATTTGAAATGAGTTTAATGGGAAAACATAAATATTTTCTTGGATTTCATGTTTTTCAAAATGAAAATGGTATTATTTTGAATCAAAGTAAATATACAAAGGATATTTTAAAATGTTTTGGTTTAGATATTATTAAGGAAAGTAATACTCCTATGAGTACATTTTGTAAATTGGATGCAGATAAAACTTGGAAACCAGTGGATCATATGAATTATAGAGGTATGATTGGAATCTTACTTTACCTTACTTCTAGTCGACCAGATATTATGTTTAGTGTATGTATGTGTGTAAGATTTTAAGCTAATCCAAATGAAATCTCATTTGCTTGCTGTTAAAATAATTTTTAAGTATCTTAAACACACCGTAAACTTAGGCTTGTTTTATCCAAAAAGAAAATATTTTAAGCTAATCAATTATTCAGATCCTAACTTTACTGGTTTCAAGTTACATAGTAAGAGCACATCTGGAACATGTCATTTATTAGGAAATCCTTAGTTTCCTAGTGTAGTAAGAAACAAAACTCTGTTGCATTATCTACTGCTGAAGCAGAGTATATTGCTGCTGGTAGTTGTTGTGAACAAATTATGTGGATGAAACACACTCTTTTGGACTATGGATATGATTTTAAGCATGTTTAAATCAACTGTGATAATACTAGTGAAATTAACATTTCATAGAACCTTGTGTCTCACTCTAGAACCAAACACATTGATGTCAGACATCACTTTTTGAGTGATCACTACCAAAAAGGTGATATTACTCTTGAGTTTATAAGCACTGAACATCAATTAGCTGATATTTTCACCAAGCCCTTAAATTGTGATATGTTAAACTCGATTAAACAAGAGTTAGGCATGATATATATGAGAAACCAATCTTAGAAACCGATTTGTCAAAAAGATCTGTCAAAAAGATCTATCAAACCGATCTGTCAAACCAATTTGTGAAACCGATCTGTCAAACCGATCTATCAAACCGATCTGTCAAACCGATCTGTGAAACCAATCTACGAAACTGGTCTGCCAAACCGATCTGTCAAGTCGATTAGTGCTACTAATTTGGTTGTTTTTTTCTATTTAAAATGATACTGTTTTTCTTAATCAACAATTTATTATTTGTAACCATAAATGATACAAATAATGAAATGCAGCTATTTCGTTCTCTAAAGACTGTTGACATTCCTTTTCCCACCGAACTCTCTCTTCTCTTCTCTATAACCCGATCCTTTTGAATCTTTCCAAGCCTCTCGTTTTCCTCAAACCTCATAATGGCCAAGAAAAAGAGACGGAGCAAATAATCTGAAGTAACATTACCTTTCAAGCGTGCTTGAGGTGAGTCGAGTAGTATGACGCAGAGGTCTGTGAAACCGGAGCTAGAAGAACGAAAATTTCATGCTGAAAAAGAAATTTTTTCAGAATGGGGTTTATCTAGAAAGTCTGTTCTCATGAATGTGTTGGAAACACAAGTCTAGAAGTATTGGTTCGGTAATAATGACAGAATCTTTTACCCAAACCTGGTACATGAGTTCTATTTGAACATGGATATAGATTTGGTCGGAGTAGAGGCTGTGAGATTGTCTTCTATAGTAAAAGGGGAAAAGGTTACTTTATCATCAAAACAGTCAGATGAATGTCTAGAAGTACCTCACAATGGATGATAAGAATACTATTTTGGTAATATTCCACCCAGAACTGATTATTTTTCTTATGAGCTATCCCGAGAGTTTTTCACTGGGATGTCTGAATCACAAAGGATAACTGCTACTGATTGGATAGGGAGAATAGAATCCTGTTTAAATTTATTCAACATCAAATATGTCCTAGAAAAGGTGACTTTGACTCAGTTAAGTATCATTATGTTTTTCTGATATTCCTTTTGTTGAATGGTGAAAAGATTAATCTAGGTAGATATTTTTCCGAGCATATTGTTGAGATGATAAAACTTTCAAAGAAAGCTACCACTCTGTTTCATTCTAAACAGATTTCTTCCATGCTGAAATTCCAGGATTGTGTGGATGATAGATATGAGTGTATCTCATCAATTAGATTTTTTTTCAACAATGTTATCTATAATAGGATGAAAATAAATTGGAACCTGTTGAAGAAACCTTGGGTTGCTGATGAATAAAAGTTATATGAGTCTTTCAATCCTACTGATCATCCAATGAGACCAAAGGAAATAATAGATCCTAGCCTAAAACCTGGATAGGAAGTGATCTATTCAGATGAAGAAGAGGAATCGGTTCTTCCTAAAGAAATTGGTGAATCCATTAAGAAAGGAACATAAGAATAATAAGAAGATGATGAGAATCTAAATGCTGAAGAAGAGGCTGAATCATCTCCTGATGAGAGGAGTGATCCTGATACTGTTAGCCCAAAGAAAAGAAGGATGGAATTTGGTTCGTTAAGCCATCCTCTCAAATTACTTGAGATTGAACCGGTTTTAGATGATGCAGAAGAAGGTGAGACTGATGAATCAACTTGTGAGGAGTATGAATCCAGAAGTACAGACAGTTCAAGTGAGAGATCAGTTAATGATAATGATTATGATGATAGTGATGAAGGAAGTAATGTTGACAAGGGTGGTGGCAGTGATAGAAATGGTGATGATGTTAATGATGCTGATGCTAATTCTATACCTATTGAAGTTCATAATGTGATACACAATGATCCTCAACCCCAACCAATTGAGAAAGAAAATGTCCTTGAGGTTGAGAGGACAGAACAGTTGGAGAGTGATGGGGATGGTGGAGTCCTTCCTAAAAATTCTGGATGAGCTCAGTTTGTGAATCCTACGTACCCTTCATGCAAAGATGCATGGGAAGAACATCCCGATCCTTCTGTTCTAGGATTAGATTACCCAGAGTAAGAGGAAGGTGTAGAATTGAATCTTGCAGGCATAAGTGATTCTGTTAAGGCTCAACATGTGGCTGAGATTTTGCAAAAAACAGATGTCAGACCTGATCATTCAGTGTCTCAAGGTAGACCTGATCTTGTAGTTTTCTCAGTCAGATTTCGATAGATTCAAGGTTGAATTGACTCAAGATGTTAGGGAGACTATGAAAGATCAATTATTTCGTATTCATTCTCATACTCCTTTGAATTTATATGATGCTGATATGGATGATTTGGCTCAAAGAGTGTCATGCCTTATCAAACCAGACCTGTGCAATTATGGTGAGTCGATTGGCAGGAATATTACCTCATTGAATCAAACACTTACGTAGTTAGGCAGGAATCTTGTTTCCTTTTCAGGAGTGTTCAGAACAACAATCTCTGGTATGATGGAAGTTTTATGAAATGTGATAGAACATTTTAAGAAAGTAGATTTGAGGAAGATAAAAGCTAAGATCAATCATGTTGTTGCTTAGTCTAGCAATGCCAAGGTGACCAAGATCACTGGTTGTGAATTAGATACATTAAGAGATATTGTTAGAGAAGAGCTAACAACAATTGGGAAGATTTTAGGTTTGGATTCTCTGAAAAAGATGGAAGAACACACTGATCATGTGCATAAAATGGTATAATAGTAATCGGCTGATTCTATAAAGGCTCAAAAGGAAATTAAGGAGAAAGTATATAATTATTTCTCTAACATCTACAACAAGCAAGAATTAAATCATCATTTCAAAGTACTGGATGACAATTTGAGACTTCCTCCAGTTACGCATGCTCTTAAAGCTCAAGTTCAGCAGTTAAATTGTTTTACCCCCACTTTGGAATATTTCATGCAGAATAAGGATGAATTTGAAAAGGCCATGAGGTATGGTGGAGAATTCATTCAGGACTTCATCAATTTCTCAAAACCCTATCTTCATGTGCTAGAAAAGGCCGTTGTTTTTTCAACAGTAGAGACTCTGCAATTATCAGATGTTGCTCCTGGCCAGATGTCTGTTTCTCAAGATCTTTCCATCAAAACGATCATCTCCATAGCAGGTGACCTTGGAACCCACAGTTCTTCCAGCTTGGGTTGTCCTACCTCCTTTCTCCATCCAGCCAATTCCACCTTCCACCTAACCACAGTCTGGACCATGCATTCCTCCCACTTCCAAAGGAAAAGCTCCATTTCACCATGAGAAATAGATGTATCTGTCACTTTTTGATAGGGTGTCTCTTTCCTGTATTTTTTTGTTTCTTCACTTTTGTATGTGATTTTTGGGTACTCATTTTCAAACTTTAGTTTTTTATGGTGTCTTCATGTTTATCTTTATTCTCTATTCATTTTGATAATCCCAATGGGGGAGAAATCAGAGAGAAATCAGGAAGCCCATGCATATGAGTGGGTGAGCTGAATGTGATTCACTGTTAACTACATGCATACATATACACAGGGGGAGAACTGCTGAAATGGGAGAATAAATTGTTTTATCTGATTTATTTTATATGGGGAGAATGCCTCGATTATATATATTTTCTGGTCGCTATTCTAACCATGTTTTATCTTTTGGCATATATTAATTTTTATAGGGGGAGAATAATGAATAACATACTATATTATCTCTTCATTTATGTCACTGATTTGTGATTATCAAAAAGGGGGATATTGTTGAACTCTATGTAAAATGTTTATTTTAATAATCACAAATCGTAGTTTTATTTATTTCCATTTAGTATTGTGTTCAAATTGTCTTGAATGTGTTATATATATTTAAATCATATCTACATATGTTTATCTATGTTAATGTATGTTTACAGTTGACCTGGAAGTATTCTAGATTGAACAGACAGTTTGTGTAAATTCCATGTCTTGACTCACCGTTAGTTATTTTCCTAAGTCACCGATGATGAACAGTCACACCGATGATGAACGGTCGCACTGATGAAAACGGTCACACCGATGGAAACAGAAGGTCTAAAGGGTCACTGATACCGATGTTTAATGAGTCACTGACACTGATGCTAAGACACCAATGCTGAGACACCGATGATGAGACGCCGTTTCTGAGACACCAATGCTGAGACACCGATGCTAAGACACTGATGATGATGCTACCAAAACCGATTCAAATTCAAAATGTCTCACTGATCCCATGACTCACCGATAGTCATGAAAACTGTTTGAAATTCTATAAATTCTTATTTAATTCTAACGGTCATATTAGAATATTTTAAGGAAATTAATGATATGTAATCTTAGTTGTTGTCATGTTAGGAGACTATACCTCGTACCTTTGAAAAGGTAATCATTCTTATTACTGGATCTTGTGGAATAAAAGGAAGATCGAGCTGCAGTAAAACAAAGTGCACGTGAGTGCATGAAAAGGAATAGAGAGAGAATTATTCCATGAATATACATACGAAAATGAAGAACACACGAAGTAGTTGAAGGGGGCTTTTGAAAGATCTAAAAAGAACTCTCTTGTATGCAATCCAGCACTACTTAAGAACACACGAAGAAGTTGAAGGGGGGTTTTGAAAGATCTAAAGAGAACTCTCCTGTATGAAATCCATCACTATTGAAGAACACACGAAGAATAGTGGAAATCAGAGAACACACTCACGTGTAAAGGACATCAAGCTAAATCATGATACTCTGTTTTCAACAGAAAAACCATAGAAGGACTCAGAAGAATTTTTTCTGAATCCAATGAGTCCAGAGCTGCATTATCAATCACTAGATCTTTCTAAACTCGGATACATTCTATCTTAGTGATTATTTTACTTATATTTTTTGAGCAGTGCATGTACTTTTTACATCATACACACACACACTGACTCCTGTGCTAAAGTGGAGGATATCAAAATCCTAAAACCAAATTCACTTAATCTTGTTTCTCATGAACAACTATGGAAGAGGTCCATGTGTGGCCTGGTCATTGTTTTTGTTTCCCACGAAGAACTGTGGTAGAAGTACCTATGTGGCCTGGACAGTCTTGTACTGTTGTCAACCCCGATCCATGGTGTGGATCAAATTTATATAAATTGATTGAGAGGACTAAGTCTCGGCTTAAGAATAAACATCTTGGTTAAATCTGTAGTGCTTTTTAGTTTAAATAATAAGTATACTATATACATATATCAGATTCCACTACTAACTACTTTTAAATACAAAACTATTTTAAACATACTTTGATAGTTATATTAGAAAGTGTTTATACTTATTGTAAACCAGTAAGTCAGTTTCAAATGTTAATCTAATCTTCAGATTAAGTTAACTGAGACCTAATAAATCTAGGGAAATTAATTGAACATTTATAATCTTTATAAATTCACTACAGTTTAACTTTGTTTTTATTTTGGGGGATTTTAAGAGAAATATTTTTAATAGAAATATTAATTGGAACTCAATTCACCCTCCCTATTGAGTGTCCACTCTGGCCAAAAAATACTTTATAATTTCTATCACCAAGAAAATTAAGAGACATGGGATCCTACACCATCAAAATTTATTAAAAACAAAAGGCCAAGGTTAAAGGAGATTCAGGATCGAATTTTACAAATATGTGTATAATCATCACCACGTAAATCAGCCTAAACAAATCTATCACAAATATAGGAGAAACAAAGGACCAACTTGAAACTACCTCCAGAATCGCCCGTTTAGAAAGAGCGTTTGTGACATGATTCAACTCACTATAATCATGAAGCACATCAACATAGATGGAGTCTGCTAACCGAAGGCATTCCACACACGCTGAAAGCTTCTTCTATGCCACATTTTGGGACTAATCTCGATGATTTTGAACAGTAGTGGATGAGTCAGATTCAATCCAAATGTCATGCCATCCAAAGAAAACAGTGTACCTGATATCATTAATAATTTCCTAAAACTCCGCCTCCATAGAAAAATCATTACCAATGTGGTGAAAAATCATCATTTTACAAATCACCTATGGGTACGAAAGAAACCTCTGCAACCAGCCGAACCGGGCTCTCTAGATGCTTCACCATCAACGTTATCCTTCATCCAACGTGAAATAGGAGGGATCCATCTAACATGCTTCATCATTAAAGGCTTCCTTACCCTACCATTGATACCAAGAAACCTGAGTAGGGTTAAGTCAGATACATCATTTTTCATTTCACCGGTTTGAATACATGAAGCAGTCCACACAGCCAAATGAATCACCAAGACAACACCATGAAATGATGAAAAACAGTTCTTGAAAATGAGTTCATTTCTAGACTTCTAGATATAAGAAAACAGACTGGAAACCACTGCATATAGTAGCGAATAAATCTTCTCACAACACTTTTCATTGCGTAGTAAGCAGAATAGGCCATCAATTGATTTCATTGAGAGGCTGCAATGGAATGATTTCTGCAAATAGATCTAGATTTTAGCATCAAACTTGCATGTAAGAAAAATGTGCTCATCAGATTCATCCTCATATAGAAAGAAAAAGCAAAATGAGGATAAATTAATTCCGATCTCCTGCAAAGTAGATTGAAGAGGAAGTTGTTTTCTCCATACTCTCCATATGAGCAATGTATCATTTGGAGGAATGAAGGGCTTATAGAAAGAAAAAACACAAGGCAGGGGCTGAAAAGAATGACCACATAATCTTCTATACCAGTCTCTAGTAGTGAAATTCCCAATCAAATTTGACATACATATGAGTATATCACAGTCATGAAAGGAGTATCTGTCAATTTCACATACAACCTGACTAGGTAGATTACAAATAATATAGGAACTACTTTGATAGTCATCAATATTCAATTCCCTTAACAGAGTAGGGATATAGATATAATCACAAATAGGTCTTGATATCCTGTGAGTGGTCTATAAATTAAGAGCAGAATTTTTGGACACGATCCATTTAGAGAATAACATCACGTCAGAATAAGATTTCTTGAGTGCAGGCCAAATGGATGATAAAAGATAAAGTGAATTCCCTTTATGGAGCTTGTCAGTGAATCTTCTTTGAAGAAAATCCATAAAAATAATCTGGAAAAACAATAAAGTACCAAGTGAACTTATTTATCAATGTTTCATTGAAGAGAAAAATATCCCTAACACCCATTCCTCCCATATGAATAGGCTTAATGAAGTCCTTCTAGGCTATGGTGATCAACTTCATCTCATGGATAGAACCAGTCTAGATGAAATTTTTGATTTTAACAGCAATCTATTTAATCAAATCCATGGGCCAATGATAAACTGAAAAGGAATAGACAGACATCTATGTTATCATAGAATTAACTAATCAAATTCTCCCCTCTTGATAAATTTTTTCCATTTTCAATTGGATAGTTGAGTCATACTTTTCAGAGAAATTTTCTCCAAAAAAATTCTCTTGATCCTGTCCCAAAAGAGAGGAACACCAAGATAGATAAATGGGAGCACCCCATTCTTGACCCTGAGCTGTCGAGCCACTCTAATATGATTGGAAATAGAGATACCTTTACCAAACATGACATATAATTTTCTCTAGTTAATTACCTAACATTAATCCTCTTCGTAGTGAGAGAGAATTCCATTAATGAAGGAATTGGTTCATTTTTCCGCTCTTCCGAATAGGAGGATATCATCAGCATAAACAGATGTGAGGGACAATACAAATCAAGTGGAACATTCAACCTCTAAAACCACCCATATTATGAAAGGTTAGGGAAACACCAGCTCAAATAATCTTCTACAAAGGCAAAAGGCAGTCTACAAAGAGGATCACCATGTCTGACACCACTTGAACTTTGAAAGAAACCCCTGGGAGATCCATTAACAAGAATGGAGAGTTTGGAACTATCAATAATGGAGTTGACAAGGTAAATAAAATTTTGTGAAAACCCATGCATTCGAAGGATATGGAAAAGTAATCTCTATATAATAGTGTCAAAGGCTTTTGAGATATCAATTTTAAAATCCATATTCACATCCTTAACATTTATTTTCATCACATTGACACACTATAAGGCAGTGCATAGATAGTTCAAAATGTTCCTCCTAGGTATAAATCCAAACCGATTTCTTGAAATAAGACCCCTGACAACACTACCCAAAAATATCACATTGCACCCAACATTAAGATATACCAAAAAATAATACAGTAATAATATTATTATTTTACATGGTACTTAATACCTAGCCATTGTAATAGATTGAATGAAAAATATCAATTGAATTTTTAAATATTGTTTACAAATTTTTTATATAACAATTGACTGGTTACAAAATTTATGAGAAATGGAATAAAAACCAATTGAATATAAAGGATGTTTTTTTATGAGAACATATTAAAAAATAAAAATTTTGTTTCAATATCACTATATATGGATTTTTATTTAATGAAACATATATGATATATATTCAATTAAATGTCTTAAATTCATCCTATTTGTTTTCTAGATATGATATAAAAACAAATTCAAATTTTCTGATAGAAGAAGTATATTTCTAAAAATGAATTTTTACCACCTTTTGATGGTGAACCCTTTCTAAATCTAGATTTTTTCACTTATATATGTTCTAATTGACCTAAATATCAACTTTTATAGAATAGAGACATAAAAATTTATTTTAGATGATTTTTTTTGTATTTTTCTACAAATTTTTTTTAATGAATACTGAAAAAATACTACATTTTAATTCATAAATGTATTTTTCATCTAAATTATTAATATAGTTATATTGAACAATAAAATTGATTTTAAATTTTAATTTGATTATGTTTTTATCATTTAATTAAATTTTTTTATTGGAAGTAATTTTACTTTAAATTATACATAAACACATGTCATTCTTTTGAGAGTTATTACTTCTTAAAAACCTGTGTATTGGTTTTGACAAGGGGAATTAATTTTAAATTAATTTCTCCTAATTATTTGTTTCTAATTTGGAAGAATTTATTTCATATTTGGAATCAAAAGGTCCTAAATTTATTAATGGGTACCTTTCATTTTTTGGACAGTATGAATAGGAACTTTGTAATTATTTTATTTACAATTGTAAAATGGTAAATCTGGTAAATAAGTGTAAACAAATAATATTATATTAATATTAAATTACCCTAACACATGTACCAATACTATTGGATGATATAGTTCTAACCATGGGAATCATTAAGTAGATTTTGGGACCCCATGGAGCAACATGGATTTGAAAAGGACATTTTATAAGAATTAATTTATAAGGTAATGAAAAAATGTAACATAAACATGTATCATTTAGTAAAACAATTTTTATATCAGGTCATATAAGGGATATTTTCAACTATAAATAATAATTAGAAAACATAAAAGATTTTATACTTTATCTTATTTTATTTTTAATTTTTATACATCAAATAAATAAATATATCTATAAAACAATTATGATATAGTGATTACATTATTAATGAGATATTAAAATAAATGAGATTATAAAAATTTTATTTAGATTATTTTTGATACTATTTATAACAACAAATAAGTGTAAGTATTAGTATGACTTGTTATATTTAAATTAATGATGTTTTTTTGAAATATTCAATTTGTTATTTATTTGTAAAATGTCATGATATAAAAAGAACAAAATTGATGTAAATTAATTTATAAATCAAATACTATTTTATTTAATGATATAATTTTCCAAAAAAATATGATATGTCCAAATGACTTTGATAATGTTGAAAAAGACATTAATTAACCACATGTGGTTTTGTTGGAATTTTATATTAACTATATTAACCATATAGTATGAATATAAAATAAGACTTGGTGAGATTAAAATTAGTTAACTAAAGGTTAATGCTAAAATATAAGGTTAAATTTTTGACCAAGAATTGTCTAAAAACTATTTAATGAGTAATTTTAGACCCAAAGGAACTTTATATTTTCAATCAGTGCATGTCGGACCATTTTAAACTGAAAAATAATTTTATAATAAAATAATATTTCAATTCCTTTCAAAACTACCCCTCCTGCCACTTATAAAAGGAAATAACCTCTACCCACTTAATCACACATCTAAAGCCCATTGGATAGTCCAAATTCTTCCCAAAAAATCTCCAAAAATCCCTACATTAATTTTATAATGCTCACCTTATGAATAAGACAATTAGAGAAAGACTTTTGTCTCTAATCAAAGAGAGTTACATGTTTTATGAGGAAAATAAAGAATGAACGAGACATGTCATGCCATGGTAAGGGATCCTTTCACCCTCCCCTTTTAGTAAAATAAATATTTTATGTTACTTATTTTAATTTCCATTTTCCTATGTTGGTATATGTTATTCATTAAACTTATTGTTGTACATTTTATGTCCAAATGACGTGATACCCTTTTCTCTGCCACAAAATTATTTTCTAAATTTTAATGTGACGTAGTTTGACATCCAAATTTATGTAAGGATATTCTTAACCCAATTTCCATTCTTTGGGTTAAACATCTACATATTGATTATGTCATGATTTGAATTTTTGTGAATTACCTATGATTTTTTTCACTTATTATCAACTTATATTGGGTTTATTTATATTTGTCACACTTAATTATGTCATTGATTTATCTGTAATCTATTGATACAATAATTTTATGTTACATCATCTCAATCTCTTTTCATTGAGAAATATCATGACGTTAAGTATTTTTATTGTCATATAAGATGTATTTATAATCCTTTTGACATTTAATATCATAAATTACTATATTATCACGATATTTGATGTTTTTTAGTGATATTATTTAATGATTCTCGTTCATGTATTTCTCATCTGGTAGGGGAATTTTAATTAAAGCCATCTTTTTTGTGTTTTGATGATTTATTTTTATAAAATCATTCTATTTTATTTCAATATTCCCAAAATGTTTTTATGGATTTATTTGTATGGATATAAATATTTTAAAATTTTAATTATCAAATATCATTTAAAATTTTCATAGTGGTACGAGAATCATCAATTCAAAAAAAACATTAAAAATGATTAAATGGGTTGTGAACTCGATTTAGTATTTCAATATGTTGAAATAATTTATTTTTATTTCAAATAAAATGTTATTTGTGGAATGTTAATATTTTCAATATTTTATGTTTTATGATTAGATATTGGTACTTGGATATTTGATGACTGGTTACATGATAAAATAATGATAGGTGGTTATATGATAAACCAAATGATGGGTGGTTCCATGAAAAACCAAGGATGTGTTCTTAAGTTATAACATACAATTCATTGGGTATTTAAGTCGTCTATATGGCTATTCCATTTAGTTATACGTTTGGATGTCAACTTTATGGTTATTCCATTTATGTATTTTTATGTCTTATGTTATTTTATATTTCATATGTTGATTTCTGTGAGATTTATGGTAATATTTTGGTTATAAAAAATGTATGCAATGAGATTTTTATTCAGTGATGTGTTTTTGTTACAACATATAAGTTAAAAGTATTACATTATGAAAATGTTTTCATGGATTGCATATTTCTTCAATAATAACAGTTTTCTTTCATTGTATATCACTTACTAATCTTTTTATGCTCATTACATGTATTGAAATGTTTTTATAGGACATAATAAAGAACAGAGTCAAGGATTGGATCAAGGAAAATTTATGTTGTTAATACATGAAATGATGTCATCTTTCTTTTTAAAGAGATTTTGTTTTATAAAAAAATAGTTATTGAATAGAAGTATATAATTTTAATATTCAAAGATGTTATGTATAAGTTATGAACTAATTCTATAAATCTATAAACATAAATATATCGATAATATGAATTAAATTCAAATTATCAACTTATATCTTGATTAAGTAATGTATAAGGCCAGTGCCTTATAGTTAGTATCAGAGGTCAGTTTAGATAACTTTAGAGGATATGATGTTATTGAAGCATTAGTGATGTAATAATAATATTTTGAATATTATAATGAGTCATTGTTATTTTAGATAAATTGAATCTATTTAAGATTACATGAATAAGTGTATATTAGTGTTTAGCCTCCTCAAATGATTGTATATGATGTTTTTACTAATATAATCACACTGACATTTTTGGTTTTAGTAAATGGATAAATCTACCAGGGACCAAATTAAAAAATGGATGTGAAAGAAAGTGTGATGATTTTCTGAATGAGAAACTTAATGAAATGGGAGTTTCAATGAGAACTCATAGGGTTATTCTCCACCAACTATCTAGACTCAGGATTGAACACTTGAACCTTGGTGATTTTTATAATCCATCGTATATGAAAGAAATGAATCCCCAAGAATCATAACGTTATGTACATTCAAAAAACCTATGTTTCAAATATCTGAAAATAACACCTAGGAAAATTTTCAAAGGGATGATAAGATGATATAGATTTGGTAATGAAGGTCATTAAGCAATAACCTATCACGGAATAAGGAATCATTCAATTGACTACAGGAAAGGGAAAAATATCTTTCTGAGGGATCAATTAAGTGTTTTAAATGTGTTGTGCATTTCCATTATAAAAATATATTTCTACAAAGAACCTTCAGGAATCACATTATTTGGTCCATACAAATACAGGTTTACCGATACCAAATGCCATTCTAATTGAAGATGAGGAAACTGAAAATGACTTATGAAAGTTATGTATTATTTATTTACTCATATTTTGACATTATAGGAATATTAGGATGTTATTCATGTTTTCTCTGTATGAATGAAGTATAAAATAATAAATATGAAATAACATGGATAAATGATCATGAAGAATGTTTAATGATTAATATTTCTAAATTTTATGAATTGAAGAGTTAAGTTGGATCTATGGATGATAATATGATTAAATATTTTAACAATGGGATTGCATTGGAATACTTATTGTATTTATTACCCTTAATTTTGTTACATAATAATTTTAATTGAGGAAGAATTATCTTTTCTTTTGTCAATATAGTTATAATGAACCATTAGGTTTTATATGTTCCTTGCATTTGAGGAAATTATGTTTTATTTGTTTTTGAGATTCAAATGCGAGGTAGAAAATAACTGTTTTTGTTAAAACATGTAATGGATATTTATATATATTTTATTTCATTTTGTAAATGTCATACAATTTTTGAAAAAGTAGAACAAGCAGATAGTGTGACAACCCATCACGTCGGACAAAGCTATGGAAATTCAACCCACAACCAAAGTGTGACTAGGATTTATCACCTACCACTAGACTAAGTGACGTCCCAGGTTAGTATGTATTATTCATTTTAGTTCAATTATATTATAGATCAAAAATAAGTTGAATTTGAGACCATGTTTTTTATCATATGTATATCCTTAGTAAAGGAAAATTATATGGTGATTAATTTATAATTTTTTATTTTGGATGATATTTTCTATTTTGAGAACCCTATATTCTTAATTAATATATAATTCTATGGGATTTTATTAGAGGAGTAATGGTTGAATATTATTTTAGAAGAATATGTGTTTTTATTGTGGAAATGTGTCAATTTGGGTTATTTATGGAAATGATTAACCTATCGAAGTGAATATGTGATTAGGTTAATTACATCTCAGTATGATACTTTAAGTCGAGTTGATGTTATTTAATGATAAATGTTATGATTTATCTGGGATGACTATGTTATCAAATTCTTCTGAATTTTGGGTTTAAATCTTAGTTTGTGTTGTTTTCAATAATTTTAAGGATAATTTTTTATTGAATGTTTTTTGTTGAAATTTTTGTTCTGTTTGTTAAATTTTAGAGATTAAGAGTACTATTTCTTTCTATAAATGATTATTCTTTTTTGGGATTGTCTAATATTATACTAGACGTTTTGTTATTGGATAATCTCTAAAGACATGGGAAATATATGATTAATCTGTTTTGGATTATGTTATTCTCAAGAAGGAGATTCTCATGCTTCTGGTATGTCCAAGTCATCTTGAATACTCATCGTTTGGAGAAAAGATAAGATTGTGATATAAATTCATTAAAGGATGAAAAAATAAATTAAAAGAAAGTATATATTCGTTTTTTATTATTAAATATTATAAATAAATTCCTCAACATTAAAAAAAGGAACTTAAAACCAAAATTTTCTCCGTTAAATTTTCTTACTGGGGAATCAAAGACTGTTTAAACCATCACATGTTTATGGTTTTCTAGTAGTTAACTTTCTCATGATCATTTTTTCCATCAATATCCATCAAAACATGGCACACAGTTTTTTCTTCCATATACATTTTTTCTTAAATGTAATCCCAGTATATGTTATCTCAGGTGTCCTTTGTACTTCAATTTTTCTAAAAGTGCCATTTTTAATAAATCTTTTTCTGATGTGGGGTATTAAATGATGTTGCTGAGTCGAATTTTAAAATTGAGAGGATTCAATTTTCAAAAGGGTTGAAGGACATAACAACCCAGGTATTCATAGAATAATAGGTTTTGATTTCTATTAATAATTATAAATATGATGTTAATTTTACGTTAAAGGGGAGGATTTTCAATTAGCGTTCTTGACACACAAAAAGGGGTTTCACTAAAATCTTATGTTTCATACAACATTAAGATATACCAAAAAATAATACAGTAATAATATTTTCAATGAAATGGTAGTCGACGCCTATAAATTGGAATGGTGGAAATGAATAATATCAAATACATTTTGATATATGGTTCACACATGTTCAAATAATGATTCATTAGTTACAAAAATTTATTATAAATGGAAATAAAAACCAATTGAATATAAATGATGTGTTTTTATTAAAACATATTTAAAAGAGAATAATTGTCTTTTCATATAATCAATATTCTATTTTTTATTTATTGTAAAATATGTTATATATATTCAATGTAAGGTTTCAAATTCTTCTTAGATGTTTTCTATATATGAAATAAGAACAAATTCAATTTTTTAGATAAAAAAAGTATTTTTTGAAAAATGTAGTTTTACCGCCTATTGATGGTGAACCATTTTTAAATATAGTTCTTTTTATCTTTTATATGTTATATTTTACCAAATAATATAATTTTATAAAAATTTTCCAATATATTTACTTGGGATTAATTTTTGGCATTGTTCTATTAAATTTATTTTATTAAAGAATAATAAAAAAATACTACATTTAATTCAAAACTGTCTTTTAATCTAATTTATTTATATAGTAAGATTGTAATATTTATCAATTTTAAAAAATAATTTGATTCTGTTTTTATCATTTAATTATATTTTGGTCATTGGATGTAATTTCACATTGAAACTGGACATAAAAACGTATCAATATTTTGATAGTTATTACTTCTTAAAAACATGCTTTTTTGTATTGACTACGATGAATAATTTTATGTTAATTTATACCAATTATATGTTTTGAATCTGGAATAAATTATTCCATATTTGGAATTAGAAGGTCCAATTTTTTTGAATAATAACCTTTTATTTTTCGACATTATAAAAGTAACTTCAGTAATTATTTTATTTACCATTGTAAAAGGGAAAATCTCATTAATAATGGTAAAATAATAAGATTATAATAACATTTAAATAACCTATTAGATATCTTAATCATATTATATGAGATATTTTCGACCATTGGTGTATTTGAGTTGATTTTGGGACCCCATGGAGGCACATGGATGTGAAAATGGCATTTTATAGTAATTAATTAAATGTTAATAAAGATGAAACATTAACATGTATCTTTTAGTAAAACAATTTTTATATAATGTTATTTTTGTGATATTTTATACTATAAATAACCATTATAAAGAGGAAAATATTTCCTACTTCATTGTATTTTATTTATAATATTAATACATCAAATAAATAAAATATTTTTATTACATAATGATGATATAGTGATAACATTATTGATGAATGATTTAAATAAACGAGATTATTAAAATTAAAATAAATTTATTTTGAAACTTTTTATGCCATAAACTAATTTTAGGGATGATTGTGACCTTTAATAATTGAATGAATTAATGTTTTTTGAAATAATCATGTATTTATAGATTTTTAAAATATCATGATACGAATAGTATAAATATTACTATAAATGAGTTTTAAAAAATACTATTTTATTAAATGATATAATAGTCCTAAAAAGCTAAGATTTATCTTGATGACTTTGATAATGTTTAACATGTCACTAATTTTAAACATGAGGTTTTATTGTCATTTTATAGTAGCTATATTATCCATATAGTATGAATATTAAAAAAGACATAGAAAGAGTTAAATTAGTTAACTAAGGGAAAAATATAAAAGATAAGGTTAAATTTGTAACCTAGACATGTCAAAAACATATTTCCAAAGAGTCATTCTACCAAAATCACCTTATCTTTGAAATAAATTACATTGGTCCCATTTGAAACCAAAAATCATTTTATAATAAAATAATATTTCAATACCTTCCTAATGTGCCCCTCCTATCTCTTATAAAAGGGAATCGCCTCTACCTGTTTAATAAAACCTCACAAGCCCCTTAGATCATACAAATTCTACCTAAATAATCTTCAAATATCCCTTAGTTCCTCATGGAATCCTTAGTTAGGAGGCAATTCAAGAAATCATTTTTTCTCAAATAAAAGGGGGTTAAATGTATTAAGAGGTAGATAAAGAACAAATGAGACAAGTCATACCGAGGTAAGGGAACCATTCACCCTCCACCTTTCGTCAATGAATTATTTAATGTTATGTATTTTTATTTTTATTTTCTTATGTTGGGATATATTATTCTATATCCACATTTTTGTACATTTGATTTCAATGTGATGAGATGCCCTTTTCTCTCTATCAACTCAATTTCTGAATTTTAAAGTGACATCGTTAGGCTGCTGAATTTTCATAATGGATCATCTTAACCAATTTTCCTTTTGCGGGTAAACATCTAGTTATTGGTTATTCCATGCTCTTAATATGTATGAATGGCCTTTGATTTTTTTTCACTTAATATCCACTTATAGTGGGTGTATTTATATTTTCACACATAATTATGTCATTGATTTATCCTTAATCTAATGATACAAGCATTGTCAGGGACTTCATCCCAATCTCCTTTCATTAAGGCATATCTGAATGTTAAGTATATTTATTATCCCATAAGATGTATTCAAATCCCTTTTGATATGTATTATCATGAATTGTTATATTATCATGAGAATTGATGTTTTTTTAATGATATTATTTAATGAATCTTGTTCTAGTATTTCCCAAGTGGTGAGGGACTTTCTAACTAAAAACCTCATTTTAATGTTATGACAACTTATTCTTATAAAATCATTAAATTCTATGTCCATGTTTTCAAAATGGTTTTATGGATTTATTTTTATGTACATAAATGTTTTAAAATGTTAATTATCATATTTCTTTTAAATGTTTCAAAGTGGTATCTAACAATTTGATTCATAAAGCACAATATTAAATGTTTTAAAAGGGTTTATAAATGGATTTAGTATTTCAATATCATGAAATGATTTCTTGTGATTTCAAAAGAAATTTTATTAGTGAAATAATGATATTTTCATTATTTTATGTGTTATTATTATTCAATGTTACTTGGAAATTCAACGGCTGGTTACTGGAAAAACCAATGACTAGTTGTTACATGATAAACCAAATGACAGGTGGTTACGTGATAAACCAAGCATGTGTGGTTACGTTTTATCCTCCAATTCATTGGTTATGGAAGACATAAGTATAGCTAATCTATTTAGTATTATGTGTGGAATTCCACTGTATGGTAAATCCATTTATGAATGTTTATGTCCCAAGATACCCTTATACATTATATGTTTCTTTAGATTGGATTTATGATAATATTTTGGTTAAAAAAATTTAATCATTGTTCTTAAATTCAATGATGTGTTTTTTCTACTTCTATTAGCTGAAAAGTATTACTTTATTATATTGTTTTCATGGTTTACATGTTTTTGAATGACTAATTGTTTTCTTTAATTATGTATCCCTTAATGAGCCTTTTATGGATGTACCATGTGTTGGATTGTTTTTTATAAGATATAATGAAGAATATAGTCAAGGTTGGGTTCATGGAAAATTTATTATTTCAAAATAAGAAATGATGTCATTTTTTTCATGAGTTTTCATTTTATGAAAAAAAAATATTGAGTCGAATTTTCATCATCTAATATTCAATAAGTTTATGTATATTTTTTGGCCTAATTCTCTAAATCTCATAAACATGAAAATATCATCGATGTGAGTTAATGTCAAATTATCTACTTATCTTTAGGTTAAGTAATGTCTATAGATGATTATTTATATAAAGGTGAGGCATAATAATTTTTATGACATAATATAGGAGTAAATACCTATCATGTTATTTATTAATTAATACTATATCAATAAGGCATATCATTTCAATTATACAATGCACATAGATTGAAATAAAAAAATTCCCTTTCCACCCATTCCACATTATTTCCAATTCAACCATTAAATTCATTTACAGTGTTTAATCCATCATGATCATTCCATTCTATTTAATACATTTCACTAAAACCATGCTTATTTAATTTTAAAAAGTGGTACGGTAATACCATACAATTCCATTCCATTTTGTATAAACCATTTAATACAATCAACGTAAGAAAGAAATCATAAACAATATAGAATAACCAATACATTCCATTAGGTCTATCAAAGAAGGGTGATTCTTTAATGATGCTAAATAGGTACTTCGAAGGTCCAAAGGTCAAATTGGCATTTACCTACTTGGTAAAATCCATTTATATGTCCACTCAAGCCCTTAAAATGATATTGGTTTAATATTCAATTAGATTTGTGTGACCAATTCATGTCACATATCTAACTCTATCACAAAGGAATATAATAAAATCAATTCCCTATGAAAAGCATGATACGAATAATAAATTTCCAATTTCTATTTTAGAAGACAATGGCCCACATCCAAGGGGTTTTATTAAAAAAACATCAAAATTTTCTTCAAATAATTAATTTACCATTTTTAAAAATCCATTTCATGTCTTAATTAATTAAATAAAGAATTTAAAATAAACCAACTCATATAAAAATTCAATTCATATGTTTTCAAATGGAATTATGAAGGTGTTATTATCATTTAGACAATTTCCTACAAGAGAAACATCATTTATCGGCTATGTGAAATTCTTATATGGAATCCTGATAATTTAAAAAAAATTAATTAAAAAAGGGGGAAAAATTTGGCACAACCTTGAGGTGTACACACATGACAATTTCCCCCTCTATATACCAATCAAGGAACATAAGAAGTGTATTTGTGTTCGTTGATAATTTGATACGATGGAATCAATTATAAATCAATGAATTATAAAGTATACCATGTGGAGTAACAAAATTATTTATAACATGATGGAAAACATAGGGAATTATCATATACTGTGTACCTCATATTAAGGATGACTGAATCGTCCAATGTTATTATCGGATTCAATCGGGTTTGGATGAAAAGAATGAAATATACCTTTAACCTTAAAATAAGCAATATAATATCATTCAAAATCTGAACATCCAATGTCATATTTATTGAATAATGATTCAAATGTACATGGTATATTACTAATTTTGTTTTATATATATATTGGAAATGCTTCAATCAAAAAATGAACAAAGAAAATTCATCCTTGCCAAGTTTAGGATTGGGGATGAATCCAATGGTGTTTGGAAGAGAAGTTCACGTGTTGGAAGAAGAAGAAATAAAAGGGTGAAATAAATGGAATTCCATATGGGAAGAAACATCACTTCACTATCAAAATTGGGACTCATGGTTTGTGCCACGGGTTTTGAAAAACCATGCACCAACCATTTGGAACTCCCTACATTAGAAACTGTCTTGAATTGTTTGTGCTGCATTGTTAACCAAACCATGTGCCGATTTGATTAACAGATCCTAGGTTCTTCCCATTTGGAAACTAACATTTCCACCGAGGTGCACAATTTTGTTAAACTTGCACAAATCATGAAGGGAACCTCTTCACCTTTTTAGAAGCCACATGGGTTACTTCTAGGGGTAGTAAAACTTTTGAAAAACCGTATTCCATGAATAAACCCTCCAAAACATGAGATTCATGGTCTTGATGCTCAAGAAACATTACAAGACACTGGGGAAAACTATTCACCCTTTACCCAAGTCAAAAATCAACACATTGATGTGTTAAAACTCCCATAATTATGTTCCGAATCATAGTTCAATGAATGTAGAATCCAATAAATTCCAAAAGCTCACATTTCCTTAACATTACCTTAGATCAAAACATGGTCATTACAAAATCCCCTTCAAAGAACTCCTCATAACTCATTATCCTTTGAGAAAATGGTAAACTTCCCCAAACCTAAAAGGTTGAAAAAGTCCAATTCAAATTCTCTCGTTTTGTTTCCAAACACCTAATGTGTGTATGAGCATCTCACATGAATATAGTAATTAATCCATCAAAACCTGATCCAATGATCATTTTCAACATAAAAAACATATAGATCTTTCCTGAGCCTTTCTATCTAGAGAAACTATTAAATTTTCTTCTCATTTAAAATTAGGATAATGGGGCTCCCCACCATTGGCTATAAAATTAGAAATTGGCCAATTATGACACATGAAAATTCCACTATCTGAATTTCCTTATAAAACACTTTCTAATAATTATATTGATGATCAAGAAGTGTATTTTTCAACATGAAGAAACATATTAACTATGAGGTCATATTAGGGACCTCATTGTATTGAATTATTCAACCCAGATCAACCTAACTATAACTTGTCACATAATCTTTATCTTAAATACACATATAGTGTTTTAAACCACACCCTCATAATAATGATTTTGTGCTTGAAACAATTTCCCATCGAATGTATACACTAAACGAGAAGGAGAACATGTTGATCATACTCCAACTGACCTTTATCCAAAATTCCTAGAATTGATTTCCAACTTATTACAATGTGAATAATAATTCATTCTTCTATGTCATCTATAATTCACCATGAGGACACTCAATGAATTCCACAACAAACATCCTACGATGTTCTTTGATCAGACCACCGTGAAGCCTGATATCTAGTATCAGAGAACAATATATTCATTAAAACTAGAGTCCATGGGACTATTCCAATTTACACAACACACTATAACTACGTGTGACATGATGAAACAAGGCAAAAACTCCCACCTTGATACTTATACTGTAACATCCCAAGTAAGTAATGAATAATAGATATTTTTATCTATGTCTATTAATGATTAAGATAGTGTTATAGCGGCTTAAAATGAAAATAAATACAATCTTATGCATGGAATACACTAATATTCATAAAAGATTGTTTTACTGCCTTTTGATGGAAAAACATTTTTGAATATATATTTTGACAATTTTATAAACTATGTTTGTCAAAATAAACTTATCCTTTATGATTGGGACATCAAAATTTACCTTGTGTGAATTTTTGGTATTTTTCTGACAATGTTCATTTTTTAATGAATAGTGAAAAATACAGCATTTTACATCAAAACTACTTTTTAATCTAATTTATTTATATGATTAGATTATGTTTTGAATTGGTTTTGAAGTGAAATTAGAATATATTTTTACCATTTTATCCAATGGTGGTCATTGGAATCAATTTCACTTTGAAATTAGACTTAAACTGGTGTCAATCTTTTGATACTTATTGTTTTGTAAAAACACGCTATTTGTTCTGGCAGCAGGAATTAATTATTAAATTAATTAATGTGACCTATATGTTTTGAATTTTGTAAAATAGACTTCATTTTTGAATTCGGAATATCAAATATAGCTTAGGGTGAATTTTTGGTAATTTTCTGAAAAACATCAATTTTTTATGAATAGTGAAACCACTAAGTGATAATCAAGCAAACTGATTTTTCAGTTAAATGAAAGTTTACCACTAATGTGTATTGAATTTTGAAAATCCAACATACATGGTTGTCATTAAGAAGTAAAATGTGGTTCAATGAGATTATAATAATTTTTTGGTGAATAGTAACTTATTAAGTTCTTAATCACGATTAGTGGTAATTAGGGTAGTTTAAGGTATAAATAATACTTTAATGAAATGAAATGACCTAGAAACATGTCCCAACATCATTGGTTGTGTCATGGCCGACCATGAAATTCCATGGGCCAACTTGGGGACCCCATGGATCCACTTTTGTTGGGAAATGACATAAATTACTTTTTATTTAATGTTAAAGTGAAAATGACACAAACATAATATGTTTTAAGAAAACAATTTTTAATTGGGGTTATACAAGTCCAAATTTTGATTATAAATAGTAATTGGAAAGATAAAAAGATTTCCTATATCATAGTATTTTTTTATAATTTTTAGACATTAAATAAATTAAAGTATTTATGACATAATAATGATGCAGTGATGACATCATTATTTGACGATTTAAATAAAATAGAAAGATAATGTAAAATCTATGAACTACACATGTCCAAAACCAATTGGATGAGTGGATTTAGAACCCCTATCACCTTATCCACGAATCTATCTATGTGGGACCTTTTTAAAACCGAAACACATTTTCAAATAATGTAATATTTCTTTACTTTCCAAAAGTGCCCCTCCTCTCCTCTTATAAAAGGCCCCCCACCTCTACCTCATTTCACACACTCTTCAAGCCGTTGGATCGGACAAACCCTGCCCATTTTCTCTCTCCACATCCGTATCCTCATCCTAGAGGATTCCCTTTGGGCAGAATCCTTTCAAAGGAAGCCTTTAGGCTCAACTCAAAAGGAGTTACACTTTTAAAGGTAATTCATTCTCTCATGTTCATTTGTTTTATTTTGCTTCTCCAACCCCCTAAAACTCTTTTTATTTACTTTTTTTGTAACAACACCAGTATGATAAATATAATAGGATGTTGTTATAAGATTTATTTGATCTACACTCTCACACAAATACATCAAATGGTTAAAGAACATACGGTTTCCGTGGATGGCGAAATTCTGCCTCCCGAAACGATGATTGTTCAACACTCATTTAACACCTTCAAAGGTGGCCATTATGATGTCACTATTTTTATATATGATATATAATATGTTTATGGTTTCTTTAAGAATCTGTTTTTTTTATTTTGGGCATACCTTTATGGTTTCCATTATGGGTAAAACACGATATCTTCATTTTAGGAAGTGCGGACTACCGCCCCCTAAAAGTGATTTGATTCGTTAATACCATATGTGGGATGTGTAAAGGATAAAGTTAATGATATTATATATGTTATTATACTGGAATTATAATATACTATTATATCATTATGATTCCATTCCATAAAATATGAAATAGAAATGGAATGAGCGTTCATGCGTACGTACGGCTTACCGTCTCCATGAACGGTGCATTTCATTTCTTACCTCTAAATGTGATGTAATATTATAAATGCATGTATGTACTGGATATATATGACATATATGATATCTAAATCATGAATACCATTCTGGATATAATGAACCTTTGACCAAATTAACAACATGTAAGTGTAAGAAGTCTATTTTTGACTTAAGAACCAAATACCGACAAAATGAACATTGTTAACTTAACAGATTACATGATGTTCATAACATGGTATAAAAGGAATAATTAACTTGAAAAATGTTATTAAGCAAGGAGATATTAACTCAAGTTTATTATTCAGGAGATTAAAGAACGGTCGGGTCAAGTTGGATACCAGGTATGGGACTTCGTCTCAATCTCCTTTCGTTGAGGCATAATTTATTTTATACACAACATTCTTTTATACGGTGTATAAACCCCTTTGACTTTTACGTTTATTCAAAAGGAATCTTTTTTATACGAAGCGTTTACTAAACGACAAAAGGGAATGTTTTTGTCGTACGTATGCGGCGACAACGACTTCTCCGCCGTCGTGACCGTTATTTGAGTTTCGCTTTACTCTACAAGCCATACCTTCTTTTTTTTAAAAAGAAAAATAAATACAATGTTTTACTTTTCTTTTATTTTGGTATTGAAAATGGTTTTCATAATGTTTTTATATCAATGTGTTGTATTGATATCTCGTGATTGAAATGTGGAAATTATGTGTTTCCTTTATGCATGTTTTATGTGATATGATTATGTTATGGTTCTTGGGCATTATTATGAAGACGGGTGGTTCCGTGATAAACTAAGGGCGGGTGAGCCCGTTATAGCTCTCCAATGCATTGGGTAACGCGAAGGAGTGAAACTTTAAGGTTTCTCCGAAGAGATTTTAGGGAATATACTGTGATGGGTATTCCAAAAGTAACCAAGAGGGTTACTCCCTACGTAAGAATGTTATGAATGCCTCAAGTTACCTTTATGTCTTATGATTTCTATGATTTATTCATGATTTTATGAGGTATGTTAAAGTGCCTATGTTTTATGGGTAAAGTATGATTTCATTCTTATGTATATATGAACTCATGTTTCCTTTCCATGTTTTTTTTATAACCCATACTGAGTTTTTATGCTCATCCCAAGTTTTTGAAATGTTTTTCACAGGTCAAGGGGAAGGTACATGATAAGATGATAGAGTCAAGGATGTGTCAAGAAATAATCCATGTTTTATTTTAAATGTGTTTCCATTGATGGGAATGAAGAATACTATCTTTATGTAACCACTTTGTTTATATGTGGAATGTAATGCAAGTTTTATGATCTAATTCTCTAAAACTCTAAACCTGAAAAGATCATCAATGTGTAATCTTGTAATAACTCAAGATTAAGTAAGGTTTAAGGATGGGGCCTTATAGTTGGTATCAAAGGTCGGTTTAGATAACTTTAGGAGTTAAACTTATATTAAATGATTATCCAAAAATATATTTTTTAAATGATATAGCATTTAAAGATTACCATGTTGCTTTATCTAAGACATGTTTGTTCAGAATGGTTTTACACAAAGGAAACAGGGAAGCAGTGCTAGGAAGGCATACAGAAGGAAATAACCTTCCGAATCAGCATCCAGAAATGGTCGGAATTGGAACTGAACAGTTTTTTGCAGTAATGGCGCAGTTGACTCAAGTGATAAATGGCGGTGGTATCCATGCACGAGATCAGCCAGATCAACTGCAGAGGAACATGTCAGTGGTGGAACATTTCATGAGGCACCATCCACCATCATTCAGAGGATCATCTGACCCTGTGCTAGCTGAAGGGTGGATTAAAGCACTGGAGAAGATTTTGGATGTCATGGGGTGTTCAGACAATCAAAAGGTTAGTCTTGCTATTTACCGTTTGTAGGGAGAAGCAGATCAGTGGTGGTCTATGGTTAAAAATATCAGGGATGCCGATGAGATTGATGCTCTTGACTGGGATGAATTCAAAGGTATGTTTCTTGAGAAGTATTTTCCTAAGGTTGTTCGACTTAGGATGGAAAAACAATTCTTGGAATTGAGGCAAGATGAAGACTCAGTGGCTGCCTATGAAGAAAGGTTCACTCGACTGGCAAGGTATGCTCCAAATTTTATCCGGGACCTTGATAGTAAAATAAATCGTTTTTACTCAGGATTAAAGCCAAAATATCGAAGGGCATTAGCTTCTCGTGAGTTTAAAAGTTATGAAAATCTTGTTCGATGTGCTGAGAAGGTGGAAATGGAGTTTGCCGATGACCAAGTTTTCTATAACAACCAGCAGAAGAAGAGACCGAGGTGGCAGGAGAAAGGTAAGAATTCTACAAAAAAGTCTGATGGTAAGAAAACTAAGTTTCCAGTTTGTGATAAATGTGGAAAAAGGCATGCTGGGGAATGTCTTCTAAATTCAGGAAAGTGCTACCGATGTGGTAAGATGGGACATAAGGCTCGTGATTGCACTGAAAAGGATCAAGCTGAAGGTAAGAACAAATTTGATTTACAGTTAGTGAAGTGTTATAAGTGCAATGAGATGGGTCACTATGCAAACAAGTGTCCGACAAGGAGCTTGAGTCATGGGAAGCAGTTAGACTACAAGCAGAAAGGGGTGGTGAAATCCTTTGCAACTACTTCAGCAGATGTCGGGCCACCAAATGAAGTTGTATCAGGTACTTTGTTTGTTTTTTCAGATTATTCCAGTGTGTTGTTTGATTCGGGGTCTACACATTCTTTCATCTCTGAAACCTTTTCTATTAAAATGGGAATACCATCTCACGAAATGACTCCTGAAATTTTGGTAAAAACACCTGGGGGAAGTGTCGAGGCAAAAAGAATTTATAAGAATCTTCCTATCCTTATCTGTGGAAAGAACCTACTTGCAATCCTTATTGTTCTACCTCTAGTAGAGTTTGATGTTATCTTGGGTATGGATTGGCTCTCTATTTACCATGCTAAGATTAACTGTAGAGCTAAAGAAGTTTCTTTTCAGAAAGACTTTCAGTTTGTTTACAAGAATGAACCCTTACTGTTGATAACATATCAAGAGGCCGAGAAACTTGTAAAAGATGGAAATGAATGTTACCTTGCACAAGTAGTTGAAAATAAAGGAACTGTTCAGATTAATGATGTGCCAGTGGTAAATGAGTATCCTGATGTTTTTCCTGAGGAGTTGCCTGGAATAATACCAGATCGGGAATTTGAGTTTACTGTTGACATAGTTCCTGATGCTAAGCCAATTTCAAAACCCCCTTATCGAATGGCACAAATTGAACTTTTAGAGTTGAAGGAGCAATTTCAAGATTTATTAGAGAAAGGTTTCATTAGACCTAGAACATCACCATGGGGTCCTCCTGTTTTATTTGTTAAAAAGAAAGATGGTTCTATGAGACTTTGCATTGATTATAGAGCCTTGAATAATATCACTGTTAAGAACAAATATCCTTTGCCTCATATCGATGATTTGTTTGATCAGCTCCAGGGAGATCAGTTTTATTCAAAGATTGACTTGAGATCGGGGTACCATCAGCTGAAGGTTAAGGAGGCAGATATTCCGAAGACCACATTCCGTACGAGATATGGCCATTATGAATTTGTAGTAATGCCTTTTGGGCTAACCAATGCACCTGCTGTATTCATGGACTTAATGAATAGAATTTTCCATGAGTTCTTGGATAAGTTTGTGGTGGTTTTCATTGATGATATTTTGGTGTTTTCTAAAAGTAAAGAGGAGCATGAAAAACATTTAAGGGTTATCTTGCAAACCATAAAAGAAAAGAAACTGTATGGGAAATTCAGCAAGTGTGAGTTTTGGTTACAACAAATTTCTTTCCTTGGTCACATTGTTTCTAAAGATGGAATAACAGTTGATCCTGCAAAAACAAAAGTTGTGGAAGAATGGACAAGACCCACAAATGTAACCGATATTCGTAGCTTCCTTGGTTTGGCGGGCTATTACCGAAGGTTTGTTAGAAATTTTTCACGGTTATCTAGTCCAATGACTAAGCTAACTCGTAAGGGTGTTAAGTTTATCTGGACAAAAGAATGTGATGATTGTTTTCAGGAATTGAAAATAAGATTGGTGAATGCTCCAGTTTTGGCACTACCTTCGAGGAATGGTGAGTTTGTTATATACAGTGATGCTTCATTGAATGTACTTGGTTGCGTCCTAATGCATAATGATCAGGTAATTGCTTATGCTTCACGGCAGTTGATAACTCATGAGGTAAATTACCCTACACATGATTTGGAATTAGCTGCTGTTGTTTTTGCTTTAAAAATTTGGAGGCATCATTTGTATGGAGTAAAGTGTGAAATATATACCGATCACAAAAGTTTAAAGTATATATTCACTCAGAAAGAGTTAAACATGAGACAAAGGAGATGGCTGGAATTAGTCAAGGATTATGATTGTACAATTCATTACCATCCGGGAAAAGCAAATAAAGTGGCTGATTCTTTGAGTCGAAAAAGTAATGCTTCATTAACAATGTTGCGTTTGGAACGTGATCCTTTGGTTAACGATTTGATGAACTATGGCATAGAATTTGTTGGTGCAGGAAGTCCTTCTGTTTTGTTTCAGGTATCAGTGAGATCTTCTCTGTCAGATAGAATCAAGCAAGCACAGAAGCAAGATAGTGAGTTGCAGAAAAAGGTAGAGCTGGTTCAGAAAGGTAAGTTGCCTGAATTCAACATTGATAATGATTGTGTTTTGAGATTTGGGAAGAGATTGTGTGTGCCTTGTGATTCACAGTTGAAGAGAGAGCTGTTATGTGAAGCTCATAGTTCTCCGTTTTCAGTTCATCCGGGCAGTACTAAGATGTATAGAGATCTGCGGGAGTATTACTGGTGGGATTGAATGAAAAGAGATATTGCTGATTTTACTGTGAAGTGTTTGACATGTCAACAGGTTAAAGCATAGCGGCAGTTACCGAAAGGGATGCTTCAGCCTTTACCAGTGCCAGAGTGGAAATGGGAGAATATATCCATGTACTTTGTTGTTGGATTACCGAAGACATCTCGAGGTAATAATGCAATCTGGGTTATTGTTGATCGCTTGACCAAATCTGCTCATTTCCTTGCTATACGAGATACTTTCTCTCTTGATCAACTTTCCCGTTTGTATCTTAAAGACATAGTCAGGTTACATGGAGTTCCTCTCTCCATTGTATCGGATCGTGATACAAGGTTTACTTCTAACTTTTGGAAAGGCCTTCAGAAGTCGTTGGGTACTGAATTAAATTTTAGTACAGCTTTCCATCCTCAATCAGATGGGCAGTCAGAACGAACAATTCAGTCATTAGAGGATATGCTACGAGCTTGTTCTATGGATTATCAGGGAAGTTGGGACCAACATCTTTCTTTGGTTGAATTTTCATATAATAACAGTTTCCATTCTAGTATACATATGTCACCATTTTAGGCATTATATGGGAAGCGGTGTCGAACTCCATCTTTTTGGGATGATGTGGGTGAAAGGAAGTTGATGGGACCAGAATTGGTAGAAGATATGGCAGAAAAAGTTCATCTAATTCAGAAACACATGAGAATAGCTCAGAGCAGGCAGAAGAGTTATGCAGATAACCGGATGTAGGATCTATCTTTCGAGGTAGGTGATCATGTTTTTCTCAAGGTTTCTCCTTGGAAAAGCATCATGAGATTTGGTAAGAAAGGAAAGTTGAGTCCAAGGTTCATTGGACCATACGAAATTTTGGAATGATTTGGATCAGTTGCATACTGAGTGGCTTTACCTCCGAGTTTATCTCAGGTACACAATGTTTTTCACGTTTCGATGTTGAGAAAGTATATGCCAGATCCATCTCATGTTTTGAGTCCAGAGGTAGTTCAGCTGGAAGAGAACCTATCTTATGAGGAACAACCAGTCCAGATTATTGACCACATGGAGCAAGTGTTACGAAATAAGGTGATTCATCAGGTAATGGTTTTGTGGAAAAACCACATGATTGAAGAGGCAACATGGGAATCCGAAAATGCAATGAGGGATAAGTACCCCCATATATTCGATAGGTAAATAAATTGCGGGGACGCAATTTTCTAAAGGGGGGAAGGATGTAACATCCCAAGTAAGTAATGAATAATAGATATTTTTATCTATGTCTATTAATGATTATGATAGTGTTATAGCGGCTTAAAATGAAAATAAATACAATCTTATGCATGGAATACACTAATATTCTTAAAAGATTGTTTTACTGCCTTTTGATGGCAAACCATTTTTGAATATATATTTTGACAATTTTATAAACTATGTTTGTCAAAATAAACTTATCCTTTATTATTGGGACATCAAAATTTACCTTGTGTGAATTTTTGGTATTTTTCTGACAGTGTTCATTTTTAATGAATAGTGAAAAATACTGCATTTTACATCAAAACTACTTTTTAATATATCTTATTTATATGATTAGATTATGTTTTGAATTGGTTTTGAAGTGAAATTATAATATATTTTTACCATTTTATCCAATGGTGGTCATTGGAATCAATTTCACTTTGAAATTAGACTTAAACTGGTGTCAATCTTTTGATACTTATTGTTTTGTAAAAACACGCTATTTGCTCTGGCAGTGGGAATTAATTATTAAATTAATTATTGTGACCTATATGTTTTGAATTTTGTAAAATAGACTTCATTTTTGAATTCGGAATATCAAATAGTGCTTAGGGTGAATTTTTGGTAATTTTCTGAAAAACTTCAATTTTTGATGAATAGTGAAACAACTAAGTGATAATCAAGCAAACTGATTTTTCAGTTAAATGAAAGTTTACCACTAATGTGTATTGAATTTTGAAAATCCGACATACATGGTTGTCATTAAGAAGTAAAATGTGGTTCAATGAGATTATAATAATTTTTTGGTGAATAGTAACTTATTAAGTTCTTAATCACGATTAGTGGTAATTAGGGTAGTTTAAGGTATAAATAATACTTTAATAAAATGAAATGACCTAGACACATGTCCCAACCTCATTTTTTGTGTCATGGCCGACCATGACATGCCATGGGTCAACTTGGGGACCCCATGGATCCACTTTTGTTGGGAAATGACATAAATTACTTTTTATTTAATGTTAAAGTGAAAATGACACAAACATAATATGTTTTACGAAAACAATTTTTAAGTGGGGTTATACAAGTCCAAATTTTGATTATAAATAATCATTGGAAAGCTAAAACGATTTACTATATCATAGTATTTTTTTTATAATTTTTAGACATTAAATAAATTAAATTATTTATGACATAATAATGATGTAGTGATGACATCATTATTTGACGATTTAAATATAATAGAAATATAATGTAAAAGATATGAACTAAACATGTCAAAAACCAATTGGATGAGTGGATTTCGAACCCTTATCACCTTATCCACGAATTATATCAATGTGGGACCTTTTTAAAACCGATACACATTTTCAAATAATGTAATATTTTTTTACTTTCCAAAAGTGCCCCTCCTCTCCTCTTATAAAAGGCCCCCACCTATACCTCATTTCACACACTCTTAAAGCCTTTGACTCGGCCAACCCTTGCCGATTTGCTCTCTCCACATACCTCTCCTCATCCTAGAGGATTCCCTTTGGGCAGAATCCTTTCAAAGGAAGCCTTTAGGCTAAACTCAAAAGGAGTTACACTTTTAAAGGTAACTCATTCTCTCATGTTCATTTGTTTTATTTTGCTTCTTCAACCCCCTAAAACTCTTTTTATTTACTTCTTTTGTAACAACACCAGTATCATAAATATAATAGGATGTTGTTATAATATTTATTTGAGCTAAACTCTCACACAACTACATCAAATGGTTAAAGAACATACGGTTTCCGTGGATGGTGAAATTCTGCCTCCCGAAACGTTGATTGTTCAACACTCATTTAACACCTTCAAAGGTGGCCATTATGATGTCACTATTTTTATATATGATATATAATATGTTTATGTTTTCCTTAAGCTTATGTTTTTTTTTATTTTGGGCATACCTTTATGGTTTCCATTATGGGTAAAACACGATATCTTCATTTTAGGAAGTGCGGACTACCGCCCCCTAAAAGTGATTTGATTCGTTAATACCATATGTGGGATGTGTAAATGATAAAGTTAATGATATTATATATGTTATTATACTGGAATTATAATATACTCTTATATCATTATGATTCCATTCCAGAAAATATGAAATAGAAATGGAAGTAGCGTTCATGCGTACGTACGGCTTACCGTCTCCATGAACGGTGCATTTCATTTCTTACCTCTAAATGTGATGTAATATTATAAATGCATGTATGTACTAGATATATATGACATATATGATATGTAAATCATGAATACCATTCTGGATATAATTAACCTTTGACCAAATTAACAACATGTAAGTGTAAGAAGTCTATTTTTGACTTAAGAACCAAATACCGACAAAATGAACATTGTTAACTTAACAGATTACATGATGTTCATAACATGGTATAAAAGGAATAATGAACTTGAAAAAGGTTCTTAAGAAAGTAGAGATTAACTCAAGTTTATTATTCAGGAGATTAAAGAACGGTCGGGTCAAGTCGGATACGAGGTATGGGACTTCGTCTCAATCTCCTTTCGTTGAGGCATATTTTATTTTATACACAACTTTCTTTTATACGGTGTATAAACCCCTTTGACTTTTACATTTATTCAAAAGGAATCTTTTTTATACTAAGAGTTTACTAAACGAAAAAAGGGAATGTTTTTGTCGTACGTATGTGGCGACAACGACTTCTCCGCCGTCGTGACCATTATTTGAGTTTTGGCTTCCTCTACAAGCCATACCTTCTTTTTTTAAAAAAGAAAAATAAATACCATGTTTTACTTTTCTTTTATTTTGGTATTGAAAATGGTTTTCATAATGTTTTTATATCAATGTGTTGTATTGATATCTCGTGATTGAAATGTGGAAATTCTATGTTTCCTTTATGCATGTTTTATGTGATATGATTATGTTATGGTTATTGGGCATTATTATGAAGACGGGTGGTTCCGTGATAAACTAAGGGCGGGTGAGCCCGTTATAGCTCTCCAATGCATTGGGTAACGTGAAGGAGTGAAATGTTAAGGTTTATCCGAAGAGATTTTAGGGAATATACTGTGATGGGTATTCCAAATGTAACCAAGAGGGTTACTCCCTACGTAAGAATGTTATGAATGCCTCAAGTTACCTTTATGTCTTATGATTTCTATGATTTATTCATGATTTTATGAGGTATGTTAAAGTGCCTATGTTTTATGGGTAATGTATGATTTCATTATTATGTATATATGAACTCATGTTTCCGTTCCATGTTTTTTTTATAACCCATACTGAGTTTTTATGCTCATCCCATGTTTTTGAAATGTTTTTCTCAGGTCAAGGGAAAGGTACATGATAAGATGATGGAGTCAAGGATGTGTCAAGAAATAATCCATGTTTTATTTTAAATGTGTTTCCATTGATGGGAATGAAGAATACTATCTTTATGTAACCACTTTGTTTATATGTGGAATGTAATGCAAGTTTTATGATTTAATTCTCTAAAACTCTAAACCTGAAAAGATCCTCAATGTGTAATCTTGTAATAACTCAAGATTAAGTAAGGCTTAAGGCTGGGGCCTTATATATACTATTCCAAGAGATGCATCCAACAAGCGTTCATTTTAAAGCGAAGGACTACTTATATACTAGAGTTCTTCCAAGGAGCTTATATCTAGGAACCCAAGGTTCAATCAAGATAAATCATTCATTGACTGTGAACCATTCATTTAGTGTGAAACACTAAGGAAGACCACCCATACATGCCCATCATCATTTAAGGCACTAGTGTGGTGTATTATTGATCTCTCTTAGTGAAAATAAGATGACATAAAGATAAGGGACATACTATTTAATCAAAAAATTATTATGTGTAATCCAAAAAAATGAATCATAGTGGAAGAGTTACCGGTGGAAATCATTGAATAAACTCAGCTTCACCTACCGAAACACCATCACCAAATAATCACAAGACATAACCAATCAATTAACTCTGCGATCATTCAAACACAACTATCATAGAAAAGAGTTGATCAACCACATTTTACATAGGTTCCCAAATCAACCAACCCCATTGATGTCATTATACCAAGAAAGCATCGACATGGTTTAAAATATGGTTCCCTAAATGGAATTATACCAAAACCAACCATTTCCACCATGGATCTCCATGGTTGTTTTACTTATACTATGATGTGAATATTACAAATAGAATTTATTTGACTCTCCCCACCAAAGTAGTTTCATGGTTTTTGAAAGATGTGATAGACCATCCACTCATAAGAATTGTAGATAACATTTAATCATTAATATTTTTTTGTCACTCCTCTGAGTCAAAATCACACATGTCAAAGCAGACCAATAATGGAAAAACCATACCGACTGGCATGTTGAAATGACCAAGTATAATGGAAGTCCACATGATCATTGGGACAAACAGACATCTTCTACACCTAGGTCACACTACTATGGATATGACTGTATTCATTACTCAACAACCAAAGGATTAAATATTTCAGTGTACTCAACAGGTTTATTTCCACATTTAGCACTTGACAGGTACTGTGTATGCAGATTAAAACTACCACAAGGATTTATATTCCATAACACACATCCTCAACACAATCCATAGGATATCTTCAATATTAATCCATGATTCAAGTGGTCCATAAAAGAGATTTATATCAAAATCGTATTTTCCAACACAACCACTAATCATGAAAAATTCATACCATGTTTTCAATCTGTGAGGAAGAAGAATGTGTTACTTGACCTACTAAGTGACCTACCATGCCCAATTAATTTATGTCCTACTATGTCTGAGCCTTTCCAAATGCTTACACCGGTTATAAAGGCCATCAAAAACATGAAAAACCCATTTGAAAAATGGTTTCATTAGAGACTAAAAATCCTAATAGGGAAAAAACACTTGAATGATTCCTCGTTTCGAAATCCTTGTGAAATTTATAATGTAATTTATTTTATAAGGGTGACCCCTACCTTATGGCTAGCCATGTACAACGCACAATCACTTACACTATCACCCGTTCATTCCCAATATGATGTAACTAGGCTCAAGAGCCTATTATTTATGTCATTTTTTAAATAAAAAAGAGTATCTATGAAAAATAATCACGCATCCGTTCCAAGGATACACAAATAGAAACCTAACAAACATTTCATTTGGGTTTAAACAAAAGAAAAAAATCTAGGTTCCAATATAATTTCCTCATATTGAATGAGATTTAATCATTAATTATTTAAAATATTTCAATAAAAGCAATAGGAACAATAGAAATGTATGTTAAAACATCATTTCAAAATATTTAACATTTATTTACATCTAACAATAATTACACAAATTTTCAATTAATTTTTTTTAATTGATATGGAAACCAATGAGGGTCCAATTAATTCATCCATGGTTCAACAGAATGAATCCCAATAGTACTTTCCAAATTATTAAAGTTGTAAAAACCCAAACAGTTCATACAATAATAAAAATTCCCCAAATAGCCATCTTTTGTCTATTTATGAATTTATAAATGTTAAAATACACATATCGAATCCAAATTAAATAAATATTACATTTCAAAAATTCCAAAATATATACCATGATCACATATACATTGATTCGATTACATGGGATTCCTCCACCCCATTATATAAAAATAACCCACACATTATAGACTGATATCTAGATCTCATTTGATTGAAACAAATTCCATTTTAGAATATAATGTTCTCATATATAACAGTTTAGTTATATGTTTGGAGATCTACGAATCCAAAAAGCACACATAAAAGTTATAATTCTTTATTTTTCTCAAATTAATAAAAAACAACTTGCATTAAAAATTTTACTTTAGCATGATTTAAATTTTAAAATTAGTTTTTATACATGTATAAAGCAGACATATGGTTAATGTATACATGTTACATTTTCAAATTATTAGGCATCCATATACCTTAATATTGAATACTAGTTCTAATTTAATCAGAACCTACAAATTCATTCCATGCGACCATTTCATTATACAATCCAATAAAAGTGTGTTATGAAATTGTGTAATCTTAGAGGAACATGTTATATGAAATGAGGAATGATGTTTAAGAAAAACATGATAAATAAAAAGGCATTATGAAATATTCAAGAAGGAATAATAAAAAAATACATAAGTATGTAAAAACTAAGAATGTATTATAATACCTAACATGTCATATAAGTGGCAGGCTAGATAATACAGATGCATGGCATAGAATTCAAGGAACAAAAATTAAATTTGCAGCCACCCTAAAAATTCCACTACATAGAATGTAATAATTATGGAATATTAATATTCTATGTGTCTATAATTATGAATGAAATAATTCATTTTATCTATATGAGGCCAAGGGTATAATTATTTTAGTTTCGTAAAATAATATGTAGGTGAAAATACACCAATCACCCATGGTGATTCAAGATCATATTTAATAGCAAACAACATGAACATCAATCCCATCCCATGACACATGGAATTTTCTCCATGTGTGTGGTTATCAGTTCTAAACATATATAATAGAAAGTGACATCACATTCCATGTCACCTGTTTAAAAGCCCAAAATATTAATCAAGGAAAATAATATATAATACAACTTTGTAATGTCTCATCTTGACTATACACAAAATCATAAGCCAAAATGTTTTCCACATTACCTCAAGAGTGCCTCCTCCTATGACATAGGCTGCCTACTATAAGTAAGGGTATAATATGGTAATTGAGAGGATAATATACCATTATGAGGATAGTATCTATTAGGTAGAATATAAAAAAAACAAACAATAGATGAGGTAGTAATATATGAACTAATGTGTAGTAGAAGAATAATATTAGTAAACTGAATAAATGATGAAATGGGCCACACAAATATAAAATAGATGCATGCATGTTAGATGATAACACATTAATTAAAAAAAATAAAAACATCAAGTAGTGATATAGTACCATTCATGAAAAATGAAAAGAAATAAAAGAAAATCCCAATGGGAGATCCATAAGAATAAAGAACTCTCTCTCAACAATGTTCTCCTCACTCCCATTTAAAAGCTAAATAGAACATACAATCAACCAAAATTGTTCAAAGAGAAGGTCTACTTGGGCACCCATGTTCAATTGACTCCTGAGCAGGGCATCAAATAATAATTCCAATAGGTTACCACCCATGATATCTATGACTAAATGAAATCCATGAATTACAATGTAAAGTAGTGTGTAGGTTTATGAAGAAAGATTAACAAGAAGTATTGAATAAAAAAAATAGAACACCCAGGTTCCAATGGGACACCTGCATGCTATACATTCTTCCCATCATAGTTAGAATAAGTTTCCTAAAAGTTTCCCTACAAATATAGTAATAATATATATTTATATAATATCTTTCTATATTTAATTCACCAATAATGACAAATTACATGAATAAGTAAGTTTATATATACCTGGAATACTAGTTGTTGCATTAATAGAGGAGTAACTCAGACATCCATAACCAGTATAAATGATCATAAAAGCTCATGAAATATATTAAATGACTTATATACCAATAGAATTAGATAATTAAGGAAACAACATCAATAATGGTGCCTAAGCCACAATGGAATAACCCCACCATAACATGCCACCTGAACATCCCAAAACCCATAAAGTATACTGGGTGAGAGACATCATGATCAAAACTTGATGCAAGGGTTATTGATACCTCTTTTCCAAATAGAACCCTTAATTTTGCCCCACATCCAACATAAAGTCATAATATATTTATTACTGGCTTGGGAAAATATCTCACATCCATCACTTTTATCAATCCAATTTATACAGGCAATGAATAATAAATTTTAAAAATTATTACATGATGGAATAAAACTCATCATCTACAGTTATTATTCCACTATCAGTATGGAATATCATTTAAATTATTTCAAATAAAATTTATGAAATAAATGGGGTGTCCTTGGAACCATCTCTCAATTCATTTCAATTTTAGATATTAAATTTTTTAATGTAATTTGAACCATCGTGAACATGGAATTCTCATTATGAGAATTCACCTAAACCATGTTTATATAATTATTAGAATTTTCATAGTCATACCACCAAATTCAAATAAATTTTAAATAATACATTTTATAAATTAAATTTAATAAATACATCATAAAGAAACTAACATAACCAATACATGAAATTTAGTCCACCAAATCATGGCGATTCATTAAAAAGGGCCATTAGGTATTAGAAGTCACCATAGTCAAATTTGAATTTACCTACTTAGAATAATCAATTTATAATTCAATCCATTACCTTATATAAATCATGGTTCAATAGTGAATTAGATTGGTTTTACCTTGTCATGGAATACATCAAACACCATCAACAAGTCCAAGGAAAAATCAAATCTTTAGAAAAACATGATGTGAATAATAAAATAGAACATTGTAATGTGGAAAAAAAACCCACCTCATCCAAGAGATTTTATTTTAAAACATTGACATTATTCTTCAATCAATTCCTTTAGAATATATAAAAATATGTTTCGAAGGCATCTCTCAATTAATAAAATGATGAATTTAAAAAAATCTACGACATATGGAAATTCAATTTAGAATGGTTAAAATGGAATTATAAAAGGTTACAACATCATTTATAACATTATATAATATGAATGTTTTATTTATATCCTAATCCTAATGCTTAGAATGTGTATTGGTATTTTAATAAATTTGATTAAAAAGGGAAATATAAGACGACACATTCACGTGGTGTATGCTATTTAGATTTTCCTCCTCTACATAACAATGAATGATCATAAGAAGTGTATATATATTTGTTGATTAATTTTATATACATGAATAAATTATAAAGAAATGCATGAAAAAGGATTTTGTGTGTTTTATTATGTTATTCATTAAAAAATGGAAAACAAATTAAAAGGTAATATAACACCTACCTCATACATATGACAACCTACTCGTCTAATATCACACTCAAATTCAACCAGTGTTAGAAGAGAACGAATAAAATTTCATTTTCCCTAAAAATAGGGAAAATGAGCCTAAAGAAAAATTGTGTTGTAATATAGGAGACTAAATAATGAAATATTCCAAATGACTCAAGAGCTTACCAGTGATAATCTATAAGGGCCATTATCAATTGTTTTAGAGAACGATTGTAGGAGATCTGACCATGCCTAATTTTGGTAGGAGGATAATCCAAACACACTGGTGGGATCTCACATGGTGGAGGAAGAAGAATATAAAGGTATAATAAAATAGACTCTATTAATGGTAGAAATGTAATTTTACACTACAAATATGGTTTCATGGTTTTTCCACATGGTTTTCCAAAACGGTGGGTGAACCATACAAAACCACCATCTTATGAAATTGGATCACAAAATTTTTTCCACATGGTTACCCAAACCATGTTCCAATCTTGAGATGAATAGTACTTTGGAACTTCCAATTTTTGCACTAACTACATGAGTAAGATGTATGTTTCGATTAAATTGTGAACAAAAAATTTATGGAATTATTTTACTAATGTTGTAGTGACATTGTTTTCTTCTAGGGGATGCACTGTTTTAGGGAAATTGTCCTCCCGATGAAGACCCCTCCAATACTCAATGATTCTATCCCCAGTGCTCCTGAAACATTATTAGACTCCCTGGAAACATATCGAGCCTTTACCCAAGTCCAAATCAAACACATTTAATTGTTCAAACTATAAAAAATATGTTTTATAACTCATTTAAAATAATTTAATTTCCATTAAATCCCAAAAGATCAAATTCACTTGAAATTTACCTTTCCTAAAAACACAGGTCGTTAAATCCTTCCATAATGTACCCAATGCGTTTCATGTTATTGTTTAATCCTCAATCATTAGTTTAGCATGAAACCACTTATCATTGGTTATCAACAAAACCACTCGTAATTGGATTATCGCAAAACCACCCATCACTGGTGAATAAAATCTCCTCTTTTCATCTTAAATAATTTACAAGAAATATAATATCAATATAGATCATGAAATATTTCATTATAAAACACACATTGAAATAATATACTTTTCTATTTGAAAATAACTTATTATAAAAAACCACACATATAAAAAAAATATTTCATTTGAATGTAACCACATAAAAATGTAAATAAGATTCAAAATAATATGGTGACATGAATGAAGAAATTTTTGATCATTTATTATATGTAATTTTTTTAAAGAAATAAACATTAATAAGGGATTTTTAAAATAAGTCCCTTACCTCGAGTTTTTCAACCAACAAACTTATTCTATACAATTGTATAATTGTTTAAATAATATTATTAATTTATTCCAGAACTATATTCATATATATAACTTCTTTTGTGATCATTTAATAACATCTTTTCTCCCTTTTATTAATAATATTACAGTTATTTACCTATTTTTGGTGAGTTTGTTTTATGGTTTCATGCTCATTTTGTTTGTGTATAAATGTCTGTTGTCTTATAAAATAGAAATAATACTATATAAGTGTAATGATATGGTATTAATTCCAATTGTTAAGATTAAATTTCCAATATATCATTTTTATTTCTAATAATAAGAAATGTTATTGAAAACTGTTTTGTTTCTTTTGTCTTTTTTTCCAGCCATCACAAACTAGTTTGGTTTCATTTAATATTATGCATAATACATAGTAATTGAACATGAAATTAGTTATTATATTATTGATAAAATATAATTTAACAATACTAATATTTTTATGAATATCCTAATGGTGTTAACGAAAAATGAAAACTCATTTTCAGCGGAGACGGTAAACCACTATAATTTGTAAAATTGTTTCATTTCATTTAATAAGAGGGGATATGAAAGGGGTTGAATATAAGATATTACCTTAGAAATATAAAATTCTAGTTTATAAAGTCTACTATAATTGTTTTTACATGATTTTTGAAATATGTGAGTTGAATGTAGAAGAAGAAAATAATTTATCACTGGAGGTTTAAGAACGTTACCCGTTGAATATCACCACCTTTAACGATCTAATAAGGAACATTGAATTGGACTTTTAGTGAAACCATCACCTCTAGAATGTGTCTATAGTAGTGAATAAGATAATTTGAAATATTTTTTTAATTTAATTGGATCAAAGTGGTGAAATGAAATGAAGGGTGCCTTTTGATAATTGTGGTGAGGGGCACTTTAGAAATTTAGAAAAATATTAAAATTTAAAATGACTATTTTTATCCAAAATAGTATAAAATATCCATTAAATGAACTTGGGATCAAAATTTTAACCATATATTATCCCATGTAGCCATATTTAATATTTTCCTAATTTTAAATAACTTAAAATAAAATTATATTCATAAAATTTCATTAATTTCAACATTAATTCTAGTAATTACCTAGATATTAAATCACCCAAAAATAGTCAAATTATAAATAATTATTTTATTATATCCTTGAGATATAATAATTAAATTTATAATTCAAATATCATCCTAGTTATAAAAAATTATATTTATTTTAATTTTTCTAATCTCTTATTTTTTACCATTAGTTTAATTATTACTCTATAATCATTTTTTCATCATTTCAGGTGTTTATGTATTTCCTAAAAATTAAGAATATATTTCCAGGAACAATAAAAATATTTTTAATTTAAAATACTCTTTATGATATAAAATATTGTATGAAAACATATATATTAGAAATGTTATATCTTTTAAAATATGTTGTGTAAATAGTTGGACATTATTTTAAATAAAATACAGTAATGCACTTAATGTCAAAAATCTCTCTCTAAAGAGTCATAAATACGTACCATTGGTGTTTTGTGTTGAAAATATGTTATATAGTAAAATTTTGAATGGGTTTAAGATAATGGGATAATATTTATTTCATAAATTTCACTTAATTTCTCGATTTAATAATAAATGTACTAACAAAAATTATTAAATTTACTATTACATTTGTTCAAAAATTGATAATATTTTTTAAATTTGGACTATATAGTACCAAATAAGTTTGAATTTTTTTAAAATTCAGTATTTTTCTTAAAAAAAATATCATTTAAAATTAAACTGAAAAAATTGTTCAATAAATGGTTTTCTAAAAAAAATTCTTTTAAAAAATAAAATGTTTTTATATTAAATTCATTTATAAAACACATGAATAATATCATATTATGATTAATATAAACAATAATGAACTAATGGAAATTTAAAATTTTATCCAAATTATAATTTGTCCCTGTAAATAAAATATAGTTTTATATTAAACTAGTGTTTTTCATTGTTCTTTGAAAAATCAATATTTTCTAAAGATACTAAAAAAAATATTGTAATGTAATATTGATTTATAAATTCAAAAATGAAATTATAATTTTCAAACTACTATTTTATAATTTTAAAATTAATCTTTAAAGTATAAACATATAAAAAGAATTTATTACATAACATATTTATGATGATTTTTTGTATTAAATTCATGAATACTAATAAATGTGTGAAAAATAATTTTATTAGTACTATGTGTAAATTACATGACTCAAATAGCTCGCATATAGTTACATAAATCGAATCCAAAAGGACAAAGTATTTTAGAGGCATTAAAAAACCTGATAAAAACATAATTGTTACAATACAAAATGAAATTAAAAACAACAAATAAAATAGATTAGAAACATCCATAAACTCATAGATTATCCCTATAAATAATTCATAATTGACATATTTGTATCCTGGAGAAAAATAAAAAAATAAGACAGTGGTGAGGTCATATGCTCAGTAAGGGTAAACAAAATAACATAAGCTATTAAAAGAAAAAATAAACAATAATCCATGGTGAATAACTAAATGCATATTCCATTAAAACAAAAAAATTAAAAGGTTTTGGTTAGAATAAATGATTAATGAAAAAATTCCATATAATAAACACATGATAACAAAACTCTTCCATGGATATACTACAAGTCGAATAATCACAGGGGATATCAATTACCAATATCATAATGATATAATGCATAATTATGAGCATCATAAACATATTATCAAGGGATCCCCCAAGAAGTCAACATAAATGGATGAAGACTCAGCCAACACACATCTAGTTTTTCCCATATGACATACCCACGCATCGAGTTTCTATAACAGGTGCCACCCATCACATACACTATCATATAAATTCCACATATTTCAAATATTAAATTTCATGAACTATCATTAAATAATAGAGTCCCATGATACATTGAAATATTCGAATCTTCATCATATTTAAAAATACTATAATAAAATCATTGAGATATTCTTGAGAGAAATACCCTTATCCATTAAAACAGAGTCTATGTTTCGACGATCATTTGACTTTATCATAAAATGAAATTTTAAACATGAATATCCCAAACAATAAAAAGTTGGGTAAATGAAATTATGTTTTAGTTATAAATTATTTCTATCTGAATTGAAAACATTTAAATAGTGTTCTTAAGATACATTAGAAGTGGTAAAAATAACATTGGTTTAAGATAAAATATAAAATGTAAAAAATTAAAAACTATTTTTGTAAAATGAGGAGTGCGAGAATATAGTTTTTCCTTAAAAAATAATGATTTTATGAATATAATTGTCCTTAAAATAGAATATGGATGGTACAAGAAAACTGGGGTAAGATTAGGAAGATCCCTTTAATCGAGCTTGCTTGACATGAAGAATTAAATAGGAAACCTTATAAAACACATTTTCCCAATATAAAATAAATATTAACATATATAGATACATTATTTTAGAACATTTAAATATAATATATGATAGGTATATAAAAGTAATGAATAATTACATTGGTTTAAATAGAGAGAGAGAGAGAAAAAATGTTACCCGAATGAAGACGGAGGTTCGAGGAGACTCTCCAACCATTATAAAAAAACAAAACTTAAGACCCATAAAATTAATGATCATAAATTGAATCATTAAATACCAATAAGATAAATATAACCATGATATTATACAAAATAGGGTAGTATACATACATGTCACAGATGAAATATCGGTTAATAAGGAATCTCTAATAGAAATGAAGGATATATTTGAAAACACTTAGCTTATATCTGAATGTGTTCTACACTTGATGATAATGTCATGGAAAATTAAATAAAATACATTAATTAATTAACATATAACATTTTATATAATAAATATGATTTAGTACAATTTTAATAAATTCATTTATGTTCTTTTTGATGTGTTATAAGATATAATTTTGTTTTTCGAGTGCCTTTGTTTTGTTGGTTTTCATGATCAGTTAACATGTTTGCATGTATGGAAAATAAAGTAACATGTGAATTGTTATACATAATATAAATTATAAGGTACCAATTAAATAAAAAATAATAATTGGTTATATTATTTTTATATGTTATGCGGATGAGTCATTAGATAAAACATTGGTGATAATCATTTAGATTATTTTTGGAATTGTTTTCATTAATCACGAACAATTTTTGTTTTATTTGTTAATAGTTTATATATATATATAATAGTTCAATAACATTAAATAAGATTTAACACATATATTATAATATTTTTTACCCATAAAAATTGTTTTATGATCATCACTGAATGTGTAATATAAAAAAATACATGTCCTATATGAAGGTGGTAAAATAACACCACACGTATGATGTTTTAGTTTTTAGAATAGAAGGAAGAGGAAATTTGAATTTATGGTGGATTTTAAAATTATACAATAATAATATAGAATATATATGATAATTGAGTTATCATGTATGTTTGGACAAAGGAGTTTCTAAAAAAGTCAAGAATGAAAATAAATTGAAATGAAATTAAATGAGAATAAAAGGGGTTTTTATCACATGAATACTTCTCCTTACGAACAATCATATTAAAATGGTTTTGGGAAGAATATAAGGAAAATAATTGGACATGCCTCATTTCTTAATAGTATTGAGGAGAATAGGGTGTAAGGGGAGGTATATATTGTAGAGAAGGGAGGGTATTTTCAATATTTTATTCATTTATTTATTATTTTGCCTAAAGACCTTTAATATTTTAAGAATTATCAATTAATATATTAAAACAATAAAGGGTAATTATAGATTATTATTATTATATTATAAATGGCTCATGGAATATTGTATTTTACATATAATTTGAATATACAATAAATTAACATATTTCTCTATTAAAAAAATTCATGTAATTTAGAAAAATCCAAAACAAATCACCGTAAATATTTTTTGATGTGTGGGATTTTGAAACGACTTCCATTTTATGAAAATATTTTTACAAATTTTGAGATATTTAATTTTTAATTAAATACTTCACTTTGTTGAATACAACAAAATTAAAATTATTAATGATTCTCTAACACATTGAAAGTTTAATTAATGTATCATAAAATTATATTTTAATCATACTACAACATAATATTAATTTTTGAATGAAATTTATAAAAAAATTAAAAATCATTATATTAATAATAACATTTATAATAAAAATTCATGTTATATAAAAATAAAAAAACATAATTAATAATTTTAAAATCATTTATTTACTTCTACTAATATATAATATATAATAATACCGTTTATAAGATTCCTAAATATTATTTATAAATTCAAAGGTGATTTAATATTCTAGTCATAAATACAATATTAATATTATTAAATTGACTTTAAAAAAATTATTTTCCACTTATTAACTATAAAATGATTAGTTTCATGAAAATACCAAAATTTTCCCATTAGAATATTCTGATAATAATATATTAAAATTATATTATATTTTGTTCAAAATAATTTGTAAAATTGTCAAAATTTAGATTTAAGGCATGTGCAACAATAAAAGTTGGTAAAACTGATGTTCAAAAAATATAGCCTTTTAATGCTAAAATTTGTTTCATTATTATCTTATGCCTAATAAATTTTTTCAATGAATATAAAAAAATTTATTAAATATATAATATACGAATTTCAATAATAATATTCATTCCTTCTAATTTAAGAGGTTGGTAATAATTTTTGTTTTGAAATAATGATATTTTATTCTATATCATTATTCATTTAAGGTTGGTCTTGTTTGAATCCAATGATGCTGATGAAATTAATTTAAAAAAGATACATATTAAAAAATATTGGGGCCTAATATTCTCCCCTAATTCAATATATTGTGCCCAAAAAATATGAAATTGAACTTCAGAATGATAATGTTTGATACTTCATAATTCCTTTCTGGGAAACCCATTTAAGAAGTAGAGTTAATAAAATATCCACTTAATTGTAGGGAAATGAAAAATTATATGTTACCACAAAACAAAGTATTAGAATTAGATTACATTAGTGTGAAGTGAAAATATGGACATTGAAGTATAATATAACGATCATGTTCTACTAGAGAGGGATATATACCATGGTCATTTTAAATGCTACCTTCATAAATTCTTAAATTTCGGATTGGTTAAAAGGAAATTGATTTATTAAAAAGGGATGTAAAAAAAAGGTTTTTATCTAAAATATGTTTCTGATATTTGAGGAATTCCTATAATGTTAGGATAACCACTTTCAAATATAAACATACATGATTAATTTGGATTTGATAAGTATAATCTCGTACTTTGGTTGTTCTTATATCTATTTTCACATCATCCTTTATGCCGGGAAATGAATTTTCAAGATGTTTCTTCCTGCCAAAAGAACCATTAAATGACTCATATAGTCCTTAGGTCATTCCTTGGACTTTTAAATTTTTTCTGAATCAAATAAGGACAAAATATATTATCAATGAATAATAACTTCCAATGATTATCATAATCCATTCCACAAATAGCTAATATGTGGACTCATCTAAAATATGCATACCCACATAAAATAAAAATTTTAGATGGAATATCAATAAATATCCAAAATAAACATGATATAATATTATCCAAAGACTATATCTATTATTCCCATATCCCAAATATATTAATATCTTAATATCCTTTAAGCCATTATGTAACATGCATGATTCCAAAAGTCAAATTCTAGGTTTTCTATAAATTGAATAATTTAATAATTCCATCATAACAAAAACCAGCAGATCACTAACCACCACCATCGTCACTAATACTATATCATAAACATTTATTTTATACGATATCTTCATAAATGACATATTAAGGGTTATCTTTTCAAGTATTGTGATTCTAAGAATATCAATATACAGTCGAACCATTTATCATCATTGCTAGTTTTTATCATCTCGTGCAACAAATTCATAAATAAAATGCACGAAAATAAATTGATTTTATCTCTAAATATTTATATATTTAAATAATTATTTATAAAATACTAAAATAACATAATACATGAATCCAAACATAAGTATATTAATCAGCACTATTAATCTATAATAGCAGAATAAGGATTCTTATGATCAATTTTCCTCTTTTTGTGTACATTCATATGACACATGATAAAATGATTACAATAATGTCATATATCATTCTAGATAAAGCATTGAAAATTGGAAAATTAATTTATTTCTATAAAATCATGAGTAGAGTAGACTTTATCTCTACACATGTTGAAAAATCATTTTCCTCTTAGGCATATACCAATGTGTTTCCATCTACAATTACGACATGTGGGGAAAATACGTCTTTACCTTAAAATATGTAGCTATATTTTTAAAAGATTTTTTATTCTTCTCTTACATCCATTTGAATTCATAAGACATGGGTAATTATTTCCCTATTTTTTTTAGAAAATGATATTATTTCATAATATGATGAGAATAATTGGGAAACTACATACCTTATAAATAATAACATAAACTAATCATTGAAATTATCACTTTTACTCTTTGTATTATCTGCATTGATTTGGTTACCATTAATTCCTTTAAGTGTCATTTCAATACAATGGATTATCCTAGATTGGATCGTAACATTATGAAACATAATTTATAATAAAAAACACATGAAATAAAAAATATAAATTGAAATAAATATATGAATATCTAATCTCATAAACATAAACATGGTTTCTTTAGGGAGATACTTTATATTCAATCATTCATAATGGTATCTAATGAAAATGTCAATTACCATAAGCACGTCCTTAGGGAGTACCAAACCAAGTATGTTGTACGGCGTTTTTTCATGTACCATGTTACACTGAGTCAGGCCCGGCGAACCATGTTAGTGTTATTTCTCCTCGAAACATCTATTCCAGAACTACATCCACTTGTTGTATATAGATATGGATGTACTGGCTAGACGACCCACATATTCACTAATCTACCAAAATATTACGATGTTATTCAATGGTTATCCTCAAAGTCTATCTTATGGTTATGTTCCCTAATCAATGTTTTCTAAATCTACTATCTAAGGTTTCTACTATATATCATTTTTTACGAAATTTAATGACCCGGAACAAAGTAACTCATTGCTAGTTCATTACATTATAACATTGATTAATAATAAAGTAATCAAACACTAAAGGAATGAGTAGTTTATTAGCCTTCAAAAACTAGATACAAGCCTAATTTTAAAATTCCAACTTAAAAGGAACAAACATAAAATCAACTCCATTGGAAATATCCATAAACAATGATATTATCCCTGTATTTCATTTATAATAAACTTCTTCTTATTCTAGAGAAAAATAAACCATAATAATATGGTGAGATCAAATTCTTAGTAACGATAAACAATACCCCAGAAGATATCGAAAATATACATAATCATTAAGGAATGGTGAATAACTAAAAACTCATTCCATTAAAAAATATTATTTGGCATAATAGAGATGGAATAAAATATCAATAAATAATTCCATACAAATAATAACCTGAGAATAAAACATAACCATGGATATTCTACTAGTCAAATTATTATATGGGATATCAATTACGAATATTATAATGAAGAAATTTAGTATTCCAGAAATCACTAACATACCATCAACTCATAAACCCAGAATTATACATAAATGTGTAAGGCCTCATCTAAGATAGTGTCTAGTTTTTCTCATTAGACATACTGATGCATTGAGGGGCTATATGGGCCCAACCCATAACTTACTAAGTCCAACACATTCAACATATATTGAATAACCTATTTAGAAAGGTATCTTTAAAACAATGTATCCCATTGCACTTTGAAATATATTATTCATAATCATATATGAATATGATCTTATAAAATCATTGATAAATTCATGGGAGAAATACCCTTTTACTTTAAAAATAAGAGTTATTTTTTTAAAAGTTTTTTTATTTATGATAAAGATATATTTAAAAATTAGTGACACTAGATATAGAAGGTATGTACAATGAAAATATGTTTGAGGTATAAATTTTGTCCAACTGAAGTGAAAACATGTAAAAATAGTTTTAAACAGAATTTATAAATTATAAAATTCATTGTGTTTTAAGGGGAAATATAAGTTTTTTTTAAAATGGAAATAGGTTGAATGTTCTTTGTATAAATATAGGAATGAGAAATAATAGTTTAAATGAAAAAGAGTGATTTTATAAAAATAATGGTGTCTTGAAATTGACCATGAATGGTACATGAAAATGTATATGATATTGGAATGTTCCCTTTAATCAAGCTTGGTAAATTAGAAGAATTGAAAATGTAGCATGATAAAACAAGTACATAACCATTAAAAAAGGATGAACTGACTAGGATACATGATTTTAGAACATATAAATATAATGTAGATTAATTAAATAAAAAAAAGAATAATTTCATTTGGGTAAAGAGAGATAAAACATAACCTAAATGAAAATGTATGTTCTCGGAGAATCACTTACCACTATTAAAACAATGGAACCGTATGCAACATAAAATAAATGATCATAAATTGAAACATTTAGTACTATGAATATAATGAATATAATGAATTTATAAATTAATGGGTAGTATTAATTATTAAAAAAAGTAATTATTAATAAGGAATATCTTTGATAAATAAAGGCGAGATGAGAAAACACTTACCTTTTACAGAATGTGTTCTCCAATTTATCATAATTTCCTAGATAATATGATTAAACCAATTAATTAATAAATTAAAAACCATTTCTATATTTCTATTATTTAGAATAATTTTTTATTTTCATTTATAGCCACTTTTCTGAGTTATAAGATACAAATTTATCATTCAAAAACATTATTTTCCTTGTATTTCATGATTAGTTTACTTCTATACTTGTATGGGAAATCATGAAAAATGAAAATAGTTGTCCGCAATTGAAATTATTTTTAATTAATAAACATCTAGAATATTATATGGTTTTATATTTCAATCATATATATTGTATCGGTAATAATCATTGGACAAAACATTAGTGATAATAGTTTTTATTCTTTTGGTGTTTTTTTTATCAACATAAACTAATTTTATTTTATTAGTTATTATTATGTATATATTATAGTTTTAGATCATTAAATATGTTTTAATACATATATTATATAATGTTTTAACAATATTTTTTTTATGATTAGCCTTGATGGTAGAAATGAAAAATGAAAACACGTCATCCGTGAATGCATTAAATCGACATCTCATGCATACTATTTTCATTTTTAAAATAAATGAAACTATGGAAGAGACACGATGTGGAATATCGGTTAATATGTTAACATTATATTATATACCAATATTCATATTTATATTTATTTATAATGTTTTTTCTTGCAATGTCATATAATGATTAGTTGTCTATCTGCACAGCTGGATCTCAGAAGAGAAACATTTATTTATCAAAAGGTGATCTATCCATGAGCCATAAATATAAATCAAGATGTAATTAGGGAAATTAAAATAAAATTATGACTCCAATATTTATATAAATTTATAAATGAACAAGGAATATTGGTAGGATGTAATGGATATTTATTCATAGGGCTCCCTCAAAGATGAGCTTATCTAATTGGGAGATCGACCCTCAGTTCTGATGCTTCAGTTCCACCTAGATTTCAACACCATTCAGGGGGAAAAACAAAATATCATCAAAACATCTCATGGATTATGAAAAGGTGATCTAGTCTCCCCTACCCTTTTTATCATATCATAGTATTACCTAATAAGGTGCATGAAAAAGTCACAATAGAGGGCTTTATTCTTCCATAATGAACGAGATATCAATCCAATGGTATATCTCGACTTATATTTATAGATGATAAAATTTAATTTTTTTAATGTTAGTAACAAATCCATCAAGGTAATTAATACCATCTAATAATATTACTACAAATATAATGGCCATGTGGTTAAAAGGATAAAATAAAAATATTCATATCAACCAGATGCTCCGATAGAATGGTGGATGTTCTTAAATGAAAATTCTGTATAAGAAAAGGTTCAATTAGAATAATGTTTATGGATACTACCAAATTCCATAGAAATCAATTTATAAATCATTTTTATAATGGGATGGAGAAGATTACAGGTGGAATTCTAAGCTAGAAAACTCATTTTTTTCATTCTGCTGATAAATTTCCCTAACCAATAGTGTTATGTCGAATATACCAGTGCATGTCCTTTCCGCACTCCATGTACCAAAGGGAGTTATTTAAAAAATGGATTTGAATAAGGACTCCTTCTAATGGTATCCACATATGGATGTAAAATATCATTAGGTAATATGAGAAATTCATGCTAAACAATATACTGGGGGTAAAAGTCAATAGTGATGCAAGGAAAATGGAGGGTCACCATGATATGCATTCTAAATAGGTGGGGGAAGGTAATACTCTCTGGGTGAAGGTAATTATTTAAAGATAAGGGTGTTGAGATGGAGATCCAAAGGTATGAACTTCATCCATCTAGAATATGGTGAAAACATTTTGTGGAACTTCAGCAACACTCCAGATGAATTATGGGTATAGGAGAAAAAAACTTGTGGTAGTGAAACTTGGTGGGTATAAAGTTTTAGTTCCCTAGATATCATGTACTTAGCATCACCTTAATACATGTGACATCCCACCAAAACATCGTTCATGACATTATGGACAGAGACATGAAGTCTCTAATTGATGTTATTGTCATGTACATGGAAGTGAATATATGTTTCTTCAGGCCATCACCCTTAGGTATTTTCTCTACCAAATCATATCATGAGATGAAATGACAACAAAACATGATAGAATCGTGTGATGTTTTATTAATAAAATAAATACCATCAAATGCTAACATCTTGGTTTAGAGAGTTCTTAATAATGTGATTCCAAATGAATATAACATTATGCATATTGGGGTGAATCTCATCTCAAAGTGTAGCTATTGCAGGGAGCCGAGAAATGAAGACACTAAGAACCACTTCATTGAAATTGACTATGGAAAAATGGTTTGTCATGAATTTTGAATTTTCATGATATGGTGTCTGTAGGGGGTCTGAAGTGTTTATTTATATAGCTGATGGTTTTAGGGAGTATGTAACATTGGAGTAGAGAAAATGGCGGGTGTTATAATCATTGCAACTAGATTTTTGTGTATTTGGAGATTCCATGATGGGGTATAAAATCAGGGTTATAAAGTTATTGTAAAGGGTCATGTGATTTAATCATGAAGTACTGTTAATGGTTTATCATGACTCTCTAAGAAATGTGAGACAACACCATCCATGATTCACCTTATCATAGGCGGCTCACTTCCCAATGTATGGAATATTTGACTCGGAAGGTGGTTATTGTGGTATCCCTATCAAGTGGGGTATAAAATGATCAAATGGGGCTCATAAAATATGGTCTAGATGTGGGTGGGGTTGTTCGAGATACAATTATATATGTGGTATTAGCCTATTATTATTACTTTGGATATAGTAACTCTCATTATGTGAATGGCCAAATAATTCTCACAAGTTTACATATGTGTTCTCAGAATAAAATTCAACTTTTGGAAGTTGAAACTGGTCTTATGGCCACTTTTAATGAAATATGTGTAACATCTCGGTACCGGGTGCCACCCAGAGGTGTCTCATACCTGGTTGGACACATGGACTCAAGCATATTTCCCTAAATGCTAGAGGCTACTGACTAATATCGAGGGACATGGGTGTGATACTGGGAAATCTATACCCTCATTTTCATAGTAAAATAGTAGATGTAAAACAATTATAAATAGTGGAAGATGTAATAATTCCATAAAACAGTAAATAGCAGAAGACTAATAGTAAGAAACAACATTAGAACATATATAAATGATGCATGATACATATGTCTAAGGAAGAAAAAAACTAGCCACAATGCTTGAGTACAATATTAATCTAGAGAACAAAAGAAAACCAATTAAACAGCTACACAACATCCCTTGCCATTGCTTCTTCCCATGCTCAACAGCTCCAAAGCAGTCATGTACCTGATGTAAAAGTGTGCTTTACCTTATCTATAACTGCAACAATATAATCAGTTTAGGCCAAAAAGTATGACCCAAATGGGGTGTGATACAAATCACAGTAGGCAACCACCAAAAGATCTGTTCCTAACAGTCAGTGAATATATACGACAGACAATAAGAAAAAAAAGGTAGTAAACAAGGAAGTACTCAAAACTAAACAATTCCACAGTTTCAAAGAATTTAGTTCCACATAGCAAGTAAAGAGCTAAAAACAAGTTGGTAACACTCTGGGAAGTACTCACAGCCTAACCTCTCTAGTTCAACCAATAAAAACTAGAAACCCTTGGGGAAGTATGCATAGTATAACCTATCTGATACAGCTTAATCATAGACTCTCTGATAAAGCATTCACCATCAATTCTCACGATAGTCTCATACCGGTAACTAATATGTGCTCTGGGGAATCACTGAACATCGCATTCCACAAGTGGCATGTGTCGAGGAACTACAGATAATCTGAGAAATCACTTAATACAATTCCTCTTATGTTCTATCATCATAATAGTATAACAGAAACTCTAGATAAGCTCTCAATGTAAATTCTCCATATTATCTACTACACTAGGTTCTTATGGCCCTGTATAAGTAAATCTTGCACAACGATACATGGAAGCTAATGTGAACCTCATGAACTTCTTAGAAAAACAATTTACAATATATCATAGCATGTTATATAATAATGACTACATCATATAATACTAGTCATGGAAAGAAAACAACCTAAAAGAAAAACCAGAAAAATGGTAAAAACAAGAAATCATGGGGAAAACATCCATATATTAACATGGATAACCCTATTCTCAACAATTAACCTTTATCAAACAATACAAGGCATAAAAGGAAATAATAGGAGTAAAACCCATTATAACACAACACCTTTTCTTTGGTATTGGTACCTTGGGAGATAAAATTCAAATATTATCTATGGAAAGGCAAAAACCGCCTACCTCAGCATTATGAGATCGATATTCTTGGATATCAGGGCTTGAATCTCTCTAGTACATCAAAAATCTACAAAAACTCTAAATCCACTCAACTGAGGATAACTATTGAAATAGGATGAATCGGGAAACACAGAACTAGAAGAAATAATAACTGATAATGGTGATCCCAAAACAATCTATGGTGGTCGAATCAGAGAACAAATTCTTGATTGGTGGATCGAGGAATGATCAGTGCCATAAGGATACTCTAGGTCGAAGATGGTGAAAACGAAGACTCTTCTTCCAATTAGATGTGACCCTGGTCTATTTAATAAAAAAAATGTACACGACGTGTAATTCATAATTACAGGGCATGTACTTTCCCTTAACAAGCCCCACTTTAGGTAGCCTTCAGGTCACCAAACATGGATGTGTGCTCGACCATTACATTTCCAGCACACGGCTACATGCAGCAATTGAGTACACGACGTGTACATTAGAAATTTCCATAAACTCCACTTTTCCAGAAAAACACCAGAAAAAGGTAAACATACTTGAAAAGAAGATCTAAGATCTAATAATCATCCCCCATTGAAGAAACTCTTCCCCAAATATCCTAAGCAAGGCGGCATAGAAGAAGAATCCTCGAACAACCTAGATCACTTTGATGGTATATCAGACTCCCTCTCTCATGTCTCATCCTGTACCCACCTGTGCTGCCATAGCACTCGTACTAGAGGAACAAACATGCCACGGAAGACCCTCTAACATTGATCAAAAATCAGGATATGATACTCCAAAAACAACGCATCCACTTATAACTCAACCTCCGAAGGTTGAAAAACATGATACAGGTCTGAGAAGTAATGTCAAAGTTCAGAAATGTGAAAAACATCGTGCATAGCCTAGTACCTCTGAGGTAACTGAAACTGATAGGCAATAGACCCAACTTTCTCCAAAAACTCAAACGGCCCAACATACCATGGAAAAAGCTTACCCTATCTCATAATCCTCTTGCGTCCCAACATTGGTGTGACACACAAGAAAAACCTAATCCCTGCCCTCAAACTCTAGAGGTTGTCTTCGATGATTAGCATAAGACTTTTGTCAAGAATGTGAATTAGCCATCATATTTTGAATTAATTCTATATGATTTGTGGTCTCCGGGACAAGACGAGGTCCTAGAATAGCTGCCTCTCCATCTCTAGCCAATATAAGGGTGGTCGGCATGACCTATCATACAAATCTAAATAAGGTGTCATATGAATGGTTACATTAAAACTATTACTATAGGAAAACTCCACAAGAGGTATGTGCTTCTCTCAAGAACCTCAAAAATTGATGATACATGCTTGAAGAAAGTTCTCAAGCACATGAATCGTACACTCAGACATGCCATCTACCTTGGGATGGTAACCTGTACTCAAATGTACCTATGTACCGAAAGCCTTCTGTAGCCCCCACCAGACCCCATAAGTAAAACAGGCATCCCTGTCTCAATAATGGAGTGTGGAATTCCTTATAAATGTAAAATCTCATGGATGTTCAATGTTCTCATTTTATCAACACTGAAGGTATCCTTGATCATCAAGAAGTGAGAAACATTCATGAGTCTGTCAATGATAACCCAAAATTCATCATTAAATCGAGGCCACCTCGACAAACCTATCACGAAGTCCATCACGACATTGTTCTACTTCCACTTGGGCATGGATAACTACTGAAAAAGCCCTTATGGTCGATGATGCTCCACCTTCACCTGCAGACAGGTGTAACACCTAATGAAGAATCCAAAAACCTCTCTCTTCATACCTAGCCACCAATACTGGTAGTGTTGATCACGATAAATGATGGTGACAATAGGTTTAACTACCCAAACTTATTAATGAAAGTTACGCATCAGCTTCTCACATATATCTGCAGACACCCATACACACCCATGAAAACGCAAGATCTCATCCTCCCCCACTGTCCATCCTATAATAGTTTCATCTTCTAACACAATATTGTGTATAAGTATGCCTTCAGTATATGATAGATGCATCATTCTCACTCGATCAAGAAGAGTAGAGGTAACAACTACAGATGTAATGCCCCGACCCCAGTTACCCAGAGTCGGTGAATTGTTTTAATACATTGGCATGATTACAAGGAATAAAGTCCTGATGGACTGATCGGTTTAGAAGTCTGGGAAAATAGACTACATACATGAAAGATACATTACAATTTATAACATAAAACACAACATAAATATTCCATTATGAATGCCATTATTCCCTTAGCTTAACCCTACATATCAATCAAAATATACTTCTTGGAATCCTGGGAAAAATAAAACATAGAAAGTGGTGAGCTCAAACACTTAGTAAGGGTAACAAATATAGTGGAAGATAACATAAATATTATTCATGATGAATAATTGAAACCAAATTTCTTTACCAATAATAAACATGAATAATTTTATGGTAGGAATATGAGCTGAGTAAATAATACTATAATAAAACATAATCATGGGTATTCTACTAGTCGAATCACCACAAGAACCGTCTATATAATTTTCATAATGGGGGAGTTTATATTACCAAAGATTAATTTCTGTGTCAGGGCCTCATGCCAAGACTTATGGGATAACTGTAACTAGACCCAAACCTAGAGAGCCTCTATAACCGGACTCCATCCCGAAGAGCCTCTCTAACCAGACTCAAACCCGGAGAGCCTCTATAATTGGACTCTATCACGGAGAGCCTCTATAGCCAGACCCCATCCTAGAGGGTCTGCTATAACTGGACCCCAAACCGGAAGGCTTACTTTTACTGGTACCCAACCTCGAACATACTAGTCCAATACATTTATCATAAAAAAGGCTGAAATATAACATAAACGTTTGTATTAAAACTAGAATAAGAAATGTCAATACATTAACCATAAAACATGAATTGTATACGAATAAAACACCTATAGACAAACATATCACAAAAACATCAATACAATATAGAAGTTTTGTATCATAATAACTCAACTTCAAATAATCTTAAAATCCATCAAAGGATGTTGACATAGATGAAATCAGAACCTTTTTTAGAGAAATATCTCTGTCAATTTTGAAATTATTTAAGAGTCACGTGATTATAAATAAAACATTTATTTTGAAAATATTTTTACAATATTGTAATGTTTTCTTTGACGATGTTATAATGGAAAAAAATAGTTGCACCAGCTGTATATGTTTTAAAAAAAATACATTATTACCTTAATTTTGTCGAAATGGTTATAAAGGACCTTGTTTGGAAAACGAAGGAAATATTCCTTTATAAACATCCTATAAAATTAAAACAAGGGTATTAATTACTTTAACCTAATGTTTATAAAATAATAAGAATGTTTTGAAATACATTTTTATGAACCATGGATGGGGATTATAATGAGGTCCCAGTAGATAATTACATATAAACAATCTCGGATAATGAAGAGATTGTGAAATTGTCCCATACCTTGTTGTAATCAATCGAGTCGTATGAATAATAGTCAATAACAACCAAATGAATTATAGAATAACTTGAATATAAAGTTAACCATGATTATATATATCAAATGGCAGTACACAATACACCACATGTAATAAATAAGTGGTGAACAATGGAAATCTCCTAGAATTTAAAGTGAGATATGAAACCCCTTACCTCGTGTCCGACATGACCCGTTCATTCTTTAATATCCTGAATAATAAACTAAAGTAAATTTCTACTTGCTTGAGAAACGTTTTCAGGTTTATTATTCCTTTTATATCACTTATTACCATGATATAAACATTATGTAATCATGTAAGTTAATAACGTTTATTTTGTTGATATTTGGCAATTGAATCAAAAATGAAAAACTTATAGTTAAAAGTTGTTCACATGGTCAAACGTTCATTATATACAGAGTGATATTCATGATTTATATATCATATATATCATATATATAATGTATATACATGTATTTATAATAGTATATATCATTTTGGGGCATGAAATGGAATGCATCCTTCATGGAGACGCTAAGTCGTACATACGCATGAATGCTACTTGTGTTTCTATTTCTTATTTTAATGGAATTAAAACATAATGATATATAGATATATTATAATTCCAGTATAATATCATATATAATATCATTAAATCAATTCTTTATATGTCCCACATTTGGTATTAACGAGTCATATCACTTTGAGGGGGCGGTAGTCCGCACTTCCTCAACTAAAATTATTGCATTTACCCATAATGGAAACCCTCAAGGAATACTATAAAAGAAAAATACATAAGAATGAAGAAAACATAAACATAATATATAATATATATAAATAAAATTCCATCATAATTTCAACCGTGAGAGGGGGAATAAGGTAATTCAAAAATCATCATTTTGTAAGGCGTTACTTTGTCATCCAGAGAAACATTATGTTCTTCACCCATGAAATGGAGGTGTGTGTAAGTGTATTTAGAATCCTTCCCATAACAACTTCATAGTATATTGAGGATACTGGTGTTGTTATAAAGGAATGTAATAAAAATAGTTTAGGGTTGGAGAAGTAAAATAAAAGAAAATAAGTTAAGAGAAACAGTTACTTTTAATTTGGGTAACTTCCTTCGGTTTGATCCAAAAGGACTTCTTGAAGTGCCTTCCTCCTAAGGTAAGGATTCTATTAGAAGGATATGGATGTAGGGAGCTTAGTTTTGGTAGATATTGGACGAGGCTAAATGCTTGATAGGTCTGAGGAATTGGTTATATGTTTCCGTCTTTTATAAGGGGGAGGAGGGGCTCTTTAAGATTGTGTGAAAATATTATTTTATTATATAATGAAATTCAGTTTCTAAAGATCCAAAAATCATTAGGGTTGAAGATAAGATGACTCATGGTCGAAATAAAATAATCCAATAAGAATTGGACATCTCTTGGATATTTATGTAATATTTATTATCTAATTTATTTAAGTCATTTATTAATTAGGTAAATACTGCATCATTATTTTGTCATAAATAATTTAATTTATTCGATGTCTACAAATTATAAAAATAATTATGATGTATTAAATCTTATTAGCTTTCAAATGAATATTTATAGTCAAAAGGATTACTTATATAACAACATATAAAAATTAATTACAAATCTATTTTGTTTATGTCAATTTTTCAATTACATTAAATTAATTAATGTAATGTGTCATTATCATTCATAAGTAGCTCCATTGGGTGTCAAAATCGACCCAAGAATGCCCATGGTCGGCCATTACATATCAGATAATGTTATGACATGTGGTAAAGTAATTAGTAATTATTAAAATATCTATTTTACCTTGATTTACCATATTTACCTTTAACTGTGGTCAATAAAAGTCAAAAGTTACTATTCACCAAAAATGATTTTCATCTTATTGAACAACATTTTACATACTAAGGTTAACTGTTTCTATCGGATTTTGGAAATTCAACTCACAGAAGCGGTAAAATTATGTTTTTTTTGCAAATTTGCAAATACTCCTAGGAGGTGGGTAAAAGACGGTAAAAAGTTTAATAAAACATTTATATATATAAACTTATTATATAATTACTCCAACGAATTATTTTGGACATATATAGGTATTATGTATCTTCTTTGACCTAAAAAATTTAAACTAAATTAAATAATTATTTAAATAAAAAGTCAATTTTAACCAATAACTCAGCATTTTTCACTATTCATTAAAAATTGATGTTTCTCAGAAAAATAACAAAAATTCAGCCTATGCTATATTTGATATTCTAAATTTATAATGATGTATATTTTACCAAATTCAAAACATAAAAGTTTCATTAATTAATTTAAAATTAATTATTATGGTTAAAACAAATATTGAGTTTTTAAACAATAATATGTGTCAAATGATTGACACTTGTTCATATCCAATTTCATAGTAAAATTAATTATATTGACCTAAATTTTATTAAATGATTAAAATATAATCTAATTATTATTTAAAACCAATAAAATTTATAATTTAACACTTTAAATTATTTCGATTAAAATTTTATTTTATTTAAAATTTAGTATTTTTCACTACTCACCAAAATATAAAATTAACACAAAAATACCAAATATTTATAAAAACTAAATTCTTATCTCCCTATTCGAAAGAAGAAATATATTATTTAAAATTGAATATATAGAAGTGTCAAACATTAGATTTTAAAAGGGTTCGCCCTCAAAAGGAAGTAAAATTTCATTTTCTGAAAAATACTTCCTTTATCTTAAATATTTAATTTGTTCTTATATTATGTCTAAGAAACACATAATATAAATGTTAAAATTTTATGAATTATATAAAATTCAAAATACAATTTATATTATTTATAACCTCTTTTGAATGGCTACATTGGTAATTCATGGGGCGCTTGAACTCAGTATTGCGTGTAGTGAAAGTTATTAAATTACATTGAAGAAAATAACGTACTATGAAATCATGGGGTGTTACATTTTCCCAAGTCCAATAAATTGTGTCCATTAAATTTTTAATAGTTCTTATAAAATAGAAAATTGAAAAAATAATATAGCTTTGTGGGAAAACCCACATCGGAAATTGGGATAATAAAATTCAGTCTTAATAAGAGGAAAAGGGGGAATGAAAAAGTCCCCACCAAATTATTTTCTCTATTATGAGAACATTGGTGGAAATTGGAGACACATAATTGGAAGAAAAATGTAAATATTTATAGAGAGTGATTGAGGTCATCAGTCACATATAATTGTAGAATTGAGGGTCTCAAAGCCATCAATCTATGATGATTTAAATTATCATCGGATCAACAAAACATAAGGTATTAGGATAACTCATTTTTAGTTTTTATATCCCATACCTAAAGTAAAAAAATGTTTTCATTCATAGAATAATATAATATATATATATATATATGAAAAGTAGAGTTCCATCCTTTAACTAATTTCTACCACAAACTCATCTTTCACTCTTAATGATATTAGAACTCAAAAAATTTCCAATTTATCCTATTCATATAGGGTTCAAAAATATGAATTTATAATTCACCTATCATACCCTTTAAAAAAAAGAAACGACGTTATAAATTTTAGGGAGTTCATGTAGTCTAGTGGTTGGAGAAAAATCCCAATTGCACTATGGTTGTGGGTTCGATTCCTGGAGCTTTGTCCGACGTGATGGGTTGTCACACGGTCTACGTGTTGTCATTTTTTGAAATCCAAAAATAACCTTAACAATAGTATTTTTATCCATTCCAACCATTAGACTTATCCAAAATAAATCTATCCAAACTCACAGTCCAAAATTTATAAGGAAGTTAATCGTAATGAAGATCCTTTTTCAATGTAATAACATGTCAATACCTTCATCATGTATTATTTTAAAACATGGTAACACCATGAATTACTATAAAACCTTATTGAATACACTCATTCTCTTGTATCCTTTATATAATACTTGATATATTCCTCATATCAATAAATATTGAATATTCTGACAATGATGAAATAAAAAAAATATTAATCATTTTCAAGGAAGTGAAGAATATAAAATATATTTTATCCAAATCAACAATATCTTATTCCAAAATCACTACCTCGGTATGAGAACCATATTATGGTTTATCTTTCTCTCAAACATATATTTTCCAAAAATTTAACCTGCAATTGAGTCACTTTTTGTGGTTCCAAACAATATCAAGTCCTTAATGAAATATTATTGTAGAACAATCCTTATATACTCTATAATTCTTATAACATGTACATTATTAATAAAATACACAAATGACACAATACTTTAATAACAACTTAAAAAATCTAATCATTACTATTCATCTTTAGTAGTATCAGAACATTATTATTATCTAATATTAGCATATGGGGTATACTCTGATGATTTGAACATTGATTCACGTAGTGACCCAACTCCTTGTAGACGAAACATTGTACATTGGAAACTTTTTTCCTACCCTTGAAATCACATAATTGGTGTCCATTTTCTCGACACTTATAAAATAATCACATTCCCTTCAAGCATTTACCATGGTGATTCTTTCCACAGTTATCACATATGGGAAAATCCTTCTTTTCCCTCTTCCCTTTATCCATCTTTCTCTCTTCCATCATTTTATTCTATTTCTTCCCTTCAAAGACATATGACTCAGGGAATTCCTTACATATCTTATTAACACATGACACTATTTCATCCTATGTTGAGAATAAACTGGAGGCTATTTCCCTTCTAAATGTTGGCTTAATAACGTGAAATATATAATCCTTCTTACTATTTGGATCATACGTATTGTTGGAGTTCACATGACTTCAACTGGGCACCATTTCATTACAATGGAATAAACTAGATTAGTTTATGAATCGAAATACATAATTCGAAACATGTAAAACACTTAACATAAATTGAATAGTTTATGGATATAATCCATAATCATAAAAAATTTCATTGAAAAAATATATTCTCATAAACACTTTATAATTATTTGTAAAGAAAATGAGAATTATACTAAGAATATCGCCAAGGAGTGTCGTAACGAAGAGTGCAACAATGCCCATTATCATGCACCAGTTCCCATTAAAGTCTAGATCAAAGTTGTGTTTTCAGATTTAACCCCTAGATACATCTATGCCAGAGCTGCCTCTACATTCTCGTATCCAGACAAGGATGTGTTTTCTTGGAGAACTCACAATATCTCTACATAACCACAATTATTGGAAGTTCTTATATACTAATCCTCAATGTCTATCTTAGGTCTATGTGTTCTAATCTTAGTTTATCTAAATCTATTTTCTACGGTTATTTATAAACATTCACTGATACCAATTATAATGCCCTGACCCTAGTTACCCAGAGTTGGTGCATTGTTTTAATACATTGGCATGATTACAAGGAATCATGTCAGAAGGACTAATAGGTTTAGCTGTCTTAGAAAATAGATTACAAACATGAATGTCACATTTCACTTTATAACATAAAACAGAAAATTAATAATCCTTTATAAACGCCATTATTCCCTTAGCCTAACCCTTCATGTCAATCACAATACACTTCATGGAATCCTGGGAAAAATAAACCATAAAAAGGGTGAGCTCAAATGCTCAGTAAGGGTAAGAAATACAGCGAATGATAACATAAATATTAATCATGGTGAATAATTGAAACCACACACCTTTACCAATAATAAACATGGATACTTTTATGGCAGGAATATGCGCTGAGTAAATAACTCCACAAAAAAACTTAATCATGGGTATTCAACTAGTCGAATGACCACATGAACCATAGATATTATTTTCATAATCATGGAGTGTATAATACCAAAGTTTAATTTTTGTGTTAGGGCCTCGTGCCAGGACCTATTGGCTAACTATAACCGGACCCAAACCTAGAGAGCCTCTATAACCGGACTCCATCTCGGAGAGCCTCTATAACCGGAATCCATCTCGGAGGGTCTGATGTAATCGGAACCCAAACCGGAGGGCTTAATTTTACCAGTCCCTAACCCAGAACATTCTAGTCCAATACATTCATCATAAGAAAATATTGAAATATAACATAAACCGTCGTATTAAAACTAGCATACGAAATGTCAATATTGTAACCATAAACCATGAATGGTATACAAATAGAGCATCCATATTCAAACACATCACAAAACATTAAATATAATATGGATGTTTCATATCATAATAAATCAACATCAAATAAACTTAAAATCCATCAAAGGATGTTGACATAGAGGAAATCAAATCCTTTTTAGAGAAATATCTCTTTCTATTTTGAAATCATTTAACAGTCCCATAATTAAAAAGAAAACATTTATTTTAAAAATATTCTTATAAGCTTGTAAGGGAATCTTTGATGATGTTATAACCAAATAAAATAGCTGAACCCACCGAATAAGTTAAAAAAGACATTCTTACCTTAATTTTGTAGAAATGATTAAAAGGACCTTGTTTGGAAAATGATGGAAATATTATTTTATAAACATCTTTTAAAAGTAAAAAAATGGTATAAATGACTTTAAAAAATAGTTTATAAAATAATAAGAATGTTTTGAAATATGTTTTTAAGAAACATGAATGGGGATGATAAAGAGGTCTTAGTAGATAATTACATATAAACAACCTCGGATAATTAAGAGATTGTGAAATTAATTGTTACCTCATCGTAATCAATCGAGTAGTATGAACAATAGTTAATAACAACAAAATTAATCATTGAATATCATTAATATAAATAGAATCAGGATAATATATATCAAATGGTAGTACCCAATACACCACATGTAATAAATAAGGGGTGAACAATGGAAATCTCACAGAATTATTAGTGAGATAAGAAACATCATACCTCATGTCCGACTTGACTAGTTTGTTATTTAATATCTTGAATAAAAAACTAAAGGTAATTTATAATTGCTTAAGAATCATTTTCATGTGTTTTATTCCTTTTATATCACTTATTACCATGTTATAAGCATTATGTAATCATTTAAGTTAATAACGTTCGTTTTGTCGATATTTGAACTTGACTCAAACATGAACACCTTATAGTTACTTGTTTTCCACATGGTCAAAAGATAATTATATCCAGAATTATATTAATGATTTAGATATCATTTATATCATATATATCCAATATATACATGTATTTATAACAGTACATATCATTTTGTGGTAAGAAATGAAATACAACGTTCATGGACACGGTAAGTTGTATGTACGAATGAACGCTACTTTCATTTCTATTTCTTATTTTAATGGAAATAAAACATAAAAATACATATTTATATTATAAATCCAGTATAATATCATATATAATATCATTAACACTATCCTTTATAAGTCCAACATATGGTATTAACAGGTCATATCTCTTTGAGGGGGCAGTAGTCTGCACTTGTTCAAATGAATTTATCGTGTTTACCCATAATGGAAACCATTATGGTATGCTATAAAATAAAAATACAAAAAAATGAAGAAAACATAAAAATAATATACATCATATATAAATATAGTGCCATCATAATGGCCACCATGAGAGGCGGTAGGAGGAAATTGAACAATCATCGTTTCATGAGGCGTTAGTTTTCCATCCACAGAAACATTATGTTCATTACCCATTAGATGGAGGTGATTGAATGTGTAGTTTGAATCCCTCTCATAAAAACATCATATTATCTTGAGGAAACTGGTATTGTTATAAAAAAATGTAATAAAAAGATTTTAGGGGTTGGAGAAGTAAAATAAAAGAAAAGAAGTTAAGAGAAACTATTAACTTTAATTTTGGTAACTTCATTTGGTTTTAACCAAAAGGACTACTAGAAGTGCATTCGACCTAAGTTAAGGCTTCTAGTATGAGGAGAGGGATGTTGGGAGATTAATTTTCTAGTGTTTTGATGAGCATAAATGCTTGAATGGTGTGAGGAATTTGTTAGGAGTGGTTATATTTTATAAGGTGGAGGATGGACTCTTTAGGAAAATGTGAAAATATTATTTTATTATATAATGATATTCGCTTTCTAAAGGTCCAAAAATCATTAGGGATGAAGATAAGATGACTCATGGTCGAAATAAAATCAGTGAATAATAATTGGACATGTTTTGGGTATTATTTTATTATTTATAATCTAATTTATTTAAATCATATATTAATGGGATATATACTGCATCATTATTGTGTCATAAATAATTTAATTTATTCAACATCTAAATATTATAAAATAGAATACCATTATTTAGGAAATATATTTATCTTTTTAATGAATATTTATAGTCAAAAATATTACTTATATAACATCATATAAAAATTAATTAGTAAATGATTTTTGTTTATGCCAATTTTTCTTTTAAATCAATTAATCTAAAGTTTCATTATCATTCATAAGTTTTTCTATGGGATCCCAAAATAGACCCAATGATTCCCATGGTCCTCCATTACTCATAAAATAAGGTTAAGAAATGTGTTAAGGTAATTTGGAATTATTACAATATTATTTTTACCTTGAATTTCCCTATTTACCTTTAACCGCGGTAAATAAAAGTCAAAAGTTACTATTCACAAAAAATATTTTCTTATTATTCACCAACATTTTATATAATAAGGTTAACTGAGTCTTCGGATTTTCAGAATTCAACTCACAAAAGTGGTAAAATTATGTTTTATGGAAATTTTCGAATACTCCTAGGAGGTGGGTAAAAGACGGTAAAAAGTTCAATAAAATTTCTATATATCTAAATTTGTTATAAAATGACTCCATTGAAATATTTTGGACATATATAGGTATTATTCATATTTTTTGACATAATTTAATTTTAAATTAAATAAATAATTATTCAACTAAAAAGTCTGTTTTAACCAATAACTCATTGTTTTTCACTATTCATCAACATTTGATGTTTCTCAAAAAAATAACACAAATTCCACTTAAGTAATATTTTATACATAGAATTAAAAAATGATTTCTATTTTACCAAATTCAAAACATATAAGTTGAATTAATTATTTTAAAATTAATTCTGGTCGTCAAAACAAATAGCGTGTTTTTAAGCAACAATATCTATCAAAAGATTGACACTTGTTTATGTCAAATATCATATTTAAATTAATTATAAAGACATAAATTGTATTAAATGATAAATATATAATCTAATTATACTTATAAACCAATCAAATGAATAATTTTACAATATAAATAGTTTCGATTAAAAATGTTATTTTTAATTAAAATTTAGTATTTTCCAGTATTCACAAAAGTATAAAGTTTATCAGAAAAAAAAATATCAAAACTAAATTTTTATCTCACAATTATAAAGTAGAATATTAATTTGACAAATTTAATATATAAATTTGTCAAATATTCGATCGAAAAAGGGTTCGCCCTCAAAATGCGGTAAAATTGCCTTTTCTAAAAAATACTTCCTTTATCTAAAAATTGAATTTGTTCTTATATTATGTCTAATAAACACATAATCAGGATTATAATATTATATGGGGTATATAAAATTCAAAATCTAGTTAATACTATTTATAACCTCTTTTGAACTGCTAGATTGGTAAGTCGTGGTGCACTTGAACTCGGTGTTGTGTGTACTGAAAGTTATTGAATTACATTGAAGAACTAACATACTATGAATTTTTGGGGTGTTGCAACAGAAGAAGAAAAAGTATTCCCTTGTGTGTTTTAAACCTCCAAATGAATCTCAGAGAAAATATCCATAAAAAACACTCATGGATGGCCTCCAAAACAACATGTTTTTTACTCCTCCTGTTCAACGCATCACCCACTACGTTGCCTTTCGCAGGCGTGTAGGAAAGCTTGGAATCAAAAGAATGAAGGTACTCAACCCACATTTAATATCTCAAATTTAGGTCACACTAATTGAATATTTATTTGATACTTTTGTGGTCGGTGAAAACAACAACATGTTCTCCCAGAAGATTGTGTCTCTAATAGCATAGAGCATGTACAACTGCAGCCAACTTGAGATCATGCGCCAGGTAATATATCTCATGTGGCCTCAGCTTATGAGACCGGTAAGCAACGACTCCTTCTCCCTGGATAAACACATCTCCTTGTTCGATACCTAAAGAATCACAGTAAACTGTATTGTACTTTCCCAACTATGGAAATACTAGTATCGGTGCAACAGTCAGTCTCCCCTTCAACTCTTGAAAGGCTGACTCGCATGAAACTGACCACAAGTACTTCACACCCTTGTTGGTTAGTACCATCAGTGTTGATGATAATCATGAAACAGACATGTATTAAACATCTGTAGTATCCAGCCATCCTTAGAAAACTTCTTACCTCAAAAGCGTTCTTCAGCTTCTCCCATGAAACTATTGTTCTAGTATTCTCTAGGTCAACTGATACTTCTATATCTAAGATAACATGTCCCAAGAAGTGAATATTTCCCATCCAAATATGTCATTTTGATGTCTTACAATATAATTGATTCTCTTTTAGTGTATTCAAAAAGATCTCATGATGTGTGGCATGGTCATTTGGAGTGTGAGAGTACACCAAGATATCATCCACGAAGACTATCACGAATAAATCCATGTACTGATAGAACACTCGGTTCATTAGTGACATGAAAACTGGAGATGTGTTTATGAGACCAAACATCATAACCACATACTCATATAGACCATACATACAATGTACATTTGAAAGAGGTATATCTGAGGGTCTAACATGCAACTGATGGTAACCGAACCTCAAGTAAATCATAGAGAACATCTGGGCTCCTCAAAGATGATCAAAGAGATCGCCAATCATTCTAAATAGATATCTATTATTTACCTTAAACAGGTTAAAAATTTGATAATACATAGAATGTCTTAGGGTACCATCTTCCTTCATCACAAGTAGGACAGGCGAACCCCAAGGAGAAGTACTGGGTCAGATGAAACCCGTTAACTACAACTCCTCCAACTACTTATTGAGCTCCTATAATTATGGTGTATCCATCCTATAAGGAGGAATGGACATCGGTGCCACTCCTCTCACAAGCTCAATAGAAAATTCCACCTCTCACTCTAGAGAAAAAAATTAAAAAATCCTCTACAAAGACATCCCTAAAACCATCCAACACTAGAGAAAAGTCTAACTATAAAGTCCCATGGTCATCCAGATATAGTCTAGCAATCTGGGATGTAATTCCTCTCAACCCATGATGCTTTTGTCCCGCTCTTCTTTCCTAGACATCCCATTTTTCCTTATGAAAGAACGATCATCCCTCTGGTGATGTGAAACTCACACTACGATGATAGAAATTGACAACTTCCTAGAATGGTACTAACCAGTCCATTCTGAGAATGACATCATAGTCTGTCATCTCTATGACCTTGAGGTCCAATAAGAAGTGACACCGATCAAACTCTATTGGGAACTCCCTTCACTTTCATGCATTATCTGTTCTAGTCCCCAACGATGTGTTTAGTGTTAAGATATGAGTAGAAGAAAAGATACTCATCCCAAGGATCTCCACAAAAACAACAGATATAAAGCTATGTGAAGTCCCTATATCGAAATGTTTAGAAGCTAAAACAGAGCCAACTAGAATAGTATCTCGAACTATAGAGGGTCTAGGATCCTGCTCCTACTAGGTCTACTCCACTTCAAATGTATGAAATCTACCATAGCCTTGTGACCCTTTCTAACCACCTTGAGTTAATCCACCCGGTTGTCGGTGAAACCCTGGTGACTGACTACCATGGTCGAGATCTCCACCTCAGTCTGAACGGCCGGAAGAACACCAGTTCACTGAATGGTGAGAAAATAGTAGTGTGGCTTCTGAATGATGAGTCATATAAGAACACTTATCACCATCTACTGGTGAGAATATATGACATAAAGGCTGAAGATGACCCATCTTGCTGAAAGATCGTCACTCCAGTGGGTCTCTCATGCAACGTGCCCTCGTATGCCTGCTATTCCTGCACTGGTAGCAAACAACATGTCTACTAGAAGATATCCCCCGCCTCCTCAGATCTCCACACCTCCCTATGGAGCTTCCTACATTCAATGTGATAGATACTATATGACAACCTTGATTTTATTACAAACTTACACATGATTTATTACATAAACTATTCACTTTATACAACATGGAAGATAGAGAGGACTAGTGTATTTGGGGAATAGGATCATTACATAACAACATAAAACATAAAATAAAAAATCTTTATTGAAAACATACTTTACATGACCACTACATTTCATCGTACATAGCATTGCATGGGTTAATGTGAGGACATGCATAAGAAGTGGGAGAGCTATAAAGCCCAGTAAGGGAATAAACATGGAATACATGAGTATGACCATACATTTTAGATAATATGCATATCAATTTAGAAAAAGGTAAACATGGAAATAATGTCATGATAAAGCATGATAATCATAACATGGAAATGTGGAAACAACACTTAACATGGAATTAGCATGAGCCAAGGCTCATTGCACATCGAGCATGAGTAAATTCTTATTGCACATGAAGAATAATTAAACCCTCATTGCACATGAATTAGCATTATTCAACACTAAATGCACATGACATATCATGATACTATACTTTACCCAATGACTTGTAGCACTATAAGGGCACACCTTTCTTAAACATTTCATTTCAAGCATTAGTGTGCCACATGGAATATAAAACATGGATTCATTAAACATAATCATTTATTCCATGATAAAATAATGTGGATTTAATACATGAAACATTATAATCAATAAGTAAATGTGCATAAAGGTGAATACCCTTGAGGGAGAAATGGGCAGGGTATTCACTATACAAAGGAATTGGCTTAGAAAATCGGTGCAATTTCGGCAGCGTAACGGCGTGACATAAGAATTCATAAAAATGGTTGATGAGAGAGAAATGGGTTTCTCATAATATTTACATGAAATGTAAATTAAGTGGGCCATATAGATACATTTCCAAACAATTGTAATGGAATTATGAATAATGATACAAAAGTATTGCTTGAATGTAAATGAGGAGAGAGATGTTTCTTTCAGAATTTTGGCATAGTAATGGGTGTACATGGGAGGCATTTGATGATAGATAAAGGGTTCTCCACTCATTGAAACAATAATAGGGAAGTATGGGGGAGGTGTGAAACCATACCCCAACCTTTATAATTGAAATTAAAAGGGCATAAAAATATTAACAAAACTGGGCAAAAAAAGTGAAAGGAAGAAAATCCCTTACTTGGAAGTGTGCTTCTATGGCTTGAGAGAGGCTTGACAGAGGCTTCATGGGAGCTTGGGACACCCTGGGAGTATTATAGAGATAGTAGGGCATAGTTTGGACGAAATAAAATGGATTTGAGTGAGGAATAAGTGGGAGCTTGGGTGGGATTACATAGGATAGGTGATTGAATTCTTTATTATTTAGGATTGGGACCCCTTACATTAAACAAATCCAAACCACAAATAAGCTCATGGTTTTTGCCCATGGTTTTTGTAAAAGGGAAAAGGAAAAAAATATTTTATATGTCCAAAGTCTGAACTTCTTAAAATAATGGGGTTGCTTATGTGGAGGTGAGTCACACTCCCATGAAAAATAATTTAAAAAGGCAAGATGTTTAATAAGTCTTGAAGGGTCCATTAATGCTTTGAAAAGTAAGTAAAAAAACCCTAAATCACATTATTTTAATGATAAAACATATATTGGCCAAAAATAAATCGTATAGTATTTTATTACATCACTATTAGGTAATTATGATATCATAAAACACATTATATATTTAAACGGTATTTAATTTTTACCCAAAAATTTGAGTGTCTCAGAAAATTATGAAAAATTCACCGTTGGATAATTTCGAAATCCTGATTCCATAAATAACATTTATTTTATCTAAATAATTTTATAAATATGGTAATTTAAACTTTTAAAATAAAAACCGACATTTATCGAAAATTCACGGGTTTTGACAAAAATGGCTTTCAAACCTTAATAAAAATTAAATTTCATTCCTAAAATTATAAGATCATTTATATTTTATAAAAATTAATTTAATAATAAAAATAATAATTTCTTAAAATATTATTTTATTCAAAAATACCTTAATTTAATAAAATATAATTCTTAATTAAATATTAATTAAAAACACTATTTGTATTTTAAAAACTATTTATAATGTATCAATAATGGCAAGAAATCATATTCATTATTATATATTAAAATAATATACATGAACAATGTACTAGTGATTTGTTACATAACCCATTCAAACAGCCACATAAAACCTAAAGATTAGGTGTGGGATGATGACACACTCTTGGGGTGGCTCGGAAAACATCGCTCGAGTGGTAATCTCTACCAACTTCTACTTTTCCCATAGACGGTCTCGTTCGAGCTTGACATGATGAAGCTCAGCTTGGGCTTGGTCAAGAGTGAAATCTAAGGATGCCACCTCTTTTCTGAGCTCCAAAAAATGGGCTTCGTATAGAGAAATTCTACATGATAAGGCCATCGCTTCTTTTGTCTGAGTAAATTGGATTTGTTAAATCCATATATTTATACTAATCATGTGATCACTGTTCAATGTCGATATTAGCAACGATCAAAATTATTAACATAAAACCAAATAATTTGACATTTTATATAAACATTTTACATAAAGTTACATTTAATTAGATCAAGTGGGATTTCCATTAATGAAACATTGGGTCATTACAATATTCCCCCCTTAAGAAAATTTGCCCTAAAAATTTCCTTTTCCAACACTAAAACAGATGTGGGTAACTTAGCTTCATCATTTCCTCTGATTCCCAAGTCACTTCTTCAAACTTGTTTTTTTTCACAACACCTTGATGAGGGGCATTGACTTATTTCGTAGAACATTTTCTCTATGATCTACGATCTTCACTGGTTGATCCTCATAAGAAAGATCATCCTCCAATTGTACCACCTTAGAAGAGAGTACATGTGAAGGGTCTGGTATGCACTTCCATAAGAGGGAAACATGAAAGATATCATGTACTTTTTCCATGGTAGGTGGAAGTTCTAGTTGATAGGCCACAGCCCCGACACGATCAAGAATCTCGAAGAGGCCGATGTACCTTCGACTTAACATCCATTTCATTCCAAACCTCACGACCTTCTTCCACGGAGATATGCGTAGAAAAACCATGTCTCCAACTTTAAACTCAAGGCCTCATCGATGGTTATCTTCATAAATCTCTAGTCAACTCTGGGCTTCCTTGATATGATGTTGAATGGTTTTCACCTTCTCCGCCATTTCTTCGACAATTTCTGGTCCAAGCAGCTTACATTCACCAACCTCATCCTAACATGCTGGTGTTATGTACCTTTTCCCATACAAGAATTTAAAAGTTTCCATTTGGATGCTCGAGTGAAAACTGTTATTATAAGAGAACTCAACCAGGGGAATATGTTGATCCCATCCTCCTTTAAAGTCCATTTAGCATGCTCTCAACATGTCCTCAGGTGTTTGGATAGTCCACTCTGATTGGCCATCAGTTTGAGGATGATAGGCCATACTGAAGTTCAGTTCAGTATCCAGAGCATGTTGAAGATTATTCCAAAACATAAAGGTGAATCTTGGATCTCGTTCAGACACAATAAATAGTGGCACAACATGCATCCTTACCACTTCCATGATATATATCCATTCTAGTTGATCCAATGAGAAATCCTCCCGAATAGCATTGAATTGTGTAGTCTTTATAAGACGATCCACCACAACCCAGATTGCATTGTTGCCTATAGATGTCCTCGGATGTCTAGTGACAATGTCCATGGTGATGTTATCCCATTTCCATTCTAGTATGGGAAATGGTTGCATCATACCCTTAGAATTATACCTCTCTACCTTCACATACTGGTACACTAGACACATTTATGTATATAGAGAAATCTACTTCTTCATATTACCCCACCAAACGTTTTCTCAGTGATCTCGATACATCTTTGTGCTCCCAGGATGAATAGAGAAATTTGATCTTTGTGCCCCATACAAAAGTTCCTTCTTCATCTCCGAACTTGATGAAACACATATTATTTTTCCAAATTGCACAATTCATTCTTCATTAACATTAAACTCCAAGGATTTCCCTTTTTCGATAGCTTCTACTTTTTTCTGAATTCCCACATCATCCTTTTGAGCATCCTTTAACCATTCCAAAAGAGACGGTTGAGAAATAATTTGTGAAAGGATTTATTATGTTCCCTTATTTAGGATTCCCATGTCCGTCTTCATCAAGTCTAAAAATATTGGATCCTTATCAATTCTCATCATTGATAGAATTGATGGGTCCTTTCTACATAGGGCATCTGCCACCTTGTTCTCTTTCATAGGTTGGTAATGTATTGGGTAGTCATAATCAGTGATGAGATCTATCCATCGTCTCTGTCACATATTAAGTTCTTTCTATGTAAATATATATTTAAGACTCTTGTGGTCAGTATATGTCTCACATTTCTCTCTATAGAGATAATGCTGCTATATTTTCAAGGCAAAGATCACCGCTACCAACTCCAGATCATTCATTGGATAGTTTCTCTCATGGATTTTCATCTCCATTGAGGCATAATATATCAATTTACCATTCTGTATTAGCACACAACATAATCCCTTCTACAAAGCATCACTAAATATCATAAAAGGTTCCCCACATATGGGTAAAGTGAGAACAGGCGCAGTGATAATCCTCTTTTTCAACTCCTTGAAGCTTTCTTCGCATTCATCACTCCAAGAAAACTTTACTCCCTTTCGAGTTATCTTGATAAGTGGGTTTGACAATCGTGATAAATTTCTCACAAGTCATCGATAATATCCAGCTAACCCCAAGAAGCTATGGATATTCGATACCGATGTTGGCCTCGACCATCCCTCAATTGCATCTTTTTTGGAGGGATCCATAGATATCCCACTACTTGTAATGATAGGCCCAGAATGAGACCTCCTTCAACTAGAACTCACACTTGATGTACTTTTCATAGAGATTCTCCTTGCGCAAAATCTCTAGTACTGTTCTTAAATGCTTTTAATGATCCTCCTTGGTTTTGGAGTATATTTTAATATCATCTATAAATACTAACAAAAATTTGTCGAGGTAATCTCTAAAGAATCTATTCATAAAGTCCATGAAGATTTCTAGATCATTAGTGATTCCGAATGGCATTACTATGAATTCATAGTGCCTAAATCTTGTGGGAAAAGCTGTCTTGGGGATATCTTCCTTCTTCACCCTTACTTGATAATATCCCAACTGCAAGTCCACCCTGGAGTCGTATTGTGCTCCATGCAGCTGATCAAAAAAGTCATCAATCTGTGTTAGAGGATACTTGTTCTTTATCATGATTTTGTTAAGTCCATGATAATCGATGCAAAACCACATTGACCCATCCTTATACTTGATGAAGAGGACTAGTGCACCCCATGGTGAAGCACTTGGGCATATAAACCCTTTATCCAGATTCTCCTATAGTTGTCTCTTCAGCTCTTCAATCTCCACAACATCCATTCTATATGTAGTCTTGGATATTTGTAGATCCCCTAGTATAAATTCAATTGAGAATTCAACATCTCTTCTAGGAGGAAGACTAGGCAGTTCCTCTGGAAACACATCAATGAATTCCCTCATAATATGCATTTCCTCAAAGATGGTTTCTTCCTTGGACTCAATCATCTGAGCCAGATTCACGTTCTCATAGGCCAGTAATATCCATGCTTGAGATGATGGACCTAATGGAGATTCTTATTTCTCCCTACACATATATAGAATCGGGGGTTGATTCTCCATATGGAGTGTTATTTCCATTTCCCGACAATTATTGTTGGATTTATATAAGGAAAGCCAATCCATGCCAAGAATTACATCAAATTCCACCAAAGGGAGAATGAAGAGGTTGGCCGGGAAATTCAATCCACAGATTATAATAAGGGAGGACTTATATTCATGGGATGCAATGATTTCCCCATTTGTCATACTCACCGACATTTTCACTTCCTTGATTTTTGGTGGTGCTAGGATTGTTCTACTAAACTTTCGAGATATAAAACAATGAGTAGAACCTGAATCAAAAAATATGTTTGCTATTATTGAATGAATTACTAGCGTACTTTTCACCACTCCATTGTCGTGGTTCACTTCGGAAGAAGTGATGGAACAAGCTCTTCCTTGCTACCTTGGAGGTCGTTGGTTTCCTCCGAAAACCATTGGATTAGGGCACTGATTTTCAAAATGCCCCGGTTCATTGTAGTTGTAGAAATTAACAACATATTGAGGTTCGAACGGATTGTTACTCTCCTCTGTTTTAGTCGCGGGTCTTTCTTGCCGATAGTTAACAGCTAGGTTCCCTTCTCTCCCACACCTAAAGCATTTCCTCATCCCCTTGAGGCAATTTCCAGGGTGCTTCTTTCCGCACTTTTGGAAAGTGGGGTGCTGGATCTTCTTAGCACCACTGGATTTATCCATCGGACCACCTGCATTGAAGTCCACCTTACGCTACTTGTCCCCATGATACCCCTGTGATTCCCCTATCTCAATTTCGACCTTGAGGGCACATCAGACAATTTCCTCATAGCTATCGAAGTCACGGATCACTAATTCTTTCTATAGGCTACGCTTCAACCCACCAAAGAAGCGGTCAACATTGCATTAGGGGGTAACGACAGAGCCGAAATCATATCATGCAAGCCTTGTGATGTTTTCTTCATAAACTCCAACATATTCTTCTTCTTTTTTCTTGAGGGAATGTAAGTCCCTTTCCATATTAAGCCGTAGGGTGTGCGGAAAATCTTTATCAAAAAACATCTTCCAGAAATCCTTCCATTCCAATGCCTCGATCTCTTCCTCAGGCTTCGTATTTTTGTTCAACGTCCATCGTTGATTATAATCACCCTCTATATAATAAGCCGCTAGGAGGACCTTCCCTTGTTCAAAACATTGAAGGATGGAGAAGATCTTTTCAATGGAGTTGATCCATTGTTTAGCGATTGTGGGATCAGATGATCCACTAAAAGTAAAAGGCATTTGTCTCATGAAGATATCGATAGAGACTTGTTCTTTCTTGGGGTGGGGGGGGGGGGTTGAACATTCCTCTTGACCCAAATTTTTATTCAATTCTTGAGTTATCTAAGAGATAAGCATGACAAAGTTCACGAATCATTCTCCCATTGGATTGGGAATCTCATTATTATAGTCATCACACTGATCTTCACATCGGTTGTTAGCCAAATTCCTCATATTACCAGCCATTGGATGGAATAAAATGAAAGTTAGGGGTAACACATAAAGGGTAATCCAATGAAAATAGTTTTTTAATATAAATAAACATTTATTTCCTTAACTCATGAGTCTATAGGCTTCAATATAGGCTTTTCATGATCTAATTTCTAACATATATTCTTAGGGGCATTTTTTAAATTCCCTTAACAAGGGTTTATACTAAGATTGTGAATTTATCAAAACATATCCCCTGGGAGTGTCGTAACCAAGAGTGAATCAAGTCCATTTGTCATGCACTATTTATCGTTCGAGTCTAGCTCAAAGCAGAGTTTTCAGGTTTTACCCCTAGGATACATCTGGGCCAGAGCCACCACTACCTGCTCGTATCCATACATGGTTGTATTTTCTTGATAAACCACTTACTAAATACTCACCAAAACATAGGGATGTTTTTATTGTACTTAGTAATGTATATAAGGATTTACTAGGGTTTTCTAATCCTACTCCAAAAAATAACTAAACTTATCCTTTGATACCAACTATGACAACCCTGCATTTATTATAAACTTAAACATGAATTATAACATAAAATATTCACTTGATACAACATGGAAGATCTATAGGTCTAATGTATTTTGGTATTAGGATCATTACATAACAACTTAAAACATGAAATATAACATCTTTATTGAAAACATCCTTTACATGACCACTACATTCCCTCGTACTTAGCATTGCATGGGATAACCTGAGGACATTCATAAGAAACTGGTGAGCTATAAATCATAGTAAGGGAATAAACATGGAATACATGAGGATTAAAATACATTTTAGACAATAGGAATATCAATGGATCACAATAGAATCATGGAAATAAAGGAATGATAAATAAGGATAATTATAACATGGAAATTTGGCAACAAAACATAACATGGAATTATCATGATCCAAGGCTCATCACACATGGAGCATGAGTAAATTTGCATTGCACATGAAGCACGAGTAAACCCTAATTGCACTTAAATTAGAATGATTCAACACTTATTGCACACGATGTATCATTATACTATACATTACCCAATGCATTGGAGTGCTATAAGGGCGCACCCTTCTTAAACATTTCATTTCATGAATAAGTGTGTCACATGGATCATAAAACATGTATTCATTAAACATAATCATTTATTCCATGGTAACAGAATATGAAATTCATACATGAAACTTTATAATCAATAAGTAAATGTTGATAAAGGTTAATACCCTTGATGGAGAAATGGGCATGGTATTCACTACACAAAGGCATTTGCTTATAAAATCGGTGCAATTTCAACAGTGTAACGACGTGACATAAGAATTCATAAAAATGGTTGATGAGAGAGAAAGGGGTGTCTCATCATATTTACATGAAATTGACAGTAAGGGGGTCATATTGATACATGTCCAAACAATTTTAATGGAATTTATATTCATTATACAAATGTATTGCTTGAATGTAAATGAAGAGAGAGAAGTTCCTTCTGGAATTTCGGCATAGTAACGGGTGTACATGGGAGGCATTTAATGAGAGAGAAAAGGGGTCTAAAATCATTCAAACAATAGGAGGGAATTATGGGGGAGGTGCAAAACCATACCACAACATTTATAATTGAAATTAAAAGGGAAAAACAAAATTAAGAAAATTGGAAAAAAAGTGAAAAGAAGAAAAACCCTTACTTGGAAGTGTGCTTCCAAGGCTTGAGAGAGGCTTGATAGAGGCTTCTTGGGAGCTTGGGGAACCATTGGTGAATTCTAGAGAGATTAGGGCAGAGTATGGATGAACTACAAATGCTTTTATTGAGTAAGAAGTTTGAGCTTTGGTGGGTTTATATAGGAAATGTGAGTGAATTCTTTATTATTTAGGTTTGGGACCCCTTACATTAAACTAATCCAAACCACAAATCATATCATGGTTTTTTCCCATGCTTTTTGTTAAAGGTAAGAGGAAAACTATATTTTATAAGGAAAAAGTCCGAACGTCTTAAAATAATGGGGTTGCTTATGTAGAGGTGAGTCACACTCCCATGGAAAATAATTTAAAAAGACAAGATGTTTAATAAGTCTTGAGGTGTCCATTAGTACTTTGAAAAGTAAGTCAAACAAAACTGAAATCACATTATTTTAATGGTAAAACATATATTTTCCGAACATAAAGCTTATAGTATTTTATTTCATCACTATTGGGTCATCATGATGTCATAAACGCTCTATATATTTAAACGGTATATAATTTTTACCCAAAAATTTGACTCTCTCGTAAAATTATGAAAAATTCACCGTTGGATAATTTCGATGTCCTGATTCCAGAAATAACATTTATTTTATATAAATAATTTTTTAAATATGTTAATTTTTACTTTGAAAATAAAAACGGACATTTATAAAAAATTCACGAGTTTTGAAAAAAATGACTTTCAAACCTTAATAAAAATTACAAATGCATTCATAAAATTATAAGATCATTTATATTAAATAATAATAATAATAATAATAATAATATTTTATTAAAAATTATTTAATTGAAAATTCCATAAATTTAATAAAATATAATTCTTAATTATAAAACTAAAAACACTATATGTACTTTAAAATCTATTTACAATGTATCAATAATGATAGGAATGCATATTCATTATTATATACAAATATAATATACATGAACCTAGTATTAGCGATTTTTTACATAACCCCATAAAACAGCCGCATAAGGCTTAAGGGTAAGGTGTGCGATGGTGACAGACTCATGGGGTGAATCAGATAAAATCGCTCGAGTGGTAATCTATATAAGCTTTCACTTTTCCCGAAGACGGTCCTGTTTGAGCTTGACATGATGAAGATCAGCATTGGCTTGGTCAAGAGTGAAACCCAAGGACGCCACATCTTTTCTGAGTTTCGACAAATGAGATTCTTATAGAGCAATTCTACTAGATGAGGCCATCACTTCTTTTGTCTGAGTAAATTGGATTTGTTAAAGACCTATATTTATACTAATCATGTAATCACTGTTCAACGGATATATTATAAATGGTCAAAATTCTTAACATAAAACCAAAGAATTTGACTTTTTATATAAACATTTTACATAAAGAGAAATTTAATTAGATCATGTGGGATTTCCATTATGGAATCTTTGGTTCGTTACATACTAACTCCAGATGTCGAGCCGCCCTAGCTCAAACCTCTAGAATCCCTCATATTTCGCTCCTTGATAAGTGCCTAGTTTACTATAGATGTGATGGAAGTCAACATGAAGATCTTCACCATGGATTGGATTTCATTACTAAGACCATCCTCAATATTCATTTCCAGGAATAATGCATCACCTCCTGGAATAGGCATGAAGTGATGCCGCTCTATGAAGTGATAAGAATACTCCATAACTATAAGAGTACCTTTCTCCATGCTCATGAACTCTTGGGCTCGATTGGACCTCAAGGTCTCCGGAGATAATTAGTCATAAAAGGTATGAATTAACTCATCCTAGGCCAATAACCTACTTGAATGCTGCCTGTGATATCACATCCCACATCCCCTAGAGGAATCTCATAGCATGTACGTAGAGAGCTTGAATATCCTCTCTGGAGGAATCTTCATATTCTCGAAGATAGAAAGAAAGCCTTCTAAGCATGACTCTGCAGCCCGAGGTCCTCCTTACCATGTTAAGGTGGGAGGATGTTTTTTCTAGAAAACCAGCATCATCTCTACCATAGAAGGGGCAGTATGTGGTACTCCACCGAAGGTCTACATGAACCTCATAATGACCTATTAGAACTATACATTACTACATGAGTCCGAAAAGACGAAATGTCCTAGGGATGGGAAAACTGGAGGATCTGCTAGTAGTCCTTGATCATCCATGTCTAGTGTCTAATCACTACTTTTCAGCTGGAATACAATTGGAGGACGTCTCAGTGGCATGAGTTTGCAAGGTCAAGTGCACATCTTAGATCAAGATTATCAAGGACTGAAACCAGAAGTGATAGAAGGGAACATGACAAACGAAGCATTCATGATTTCCAAAACTTGGATACATAGAATGTATAATAACTACATGGAATGTTCCCTTAATCCATTCACATGGGCATGTACTCCTACGAAAACTAATTGTGTAACCCCAAAACACACACCATGTTGTCCTAACACATGGAGTTTACTTGATTCCTCTTCCAATACCCGAGTTCCCTTACACGGCTATTTCACAAAGTTCCATTAGAAAAATACTACATGGTGTGTTAGTTCCAGACACAACATGTACTAGGCAAACTTCTCTGACCTGTATAGTTAGTTACACTGCCAATCACATGGTTGACTCTATACGACATGTTTGTTCCAGACACAACATGTACTATAAAAATTTCACCAACCTGTGTTGTTTATTACATGGAAAGAAACATAGGTTACACTACACGGTGTCTTCAAGCATGACACGGTCTATATAATCTATGTTTTTTACATCTCTGTCGTTAGTCACACGGGTTGAAACATCATCGACAGAACACAACGTGTATGTCCGGCACATGGTGTGTTACCCCAAAGAATTCCCAACCCTGTGTCTCTACCCAAACCTCCAGGGACATGGTTACATAATACATGGAGTTTACATACATTACATGGCATGTACTTATTAAAAAAAGTTCTTTCCTGAACAGAGGAACATATGGTGTGTATTCTTCACTACATGTCATGTATTCCGGGGTTTTCAGACAGTAAGCCTCAGAAACTACTCTGGAACCTAGAAAAACACAGAAATGAACAATATAGTGCCAAATTCGGATCTGTGAGAGCCCATAGTCCCTGCAAATCAATTCTTGGCATCTCATACATGTCATAACCAAGAATAATGGTGAAATGATCCACCAAATTCTGATCGATGAGGGCCCATAATACCTCAAGAACCAATGATTAGACTTCATTCAAACCAAAACATTAAAAATTCAATTCCCTATCAAAATGTAGGTATATTATCAAGGAATATATCACAACCTCAATCACATCTAACACAACCTTTATCACCACAACATGAAATCGGTAATGCAACCTAAATGGCATGGCAAGAATGCATGACATGTGATTACTAGCAAGTGACTATATGATGCATGATATGAAATAACCTCATATCATCATGTTGAAATAGAAATAGAACCTAAATAACATTGAAAACAATAGAACAATACATGTGAATAAACCAATTATGAAAATCAATTCAACTATGAAATTGCAATACCATAAAAATTGCAATAAATGAGGTAGATTGGCTTTTCCCTATACAAGGGATAGCTACTATTAGGCACAAATTTTTACCAGGTATCTATTCATTCCTATCCCTGGCTATAGGATCTAGGTAGTATGTCAAGAAGAAAAGAAAAACCTATATCTAGTACAACTTTGTAACATCCCGGTTCCGGGTGCCACCAAGAGGTGCCCCGTACCTGGTTAGTCACATGGCCTCAAGCACATTTCCCCGAATGCCTGAGGCTGCTGACTAGCAGCGAGGGCCTTGGGTGTGATATTAGGTAAACTATGCCCTAATTGGAAGAGTGACACAGTGGATATAAAAAATAGAAATAGAGGAATTAGTATTAATTCCATACAACAGTAAACAATAGAAGACTCATAGTAAGAAACAAATAGAGCACATATATAAATGATTCATGATACGTATTTCTAGGAAACCATAAAAAAAGTCACAATGATGGAATAAAATACTAATACAAATAACAAAATTAAAGCAAGTAAATAACTCCATAGCATTGCAAGTCACAACATGGTCTCGTGCTCACCAGATCCAAATCAGTCATGTGCCTGATGTAGACGGGTTCTTTCCCTTATCTAGAAATGCAACAATATAATATGTTTGGGCCCAAAAGCATGACCCCAATAGGCTATGAGAAAAATCATAGTAGGAAACCACCAAAATATATGTTCCTAAAAATTAGTGAATATATATGGGAGGAAATAAGAAAAATGCATTTGTAAACAAAGATGTACTCAAAAGTAAACAATCGCACAGTTTCAAAGAATTCAGTTCCATTTGGAAAGTAAATAGCTAAACACACATAGGTAACCCTATGGGAAGTACTCATAGCATAACCCCTCTAGTTAAACCAATCAAAACAAGCAACCATTCGGTAAGTACACACAGTATAACCCCTCTGTTTTATTTTAATAACATACTATCTCAGAAAACACTCACCATCAATTCCCCCCTAAAATGTCATATTGGTAACTAATTGGCACTCTGAGAAGGCACTAAACGTCCCATTCCCCATGTGGCCCACCTCAAGAAACTACAGACACTCTGAGGAAGCACTTACGTCAATTTCCTTTATGGTCTCCCATCGTAACAATGAAACAGACACTCTGGAGAAGCCCTCAATGTCCATTCTCACTATAGTCTACTACACCAGGTTCTCACGGACTTGTGTAAGTCAATCATGCACAAAAACGCATGGAAGCCAATGTAAACCTCAAGAACTATATGTCTAAATAATATACAACATATCATAGAATGTTAGTTAATAATAAATCCATCCTACAATTCTATGCAGGGAAAGAAAATAGTCTAACAGGAAAACTACACCAAACGGTCAAAATATGAAATCATGGGAAAAAAATCCATAGCATAACAAGGATAACCCTATTCTCAACAATTATACTATATACAACCAAACTACGCATAGCAGGAAATAGTAGGGAAAAAACATAGACAAACAATACCACGTTCTAGGGTTTTAGATATTTTTCAAATAAACTTCAACAACCATCTACTGAAACACACAAACCACCTAACTCGGCATTGTCAGATCGATATAATTGAATCTCAAGGATTAAATCTCCATATAATTCCATAGATATACAAAAAATTTAAAAATTCTCACTGTAAGATAACTATTGAATGAGGAGGAGTCAGGAAACGAAGCTCTAGAAGAAGGAAGAGCTTATCGTGGCAATCCAAACCCAATTGATGATGGTCGAATTAAGGAGTGGAATATTAATCGAGGTCTCAGGTAATGATCAGCACTATACAGATTCTCTCAGTCGAATATGGTGAAGAAGAAGATTCTTCTACCAATTAGAAACTACCCCGATCCGTTTAATGTAAGAAAGTACACGTTGTGTACATTAGATGTACATGGTGTGTACATGAACTTACCGCGGCCCGCTTTAGGCAGCCTCTATGTCACCACACATGGCTGTGTGCTCGACCGTTCCATGGCTAGCACACAGCTACATGCGAAAACTGAGTACACAGTGTGTACTTAATTTTTTCTAAAAAACTCCTCTTTTCCTGAAAAACACCAGAAAAAGGAAAACATACCAGAAAATAAGATCTGTGTTGTAACACTATGTGGCCATGGGTCCATCCCATGGTATATTGGGTATACAATTCAGAGATTCAAGGAGGTTATGAACAATCACATTAATATTTCTCATACATTGTTTGAAGGTAATGTTTTTGTAGAATTCACAAATTCTCATGAAACCCATCGTGAACATATTTCATGCTTCTCGAGTATTAGACCCCTTCCCCAAGAGGCAGTGAATCTAGTGCATGTATATGATCTTGGTCATCCCTACTTTTGACCCCAATAACCCTATTGACACACTCCGTTGATAAAGACATGGGAAAATTCTATGAAATGTGCCTTAAAATTCCTTAATGTGTTGAATTATTTCAAGGGAAATTGAATAATATATGGACCACACATCCTAAGGATATCGAAACTCATGACTATACGACCATAAATTCACTGTGATTTTGAGGGGGAGCATCACCGTGGAGGTATGCTGGAGATCAACGTAGTAGGTTTATTTCTACAAACTTGCATTGATGATAATGAAGAGTAGCTACACAGAACACCCTAAACCGATGAACTCCTATCAACCAACCCCCTCCCTTCCAATAAATTGGACCCTTGGGCTCCCTATTTTTGTATTTATAAATTTATAAGAGCCTTAAAATCTCCCATTTCATATATATTTCTACCAAGTTCCCCAAATTTTCTAATGTACTTCTCTATAACACTAGGGAAAAGTAAATAAAGGGGGATAATAAAAATTGAAGTCATTTTAGAGATTGAAATAGAAAAAAATCTTATTAAATGGTGTTTTTCATTTATAAATAAGTAGCCTCCAATGTGAGGCCCATTCCTTATGGAATGGATTGCGCGGAGCTCTTCCAACGACACCAAATGAGACCCGGGGTGCCTAGATCATAATAATACCCATGTGTTGTCTTCCTGATAGTCTATTCAATATTTCTTAGGCTCAATTCCCCTATATTATTCATTTATTTAGTTCTTCCTTGTACATACATGGAATAACGACATCGCACCGCTATGCAGAAGAGAAATGTGGTAGAACTACATCGAGGACCTACGTGAGCTATATTTTAAGCTTTCTTCTCAGAAATTTATGGTAAGTTCTTTCCTTCCTTGGTTCCCCTATCTAAAAGGGCCCGATAAAATCCTCCACCAAAACCTCTTGAGTTACTAATCCTTTGGGAAATGAATACCAGCATGTCTCATATTTGTATTTGTATCTCTACATTTAGAGGTTTCCCAAAAATATTTTATTAGGAAATTACGATTCTTTTAGTGTCTATGGAGTTATAGCTCTATGATCACATGGACTATTCTACCATGAATAGTGTTGGGGATTTTTTATTCCTAGAAGGGAAGAATAATGGATACACCCAATTTCCCATTTGAACCAAGGAAAAGTATCCCTCCCCTACCAGAACAAAATTTAGGGAATCCTCTTTAAGTGAAATCTCGTAGCCTTTATAGTCAGATCTAATGACCCTCAGAATTCATTCCAGATATAAAGAACTGTTGCTCGGCACCCTCATCCACTATTTATTCCAATGACATGGCCACTTCCACGAGAATAGGGGGGAATGTATGTTTGAATTTTTTGAATCTTACACATCCTCTTGTTTCTCACACTGACCATGACTCACATGCTCTTAGAGATTTGTGATGATCACAACACCTGCACAATCACCTCACTGAAGAAACTATGGGAACAATGATTTCTACTCTAACCAGGATATGTAGGAATCCTTCCTAAGGACCAAGATCCATATAATATCATATGTAAAATGAGAAACTTATTTTAACTCCCATAAATTTGGAATCTTTCTTTTGAATAATCCATGAGTTAAACCCCCAAATCACCATTATTTAAAACATCCTCATGGACCCTATTTTGGAATCCTCTTTAGGGGCATGCCCAAAATAAAGCTTCTATATTATCTTGACCAAATAAATTACTCATGATACCCTTTTATGGTAATCCTTATCATGAATAAGCCCTAAATAAATTATCAAGAAGGACTAAATTATCCTATGAGACTTCCCAAACTATGTGGCCTTTGATTATCATCAAAATGGGATATGTAAAAAGACACATTGAGGTTCAATCCCAACCCTCGAAATCGACCCTATACATTATGGTTCTTATTCCAAGATGGGTCTAAATCAACATAGAAACCCATTATTATTCAAAGATACCTAGGATTATTCAGTATAAGTCCCACACTAACCATTGATTAGGCATCTTAAACATATAATTCATTACCATAAGATGTTAAACTTTGTGGATTGTTACTTATAAAATGTCTTTAAAAGGTATGATGTGTCCTACAATGTGGCACCAAACTACTTGAGTTTTGATTTCATTCACATGGATATATATGTAGCACATCAATGGGTTCAATCTCAATACCAAAACAACTCCAATCTACCTAGATGACAACAAATCTCGAAATCACCCTCTTGTCTACCACGATTAAAATAAATTATAGAGTGAACCATTGAGTGGATTTAAAACTATCATTGTTTTAATAATGAACAAAGAATATCTTAGTAGTATACCAAAATATACCATTGATGGAGATCCTAAGATACATACAGATATATCCATCAGTGAAGAACCTTGGATACATACTGATGATTATCAAATTCTAAACATGTACACCATTGACTTCCAAATCACAAGGGAAACTCATTGAAAACTTGGTAAATTAATAAGGATTTGTGAATATATCATAAAAATATAAGGGAGTCCTAGAGTAATAAAAAATTCCCCCCAAAAATGGTGTTATGAGCCTAAACTCCCATCCTCTTGACCAATGTGTATTCTCTTGAATCGTAGTCCAAATAACTTGAAGAATACATGCCTTTGGAAAGAAAGTTCCTATGGTTAAATAACCATTGGGTGTTTGTAGTTCCAAAAATAAATTCGATGGAAACATTCTATGAATAATGACTCATATCAAAGTCCAATTTCTGGGGGAGAAAAAAATGGTGAACCAGACCTGAATTCTTAACCAAGTCAATGATGGTTTATCTTTCTGTTATTCCCATAAGAACATATATGTGGGCATACAAAGCAATAAATAACACATGTTATCATCGAAATGAAGCATCTTTTCTATGAGTTTCTAGATTAGGTATTTCATATAGAAACAAGTAATCTCTTCCATGATTTCCCTCCAATCAAAATGGATTCTTTAATGTTTAAAAAATTGAATCCTCGGGTTGCTGCCCAGTGTAGATCCTCATATGCACAAAGAATGATGTCACCATATCACCATATTAAATGGTGTGTATCAAATGAATTGGTTATGGAATACCAAAATTATGGAACTATCCTAACCCTAGAGGTAACCCAACAAGATATCCAAGTAAAAAATAAACCCTGATCGACAGGATAGCGATGACCCATGATCAAGACATAGACAATTCTAACTACTATTTCCATATATTTGAAGTCATTATCCCTAGATCACAATTACCTGACCCTCCTATACATCATAGAGGTGGACGAGGAAATCAATAAATGAATCTCTTTAATAACACATGGGTCCTTCCGGAGGGCCCCCTAACAATCTCTACCAAAAAAATCATGTGGAACTGAACCCCCAATATGATCGGGGTGTTTCCTTTGGTTGTCCAATACATGTTCCATAGTCCTATACATGCAAGACAACCCATCGGGGACAACAGTCGGCCAACAGAGATACTTTTCATGCCTTTTCCCCCTACAAAGATGCACACCCAACCAATTTGGTGGGAAATAATGATCATGCACATACACCTGCCAACATTAATTCCACCTACCACCAGACTCCTTAGGAGTTTCCTAACCCATCAAGTTACCCAGACCCAACGGAGTCCCAAGAACAGACACATAAACCTATTTTCAATATTTCATCCATCCATTGGGCTTTCCTGGATTTATTTAAAGAACCCCTCAATAAAATATAGCAACATTCTGCAATGAGGAATATACACCTACCTATACTCATCATGAATAAAACCATTCTCACCAAGAAAAACATAATTAATCCCACCAACCATGTATTAATAAAAACATCCACTTGTAATATATACCGACTAGAATTCATCAAGTATAAAAATTGTATCATTTGGTATCATCTGAAGAAGTCATTCAGAAACCACCAATGATAAGAAGGAGTCAGACTCAATTATCTTCCCCCACACTTGAGTATTTTTGGAATCTAATGATAGGAAATGTAGGAAAAGATCAGGTATATAACCCAAATCCATAAAGATAATGAACATATATTCCCATTCCATCCGCTGAATTCATCAATCAATTTTTTGAAATAGTGAATGTGAGGACACAAATTCATACCCAAATTCCTGATACTTCCATGAATATAATATCAACATCTTCGGTAATACCCAAGTGGCATAAACAGAACTATATCCCCATTAGTTGGGTGGCATGTCAAGTTATCACCCTGGAGAATATATATACATTTTCTCCAGTGCATGAGGGTCATGGGTCATACTCCACCAATGTCATATTGAAACCGGATTGGGAACTACACCTGATCCACCATGGGGTAATCAGCCTAACCTCATAGCGACTCCAAGGCTGGCATATACACCGACCTGTGATACGAACTTCTCCTAGTATATGGCTCAAATAGTTGGTAGGAATGCATAATAGAAGAGGACCTATCAAAAACAGTTGAAAAATCAAGAGTGGGTCCATGATTTGGATCCACTCAATGAAGGAGTTCAGGAAGAATCCATACACTTATCAATTAGAGATCATGATCCTACTATCCCATTACTGAAATATGGTAGCAGTAATAGTAACTCTGATTGTTTTCATTGGACACTTCTTTCTAATGGATTGCTTCAGGATAATTCAGTCAATCTCAAGAATCTAGCTCTCGATGAGAGCCATGGAAACCATCCCTGTGTCCATAACACTAATGATAAAAACGATCCACCACTTGTTATAACCCATCACGGAAGCCTCCCCATAATGATGAAATTAGCTGCGAGTGTTCTCTCCAATATTATAATTCACATTATCATGAAATTTTTTTAATGGAAAATGATGTAACAATAAATCCCTATTATATTGAAACACGTTCAAACACAAATGTATTCAGGTCTGATGCTTTTTTCTAGAAGTTGAAATATTTTCTCAGTGAGATAATACCCCAGGGAAACATTTATTCTCAAAACCACATTTGGGACACTTATCTTCTAATAAAATTAATAATTTATATACCGTTATTGTTGATTCTGATGAAACAGAATAGAAGCACCAATTTTGGTCTAATGGGATAAAATATCCTCTAGAAAAAGGTGAGGAGGGTGTGCTAAATATGAGAAAAAAACTAGTGAAATATGTAGTTCTAGTCATGTTTTTTCCATTAACCACACCTCAATATAGTATTCGAGTATTGTTGGAAGTTTATTGTACTCATGGCATCTACCTAAACATATAGAAAATTCTTCATCATCTAAATATGAAAGTATTTTCTAATGAAAAACATCAAATATATGTAAAGGTACTAGATGTGTTGCAACACCAAATTAACTTAGAATCTATCTCAATTTCTCGATATCCATGGGTTGAAAAGATGTAGGTATCCCTTCAGGGTGCATTACTCAGTTTATTAAAGAGGCTGAACTAGTTAAATTATTGATAACCAATATGGTGTTAGTTTTAGAGGATGTGGTGTCCATGGATCATTGCATTTCTCTGCACTCTCCAACCACAAAATCCCTCAAAAAGTGGCCTCATGCAATTTTATTGTCCACGACCAAATACAACCCACATATTTTATGTGTAATCAAAGATGTGCTCTAAAACATGCCTCAACTAGCTATCATCAATATCTTGATAGAATATAGAAGGTGGTTGAGCAAATTTTTCTTCAATCATTTGAGAATATCAAGAAATATTTTTGTCAAGAGAATGTGAATCATTAGATGACAGAAATGTAAGAAATAATCCAATGATCATCTGAAATAGGTGATTTGAGTGCGTGTCAGATGATGCACCAAGAAAATGTTCGAACTAAAATCTGCAAAAATCAGATGACCAGCTAAGGCAATTCTATCCATAGATGTTCCAGAGCAACCCAGGTCACTGGATTGGGGACTCTTTTAACCAATCACTTGGAGACAAAAAATAGTTCCTGACCAGTTGTGAATAATGAACATGAGTAGCCACATCCCATCATGATGGGGGCTTCATATTCACAATATGTTCCTCAGCGAAAGTAGGTTTTCTATCAATTAGGGAATAATCCAAAAGTGAAAACAAATTTGAGTTATCATTAGATTCCCGTAAAGTTACTATTCACAAGGAAAATACTAAAGAAGAGGAAAACATATTATGGAGGACATGGGAGAATATGATATTTCATAAATATAGATAGAAACCCTAAAATGAAATATGCATTGGAAAATCTCATCAATTTCATCGCTGCATATCCTCTCAAACATATGTCCAGCTCAGGGGAATTAAGAGAAAAATTTCATGTTCATGATATGGTACACACTGTAAGAAATGAAGGAGGTGTTCATACCAGAATCCAAAGGCTCACTTGGAATCAAGGTCTTTGTTTGAATAGTATAGTTCAAAATTTTCAAAAGGGACCTACCAAAGAAAAATGTAACAATCATATCATGTCCATCCTCACCACTAGAGAAGGCCTAACCCTTTTTTTGGATGAAATATTTCTGTATCAAGAATAAGAAATCAAGTTAATATGATTTAATTTAGAATTACTTCAAGGTACTCTTTCTCCCAAACACTCTCTAAAATCAATTCCCCAACTGGAACATCCTATTGGATAACATCAATCAAGATAATTATTCATAGCAACTATGGTAGATCATAAATTCCATCCATTTCATCCACTCCCTTATAGGTTGGTCCATTTGGGGTACCCATAACAGATTCGGGAAATTCCACCACCCGTGGTATAACCAGTTACGGCACCCATATAGTCTCTATCCATTACACATTCTTTGGACCTCCCTTAGATAGATGTTTTATGAACCCTTATTACCACCATTGAATCACAAAAATATCGATCAGAAGCTATGGAAGGATGATGTGCACCAGTCTAACCAAATAACAACACTTATCAAGAATGAGATATCCAACTCCTCCACTAGTAAATTTGGGGAATCCAAAATTTCAAATCTTTAATGGTATAGGACATTCAGAACAATAGTTAACACATAATTTTATCTCACTCTTACCCTATGATGGGGACCCCAGAACAACAAAAAGTAGTGAAAATCAGATGATTTGTTCAGTCACTGTATGGGCCAGCCTTTGTTTGGTATACAAGTTTGTAGTCTTGATCAATCACATGATGTAATGATTTCCAAAAAAGGGTTATCTTCCAATTTACCTCAATGATTTAGAAGAAAACAGTCTTTGATATTACAAATTTAAAACAAACGAAGAATTAAGGAGTCCCATATTTCATTATGTGGGGGAAAGGACTGACATATTCATTTAATCTACCACTCCCTCAAGAATATTTTATACACATTTGTGTATATTATCTTCATTACGAAATGTGAACACAACTCCTCCCTATCAAATATATAGGAATGTTTTAGGAATTGGATTAAATTTCTCAATAAGTGGAAATTCCATTACAGATACTAAGGCCAAATCATGAGTAATTCTATTAACTATGGGAAGGAGAATGGGGAAAGAATAAGCTGATACAATTACTCTCATGAAATCCCATATACCTGTTCGTACTTCTAGTCCCTCATCATACTGTACGGTTCCACCTCCTGAGCATCCAAAATAATGATGACCTCATCTAGATGATCCCAAATATCATAGGTGGAAACTTTTTGAGGGGTTAAAGAACAAAGTGTACACTTTCTGGAATGAAAATGTTCTTGGATAATTCATATCATCTTTGCAGAACTACTAATTTAAGTTTCCAATACCTCAGAGGACAATCATGGAAGAAGATTAACACAAACCAAACTACTTCCCCTTTCATTAGATGATGGGACACCACATATAGTAGTGTTTTGTTTTCAATGACCTTCTACAATAGACGGTGGACTCTGAGAAGGTGAACTTGAATGGTTCATCAGCCCTGGTAGCATATGTCTTCATTGATCATACAGAAGTGGAAGGTGAATAGAAGGAAGTCAAAATAAATAATCCACATAAGTTTGATGATTGTATGGTATGAAAAACAAACAACAGAACTGATTCCATTCTACGAATATAGTTGAAGAAACCAGATATGCCTCCTGCCATTTCTCCTATAGAAAAACCACCATCATCAATGAATAAATCCTACACAGGTAAATCCTCAAACAATGAAACATAGAACAAGTGATAAAGAATATTAATAAGAAGATGAGTATGTGTCAAGGTCTATGTTGTCTTTGAATTTGGAAATTTTCTAGATAATTGTTTTTAAATCACTAACACCACACCACTAAATGGTGCAATAAGAATAGACGTTCCAAGACGAATATTCAATAGAGGAAAAATTAACTTTTAGTTGTTTTAATGTTATTTTCTCAAAAGATTACCTCTTAAATGAATATTAGGATTGGGAACCTGATTTACCCATATATGATTGGGAAATGAAAGGACAGACTCGTCAGGGTTAAGCATACCGGGAAATACATTGTTTTTTAGAATCCACTAATTCTACCACACACCTTCTCAAACCATTTATGTGGAAGATACTCATTGAAGAGGCTTGTAGTGGGATCATCATGAACAATTGAACTCTCCCACACATGAAAATGTCATCCCTAACATAATTACCTTGGATGATCATTTAAAATATATACCACCTACAAATTGGTAAGTGGGAAGGCCTTGTTGATTTAATCTTCCAAGAGAAGAAGTATTTCAAGTTGCTAAATCAAAAATAGATTATCAAAATTAGGGTTATCATCCCCCAAAACACCTAAAAAGGGCCATCTATATATGGGGAAGCACATTCCTATGGACTAGAAGTATGACATTGTGAAGAAATCTACCCAATTTCCATCAAAATTATCAATCCCAGATGCTTTAAATATATCCTAAATCTTCGGGATTCAATCAGTAAAGCTCTGTCCGACCCATAATAGATTTAAACTGATGTTTTTTCAACTCATTTTTACCATGTAGAGAATGTTCTCGAAGAATTTCATTTAGTCATTTTATTCAAGGATCATGATGAAGATGATGTTGTCTAAGGACACATCAGGCCCCTATACTTATCTAGAAAAATCAATGGCATTCATATCCAATGATCCTTCATTGATAATGTATCAGGGATCAAAAAATTCCAATAATGATGATTTTCTAGTGGGACACACTGAATCAAATTTTTATCCTTCTGAATTGATGATTCAAAGTTATGACAAGAAGGAAAAAGAACGTCATTGAGAAACTCTACACAAAAACCACTTCAGAGATCTTGTTTTTGATTCATAATTCAAGGTTTTATAATAGGATACATCTTTTAATATATTTTCGGGATGACCCTCATTACATCAACATGTGACTGTCCCTTCATCATATCATCAATGTCTAAAGTATTGTGTCGATTATCAAATTGTAACACTGAGTGGTGATAAAAGCCAATTCAAAACATGTTAATCACATTATAATGATTTTTAGTTTTATCACAAAAAGGAAAATAGGTCCATGAAAAATGAAATTATGAAGATCAATGATCTTTATGGTCTCTAAAATATTCCATTTAACCCATTCAAAAATCTCAGTGTAGATTAATTACTACACATCAATCAAATCGAAAGGGTATACCCAAATAAAAAAGTCACTCTTTCAGTGGCTTGTATAATGTCAATTGTTGCAATTGAATATTATAGCATAGAAGAAGTCATTAATTCTCCATGTAATATTGAAATCATGGATAAAAAAACTTCATTCCATCTACGGAACTTCATCATGATTGCACCTCAATAGTCAAATTGGAACAAGATATCTATGTTTTGGAAAAAAAATATAGACACTAATTCCCAATAAATTATTTTCACTTCATTACTTCAGGGGAACCCTCCATCATCAGTTGAATTAGGAAGGGTTTCCTCTTCTTCTGGATTTCCAAGTACCAAATCCTCCCATAATCCTAAAAAGAATTCTTCATCACATATCCTTATATCTATAATTCAAGTAGATATATAATAAGTAATATGTGATGAAGAAAAAGAAGAATAATTCCACAAAGATAGCCCTCTAGTATTTGAGGATGGTGTCTCCATCACAATGGATGAACTCAGTGAAATAAATATGGGTAGAGAGGAATATCCATGGTACACTCTAATTATTGAAAACATCAATATTGATGAACATTAATTTTATTCTTACATTATAAAAAACATCTGGATGTGTTTTCATTGATCTATAAAAAAATTCCATGTCTTGACACTGAAGGTTCTACTCGCCATTTTGTTTTTCCAGAATATCATCATGGATTCAAGAATGCAGTAAGAAGAATGCAACCAAATCATTATTCTAAAATTGAGACTGAAATCAAAAATATTATTAACATTTACTTCATCATAGAGGTTAAACTTCCCAAATGGTTTTTAATATTTTCCTGGTTAAACATAAGAATGGTAAAATCAGAGTTTGAATTTATTTTTGAGATCTCGACCGACATTGTCCCAAAGAAAACTTCCCTGTTTCAATCACAATGCTCTTAATTGATGAAATAGATAACTATGAAGCTATTTTATTCATAGATGTATACTCTTGGTATAATCAAATATGAATGCCCCTAAAAGATAATGATTTTATAGCCTTCTAATCCCATTAATGTGTGTTTCTCTATTGGGTAATTCCATTTTTCTTGATTAATTCTCATGCAATGTATCAATATGCCGTGTACGATATCCTTAATCCCTTCATGGGAAAACTTGTCTAATGTTATGTTGATGATTTAGTGATTAAATCTAGAAATTTTCTAATCATTTGGATGATCACTAGAATATATCCATTAATCTATAGACACAAAATATGAATAATAACCCCTTAAAATTTGATTTTGGTGTTACCTCGAGAAAATTCATCTGATTCTTTGTACGCTATCTTGTCATCGATGTTGATCTGAAGAAGAAAAAATATATCCTTGGAATTTCACCTCCTTGATATTTGAAATAATAAAAAGGAAATAAAGGAAACATCACATATATTTGATGATTCATCTTTAATCAACATTTCCAGTGTTTCCCCATTACCAAATTAATGAAGAAGGGAATCACATATCAAAGGAAAAATTTCTTCCAAGAGGAATTTGATACCTTGGATAAATATATCCTGATCCCACCAGAATTAATACCACCTACTGAAGGAAATCCACTCATTCTCTATGTGACATCATTATAGAAATCATTGTATACCTTCCTTACTCAAAAGGAAAATGCTAGGAATGAAAAGGGATTGTATTATCTCTGTCGAACAATGCTCGATGCAGAGACTCAATAATCAAGTGTTTAGTGATGAATTATGGGATTAATCGTTGTAGTTAAATAGAAGAGGAACTACCTGCAACATCATGAGGTCTATATGATATCTCACAATAACATTATCATATTTATACTCATTTTTCCTATGCTAATAGGTTGCCTAGCACGATGGGGAGTTATTCTGCAATAGTTTGATATCATGTTTGTGCCTCTAAATGCTGTAAAAGTAAAATCCTTAGACAAAATCCTTTGTAACACCAATCTATATAAAATAAATCATCGAATATCAATCTTTTTGATAATGAAATATTACTTATTCAAGAGAGACCCCAGATATGGTAGATTTACTATTATGGTGCATCCAGAAGTCCAATGGGGGAGAGAATGGAAGACCCAATACTCAAAAATATTGGGTTAATAATTTTTCTTTTCTCCACACAAAAACATGTGTTACCATATTGCTTCTTATAATTAGAAGGAAGTACAAATAATGAGGAAAATATCAATGTATCAATGAAGGCCTGGAATTGGCACTCCAAGTACAAGTGAACCACCTTAAAGAGAATGGTGATTTAGAATTTGAAATAAAATCGATCAAAGGATATTATGATATCAAAAAAGTGGAGTTAACCCCTTTGTGTGATTATTACAGAGGATTAATGGCAGAATTTCTTTCAGATCCAACATTTCATTTTGTCATACAATCACAAAATTCCAAAATAGATGCATTTTCTAATGCATCCACAACACCTGAAGATCCAAATTGGGATGAGAAAATCATTAGTATTTCCCATCATTGTCCGGTTTCACATTTTATTGAAATCAGAATAGATAAAATCAATGAAACCAAACTTTTTTCTGATCTATATGTTAAAACCATGGGATGTATGACTCCTATCAAGGAATATCTTTAAAATATAGTACTTCCACCCAATATAGTCAGGAAAGAGAATGTATTGCAAAGGCTTCTCGATTTCACGCTTTGTGATAGTTCATGTCTCCAAAATATCCATAATAATTGAGGCTTTGATGGAATACACTTAATATTCATTGACAAGGAAGATATTACATCTATAATGAAATATGTGCATGCAAGAGCCAATAGTGCCAACTAGTCCGGGCAGAGGTTTTTTGATCAAATCTAAATGATGGGATACTTCGGTCCTTCAATAATGCAGGAATGCATAGATTTCAACAAAAAGTGTCACCATTTCCAAATACACGATATCTTCATTCCCCAACCCTTGGAGTATCTAAATACAACAAAATACTCTTTTCCATTTGCTAGAATGGGAATTAATATAGTGGGGACTGATCACCTAGCTACAGCTCAACAGTTCAAGTACATAAATACTCTTACCAATTTCTTCTCCAAATGGGATAAAGATACAACCCATAAATAATTTGAGGAAAAAAATTGATATATTTTTCAAAACAAATATCATTACTAGATTTGGTGACCTTCATACCATATTGATAGAAAATGGAACCGGATTTTTCTACTGAGGTAAAGAAGCTATATTAGGAGCTCAATATCAAATCCAACCATTCATCTCACTATGACGCAGTATACAATAGATATATAGATGATTTCATCAGAAAACTATAAAATTTACTCCAAAATATGGTGGATAATGATAAACTTTCTTGGCATAATACACTTTTCCATGAATTATGGTCTGGTCAGACTATTACAAGAACTGAAACACGATCAAATCCATACTCATTGGTATATGAAATATAAGTATTCGTGCCCATTAAAGTTCAATTTCATTTACATAGAGTTGATGTTTCTAATCTATTATTTATAGATAAGAAATATCAGAAGTGATGGGATGAGTCGAAACAATTAGACATTAAGAGATTGGAAACCATGCATTATCTAAAATATTATCAAAACTGAATAGAATGAGATTTCAACACGAATGTTCACCAACGATCATTCCTTCAAGGGGAATTGGTATTGGTCCACAGAAATCCAATAATACAAATAATTATTCCTCCAAATATTTAGATAATATGGTATGTTCTTTACTCTATACATAATATTTAATCTAGTGGAGTATATTCCGTAATTTTGGTGAATGAATAACTAATTTCAAATAAAAATGATGAAAGGTTCTTGAAGAAGTACATCGTATAATTATACAAATCCCTTCCTAGTGGTATGACGATAAACTAAATAATATCTATTTTTCTATGATATATACCATTTAACGATTTAGCCTCTTCATCCTTATCGCATTCAGTTAAATAAGACGATATCATTTTTCCTTGCATCATGACATTAATGTGTATGATTAGAATCTCCATCATTTTACATTAATAAATTACCCAAGATAACATAAAATAAAATTCCATGTTTTCCTTTCAAAATTAATATATTCTATATATAATCATTTAATAATAACATTTTTGTACTCTCTAATGAAATTTGAACCCATACACCCTAGTTTTCTATAAGTTCTGCAAAGGTACCCCATTTTAAATACTATGTATGGTTTGATTCTCATTATAATGAGATATGTAGAGACACCAAAATTTTCAATCTTTTTCCCAACCCTGATAAAAAATTCGTTCACTCATTGTGTGAATTACTCAGATCTGTACAGGGAATACCGATTTCAAGCACTATGTTTGTCTTGATTCTCGTTTATGTAAGATACGTGGAGATACCGACTATCCTAAATTTATTTCCTAGCCATAAACATAATGAAATTCATTCTCCCCTTTTCTAGTATATTATTTAAACCTATACAAAAAAAATACACCAAAATACATGGTTTAATTCTAATACTATATTTTTTCTTGAACTTAACCATTATTCTAGAATGTTTTAAATGCCCTTGTTTCTTGCATTAAAATTAATTGGTGTGGGGATAAATCTTTTTAAGAACTACGGATGACTAGTTTTTTACCCAAGCAAGATAAATAGTGGCACCATGGTCTTATCCCTGGGTATTTACAAAATGTTTCTTTCACGTCAGATGACATACATCCTTACCACATGACATTAAATTATATGGTTCATTAAGAACAACGTACAGATTGATTCTAATTTTAATGAGATATTTAGTGACACCAAGATTTAAAATATTGGGAAAAACCATGATAAAAATAAATCCCCTTGTTCCCTATCTGTTTGAGTGAGATCTACAAAGGGAGTATCATCCCAAGAACTATATGTAGCCTGATTCTTGGTCTGAAAAGTATGTACTGATCCCTGGATCCAATATCCTAGTCTAGCTGCAATTAAAAAAACATATTTCTCACATTAAAACTTATTTGGTGAGAGGAAACATCCAAGAACTACGTGTGACTTAATTCCCATTTTATTTTAGATACATTTTGATGACTAGATATCCATTATTGACATAATAAAAATTTCATAAAATAAATCCATATTTAGTTTTACCTATTCACAAATCAAAATTTCATAGGGACCTCTTCTAGGATTTCTATATTGACACTTATTAAAATGATATTAATAATTATGCCCAGATTTTTTTTATATCTAACTATCAACCTAGAAAGTAAAAAAATCCATCTTCCCCATGTAAAAACTTCATGATATGGGGAATAATTTCAAGAACTATATATGGATTGATTCTTTACCCTAGCAAGATATGTAGTGATTCACAGATCTTATGTATTGTCTGAGCCACCATTAATTCATTATACTCTTATCATTAACATGTTTTACCTTTGTGATGTAGATGATACCTTTACCACTCCTTGTTTCTCACACTGGGCACTGCCCGATTGGGCATACGAAGTGGGTAAAAAGATTCAATTAATATATAAGGTATCTCAATTCCTTATTGGGATTATCAAGGAAAATGGATATAACACCTTAAAAGAAACCACAGATTTCTTCATCGCGTGATGTTAAAATGAATGACCTTATAAAAAAACATTTGATTGAATTATTTTTTTCATGATATATGTAGTAATTTCTTGTCAATTCACCTTATTCCTTACCACATGCAATTAAAACACACTTAAGTGTAAGAACTACCTATGTCTTGATAATTATTATATTGTAGAGACATAGTGATATTCAGTTCTTCTATCTCGGGTTTTGTCATGATATTAAAACCCCCCATTCCAAATGATGGTGTTAGATGTTCATGGGGAACCGTACCTATAAAACTATGTGTGTCTTGATTATCATCCAAATGATATATGTAGTGATGTCATGATTTTCAATTCTAAATGCAGATGCACCATAAAATGAGAAAAACTATTCTCTCTCATGTATGAGTCATATTTAAATGAGGAGATTCAATTTAATATCCTATTAATACACATAATGTCTTTTATGCATTACTCTAAACATGAAACCATAATGTACTTGTTGCATGACTATAAACTGCATAGCATAATGTTCTTCCCACATGACTTTAAACTGAAAAATACCCATATAACTATGTATGTCTTGATTATTATCCCATTGAGATATGTAGTGGCGACTAGGCGTTAACCTCTAGTTCTAACCACGAGATAAAATAAAATCCACATTCTCCTATATAAAATTTAAAATCTATACAAGAGATCATATGTTTGGTCCTCTCCTTCGAGACCCTACAATGGAAACAAGAAATATCCTCATTTAGCATAAGATTTAGATATATGTAATGGACTCCAAACATATTGCCAGTATCGTTCCAAATAGTTCCCTTATGTATTTGATATTACACAATTCATATTTCATAATACTAATGAGGAATACATTCATACCTTTTTAATAATAATTTAGTTTCAAGTGATAGGATGTCTAATACCTGAGAGCATGTTATCCTAACTATAAAGTACATTCCCTAAGGTGTCCTTGCAAAAATTAATCTTACATAATGGGCCTGTCAGTCAAGGTATTGCAATATTTAACTATGAAACACAACCCCTAGATGGCCCAACATAATATATCCCCCATATCAGGTCTTCAAAATAGGGTTATCTTCATTCTAAGATAAGAATGTTTTATCCATTTGCACATTAATGGAGTAATGCAGGAACCCATAATATAAAGTTGTCAACCTTTGTATACTTGTCTCGTATCCTTTCTCCGAACCTGAATGTTTCCATGAATATGATATAAACATATCCCCTCTCCATATTTTTAATGAATCAGGAAATAAAAATAGATCATTTGAAAACATATCATCCATTGTTTCCATTATATTTTGATCCTAATCGGTCGACCAAAAACTATATATATCATACAATTTATGTTTGGGTCACACCTTTGTATAAATATTAATCCATTGATTCATCGGAAATCGTGATTGGAAACAAAATTTCTGTATTTAAAAATTTTTTGGCATAAAAAACATTGTTCTTTAGAAATTTCTAATCATTACAAATTATCATCGACTTTTAGAAATAAAATTTTAAATTCATTGGTTCCCTTTTTCTTGACTTTCCAATACGTGCCCCAATGGCCTTGCATAAACATTGCCTATATAAGGGTACTATCAGTCAATGGATTCGATTTTTTAGCTATGAGAGACATGCCCCCAGTTTGACATATGTATTACAGCCCCCAAAATATGTTTTTCAAGAAATGGTATTATTTTTCTCGGAAGAGACCTCCTCTAATGCTATTACCCATTTTCTCATGATATTATTCAGATCCAGAAATTTCAAATTCATAGATTACAGTTCTCCCTTTACAAATTTTAATATGGTAGCATGTTTCCATAAAAATGACCAAGAAATAAATATTTATTAATCATTGGTCAGAGTTAAAGACTTTAAATTAAATCCCCCAATGTCCTTACTACAAAACATGAAACTACACAGTATAATGTCTGTATTGTATGGCTAGAAAAAAAACGTGATATCAGAAATCCACCGTTATGAAAAAATTTAACCATTATTCACATAAATTTTTTAAGGATCAGTTTCCACATTCATTAATTATATCGACACGGATGGCCACTTATTCTCAGAAAACAGTCCTTGGATAAACTACCCACAATGGTCTTGAGACAACCAATTCTTATCCTCATTTGCCTATCAGCAATAGAATATATGAATTTTCTAGATATTCTTTACTTAACTATGTAGTATGTTCCCTAATTGGCCTTGCATAAAATTTGAATACATAATGGTCCTGTCATATAGAGACCCAAATCTCGACGTACATGGACATTATATTTATTTTTCAGAATACTTAAGACATAATAAAAACCAACACTCAAGGACCGTAATATTTTAGTGTATTTGGAAACTCGGAACATAATCTTATATTCATGGTGAAATATCTTTAACATCTCCCATAAAGATCTTCCCCTTTTTTTTATTACATAAAACCTTTCTTTAAATCCTAGGGAAAATAAAACATATTAAGGGTGAGCTCAAATGCTCATTAAGGGTAATCATAGAGAAAATAATGCAAACCATATACATTTGAACATAAAAACATGAACATAATGTATAAACATCAAAATCTTGAGCAATGACATAAAACATGGAAGTACGTAAGGCATAGATCATAATAGAACATCAATAATGATAAAATATATTGGAAATAAAACTTTTAATTGTGGAAAAACATTAAGCACATGATATGATTTCCATGTTAGCTAAGGCATTGCTGCCAGGACCATCGTAGTGGACAAATTCCCTTTTTGAATCGCGTTCACTCCCCATTCTAGTCCTCAATCACTGAAGCAGATTAACTTACCATTCCAGCCATGTCTATCTCATGAGATATACATCTATACCCAATGCATTTTAGGGTGATATAGGTCCCACCCATCTCATAATGAAACCATTCTTATGTGTGCCAAAAAATCATAAATCATTGCATAACCTATGTAATAGAATGTGATTATTAAGCATCATGCCATCATAAAAAATCCATATAAATAAATGGATATCATTTCCTCAAAAGAAAAATCAAACCATGTAAATAATGGAGAAATTATACTTGAAACATAAACATATTAAATAATGTCATTTTAGATGGAAAATAGTTTTGATAAAACACTTGAAATGAATTCTTGAGAAAAATATCCTTTCTTCTTCAAAATAATATTCTTTTCACAAAATTCCTTGCAATTTTAAAAGAAAAGGGTTTTGTTGAAAATAATCATGCATTCATGTCGAGGAAGCATCATGAAAATGAGGCTTTATGAAATCGCAAAAATCCGTTCACACCGTATAATTTAAAAATAACATTCTCCTCGTACTTTTGTCAGAAAAGTCAAAAAGTTCCTCGTGTGGTAAAGAAAAGAATGATTCCTTTAAAAACATGTGGTAAAATTCAAAAATGGTTAAAAAAAGGCCATTAAACATACATGAAATAATTTTTAGGCAATAGGGACATGGATGATAACAAAAACCCTAGTAAATACTTACGAATAAACAATCTTGGATAAAAACGAGATTTGAAAAGATATCCCTTACCTTATGTATGATATGCTTCTTATGTATCCTAACCTCCTGTATATTGATTTAAATAATGTAATTGACTTATTACAGAATCATATTCATTGTTTTTATATCATATATGGTTTACTTGTGACTTTATATTTCCCGTTCTTTTGTAAATTCCATGTTAAAGCAGTGTTTTGGGTAAAATCGTTTCATTTATCGTACGTGTTTCAACTTGTTGTTCTTGATATTATTACTTATATCCTGATTTACATAATTCATTAATGTATAGAATAATTTATATATAATATATATTCAACTTATACATATACATATCATATATCGATAAATGGAATGATATACACCGTTCATGGAGACGATAGGAAGTACGTACACATGAACGTTGTTTTCGTTTCTATATTGAATTTATTGGAAATAAGTAGATTTAATATATATATATATATATATATATCTAGTATCATTATTATTTCATATATTTCATTATTATTCATTTTATATACTTTATAATAATTCATTAATAGTAAACATGGAGAATTAATCCCATCGCGTCGTGGAGACAGTAGTCCGTACGTACGCACGAGCGATGATATCATTCCCATGATCATGGAATTATATTGAACTATATGTATAATATTTAATAATAAATATAACTTTAAAATAATCATATATAGTTATTTATTTACACCATTATACACGTCCAATAATGGTGGTGGTCAAAAACAGTTTACACCACAGCGTGGACACGGTATTCTGTACGTACGCACGCGCGGTGATTTCCTTTTCTGTAGGATGGATAGAAGGTGAAATAGGGTTGTTTCATATTTATAATAACATATAAGTATATAATTAATACTTATTTTATTACTTTATAATGATACAACTAAAGATGAAGAAGTAGAAGAAGAAATAAACATACGAGAATCGGAAGAACATATTACCTCTTCTTCGACGCACCTCCTTTAAGTTTCCTCTTTCGGAAGTAGAGTTGGTCTTTTGAGAAGCCCAGAACCTCCGGAATGTTTCTAGGGAAGTGGGTAAGAGAAATGGTCAGGGGTTCGCAGGGCTTCAAGGCTCAAAATGGTGTGAAGAGAAGAGGGAAGGGGTGCCCTTTTTATAAGGGAGGGGAGGGGCACCTTTGGATGAACTTAATATATTATTTTATAATAAAGTCATATTCGATATATAATAGCTCAAAATTAATTTATTTAGAAGCTAAAGTGGGTATGGGTCGAAATCCTCGCATCCAATAGGTTTTAGACATGTTTTGGTTACTATGTTAACCTTATCTTTTAGATTTAACTCTATGTTAAAGAATTTAACTTTTACCGTGTCTTCTTTTTTTCTTACACTATATGGTTCATAAACTTACTATAACCAGCCAAACGAACCCAAAGTGGTCCATTATTTATATATATAACCTTATCTATGCCATTTTTCCAAACCTTGGATTTTTAAGAATATAATAACAATTAATAATATAATATTTGTTTTAAAAACTATTTTATGTCATTTTTGACACTATTTGGTAATTTATTTTTGTGAAAATTATAACAGCATGATTAGTTCATAAAAATTTAATTAAATACATAATAACATGTCATATTAACCTATAAAATTAGTGTAAGTCAAAAAAAGTCTCAAATTGCCTTTATTTGGGTATTTATAATATCAATTATTTTAATATTTCATTAGTTAGGTAATTACTGCATCACCATTGGGTCATAAATAACTTATATTATGTAATTTATAAAAATAATACATAAAATACCATTATGTAGGAAATCGTTTGACCTTTATAATAAATATTTATAGTTAAATTATCTTATTTATAATCCTATATTAAAAATATTTTAGTTATTAAACTTTGATTTTAACTCTTTTAACTCTATATTAAATAAAATAATAATACATGTCCTAATCTTATACAAGTGGACATAAATGATAATATAATATTCCTAAGGTTTTTTTTGGTCGAATTATACTTATAAAATATAATTAAAACATGTGTTAGGGTAATAATAATATCATTTTTACCCTTAATTAGCCTATTTACTTTTAACAGTGGTAAATAAAAGTAAAAAATTACTATTCACCAACAATTATTTATATCTTATTGATCCAAATTTTACTCCTTGATATTTATTGTGTCTCTTGAATTTTCTAAATTTCACTCACATACGAGGTAAAATTATGTTTTATGTAAATTTTAAAATTCTCCTAGGAGGTGGGTAAAAGACGGCGAAAAGTTCAATAAAATTTTTATATATATAAAATTATTATAAAATGACTCCAATTAATTACATTGAACTAATATAGGTATTATGTATCAATTTTGAACTAAAATAAATTTAAGTAAAATAAATAATTATTTAAATAAAAAGTCGGTTTTTAAATAGTAACCTAGTGTTTTCACTATTCATCAAAAATTGAATGTTTTCAAAAAAATACAAAAAATTGACCGTAGGATAATTTCGATATTCCAAATCTAAAAATGAATTCCATTTTGAAAGATAAAATTCATAAAATTTCAAAAAGTGGGTATTACTATTCATAACGTCTAGTTTCTATAATATTTTAATAACATATCGTTGTTTAGTGAAACTTGGTACTGCGTACAACACACGCTATCATGGAAGGTCGCGATTGCGTGTAATGTAAGCCATACCAAGGTTGCGTGTAGTGCAAGACTCCTTTCTTGTTGCATATAACAGAATCCGACCATATTTCATTTATACATTGAATATATATATACACTCAATGTTGCATAGAATAACTACTATCAATTGAACATGAAATTATGTGTAACGCGAACCAAGAATAGTGTTTCATATACTACAAGCTAATACGGTCTTGAGTATAGTGCAAGATAATCTTGGTGTAGTGTACAACAAAAGATATGAAAGAAATTAAAAAGAATAAATCTAATAATGTATTGGGGTGTTACATTCTACCGCCCTTAAAATTAATTTTGCCATCGAAATTCGTCGGGGTTATAAATGGTTTAATACCTGAAAGTTTCGTTCATAGAAACTCACATCGTAAAAAGGAATACAAAAACATATATTTAAAAACTAATGTATGAAATGTAACAGTTACCCAAATTAACTAATCACTGGGTTTCCATATATGATAACACAGGTGAAAATATTTATATGGAAGAGAAATCTAACCATCAAGTTCTGATGGAGAGTGGTAGAGGAAATGTCTATGATAAAGCCAATAGTCACAAAGCCATAAAATTGTGATGATCTATGGTACCATCTGATTCATCAGATATGAGGGCACTAGGACAAAATTTTTGGTTTTCAAGATCATTTCTGTAATGTTGAATATTTTTTAAATTAAAATAAACAATTACTTGATTTTGGTAAAATATCACTGTTGTTTGTGCCTTAAAAACTTTCCACTTCATCTCTTAAATAAATGAAGTTGAATTTATCTTCCGTGAAGTGTTAGCAGATCATGCGATATAATGATAGGTCATTCCATCTGTCTCAAACCTAAGGTTAGAAAAAGTTATCATAAATACATCTATAATGAGATTAATCAGATATGGTTCCTAAAATGGACTTATACTACATATATCATACTGCATAATATAATAAAACAAGTTTCTACTAACCATGGAATTCTTGTAGGCCACAGTAAGAAATAAAGGCTTATCGCACTTCGGTTGTGGGTTCAATTCCCGCAACTTTGACCGACGCAACAGGTTGTCACCCGTCCTGCAGGTTGTCCTTTTTCTAAAAATATATTATTATAAAATTCCATCAATAATATCGAAAAATATTCTAGCCTTAAACAATACTAACTTATGTCCAACATAATCCATTCCAATCTTTAGGCATATCCAAAATACTGTTGTCTAATCTCATATTATAGTGAAAAAGATTACCATAGAGGTTATATAACAAGCATGTGAATACCATCATTTATCCCCATATATTATAAGATATGTCTTATTGGTCATATTCCAAACATTAGTCCTTAATCATGTATTCTCTTGAAAAATGAAAACTCATTGAACCTTAGTGAAAACATGAATGCTGTCAAAATTTAGCTTTTCCACATACCAAAATCCCAAAATTTGTATTTACTCATACCATGATCTCACATTGTTCTTATATCATCCATGAGCTCATGAATACTATCAAAATTTTATTTTCTATTTATCCCTTCATTATACGCATATCATCGTCTTTCCAAAAATATCTGAATAACCTTTCATGGTTACCAGTACCATTAATCATATACTTTCAAATACTTTAAGAAAAACAATAGTGTAACAATCCTTAGAAGTTTCATTATTCCATAGTACCATTAAATTACCTATACAACATAACCCTTGATAAACATACAATCATTCCACTACCTTCTTAAACCATTGACCAAGCTTTAACACTTATTTCATCTAATATATCATTTGTAGTCTCCTCATCATCATCCACATAAATACTACCCATATGACCATGATAATTCTCTTTATGATAATTTCACTTAGGGAATTGGTTTTTATAATGCCCATAAATTCCACATTTAAAACATCTGATCATTGTTGATGTCGTAGAAATACCATTATCATTCTCCATGGTGTCAAATGAACCTTTTTCTTTACACATACTAGATTTGTGTCCTTCTTTTCCTCACCGAAAGCATCTTCCAGTTCCTTTGAAACATTATCATTTATGCCTCTTCCCACATGATTTACATGAGAGAAATTGAACTTTCTTTCCTCTATGATCATCATGAAACTCCATCTTTCTCTTATTAGCTTAGTCGGGAGACTTACCAAAGTTGATATTATTCATCATATTTTGAGATTTCTGATTTGGCATAATAACAATGTTTGGACTTCCAAATTTTATTTAATTTGGTTTCTCATGAAGAATATCATTCCATTGTCCATCATATCATCCATTATCGTTAATCATCATGTTTCCATCCATTTTCTAAAACTCAAAAAGAATAGTGTGACAAGAAAAAATCATGCTAGGGAAAAAACATTATAAAGGGGGAGTACCGTCAATAACTAACATCATAGGTTATATTCTAAGATCGTTACCATCATTCTAGTACTATAACCTATACATATACTTATCCTTAGGGAAATCCCAAGACATACCTTAGAAATATCTCTACAGATTTCACTAAAGTTTTCACATACTAGTTTCCAATGGTTAACTAAACATTCACTCTGATACCAACTGTAGGGACCCAAATATTGACATACGTGGACATTACATTACTTTTGTGGAATACATAATAAATAACAAAATACAAAACTCAAGGACCATAATAGCTTAGTGTCTTTTGTAACTCAGAACATAATCTTCTAATAGTGGTGAAAGATCCTCATCATCTCCTATAAAGATCTTCCCCCATTGTTTTCTTACCTAAAACTGTTCTTTAAATCCTGGGGAAAAAAATAAATAAAGGGTGAGATCAAATTCTTAGTAAGGGTAATCATGGAGAAAATAAAGCAAACCATATACATTTGAACATAAAAATATGAACATAATGTTTAAACATCAAAATATTGAGCAATTATAAAAAACATGGTAGTACTAAGGCATAGATCATAACAGAACATCAATCCTGATAAAATACCTTCGAAATAAAACTTTTAAATTTGGAAAAACATTAAACACATGATATGATTTTCATAGTATCCAAGGCATTGCTTCCAAGACCATCTTAGTGGAAAAAGTCCCTTTCTGAATCAAGTTCACTCCTCGTTCCGGCCCTATATCACTGAACAAGATTAACTTACCATTCTTGCCATGTATATCTCATGATATATAAATATTTACCCATTTCATTGGAGGTAGATATAGGTCCCACCCATCTCATAATGAAACCATTATTATATGTGCCACAAAATCATAAATCATAGCATAACCTATGTAATAGAATGAGATTCTTAAACACCAGGACATCATAAAAAATCCATATAAAAAGTGGATATCATTTAATTATAAGAATAATCAAACCATGTAAATAATGGAGACATTATAATTGAAACATAAAAATATTAAATAATTTCATTTTAGATGGAAAATAGTTTTGATAAAACACTTGAAATGAATTTGTGAGGAAAATATCATTTCTTTTTCAAAATCATTTTCATTTTACAAAATGCCATGCAATTTTAAAAGAAAATGGTTTTGTTGAAAATAATCATGAAATCTTGTATAGGAAGATTCATGAAAATGAGGCTTTATGAAACTGTAAAAATCCATTCATGCAGTATAAGTTAAAAATATCATTCTCCTCGTACATTTTTCAAAAATGTCAAAATGTTCCTCGTGTTGTAAAAAAACTAAGATTCCTTTCATAAAATGTGGTAAAATTTAAAAATTTGTAAAAAAGGCCATTAAACATACAGGAAAAACAAATTTAGAAAACAAGTACATGGATGATAACATAAACCCGAGTAAATACTTATGAATAAACAATCTCGGATAAAAATGAGATTGGAAAAGTTATCCCTTACCTTATTTTCGATATGCATTGTATGTATCTGAAACTCCTGTATAATGATTTAAATAATGTAATTGACATATTAAATAATCATATTTATTGTTATGATATCATGTATAGTTTACTTATGACTTTATATTAACCATTCTTTTGTAAATTCCATGTTAAAGTAGTGTTTTCGGTAAACTCGTTTCATTTATCATACATGTTTCGACTTGTTGTTCTTGATATTATTACTTATATCCTGATTTACATAATTCCAGAATGTAAAACATGATTTATATATAATATATATTCAACATATACATATATAAATGATAGATCGTTAAATTTAATGAAATACACCGTTCATAGAGACGGTGGGCCGTACGTACGCATGAACGCTATTTTCGTTTCCTTATTGAATTGAATGTAATTAAGTAGATGACATGCATATATATATATATATATACATAAATCCATAATCATTAATATGTCATATATTTCATTATTATTCATTATATATACTTTCTAATCATTCATGAATGGTTAACATGGAGAATGAATCTCATCGTGTCGTGGAGACGGTAGTCCGTTCGTATGCACGAGCGATGATATCATTCCCATGATCGTGGAATTGTATTGAAGTTTATGTATAATGTTTCAGAATTAATATCACTTTAAAATAATCATATATAGTAATTTATTTACACCATTTTACCCATCTAATTAAGGTTTTGGTCGAAAACAGATTACACCACGGCGTGGAGAGGGTATTTCGTACGTACGCACGCGCGGTGACTTCATTTTCCGTATGATGGATAGAAGCTGAAATAGGGTTGTTTCATAATTATAATAACATATCAGTATTTAAGTAATACTTATGTTATTACTTTATAATGAGACAACTAAGGAAGAATAATTATAAGAAGAAAAAACTTGAGAGAATCGGAATAAGAGATTACCTCTTCTTCGACGCACCTCCTTTAAGCATCCTCTTAATGAAGTAGTGTTGGTCTTATGAGAAGACCAAAACCACCAGAATGTTTCTAGAGAAGTGGAGAAGAGAAATGGGCAGGGTTTGTCCGAGATTCAAGGCTTATAAGGGTGTGAAGAGAGTAGAGAAGGGGTTCCCTTTTTTAAGGGAGGAGAGGGGCACCATAGGAATATATTAAAATATTATTTTATAATAAAGTCATATTTGGGTTATAATAGCTCCAAATTGATTTATTTCGAAGATAAAGTGGGTATGGGTCTATATACTCACAAAAAATAGGTTTTAGACAAGTTTAGGTTACCATTTTAACCTTATCTTTTAGATTTAACTCTAAGTTAAATAATTTATCTTTTACCGTGTCTTCTTGTTTTCTTACACAATATGGTTAATTAACATACTATAACCAGCCTAAAAAACACCAAGTGGTTCATTATTTATATAAATAACTCTATCTAATTCATTTTTCCGAAACTTATATTTTTATGAATATAATAACAATTAATAATATAATATTTTTTAAAAAACTATTTTATGTCAATTTTGACATTATTTGGAAATTGATTTTTGTGAAAATCAGAACAGCATGATTAGTTCGAAAAAAGTTAATTAAATCAATAATAAAATGTCATATTAACATAGAAAATTAGTGGAATTCATAAAAAATCTCAAATTACATTTATTTGGGTATTTATAATATCAATTATTTTAATATGTCATTATTTAGATATTTACTTCATCACCATTGTGTCATAAATAAAATAAATTATTTAATGTATAAAAATTATAAATTATGTACCATTAGGCAGGAAATCGTTTGATATTTCTAATGAATATTTATAATCGAATTGATCTTATATATAACCCTATATTAAAAATGTTTTAGTTATTGAACTTTGATTTTAACTATTTTACCTCTTTTTTAATTAAAGTACTAATAAATTTCCTAATCTAATCCAAGTGGACCTAAATGATAATATTATATTCCTAAGGTTGTTTTCTGTCGAATCATACTTATCCAATAGAATTAGAAGATGTGTTACCGTAATAATAATATAATTTTACCCTTAATTACCCTATTTACTTTTAACCGTGGTAAATAAAAGTAAAAGTTACTATTCACCAAAAATTATTTTTATATTATTGAACCACATATTACTCCTTGATATTAATTTTTTCTCTCGGATTTTCAAAATTCCACTCACGGAAGTGGTAAAATTATGTTTTAGGTATATTTTCAAATTCTCCAAGCAGGTGGGTAAAAGATGGTGAAAAGTTCAATAAAAATTTTATATATATAAAATTTTTATAAAATGACTCCAATGAATTAAATTGAACTTATATAGGTATTATGTATCAATTTTGACGTAAAATAAATTTAAATAAATAAATAATTATTTAAATAAAAAGTCGGTTTTTAAATAGTAACCCAGTGTTTTCACTATTCATCAAAAATTGAACGTTTTCAGCAAAATACCAAAAATTCACCCTAAGATAATTTCAATATTCCGAATCTAAAAATGAAGTCCATTCTGAAAGATAAATTCATAATATTTCAAAAAGTGGGTATTACTATTTATAATAGCTCGTTTATATAATATTGTAATAACCTACCGATGTTTAGTGAAACTCGGTATTGTGTGCAACTCACGCTATCATGGAAGGACGCGATTGCGTGCAATGTAAGCCATGTCAGGGTTGCATGTACTGCAGGACTCCACTGTTGTTGCTTATAACAGAATCCAACCATATTTCATTTATACATTAAATATATATATATATATATATACACTCAAGGTTGCGTAGAATAACTACTATCAAATGAACTTGAAATTGTTTGTAAGACGATCCAAGAATAGTATTGCGTATACTTCAAGATAATATGGTCTTGCGTATAGTGCAAGATATTATTTGTGTAGCATACAACAGAAGATATGAAAGTAATTAAAAAGAATAAATCTCATAAAATATCGGGGTGTTACATGTCAGTCAATGGATTACATTTTTTGGCTATGCAACACATGCACCAGTTGGCCCTGTATAGTAGAACCCCAATAATGGGTTTCATCAAGAAATAAAAACTCCATTCATGGAAGAGACCTACCATATTCTTACACTCAAATTTTATATATAGTGACCATAAAAAATTCAAGAATCATGGTTCCCTTTAGAAGCATCTAGTGAATAGTAGAGAATTTCTATCCACTAAGCCTTGTTTGGAATATAATCTCAAAATTTATGGTCAAATATGTTCGACCATAAATAGTATCCTTATTAGCATGACATGTATGAATATAAAATTCTAAAAATACAAGATATATTACTCACCAGGATGATAACCCAAATAAGACAGTCTAAAAAAATCCAGTTTCAGCTTAGTTGACCCATACACCATATTGTCTAGTCAATATTGAGAAAATAAAAAGATTAAAGTAAAAAATTCTAGTTAGTTTGGAAATCTGATAAGGTAAACCTAATAAAAAATGAAATCTTACCCACTAAGTCTCTTATATATAGATATTTGTAAAAAATAACTATAATGGCACAAAATATATATATTTTTTGTTGGGTTTTCAATATTGACCAAGTAAAAATAAAACTATTATAACAATACCTATTGGCATAGATAAAAATTAGAGCACATCAATCACTATTATTGTAATTTTGATTATCTGACATAACTATTAAATGTTATAAAAATTACTTTGGATAATATAATTACAGAAGGAAAGCAGATATTAAAACATATATCTAATCAAAGAAAAAATTATTTTCATTCATATAATATAATCAGAGGAATGTCCTCAAAATGGAGTCTCTCTATCATGTGTTATAGGAATCTCATGACATGACACATCATCAGCTCAATAGCTTCATTTCCTTTTCCAGTTTCTTAGTAATTCTCAGTCAGCTGAGCAGCTTTATCCTACTCATCTTGACAAAGAACTTATTTGTTAGTTAAAATTGATGTTATCACTTCCAATAGGGTCTCTTGTAATGTTTGGATCAATTTTTAAATATTTTTGTGAACAAAATTAATTTGTTGTTAAAGATGAATCATTTCATTCATTTCATCCAATATTTCAGGTAAAAATTCTATGAAATTATTTATATGGATGGCCTCTGCCTCAACAATTAAAGTCTGATATCTCTCAACATTAATGACTATTTGGTCCCTTTCATGATCATTATATAGTGTTTGTTCTTGTTCCCATTGAATAATGGTCTCTTTTATTTCATTTTAATTCGGGCGATAAATAGATCCACCAAATCATAATACGCATAAAAGTGATGTGAGTTTGTCAAAATGGGAGGGTAGCTCTTCCAAAGGATTCTCTGTAATTATCTTCCAAATATGATTCAATTTTTTATGATCCATGAAAAGAGAAACATTCATTTATAAATAGTAATTTCAGTCACTACGATGAGGAAGAATGTACTCTAGGATCAAATTGATTAGAGAGGTGACTGGCTCTTCTTCTTTCAGAATAGCAGATGATTCACCTTTTATTGATGTTTTAGCCAATGCAGAGGTTTCATAAACCAATATTGCTATAGAATTCTATAGACATAAATGGTGAATCATAATCATTATTATTTTCAATGGAGTAGTATAAATGAAGTATGATTTATACAATCAATAACATTTACCCAATAAGAAGTTGGTTACATGATTTGATTCATCACTAGTTTTCCCATATTTAGTATTTTGAGCATGTGTTCCGTGGGAAGGGTTATTCTACTGATTTTTCCTAGTTTCCATAATCAATGGACCTAGAGCATCTCCCATTATGGGATTCTCATTTTATATTTTACTATCCTTAGTAGAAGTATGATATAGTGGAATGAATCATTCTGGATGGGACTTTTCAACATTTTCTATAGACGAAGCTGCATAAGTTGAACATTGATATGAAAGACCAAGTAAAAGAAGAACAATTAGGTATGGAAAATGAAATAATGAGAACAAACATGCTAGAAGCTCTTCATAAAAGTCCCTAAACTCCTTGTGGGAACCTATAATAACAATGATTGGATTAATAATTTCCATCATTTAAGTGTATGAATTGTTATATATGATATCAATCTCACCATTGAAGGAATCACTATGTTAGGATCAACAATTTCACAAGCCTTTGGTCTCATATGTTCCTAGATCCATCCATCAGGAGTAGTTGGAATGTCAGTATCAACTACCAAAAGATCATATAATATAAGAAATAGTTCTATGATTTTACAAAGAGAAGAATTTTATCAACAACATTTGATACTAAAAAATTCATATGACATTACCTTGACCCTTCTCTCTCTCAAAAAATAAGATTAGTTACAGCTTCACATTTTTATGACTCATTAGTAAAAATAATAGATTCATCTACATAAATTAGTGCTGCTCTTTTATTTTCCTTCTCCTTTCATATAGATTCAGTTTTTAATTCCATCACAGAAAACGATGATGTAGGTCCTAAAATGGACGGATAATGATAGAATGATTTCCAAGTAGATTATATCCACAAATGACAGTGCATATTCTAACACCGACATAGTCATTAGAGAAACTTCAGTCATTTCATCTATTTCATTTCTAAATCATGTACATAAATTGTACTACTCATCTTGGTATGGGGGACCTGAGGTAATTACTGAGGATTTTATATATACATTACCTCTGTCATGATTCTCAATATAGAGATAAATCTATAGAATTGGTATTTTTATCTAATGTGTCACAGGGAGAACCTATAGTTCCAGACATTAGTGAACCAATCACGTTTCTTAACACTATTTATCTGACATTGAGCTTCAAAAATAAATCTGATGAATGTTAATTTTGATGGATTAATTAATTGAATAGAGAAAGAAAAAAAAAATTTACATTATCAACATTAAAATAAATTTCCCATTCCTTATTAAGGTGAATAATTACCCCCTCACGTATTCCCCAATCCATCATATTAAAAACTCGTTTTGAGGGTTGTATTTGTTTGTTGGTTGCATATATAAAAGCTCCAATGTCAATGATATACTCCTATATTTTAGCCAAATTATTGTTTGGATGAAGATCAGGAGGTGCTCAAATACCACCCAAAAATGTCATTCAAATTTTCACTTAAAAAAATGTTCATTTATCCCAAAGATCACGAGTTATGTTTTCCCATTACTAGAATGTAATAGGTCGTAGATAAATTGACTTTAATGCAGTTGGTAGTGGATAAAACACAACACCCTCAGGTTGGGAGGTTTCATCAAGCTCTTATTTCTATTCAGAATAATCCATAGATGGGATAATAGGATCTTTTTTATGATGGCGACTACATCTAGTTAAAAGTGGATATAGTATTTTCTTATCCCTACTCTTCTTGGTTGATTTTTTGAAGGTGTTTTAAGGCTCTGAAGCCTCTAAAACTTCTTCATTATCTTTGATTTTTGAATTTTTTACAGTTAGAACACGTAACAGTTGTCGTAGCCTCTAATCTATATAATCCTTTTTTAATATCTCCTAAGCGTACCACGAAACCAAAGGTTTATCATATCTAGCCTCTATTCCAATTGATGGATTTGGTGGAGGTAGCGTAATTTTTATTTTTGATACCGCCAAAGCCATCAGAATCCATAACTATCAAGATACTAGTGGGAATTTCTCATTTCTAATAAATATGGGAGAAAATGTACTCAATTTTTTGAATCATATGAATTGATGTGAAAAACTATAAGGGACATAATCCCCATATATGATTTCACCATCAATCATGGTTCAGAATACACTATCTCTGAATAATATCATATAATCCTTGGGATCGTAATTGTTTTCCATTCCATCATTAATAAATGTTCATGTAAGAAGATTACCAAAAGTAATGAATCCTAAATCCCCTGATGCATTTAGTTTCCTAATTACCTCCTCAATCCTCATGTTTAAAGGTCGAATTCTAGAAACATTCTGCAGAAATGTAGTAAATTGACCACATGGGTCTTTAAAATAATTCTACTGCAAATACGATCAAAGATTTGCTGCAATCCAACCCCACAACTCCTTGAATAGTCCTTAAAATATAAAAGGATATTTCTAATTGAATAAATGAAATAATGAACTATGTATTTTCTCCAATATAGGGGTATCTAGCATGAGGTATTTTCCCGCTACCAATTTTTTGAAATACAAAAATCCCCTAGCGTGCACTTCTATCAGAGTCAAGTAATAGGTGAAAATTAATTATTATCCACATATCTAGAAATCTGGTTAATCATACCATTGAATCAATCATGAGTTTAACCTTTTAGTCCCAATTCTTGTTATTCACATTCTATAATGTGGGCCAATACATGTCTGAAGCACCGTGATTATCTATGGATAAGAATGTTGTAGGTCGTTCGAAAGTGGGACCTTTCCCTTTTGATAATTTTACAAAAGTTTTAATCCATATTTATTTTGAATGTCAGCCCTAGGATGTGTGTCCATCTTTTCCCTATGTAATTTTTTGTCACTTTTTACGAGCTCATGAGCTAATGGTGTCATCCTCTTTCTGTCATCCGATGTTTTCATTGAGTTAATGAATTAATCGTACATATCCCCATGAATGAGAATCCCTAATTTCTAATGTATATCCCATATACTAATTCCAACCTCTCTGTGTATCAAGTGGAATGAATTTTTATATTGACTCTACTGACATAGTAGTTTAGGAATGATCTCATTTTTTGAGATATATGTTTTTACTTTTTATATAGCTTCATTAATATGAAAATCCCTATGTTCATTGTTGATATCAAAACAAGTCTGGAATACCCAAAGAAACATTATTCTTTCAGGATTCAGTCCTACTCTAGAGAAAAGATCCCAGCCATCATCCAACCATTTTATTGATCTATTATTGATGCAAAAATGTTGAGTCAAAACAATGTGGCATTGGATCTATAAAATGATTCCTCTTATTGGTAGTACAACCACTATGATGTATAAATTATTAAATAGGGGAATTAAAAATATTTACAAGAACACAAATTGACGTAATATTAATACCATGACAGTTGGTGTGTTCATAAAATTTGGTATTCGGGAGGAATTTTCTATAAGTTAGAATGTGGGAATCCAATAGGATCCCATGACTCTACAAAAGAAGATAATTATTATGAGGATATTAAAATTGATATGGAATCAATATTTAATTAAATTAGGGAAGGGTTTATTCAACAAAATCTTAATAGTACGTTCTAGAAGATTTTATTTTTTTGTTTTGACGAACTATAGCCTCTTCAGTTCACGTCATCATGAGCTCCATTTAATACAAGAGAATCCAAAAAATTTATTAATTAAGTTGTAATATTTAATTAAAAAAATGTTTTAACTTAATGGAATTCAAAAAATTGGCATAGGATAATTTCTACATAACTCCTTTGATGGGCTACCCCATATAGGTCCTTTTATAAAATACCTAGAGTATGTCCCTTGATGAGATACTATTGTAAAGCTCCTTCAAAAAATAATTCCACACAACACTATTTTCATAGGTATTTACACCTTGGGAATTTTTTGACAGACCATTGTGAGAGAGCTATGCATTCAGAAAGAACGAACATGTTACACAATAACAGTGAATGTCTTCAAAACAAAGAAAATATTGTGAAAAAATAACATAGGGTTAAGTTTATTTATAGGAATTGGATACCATGTGCTTTACAATTAAGGTGGGTCCCCTACACTGATGTGATACAGAAAAAATCTATGTGCACCAACTATGTGAAAAACCTATGCAATCTATAATTACATCTCCATAACATTTTATCCATGATCTCACATCATGACTATACCCTCTCTGATTGGTATGATCCCAAACTGAAGGGGGGGGATTCTGTTGACACCTTGCTCTGATAAATTCAAGGTAAATTATTTTGCAGAGTGATTTAAAATAGCTTAAAGTGTTTAATAATTTCATGGGGAATTGAATAAGCAAGGACCAAATCATCAAAAGGACAACAAAACTCTTGCCTATATGACATTCAGATCAGTGTACTTATGTTGGGGAGCTACACCATTGAGGTGTGATGGATATCTAAATAGTAGTGATATTTTTTAAAACCTACATCGATGATTTATGATGAGGATATATGTAGAAAAAATATGTTGTTGAACTCTTCTTGACCACCCTGCTCAATGATTATAAATAGGAAATTGGTGCTCTGTATTTTTGCATCTGAAAAATTTGAATAACCATTAGAGCTCCCATTGCACAGTTATTTCTCCCAAGTCCCCACAATTTTCATAGGTACATATATAGAATAAAAAATAATATGAAATTAAGATGGATAAAAATGGTTGATTTCCTTTCATAAATTTAAATACAAAACATCTAATTAAGGACAGTTCTTCCTTTCAGAATGAAGAATCCACCTTCATGTGGCCCATTCCTTATGGAAATACATGCATGGAGATCAACCAAAGACATTGAGGGAGACTCTGGGTACTTAGATCAATATATTACCCTTGTGTTGTAATCCATGTAGGCCATTAAATCTTATATAGGCTCAATTATCCTATGTTAATCATTATATCAGTTCCTCCTAGGGCCTACATAACATAGCTATGCAACACCACTATGTTTCACAACTACGTGATAAATATACAATGAAGACCAAAATGGGATATCTTTTAAGACATATTATAATCCATTTATGGAAGAGACTTTTCTTTTATGGTTCTCTTGTCTGAAAGGATACCATGTCAAAGCCTGCACCAGAACCTCTTGACTTACCAACCCTTGGGGAAAGTCAAACCAATGTGTCTTCTATTTGTACTTTTATCTCCACTTTTAGAGGTTTCAAAAACTTATTTTATTAGGGAGCGATGGTTCTGGTAGTGTCTATATTGGTTTTTCTCAACAGTCACATGGAACCTTATCATAAGAACAAAGTTGTGATTTTTGGTTATGGGTAGGGAAGGAGAAGGGTTACACCCACTCTACCTATTGAATAAATGAAATGTCTACCTCCTCTACTAGAACAAATTTTGTAGTATCCTATTTTGGACAAATCCCCTATCATTTGGGTATATATATATATTGACCATCACCTTTAATTTCACATTTTTAGGTTTATTTAACCATTCCCTTGTCCACTATTGCCTCTCTGGCCATGTCCTCATCCACCAACAGAGGAGGAAAATTGTGTGTTCCATTGAAAAATCCTTCACATCCTCTTGTTTCTCATACTGAGCACGACACATGTGGTCTTAGATATTTGTGATAATCTCAAAATTTTCACAAAAACATCATTAAATGAACTAAAATAATTTTGATTCATTATCTAACCATGATATGTAAGTAGTCTTCTTAATGACTGAGCTCCACATAATCTCATCTATAAAATGAGAAACCAATTTTAACTCTTATAATCTGGGAATCCTAGTTAGGAATGAGCCCTAATATATACCCCCCAAATCTCCATGAGTTAAAACACCATCATGGACCCTTTTTGGGAATCCACATTAGGGGTCATCCCAAAATAGTGTACCCATATTATCATGAGTTATTACATTATTCATGATACCATTTAAAGGGAATAAATATTTGGAATAAGACCTATCTTATTTCTCTCAATGGAAATCATTATCCAGTGAGACTTCCTGAACTATGTGATATTTCATTCTCATCCAAATGGTATACGTCGAATTACTCCATGACCATCAAACCCCACAATACAAATCAACCCTGTCATTTCTTTGTCATATTCAAAGCAGGGTCTAATTCAATGTTGAAATACATACTTCTTCTTAGTTAGATGGGATGATTCACTATTAGTCCCACACCAAAATTTGACTGGGAATCTTTATCTTATACATCTATACCACATGGAGTCAATCTGTATGGATTGGTCTTTATCATATAACCCTAAAAGGTAAGGTGTTTCCAGTTAAATGTCACCAAACTAGATGTGTTATGATTCTGTTCACAAGGATACATAGTTAGGCCATTTATGGGTATGATCCAAACCAAAAAACCACTCCCATATCCCTGGATGTTTACAAAACTCTAGAGAAACCTTTTGTCTACCTGGATGACAATAATTTATAGAGTCCCCCATTGTATGGCTTTAAAACCAGCATATTCTTAATAACAACCAAATAATATCTATGTAGTATACCAGAGGATACCATTTATGGAGAACCTTATATACGTATAGATATATCCATGAATGAAGATCCTTGAATACATACAAATGATTATAAAATTCTATACATATTAATAATTGATTTACAAATCGCAAGAGAATCTCATTATATACTTGGTGAATTTATAAGGATTTGTGAACATATCTGAAATCTATAAGAGATTCCTAGAGTAAGAAAATAATTCCCTCCAAAAGGGTGTGATGAGACTAACCTACCATCCTCTCGACAAATGTGTATTATCAAGAATATTTGGCCAAATGGCTAGACAAAGACCTCCATTTGGAATGTAGGTCCCTATGGATACAGAACCATTTTTTGTTTTCAGTTCCATAAATAAATCCGATATAAACCATCTTGGAATAATGATTTATTTCAAATTCCCATTTCCAGGGAAAACATAACCCTAATATCAATTTTTTCTTCACCCTATTATTTCATTTCCATGATCTCTTGTACATTGAGAACATGAATAAAAACATTTTTTCTGGTAGAAATTAATTGAAATGTAATTAATAGAAAAGGAAAGAGAATTTTACTTATTGAATTATTCTCCAAGGGAACCTCCATAAGAAAATTGGTTTGGGAAGGGTATTGATCATGAATTATAAAAAACTGAAGTCTTAATATGCTTAAAGATAAGATTCAGTGAGGGTTTCCTTTATAGTATATTAGAGGGGTATTTTTTTGAATATTTTATGAATCTTTTTGATATTTGGGATAATCACCATGAATAGTTAGAATATTATTAATGAATGTATAAAAATAGTGAAAGACAGTTCGAGATTATAGATATTACAACCAGAAAGACTCACGGAATAGTTTTTTATGTTCTAATGTATTTATAAAATATCTATTTGTATTTTACTATTCCAAAGATTCAAGTAATTTTGAAAAATCAAAAAAATTTAACATAACAATTTTTTTATGTGTGCAATTACAAAATGAACTCCATTTTAAGAAAATACATTTCTATATTTTATAAAATTAATTGTTGATTAAAATATTAATATAAAACTAATATTCGATTTTTAAAATATAATTTACAATGTTCACTAAAAGGTGAACATTTCAAGGGAATGTTATTAACTACAAAAATGATTCACAGAAGTGAATTTCAATAACATCTTTGGTTATATTAATTATAACCCATCTATAGGTAGAGTAAGGATAATATCAATTTTTAAGGGTTTCTTTTATTTAAGAAAAGAAATATCCTAAAATATTTAAAATAACTTATTTGGGAAAATAATCATTTCATTTTTAATATTAATTTTTAAAAATAAATTAAAATCAAATATTTAAAATTATTCAATTAGAAAATAAATAAATTTTATAATTAACTTCAAATGATTGTAAAATATTATTTAAAATATTATATACAAATAAATATTTGAAATTTCATACATTCCATACATGTTAAATAAAATAATTCTTCCACTTTTTAGATAAAATCAAAACAATAATTGTTTTATAAAAAAAATTCTATAAATACATTTTGGAAAAAAAATAAATAAACAATCATTTAAAAAATAAAATGGAAAATTTAAAAAATTGAAATATTTTTAGAAAAAATTATTTTGGAAGAATATACATTTCTGACCACCAATAGAAAATGAATTTGGTTTTTATTAAAAAAAATAAATTATTTTAAGTACAAAATGTGGTAAAATGAATCTATTAAATTAAAATAAATTATAAACAAATATGGTATATGAAAATGGATGGTTTTAAAAAGTTATGATCAAATAATATTCTTCATTTATAATTCAAATATAAACAATACCAATTTAAATGATATAGAGGAATAAACCCTTTCAAATATCATAATGTTGACGTGATAATTAACCAATGAGTGGATTATATTTATGAAATTTAAATCGACATAAAAAGTGGAAAAAAATAATATTTAGTAAATTCATGACACATGTTATATTGGGATATCAAAAAAACTTATGGAGTATTATAACCTTTATAAAAGAAATTGATGTGTAAAATTTTTTACCACTTTGAAACTTTTAATTCAAATAACCATATATGAATGAATTAATATTAAAACATAAAAGACCATTAATAAGGAATTATTCATGATATTAAATGTAAAAATGGTAGTGTATAGACTATATAATATATTTTATGTTCATAATATTACAATGTGCATCAATGATATGAAATTAATACGAAATCCTTTAACTTGAGTCTGAATCGTCACACAAGTTTATTATATTATGGAATTATAAAATTATTTTCATTATTTATTTGATAAAGAAAATTCTAATGATTATTATTTCATTAATTTCACTCATAACCATGTTATAATTTTTTACATAATCAATTTTAGTTTACATTGGGTGTTTCAACAATATTTGACTTACATGTGAAAGAAGTCTTCAAAAGGTTACAGTTGGCTTAAAAGCTCATTATATCATTATATATAGAATAAATATCATGAAATAATTATCATATTTATACATAAAGTACAATTAAATAACCAATCATTAAATATGGTTATGAAAAATGAACTACATTATAGTCATGGACATAGTTTGATGTACGTATACATGAGTAACGTTTCTATTATTCAATGATCATCACAGGAAAGGGGAACGAAATATTTTAACATTATAGAATTATAATTATATCCTAAAATCCATATAGTTTTATTAAATATACATATATATATATATCACTTATTTTGTGTGGTTGTGAAAATAGGATTAAATCAATTATTAAACGTGGCATCCACATGTACACAACATATGTATAATTTTTTACTGTAAAAAAAATAAAATTATACATCTCCCTTTTATAATGATTTATACTTCTTCAATATAATTATTACATCATATATAACACATATAATCATTAAAATTATCATTTTCCCTATATATTCAATGCATTATTAAAAGACGAATCACGTATATTTGTGAGGCATTTGTCTCCCGTATACACAAGTGTCATTATTGTATCAATTACAGAATGGAAATTTAAAAGGTATTTATATGATATGATTACTATAAAGGTAAATATATATGATAAATAATATATATATATATATATATTATATTTTTAATTATACCCATCTATGAGAGGTGGTAATAGAAAATATGAATTCCATTGGTTCGTGAGGTGACAATCTATCATACACATGAACGATTATTTAGTTACACATTGGATAGAATTAGGGATGATTTTAGCTACCTAAATTGATATAAATCATCATATTATATAAAATATATTTATTTTATTATATTAAGATCTTTTATATTTATCTTAATAAGGTGGAGGATGAGATTAAATAAAGATGCTCTTCGAAAAACATTTCCTCTTCTATATGTATCATTCTACAGTATTCACAAAAGTGTTCATACATTGGATTTATTCCCAAAAAAAGGCTCATGGAATAATGATGTTGGAACATTATTTGGGTAGGTATTGGATGAACAAAAAGGTATTAATGGTTAGAATTTGAGAAGATAGGGCGTGGATATTTATAAGTCTACTGAGTGGAACATTTTTTATTTTTTGAAATGATTCAGTTATATTGATATATTAATCCTCAATAATGATAAAAAAATGGAACACTAACAAAAATAGATGATATAAGGAAGAAATAGAGAAAAAAAGTTTTTTAATAAGTTTTTAGGTCACAATATTCCATTTTCATCATAGTTTTATCATCGATAAATCCATTTTGACTATATCTGCAGTAATTATTTTTTACATTTTTCAATATTAATGTTGGTAAAAAATAATCTTGAAGTTATTAGATGTTATAAATTTGGATGATTCCAATTATTGAATCAAAATTTTCAAAATAAATAAACATGTTTTAAAGTTTTAATTTAAAATTAATCACATAGACGCGAGAAAATGATTACTCTAGGGGAAAATGGTCTAATGTTTGAAAAGGTTTTATATCAAAATTAAAAAACAAACATTTTCAAAATTCCAAATTATTAGAAATTGATATAAAATATATTTAGTTTTACTATAAATCAAAATATACATATAATTTTACATTATATAATATTTAAAAAAATTGAATTTTTCAAATAAAATTCATTATTATTAACTAATCATCAAAAAATTATCAGTTCAAGAAAAATAACAAAAATTCACTAAAAGATAAATTTTGTATTTTTATTTAAAAATAATTATTTTAAATAAATTTTTTAAAATTGTTAATAGAATAAATTTCTATTAGGCACAAACGATGATTATTCACTTTTTTAGAGAAAGATTTAGTTACATCAGAAAATATTTCACTTATTTTGAAATGAATATGATTATTATTTATAATAAATTGATTACCAATGATAATGTGTAAAGTATATATTGAACATAACAATGTTTTTACTATTTAAATATTATATCCTAACATTTATTTTAAAATGGTAAATTTTAAATAACTATAAAGACTCGAAAATTCCATTTAAATAATTTTCAAATTATTTGGGATTAAAACAAGCCTTTGAAAATTAAAGGCATGTGATTCCATGGCCCATTGTGCTCAGAAAGAAATTTTAAATTTTTTGAAGATAACATCAGTAAACGTGTGAGTGGGAATTTCTAAATTTTAAATAGGTGATCAGTATTGAAATCTGTGGGTATCATTGATTTCGCAGTGCCGAGAATTGCTTAAGGGAGACTTATCTTTTACCACATAAGTTCAAGAGAAAATGTTATTTTCGATAACTTTTTGAAAGAATAATAAAATAAAATAATGTGTTATTTTATTTTCCAACAACCTCTTGAGTTATGGTGGTGGGGACCGTAGAGGTGATCAGACATTTAATAAAGGACATTAGATGCCAATATACACAATGGTTGTGTAACCACACCCATTTAATTAATTTGGTTAAATAATTACACCAATTAATAATATTTTAATTGAAAGAAGGATTAATCTTTTAACTCATCTTATGGGATTTTAAAAATTTTGGAAAAGGGAGAGGGTGGTGATATATTTTGGAAGAACACTGATGAAGCTTTAATAATCAACCATTGTAAACAATAACAAAGGCTTAGACAACATCATTGGGGGCAGTCTATCTGGTATCGATGAACTTCGATGGCTTTAACAAATGTCGATTCTTCTTCCACAACCGCAACATCTCCTACGATTCTGAGGTAGGTGTTTTTGTTTAAATAAAATTGATTTTGATTAAATGTAGCATCCTTGGAAAAAATTTCGAATAATTCAGATTAATCAAAATATGTTTATCTTCTATTCATAAGTGATTACAGGTGGTTGTTGAGGGAGTTTTTGAATGCGGTTTAGTCTTCCCTCAATGATTTTTGAACTCTCACCCTTGTAATATTGTTAACCTAGAGGGTGTGGGAGAACCGAACAGGGGACGAACCCTCCTATTTTATGGTTTTGATCACATTATTCACTGGAAACCGTAAAATATATGCCAAGTTGAATCTCAGAGCCACATAGTGTCGTTATTATGAGGCATGCAGTCACGTACCATGGAGGGAGGCCACAACTTCAGGCTGCGGTGGAGGCGGCCCACACATCGTAGGACACACTAATAGAGGCGAGGCCCCACGTGGCACTACAGTTGCTAACTGAATTGAAAAATATCTATTCAAGAGTGGCGCTGACCCCTGAAAAGCTCGGACGGCTAGGTCGGGTGAGACTCAGACCGTGTCGAGGATACCCATGTCGGGGCGGGTCAGGTTGGTGCAACCAAGTCAGACTGAACTCAGACCCTCTTCAGACTAGATTCTCTTAAAAGGAAAAATCTCACAAACCAGACGTCTATTTGATGAACCCTCTGTGGTGTTGGATTCCTTGGAACAGGACAACACTTTTTTGATACACCGCCTATGTTGTGGAAAGATTTGGTGTGTGTTCAGGTTGGATCGAACATGAATCCAACCGGTCCCTCAATACTAAAACACTTATAACTCACAGACCGAGCATCTGATTGGCGCTCTATCTATCGAGTTGGTATTATTACGACATGGTGGTCCATTGGGTTACTCCATTTTAGAATGTCAAGGACGTTTAGGCAAACCCAATATCTTGAGGAGTATATTCTACAGAAATCAAGCGCATCAAGTGAGGGAAATGTTGAGGCATGCTGTCAATTGAAGAGCGACCATGTGTGGATCAGCATCATAGTGACCTTATGCAGATAAGAATCATTGAGACCCTATGTGTATCAGAATTATAGATACACTGTGTAGATCAACATCACAGCGACTATGTCAAGATCAGCATCATAGCGACCCTTTGAGGATAGTCATCATAGCGACCCTTTGTGGATAAGAATCATAACGTCCCTTTGTGGATCAACATCCTAGTGACCCTGGCTGGATTAGAAGTATCTAACCCGATGAGGAACATCCCTAGAGCGGCCCGTCAAGGATTGGAGACATACAAACTTGGGTGGGTCAACAATATAACAACATCTTTGGGGTTCAGTTATGGAACTTCTCATGTATGGAATGATTTGATTGAGTCTCGAGGATCTAGGATTTGATGGTGTTTAGAGGTTACAAGTAGAAGTGGAGATCCATAGTGATGATCAGTACCTTATCATTTGGTAGGATACTGGGTGGATGACCTCAGGAGCTATATTTCCTATTTACTTTTTATCAGTTGGGCTTGTATTCTGGACCTTATATATCAGTACAAACTTTTAAACAGTATGGTGTTTTCATTTGAGGTTTCACTTTTCTTCTTCCATATTTTCAGTTGTGTGTAGTGTACCTTGTCTGTGTCTTTAAATTCATGGAGGCTATGCCTTACCATTTTAAGAAAATGCCTTTCTGGTGCTAGTCTCCAACCACTAGCATGTGAAAGGTGGGCTTGGAGTAGTCCCGGCATGTGCCTAGGGGGACGGGTCATGACAAAGTGGTTTCAGAGGGGTCAGTTCTACCAGAATAACATAGTGTTTTTGTTTTTAATGGGGGAGTAGTGTTAAGTGTTTTGAGTTAGGTTTTTTTTCATGGAGTACTATGTTGGTGTAGTGGACAACATATCCATACACGAGGTCCTTGAATTCTGATTTCTGACTCGGTACACAGAAACCCTAATTGACTTTGTTTTGAAAATCATGTTTTTTTTCATCTCTTTGATTCATCTCACTATCTATAAATTATTTAATGTGTATAACATATATCTTTTCATGTTGCCTCCACATAGTAAGCCAGCCATGAATTTAGAGAGAGTTCACGATGGCGGCCCATTGTGCGATGAGGATTTGGTGAAGGTCCCTCATACAGTGATAACACATTCGGGTGGTGCACTGACAACACCACTACCCATTGGGTAGTAGTTAACTCTAGCCCAAATATTTGATGGTACACTTCATCAAAGCATGTTGCATGAGTTCCAGCAGTAGATGCCTCTGAGATTTCAAGGTGAGAGAGATCCAATGGAGCCTGAGGACTATATGGAGACTGTGGCTAGAGTTTTCCCCCTATTTGGGAAACCAACAGAGGAGATGGAGATCGTACCTACTAGTTTTTTCCAGGGCATTTCAGGGAGATGGGTGAGCCATAAACTCCTGTTAAATGATGATGCGACCCTCACCTGGATGGACATCAAAATCCTCTTTAGGAAGGAGTTCGTACCAGTGACATTACACTCAGTGCATATCCAGGAGCTAGTGCACTTATAGTAGGGATTCCTTACAATGGCTAAGTACTCATTAAGATTCATGGACCTTTCTCGCCACTCCATTGATATGGTCTAATACCCATTATTCTATTCCCAACCCATTGAGAAGGGTTTCTGGTAGGAGATAATTTTTTCGATGATATCACTCAATATACTAACACATGCCGGTGTGCTTGAGTGAGAATTATTGGTGGAGAGATTGTTAGATGAGAAGGAACCGACGGTGTGAGCTACCACCAGATGACTGTAAGTCGAGTCATCTCTATAAGGAAGTCGGCAGATAACATAGAGATCTAATTGGGCCAAACCTTTTAGAGGATGACCCTAGGATGTAGGATCAGAGGTTTGGATCTCATGTGGTAGAGTAGGCCAACAGAGGAACAGACTATACTTCACGTGCAGCGGGTGGGTCCACATAGCTCATGGCTGCCTTACCCTCCTTATCGACGATTAGAATAATGTCGAGTGACCACCAAGGTATAGGTTGAGATTCGAATAAAGAGTTCTTAAGGAAAGAATATGTGGTAGAGGAGCAGGCTGTGCAAGAGGCGGTAGTAGGTGATTTGAGATTCCACCACCACCACCTCTAGGTGGTCCACCTAACCTCTGATAATAGGCAGAGAGGGATGATCTTAGCTTTAGGAAGTGGAGCCCTATGACCACAGTGCTCTAGAGATGATTTGAGGTACGATATGGGTTTACTCCACCCTACCTAAAGCGCTTATGAACAAAAGTGTTAGTCACTAGATCATTTCCACGACTCTAATTCAGATCTCAGAGATTATGGTAGAGCCATTTGCTCGATTCATAATATTAGATACTTTTATGGGAGAGGATTAAATGATGACAGAGTAGTGTCGGTGGTGTGAGGTTACTCTAGGAGGCGAGATCATCGGTTGGGATCTTTTAGTAGAAGCATTGAGGCCTTATGGTGTCATCTTGTGTATGGACTAGTCATCAACGGTCCATGCTCAGATTATCTGTTTTATATGAAAAGAGTGGTGTGTCTGTAAGGATGAGACTATGTTTTTCATTCACTGGAGAGAAGGGATCATTTTTAGATCATGATATACTTTCCCATAGGAGGGTTCAAGAAATCACTCATCAGTTGGCTAGCCTTACCCTTGGAGAAGTTGGAGAGGGGAGTCCAAGCTATCCAGTCCCTACTGGGATTCATACTTATACCAACACGCATTACCCAATGGTTTGTATAAACCATTGGGATAGAGTGTTTATTCAAAAAAAATTGAAAACTATTGGGACATAATGCTTTATTTTAGTCTTTCCCAACAGTTTATGAAAACCATGGGGGAATATGGATTATTACCTTAAGTTTTTGTAAATCGTGGGGATATATCGGGGTGTATTGATATTTTCCATGTTTTTTTAAAACTTTTGGGGTATAGTGATATTTCCTAATGGTGTTTCAAAATCATTGGGATTGTTTTCCCAAAAAAATGTATCCCCCACTTCCCATTCTATATTTGATATTGGATTCATTTATTCTCAACCAGAGCTATGCTCTCTTCCCTACTGACGAACCACCTCAAAAGATCGATCCTAGTTGTTTCCAAATCTAATTGGTGTGTTGGAGTTAAATATTAAGACGAAATTTATATTGTATTTTTATATACAACATTTATTTTATTTCCTCATCCGTTGTAATCCCTCAACATTTAGGGTTTTGGTTGTTGTTGAATGTGAAATTGGCATGTTCCAAAATACTCCATTGTATACGTAGACAATTAATTTCCATTCTAAAATCACTACTATCACTGATTTTCTATGATTTAAACACAATATTAGTGTTTTAGGGGTACTATATTTTCTCCCATAGGTCAAGTTCAAATTCCTATTTTTAGGACTTTTACCTTGAAAACTATTTTTTTCTATGAAAAGAGAGTTCCAATAAATAATTTTTAAAATATATATGTAATGGTTTTGTGGCTTGTGTAGTTGGGGGTGGTAGGTCGGGGGAAGGGGGATGTGTAGCCAGAGTCTGTTGGGGGTTGAGGTGGGGGCAGGTTGTACTAGTGGGGGTGGGGTGGGATGTGCATGTGGGGGTGGAGGAGGAGGGTATGTGAAAGTGGGGGGGTGCAGGTGGGGGGATGTGCATGTGGGTGGGGGTGGAGAGTTTTTAGGTTAGGGGGTGTAGTGTGAAAGTGGGGAGGGTGAGGGGGGTGTAAAGGGAGTCTGTTGGGGAAGAGGTGGGGGTGTTGGTGGGGGTGGTGGTGGGATGTGCATATATGGGTGTGAAGGTCGGGGGAAGGGGGAGTCTGGCGGGGGTGACATGGGAGGTGGTTTTACTGGTGGGGTTCTGGGGGTGCTGGTGGGGGAGGGTGAGGGGGGTATGCATGTGGGGGGGTGTGTAGGTGGGGCCGTGTAGGTGGGGGCATGTAGGTGGGGGAGATTTACGGTGGGGGTTGTATGGGGGGGGGGCTGTCTTGGTGGGAGTGGGGGGGGAGCTATCGAGGTGGTGGCGGGGGCGGGCGATCCAGATGAGGGGGTGCTGTCCATTTGAGAGATAAGATGCTTTTTTTTATTCAAAAAATGGAATGATTTTTTTGGTAGTTTATCTAAGTTAAATGTGTAGTAGAAGAATACCTATAAATTTAATGATCTATAACAAAAAAATGAATATAGATGTGAAGAATATAAAGTATAGAATTTTGTTTACTATAAAAATAACAATCGTTTACTCTTTACCAAAATATTCTTGAGGGGCTGTAGGTAATTTTCAAGGTATTATATAAGTATTGGGGATGGTTTTTCATGGTGGGGGAGGTGGTGTGGTTTGTCCGGGGGGGTTGTCCATGTGGGGGTGGGATGTATAGGTGGGGGGTGGGGTGTCCATTTGGGTATGGGGTGGGATTTACAGGTGGGGGAGGGGGTATGTGCTGTCTTTGGGGGCTGTCTAGTTGCGGGTGGGGGGGGGGGGGGTTGTCCAGGTGGGGCTGGTGGGGAGTGGGTTATCTCGGTGTGTGGGGGGGGGGTGTCTTGGTGCAGGTGGGGGAGGGGATTTCTAGGAGGGGTGGTGGGTTATCTTGTTGGGTGGGGAGGGGGGATGTCCAGGTGGGGGGAGTCTATTTGGGGTGGGGGATACCAATGTGGGGGGGTGGTAGTGGCTGTCCAATTTGGGGGGGATTTCGAGGTGGACTATAGGGTGGTAGGGGGCTGTAGGGGGAGGGGGTGTGGGCTGTCCTGGTATGGGGTGGGATGTCTAGGGGGTGGTGGGTGGGAAATCTAGTTGGGGGAGGGTCTATTGGCTATTAAGGGGTGTGGACTATCCAAGGGGGTAGGGGTGGGAAATCCAGGTGGGGGAGAGGGGTGTGGGTTTTCCACAGAGGAGGGGTGGGGGTTGTCTAGTTGGGGTGGGGGCTATCTAGGTGGGGGTGTAGGGGGTTGGGGGTGTGGGTTTTCTATGGAGGGTTGGGTTTTCTACTCTAATACTCTTGAAATTAAAGGAATCACATATAACCATTGTATAGTTGCTTTCCCAGGTTTTTAATTTTCATGAAGTTATATACCAAAAATCACTCTTACCCTTCCAACAAGAAGTGATTTTTTCAATGAAATCACACTCAAGTTCTTATACACTATCCATATTGATCTCATATGAATTTAACATTATTATAACTCCATTAACCTAATGATATAACATGAATCATACTCCTATGTGTAGTGTCCCCTCAAAACATGGCTCATATGCCTAAAAATAGGCATAGGATCATATTTGACACACACCAAAAATTTTGAAAACGTGCACCTTGTCTTAAAACATGTAATTTGATATTAACTAGCCTCTC